>OY720346.1:14802030-16002030 GCA_963082975.1 Labia minor
CCTTCTTTACAATTTGAATTTTGAATATTTATTGTAATTTTAATTGCCATTTGTATATGTGAAATTGAAATCAATGTATTCAATTGGTAATTGATAATTATCTCTTCCAAATTATCAGAAGCAAGTTGGTGGCATCTAATAGAAAAGAAAATTGTGGATAGAGAAGGATATTTATTGAGAATTGTTATATATATATATATTTCTAAGATTTTTCCATTGTGTTCACTCCTTTAATAGATAATTATTTCATTTTGTTTTATTTAAATTGTTCTTATTTGTTCATTCATAAATCTTTATTTATGTTTATTTTTATTATTCATAAAATAAATGTACTATTGTTTCAATATTTATTTATTTATTTATTATATTAAATTTTAATTTTTTATTTTAATTCTACCATTATTTCCTAAGTGTCCATAATAAAGTATACAATTATTTGTTCCTGAATCGTGAGTTCAGATTAAAATATACTATACAAATTTGATATTGTAATTAAAAAAATAAAAAAGAATTAATTAATCTTTTAACAACAAAAGCCTAAATCAATAAATAAAAATTTCAAATAAATTATTATCTAAATTAATATATAATAAATGAAATATTTCTTTGATTTCTAAATATTGATATTGTAAAAAAATATCAATTCAATATTTATTAATAAAAAATAAATATTATAAAATATATTTAATAAAATATAATAAATCTTATCATAAAAATGCAGAAATATATCCTTATATATATATATATAAGAATATCAAAATCAAATTATTATATTATTTTATATATATACACATATATCGTAAATAAATAAATAAAAATAATCATTTTTTTGTATTTAAATATGAATAAATATTTTTTAAAACTGACTATATATCTGCTCCTATAAATCATGTAAATTTTGCTGCTGATAAGTGAAAATTAACGAGTTTTAATTTTACATTAAGATCTGTATTAAAAAAATTTAAAATTTTTCTAAAAACAAAATCAATATTAATATTTATATAAAGAATCCCTATTTTAATCCTGTTGTTATTTCTCATCGGAAACATCTACCTGAATGAATATCCTATAGAAAAAAAAACATTCCCAGTAAAATTGTTTAAATAATTAATCCGTGAGTGGTGGGCTGGAAGTTGGGAATGAGTGGGTAGAATAGAAAATTGCAAAATGAATGAAATGAAATGGAAGAGCTAAAAAATCTAATAATAAGCAGCGAGATGGATGAAGGTGAATAGAAGCAGGTTACCTTACTTAGAGTAATTACTGTTCTGTTTAATGACTGTTGTTGTTGTTAGTGGTAAACTAGTAAATATTCGAGTCCATATAATCTCATTTACAAAAGTGAGATCTTGAAAATAAACAACATTGCAAATGTCAGATATAATTTCCAAGCGAGACAACATGAAAGGATGAAAAAATTTATTATTATTATTATTAATCAAAGACAATTTGATTTGATTTTTTCAATTTGATTTGATTTTTACCGACCGACGATAGTAAGGGAGGTATTGTTTTCACACCAAATTTCACATGTGGAGATTTTTACATATCTCCACGAATCATGCATTTTCTTAACAGAAAAAAGTATTTTTAGCATGATGTCTGTCCGTCCGTCCGTCCGTCCGTCCATCCGTCCGTCCGTATAGATGTGTACAGCCTGAACGGCTCAACCGATTTTGATGAAATTTGGTATATTTACTTAATGCATCAGTGGGATGAATTGATCAACTTTTGGTGCAAATCCGGAAACCGGAAGTGGTAGTATTAGCGATCGACGATAGGAAGGGAAGGGTTATTTTCACACCAAATTTCACATGAGGAGATTTTTTTACATATCACCACGAATGTATTGGTTTTATCCTCGGGAAAAATCATCTTCATTATGTTTTTCTTAATTTAGAATTATATGACGTCACCCAGCCCTTCATGACGTCACAGCCTCGGGTAACGCCGGGTAACGCCGGCTACTTCAGCTATATATTATAAATAAAATAAAATTAAAAATATTTATGTTATATGCCTATCTGTTTTTTATTACATTAATAGATATATTAAAATTATTTGAAATTGTTTCTGTAGCTGGAAATTAATTTACTTCAAACCGTCGGTCGGTTCGGACCTGGCCACAGGTCAACTTATTTCAATTTGATTTAAATAATAAAATATAATATAATACTATTTAAATTATTTTGAAGACAATTATTAATAAATATCTAAATATATAAACAGAGGTGGATTAAACGCCGGGGGGACCGGGCGGCCGCCCGGGGCCCACCAGCCCGAGGGGCCCACCGAAACCTAAATAAAAATATTTCTTTAAAAAAGATTTAAAAAAACTGTTGAGTTTATGGATAATCGGAGTTTAAATAAAACAAGTTATTCTTAATACAGATCTTTATTCAGTCGTGTTTGAACCCCGACTAACTTAAGAAAAAATAATCAATTTTGGGTCTCGGTGACCACAGTAAAAATTATGTATTTTTTACATAAGTACTATATATGTAAGTATAAAACAGCCTAAATTATAATATAAACAAAATTTGTCTTTCAATTATAATTGTAAATAACAGAGGGCCCATTTCAATTTTACCACCCGGGGCCCCCAATCAACTTAATCCGCCACTGTATATAAAAATTGTTACACGACTAGGAAGCCCCCGGTTCTCCTCAACTCCCGGTCGTTACTTTGTTAAGAGAATTCAATTTTTAATTTAGTTTTGTTTTATAAAGTTTTTCTTTTTTTATAATTTTAAGGTATTTATCATTTGCCACTGTTAATAATTTTTATTTTGAAAAAGATACAGATTTCTAATTTAAAGAGAATAAACTTTAAAAATATAGAACACAAAATGATTTTTTAATCCATATGATTTATTATATGAAAAAAAAATATATCTTTCATCGTCTTTAAATCTTTCTATGAACAAAACGAAGGCGTTTCAAATTGTACCATATTAGAGGTCAATTTTTATGGGACAATTTCTCAATATTACCTTATAACTAAATTGTTATTTTACTCTGAAGATCTTAACGATTATTACCCGGATCGACGTTAGGATATATTAAAAGGAATGTTCAATGGCCATAGACCATTGATGGTGTCTAATGGCCTCCAGCATCATTTTTCTAAAAATAAGTCCACTGAAATTATTTATCAATTGAATTAGAAATTATCAAATAGACGTTTATTATTATTAATATTATTATTATTATTATTTATAACTTTATAAAATCTTTTAAAAAAAAATGAATAATTTAAAAATTTTACTCAAAGGTAAATTTACGCATGATAAATTGTAAAGTATATTAAAAAGTATTAAATAGAATACTGACTACATAGTTTTTTGTTACATCTATTGAAAGTCCTATTTCAATAAAAAATCCTGATGATAAAAGATAAATGTTAAACAATGATTTGAAAATTTGATATTGAATTTCATTAATAATAGCCCTCATTATTATATATCAATAAATTGAATATTTTTATATTTACCTATTTTAATTTTTTATCTAAAATGAAAATGATTATTTCCATCTTTCTTTTTCAATTAAAAGATATATTTTAAAATAAAACTAGAGATTATAAACAAAAAAAAAAAAAAAACGAATTAATGAATAAATATAATACCAAGCATCTTTCTACCTGAAATCAAAAGGGCATTGAAGGTTAAATGAAATTTGAAACAAAAATAAATAAATATAATAAAATAAAAATGTGTATACAGATATATTAATATTGTTTTGAAATGAACATTATTATATATCAATTAGTTGGATATTTGATTAGAAAGCAAATCCTTATTATAAATTATATTAAAATATTTGATTTATAATGAATTTTCAAGTTAAAAAGGCAATACATTAATATGCCATCATATTTTAAACTTTTTTTTAAAAATAATACTTCCTAAAAATAATTATTTTGTCTATAATATCTATTTATTATTCTATTTTTTAGCAATATCTGTTGATTAATCATTATTTTTATAATTTGACTATAATAATTCTTGGAAAATAACCAGTCTGAACACTAACAGGAGATGATGGTTGGTGCAACTCAGCGATCAGGAGGGTCAAGAAAATATATATGCCGAATAAGATTTAGGTTAGGTTTTTGAAATTTAAGAGGTCAAAGGTCAAAAATTATAAATCTCAAAATATGTTAATTTAAATGCAAAAACTGAAACTAAGATAAGGATAGATAATATTTCGCGACAAATGATTTAAATTTGAATTTGAATTCGAAATTTTCGACCAATCACATATCAAAATCAAACCAAAAGGTTCGCCACTATTGTCATTTAATTCAATGTTTTATTTTATTTTTCATTTCAATAAAATTTGACCTTTGACCTCTTATAATTTAAAAACCTCACCTTAATTTTTCCCAAAACATATATATTTATGACCCACTTGATGAGACCTTTTGAACAAGGTATCACTCATAAAGATCGGTGAGTGCACCAACCATCATCTCAGTAAGAATTTGTTGAAGAGACTACAAAAATAAATATTAGAGAATTATGAAAAGAATAGAATTGAATGGATGTGGCTCAAGTTAAAGATGGTGGGGGGAAAATTTCAATAATTATTGTATAAAATATGTATAATAAGATTGGATTTCATTTTTAAAAATCTTTATTATTCTATAACAGAAAAATATGGGACCACTCACTTAGGATTCCGTCAGTATTTAGGTGACTACTTTAATTTCTACTTCAATTCTTGTATATTCATAAAGCTTCTAAACTAATAGATCTATTTGTATAAGTAAGAGGTAGTAAATATGTTATATTTAAAAAGAATTTTACTTCATAATTATTTTTGTTAAAAATTTAATATAAAAAAGTCTCTACAAATGATTTTTAACACATCCTGCTTCATCATTTGCACTACAAAGTCTTTTTTTGCTTTAATTTAAAATTTATTCATATGTTCTAAGTCTCAGGAGTCATGCCTCATGTTTTACAAATCTCTCGCATTTATCTGAATGAGATATTCCTTAATATAAACAAAATATGTATGTAAACATTAAAGAGGATTAAAAACAAACTTTAGTACACCAGGATCTTAATAATTTTGAATATTCTTTATAAAAATTCCCATAGATATTTTAATTTAATTTATTTTAAATTAATATAATATTATATATATATATATATACAGGGTGCTTCAAAAAAATGTATACACACTTTAAACTATTGTAGTTTTGGAACTGTTTCAACGCTCTCCTAACAAATCTTCAAGGCAAGGGCTAGCAGCGTGCTACGCATTCTGAAGAGAGGCAAGAATCAGTAATTATTTCTTCGAGTTTCCAGCACGCTCTCCAGACCTTACACCACTGGATTTCTTCTTGTGGGGCACAGTAAAAGATGAGGTGTACAAACGTAAACCACGTAACCTAGACATTCTTTGGAATGAGATTCAAGCAGTGTGTAGAGAAATCTCATTGGACGTTTTGATACGATGTACAGAATCAGTGGTGACTCGTACTCAGAATTGTATTGATGCTGCAGGTCACCAATTTGAACAGTTTTAACATTTGTTATTTGTTTCATTTACATTGGACTTTCAGCTTTCTATTTTCCTGAAATTTAACTTTGTAGAAGGGTAAATAAATTTTCTATGGAAGTTCAAAGTGTGTATACATTTTTTTGAAGCACCCTGTATATATACTTATTTAATTTTTATAGCTCTCCATATGATAATTGTTTACCTTGTTCAATTTATTCAATTTATAATTTTTAATTATTTATTTATTTAATTTATAAGAAAATTTATTCCCTTTTATTGATATAAATTTTATTATAAAAATTAATACAAATTTTTTAATAATTATAAAAAGTTAAAGGCGTTTTTTGAAATATATGATTTATACACACCAATATAAATAATGTAAAAAATTAATTAAATAAAAAATATTTTTTGGTTAATTAAAAAGAAAAATATTTAAATGACAAGTTATTTAATATTATATACTTACTTGTAAGAAAGAATAATAATTTAATATTCGTAATAAAATTTGCATTTTTATTAGCAAAACTAAATTATTTTCAAATAAAAATTTACTATAAAATGCACTTATCGTTAGAAATGTTATATTTTAATTATTTTTTTATTTATTTATGATGAATATAATATCACCTCATATACTCTTTCCCCTCCACCGCTCTTTTGAAAAGTATAAATAAATGAGTTTCTTTTTATTAAACAAAATTTGATCTCATCTGAATTTTATTATATAATTTCTTAGAGATAAGAAGAATTTATTGATTCCTCGTAAGAGAAGTAGCAAGTTCCTTTGCATTTAGGTAATTCACCTTTTGAAGTCAATAAAACGTTTCCACAAACTAATTACATTGCCTTGCCGAATTTTTATCTACTCCACTTGATGAAATTAAATATCTTGACTTTTATGATGGTCATATATATCCTGTTAGGACTATTAGGGTGCAAAAGAGAAGGAATCTATATTAACCATTAAGTTTAAGATAATAATTTTATCATATATCATTTTATATTTCATTTCTAGTCTTCATTTTATCAAAAAAAAAGAAAAATTGATACCATGGATTAAATGGTCAAATTCTTCATTCAATCAAAATCCAAAGTTTTATAGGTTTTCACTAGACCAGGGATGTCCAACTCGCGGCCCGCGGGCCGCATTGCGGCCCACTCAAAGTTTTGATGCGGCCCACTAAAGACTCATTTTGGAGTTAAATTTTAAAGAATTCACAGTCCGGCAAGCGACCTATAACTTCGAGGCTATAAAAAAAAGCTGCAACATTCAAAAACAAAAAACCATCTATATCCCCAAAAATATCCATAAGTTTTGAGACATTCACTAGCTAGGCATAACATATTCTGGTAATTTTGCGGCCCAGTTAAATATTTAAGTTTGCGAAGTGGCCCATTAAATTAAAAGATTGGACTAGACATTCTATTTTAAAAAAATACTTCTTTCTTTTGAATAATATATTATACAAAAACAAAAAAATACCCTCAATCATTCAAATCGTTTTTATAATATAAAGATATGAACTACTGATAACGGAAAATAAGTACATATATAGTGTTATATACAAAATATATTTATCACTTTGAAAAGTAACAAAAAATTTAAAAAACAAAAATAATAAGAATAAGATAATATGTTTTGACAAATGACTATTGAATAAAATAGGGTCTATGATGATTTTAATTTTCTATTTAAAAAAAGTAATCTCTATCTTCTAATTTTAAGTCTAATATTTTTTATTATTTATACACAATATATATATATGTGGTAAATGGATTATTTGATAAATATGTTACAGTGGTTAATTATTCTTTGACTAAAATAATAGAAAAAAATGAGCTGTGACTGTGGCACAGAACCGACCGACAATTTGAAATAAATTAATTTCCAAACAACGAAACAACATTATATATATTTCTGCCGTATATATATATATAGTTCAGAAAAATATTTTCAAAACGTCAATTAAAATTACTAAATTATATTATCTTGGTTTTTATTTTTAGTTTAATTACTCAATTATTAATTACTACTATATTTTAAGTGAAATTTTTCTGACAATGAATATAAAATTAATACTTTGTAAACTATCACTTCCGATTTCCGGATATACGCCAAATATGATGAATTCATCCTACTGATGCATTAAGTAAATATACCAAATTTCATCAAAATCCGTGGGGCCGTTCAGGCTGTACTCATCTATACGGACTGACAGACATCATGCTAAAAATACTTTTTTCTGTTAAGAAAATGCATGATTCGTGGAGATATGTAAAAATCTCCACATGTGAAATTTGGTGTGAAAACAATACTATCTTCCTATCGTCAGTGAATTTCTTTTAATTTCCTATTTTTTCTAAAATATTGAATCCTAAATTTTATTTACTAACAAATATCTTCTATATATATATGCGATATTAATTTTTTTTAATCACATTAGATATTTTCTTCTATGAGTCTTCCAAAAATAAAGATTATGTCCAATCAATTATTTTTTAAAAAATTATTCATCATTTCTGTGAAAATATATTGATTTTTTCTCAGATAAGAAATCTTTTTAATACAAGAAAAATATATCAAACGAAAAGAAGGATGGATTTGTTTATTCAGACAATATATCAGTTTCTGCCAAAGAAGCTATATAATTTAATTAATTCTTGTTTTCAACAATATCCCATCTATCTATCTATCAGATTCAATATCGGATCTACCACAACTTCACCGAAAATCTATTTTTTCTTGTTTTCATTTATTAAAAAAAAACAAAATAAATACATTTAAACATTAATATATAGTAATCTTTGATCTCTAAATAAACTCTTATATCAATTTAATTAATTTCTTCAATTTTTGCAAATAAACATATTGATTTTTAATTTTTACTTTTCACTAATAATCAATGCATTATTTATAACACAGTAGTGTAAAACTAAGGATAATATTGTTATTATTTTTGGCACGGTTGGTGATATCAACCAGAAATTTTTATCATGCATTAAAAATAAAGATTTCATTGATAAATTGTATCAAAGAGCTTTTCCACTATTTCAACATAATTTAATTTATTAATTTTAATTATTTTTTTTTGTAACTAATAGGAATAGATTTTGACTGCCCTGTATTATATATTCTAATCTTAAAACAAATTATTAAAACAATAAATATTTACCTATATATTAATCATCAAAATTAATTATAAAAATGTATAGTTAAACATGGTCAAATTTTAATAAATTAAAATAAATAAAAATATAAATAAAATCAAATATAATCTACCACTTTAAAGTATACTATATAGCAGGTGTGGCCAAACTTTTAGCTTTTAGGGGCTACTTTTTGAATAAAATATAGTCTGCGGTCGGCTATGAATATTGGCAAATAATTTTAAAATTTTAGAAGATAATTAAAGAAGTCATTATATCGCCGATTTAAATTGCAAACCTCCACTTTTGGTCAAAAATTAAATTTTCACACTATTGGAAAGAAAAAAACACCTTACATTGGCTATGAAACACTTTCGTTAGAGCGAAACAGAATGAATTGAAATGTTGAATCTTGAATATGATTATCTATTTAATATGTAATAAATAAATATTTGCTTTATTATTTTAATTCTATTAATTACATTTACTTCTATTATTTTTTTTAATAGAATATAACAAGTTAGTTGTTCTCTTTCAATTTGATTGAGCGAACAAGTTTGAAATGTTGAATCTTGACACAATCGTTTTATTACAATTGAATTTATTTTTATATATTTATCTTATATAATAATATAATTATCTATTTATTATGTAATAAATAAATATTATTTTTGATCAACGAATAAAAAAATTAAAATATAAAATATGTTTGTAATAAAGTGCTAAAAAATGGGAAAAATTTATATATTATTAATTATATAGTCAAATACTAAAATATAGAAAGGTTAAATCAATAATATATATATATATATGTTCTCAGATATATGAAAGATATGTTAGTTTTAATTATTATAATAATATTAATAAAAAAAAATTGTAAATGGAAGGGCTGATATTTTTCATTTAAATTTATAAATTCAATTAAAATAAATACTTCATTTTGGAATGGATATGAGAGGAGGGGGAGGTAGAGGCGAAATTTGGGTAGTGTAGAGTAGTCTAGGACTAAACGGTGTTTTGAGAAAGGGAAGCCCTTGGATAAAAAGTATATAAATTATCGGGATAAGAAAAATATATATAAATATATGGTATATAAAAGATGTAATAACATATGATCTCAAATTATATTTTAATAAATTTAAAAATAATATCCCGGGTAGCGAGTAGATTCTTTTCTATAAACCCAGTAGAAAAGAATTCTATTTCAGGGATTGGCGTCCCTGCCCTCACGTGAGCTCATGATTTCTTCTAAATCCCTCTTCTACCTGGAGGAATCATGTCCTTTACCCGCGTTGACTCCTTTCCATCCTTACTCTTACTCCCCCCCCCCCTCACCTGATCATTCAAAAAAACAAATTTATTTGGATGAAGGAGAATACCTAGCATAGCTTCATTAAAAAGAAAAAAAAATTGAAATCTTATCTCTTATAGGAGACTCTTTCAGAGTCTTACATATATATTTGAATTAACCCCCCGAAGGGGGGTTAATTCAAATATATCCAGGTTACGCCAATTCTCCGAATAGCAAAACCCCGTTTATTCACGAGTGAGACATGTCTTATGTGCCTCTGAGAGGACCCACCTCTCCTACGCTTCATATTAGTAAAAATTTGGAACTCATATTTATAGTACGCTTTGGAAAATTAGAAAAACCAATCGAATCAAGGTTTTTCATTTTATTAAAATTTTTGACTAAATCTTGTAAATGGTGACCAAGACCAATCCATTGACCATAATTTTAGCCAGATTCTAAATAAAATTGATTTTTAATATCATTAAATGGAAATTTTTAATTAATTTTAATATTGGTTTATTTTTACAGTTCAACAAAAATCTTGCCTCATAACAACAGATAAAACCTATACGAATAGATTCATCATGAAACGTAGATTCATTTTCACTACTATTACATAATTTTACGGTGCTTCGTTGATTAAATATTAATTATTGAATTTTGACAGATTGAAAAGATTTGCCGCCATGTTGACCCCTCCGCCACCTCTTCTCACCTCCCTCCCACCCTCCCTCCTGGCCTGCCAGCCTGCCGGTGAGCTTTGAGCGCTTCAGTTCGCATTCCCTTTCCAGTCGAAGACGTTGACCGGCGATACTACCGAAATCATCCCTCAATCAAGAATATTAATTGTAAATTTATTTATTCCTATTAATTTAAATAAAGTTTAATAAATTTTAGAAAAGATTCAAATAAAAATTTAATTTTATAAAATATAGATTTTTAACTTTTTACTGATATATTAATTATATATATTTAATAAATTTCGCCCCCACCTCCAATGCTTTGCTTCTCGGTGACCTTGAAGGGGACAGCATAGCAATCTCTTGCTTACCCCCAATGGATGAGATTCAACTGCCTTTGACTTTATTTTAAAAATAAATTCTATTATTTCCCCTTCGTTAAATGAAATTATATACAAATTAATTATACTACGTATTATACGACAAATAAATTAATACGAATTATTTTATTAAATCGATTTAACCAACTTTTCCATCCCAATCATTCCTTCTTTTTTGTATTTTAACATTGAAACATTTTTCCTGCTATTCTATTCTATTTTCAAATTTTATATTCAAAAATAAATAACTTAAAATAACAAAAAATACTTGAAAAGGAAGGAAATAATTTTATTGTTTTTATATATGAAGCAATAAGAAAAAATTGAATAAGTTTCATGAAATGTAAAATTAATTTTTAATAAATTTAAAAATAATAACCTGGGTAACGGGTAGATTCTTTTCTATAATCCCAGTAGAAAAGAATTCTATTTCAGGGAATGGCGTTCCTGCCCTCTCCCATGGAAAAATCATGTCTTTTACCTTTTAACTTTTTTTTTATCAGTTCCCTTACTAGTCCCCCTCTGATCATTAGTAAAATTCAACCTTATTTAGAGGAAGAAGAATATCACTTATCAATTCTTTAAATAAGAAAATAAGCGTAGTTAGGGGGGATTACAGGTATATTATATATAAATTTCTCACTTTCAATTATGAAATATTTAATTTGCAATGTTACTTTCACGTGCATTATTCGACCTGATATAACTATTAGATATCTTCACCATTTCTTCTTCTTTCTTAATATAAGAAAATTTCTAACTCCTATACAATATTAATATATTAAAATGGACGAATCGAATGTGAGTTAAGTTAACATACAATTGTGTTAAAATACCATATTTACTTTTGTCAAAAAAAAGATTTCCATATATTTTAAAGAGCATCCAATATAATTAAATTACAGCGGACCCAAAACAATATCTTGAGTATAATAACTAAGGCACCTCGGTATCTACCAGTTAGACTATTACATAGAGAACTCAAATTGCGCACAATTGAGGAAGTGATTTCTAATTAATTTGAGGATGATACTTCTAGTTTAAACATGAAATGGAAAGTATGCATATTTTCAATTCATTGTTGAAAACTGTTATTACGGAGTGAAAATTTAGACTCTGTAAACGAAATTCTGGTTGTACACTTTCAGAAACGCTAAAATTATATATTCATTTGTATAAAATTATTTCAGAATATAAATGATTGTATATAAGTATAAAGCTATATACTATAGTATTACTATACTACTAACTTAATTAACATAACCTTATTCATTTATTTCATTGTTACAATATTTAAAATAAATTAATAATTAGAAAATTTATTATTTATCCTAAATAAAATAGTTTTATTATTTTATAGTATATTATCGTAGACATAAATAGATATATATAATCTAAACACGATAATGAAATAATAATTTTCTATTCACAAATGAGTTGATAAATCCTAATCTAGTTTACTTGGCTTCTTTCCTTGTAGCTTAACGTTCAAGATCAAAGGGAAAACTTGATTCAATCACCTCTCAAGGATTTTAATTAATATCAACATGATGAAAGACCTTAAGGGAAACTTAAGATAACCTATCAGCAAATCCTAAAATTATTTATAGACAAAATTAGAATTCTGTATTAATTATTAACCATTCAACCCTTTAAAATTTTCTTTAAAATAAAGCAAGAAATCTAATACATCAAGCTTTAATTATGTCTTCAAATGGAATCTGTAATTTTAACTGATTTTTATCGTTAAAAAATAATATTTTTTCGATTCAATTATATACTTTTTTTTTATTGATAGTTAATAGAAGGGATATCATTAAAATTTCACTCTTTTTATCGGCTTTTAGAATGGATGAATAAATGTATTATTTATTTTATTTATGAAGAATATTAATGACTTTAAGAATTATTAAAATATCCTGGAATATTTTATTCATTTGTCTATTTACTGTTTAAAGAAGTAGGTCTTAATAATATTAAGAATTCAAATAAGGCCGAAATGTCATGGACAAAATTTAATTTTTAAATAAATTTAACTTTATTTTTTTTTAATAGATTTATGGAATTTTTTATCCTATTATTAGATGTTATTTTGATATTATTAATAGAATTTTATTATGAAATTACTATTCTATTTTTCGAATTATTTATTGATATAAACATAATAAGGAAATATTGATTTTAATTTTCAAACAAATTAATTTTAAATATAATAGTGTTAACGCAAAAGGTAAAATATTACGTTAACAATTTTTAATTAATTCAAATATGGAAGATTAACGGTCGCCAGCTAATCTTTTATTTAAAAGGAAATTAGCTAAACCTTTTAATTCAATTAATACTTACCAAAAGTAGACCCCCCCAGTTAGACTTAAATACCTCTTAAATTATAAGAAATATATAAATCGTCCCTAGATGATCCGAAAACTGAAGACACGTGACTTTTATCTTATCTATCTAATCTAATCTTATTATGTTAGCTAAAATTGTATATATATTTGTTTGTTTGTAAATGGGTTCTCAAAAACCGCTCTAACGATTTTTTTGAAATTCATATCAGAGATAGTATTTATAGAGAAAAATTGTGTTTTATTGATCACATCTCTGGAAAAATTCATCTTCATTAAGTTTTTTTTTAATTTAAATGTATATATGTGACATGACAGCCACCGCTTGTGAGATATATATATCTATTCTTAAAATAAAATTAAAAATATTTATATTATATATATTCATATTTGATTTTTTATTTCATTAATATGTCAAACAAATAGAATGCGTCTATCTAACGATTATGCATGATTCTTATTTAAATTCGATTTTATTTTTATTTTAACATGACTATGAAAATATTTTTCAGATCATTCAAAAATATTATTATTGGACAATTACAATTTAAATAATTCATACTATAAACACGTACCTCGATCAAAAGAATAAGAAAAATAAATGTTATATGCTTGTGAGAACGAGGTTAAAGCTATGCTTGTTGGCTAGGATCCCGATTCTTGGTAGAAATTCCCGGTTGATACCCGGCATGTCATTTGGGAATAAAGGGGACAAGGGGAGGGCGGTTGCCTGCATATGTCACAGCCGGAACAGAGCCTCAATTTCGGGGCTCATTTCCTCAGGGTTCTTACTCTCTTTTTGACGCCTTCCACCTCTGCCTTATTTGCTATTTCGTCTATCTTGGTTTGTAGAAGGAGGGTGTTTTCTCATCTGACTTTATGATAAATTTATAAGAGGAAGAAATCAAAAGTAATATGATTTTAGAGTAAATTTGTAATATTTTTTTCTTTGACTTCCTGTATCATTTCCGAAACATATAATATATTTTTTATATTATATAAATTTTCTAAACATTTATATACATATATATTATATATATAATACTTATATTTATATTTACATTTATTTATATTATAAATATATTAATATGATTTTAATAATATGTTTCTAATAAATTATTAAAACAATTTTTATTTTATGTTTTGTCAACATTATGGTTCTTAAATTGTAAAATTAAAAATTAAAAAAAAAAAAAATATAAAAAGAACAATCTTAAATTAAAATATCATTCTTTTTCTTTTACTTCATCAGGCCAACCTGTTTTTTCTGTAATTAATGAAATGCTAAATTAAATATTATGTGATAATCTAAGTTGCCTGTAGAATGTGCCGAAAAGAAAGGCGCCCCTCCGTTCTGTTTGGGGAAGGGTTGGTAGGTTGGTTGGAGTGGCAGCATCGGGCGCCAATTAGCCCTGGCAACGTCATTAATTAGCACAAAAAGTCTAGAGCGATTAAAAGGCAAGCTGATGCAAACTTTCTATATACATTTCCCGCTAATTTGCTTCATTTATTTAAACCTATCAATCAACGGAAGCGCGGAAGTGTGTGTGTGTGTGTGTGTGTGAGTGAGAGAGAGAAAGATGAGGGGGAGGGGGGAGAGGATTGACTCATTGAATTAACTAACTAATATGATGATGAGATGATGATGTTGGGTGATGATGACGACTTTATAGTAACTGGGAAATTCATTAATTTATTTTAAAAACATTAAATTGGAATAATTGGTAAATGGCAATAGACAAAAGATTAATAGGCTTTTTTTATCTATTTATATCAAGGGTGACAATATATTTTAGATGGTATTTTAAAACATCAAAAATTATATCAATTTATTGCGAAAAATGAAGTAAAGTAATGGAAGTATGTATAAATAAATCCGAAAAACAAATTTCTGCTCTTAAAAAATTAGATCAGAAAGATAGCCACCTTCCTACATACAGTATGGTGATTAATTTCTTTGAATCAAACTACAGCAATATTTTCGAGAAAATGATCTTATTTTTAAGACTTTAAGTTGTTTTATTAGCTTTACACACTAAAAGACATCAAAAATCTTCTATTACTTTAATTAAATTGATAATATAATGTTTGACCTTTTTTATACCAAGAAATGTACAATTGAACTTAAATATATAAAAATAAAAAAAATTATGAGTATCCCACTTCTATTAACTTTCTCAAGAGAAAGACATGAGTGATTTGAGAGATCTCTCCCCGGAATACTTTATTATTTAGAAAATTATTCCACCGTGATAGTTAAACATGAAAAAGATAAACCAAGCAGTAGAATAGAAATCCCAGAATGATCGACAGTCAATTTATAGACTAACGTTCAACTACGAACTTTGCATATTAAGACGATAATTTCCTTAACGGATATTCCTTACTGAATGTTAAATCACCCAAGATCATGTCTTATTTCGCTCTAATTATTTTTGAAATTTATCATTAAACCTTTTTGTTTGAGTAGAATTGAATTTTTCTATTACATAATCTAATTAAATAAAGATTATTATTATTAAAAATCTCACACAATGCATTTCAGAACATTTACTTAATATTTAGACTCAATCAATAAATAATACAAATAATATATATACGAGGTAGTCTAAAAAGTTCGGTGAATGGTATGATAAAAACATAAAAAGAGAAGGTTAATTGTAAATACCTTTATTAACCTTCAAAATGCTCTCCACTGGCCACAACACACTTCTGACAACTTTCGTATAACGCTTAAAAACTGTTGGAGAAGTCTTGATGTGGAATCGTTCTCAGAATAGCCGTCACAACGTTCAGGCCGGCAATCCACAAGCAGGACACCAGAAAACACTACTTACTGTCTTTGCTAATATCCAATTCTTCGGCTATTAGTCGCAGAGTCAATCGCCGATCTTTTGTTAGCATCACGTTCAGTGTTTTCTGGTGCTGGAATTCCCGCCTCAGATCCGGAACCAATATAAATCCCGTCATAAAGTTAAGCAGAGTACACAAAAGCCCATTGCGCATGCGCAGGTAGCATGCTCAGGTAGAATCCTAAGGGTCGGGTCCCAGTTGGCCTCGGGGTAAACAAAAAATAATTATTTCTTTATTCAAAAATGAAGACGGAGTAAGGAAGGTTAAATATTAATAAATATTCATTTTTGTTTGATTAACTCCACGATTCAGACACCTTCAAAGACAATCATTATGACTAATTTAAGTAAATAAAAAAAAAATATTAAAAATCTCACTTTGACTTCATTTTTAACTAAAGAAATAATTAATTTATTTAATAATATATTTCGTTATTGTAATTTTATTTATCTGCAGAGATTGTGGAATTGATGGTATTTAAAAAATATCACAATTTTCAAGAATTAAGATGTTTACTACAAAAAAAAAAGTACAAATAAATGGGCTTTGGCCTCATAACTAATTTTTCCTATATGAAAGATAAATAAATGAATATAATAATATATACAATATATTTAAACTTTGAAAATAATTATTATAAAAATTATTTGTTTTTTGAATATGGACATGACACATACTAAAATATATATATATATATATATAAATATCTTTCCATGTTCATTCTGAGTTAAACAATCTTTGTTTAAACCACATTGTTTATTTAATTAACTTACGGGTTAAATACACGTTTTGAAAGCCATGTAGGCGGAGCTGAAGTGTTTATAGGAGAGTGGTTCAGGGATATTGAGAAGGGGTTTATTCTAAAATCTATTGGACCATCCCGCAGGGAAAGTTATACGGGTTTGCCATTGAATAGCAATTTGTTTAAGTAATTTTCAATTTTATTTTATTTTGTTTTTTTTTCAATAAAATAGTCGTAGAGAGAAAATGAAATATTCTAAAAAATCTCTGTAAAATAAAATAAATAAATAAATGTTTAAGAAATAATTTAATTCAATTAACTAATTATAAATACATAATTTAATATTTTTTATATTTAAGATTCATATTTGACTTTGTGTGATTATCATTAAATTAAACAACTCTTGTGCTGTTTATTTTTGAAGATTTAAAATACTAACTAAATCATAAATTTGTCTTTACAATAAAAAATTTTTTTTTATCATTTGTTTAAATTTTAAATATTTTTATAAGGGCAACAATTTCTTTATGATTAAGTAATAATATTATATAAATGAATTAAAATAATGAAATAAAAAATAAATTAAAATATTAATTGAAGTAGAAATATGTAAAATAAACTTTTGAATCTTCTATTTATTTTAAAGCATATTTCTTTTGATATTTATAAATATATATATATATATACCTAAACCAACATATATATATATATATATATATATATATATATATACAGAGAGATATAAATATTAAAAATCTCCAAAGATAAATAATACTAACTTATTTAATATTTATATTGCTTCCTTGACTTTAATTTTTTTTATTCTTTTTTTTTCTAGAAAGAGAAAAACATGTTAATACAACTTAACTTGCTTCTTGTATATAAAAATAAATTAGAAATGAGCTGGTGGTAGAGCAGGAGTAGCCAAGTGGGAGAAATGGTTAAAACTTCGGGTGTAAAAATTACATATTTATGTAAAGTTTCTTTTTAGAAACTTACTCGAGTGTAAACTACATTTATTATTAAAAATTAGCTTACATTAACTTGTTTATGTGAATTTTTTTATCCTCCATCTTTGAAATATTAATAATTTATCTATTTTGAGGCCATTAATAGAAAACTTGAAATCATATAATAATCATAAATATCCAATAAAAGTGAATTGAAAGGTAGTTGAAATATGAAAAGAATGTTCAATGAAATTAATTGAGATTTTTAGATGAACTGATTAATTGGATTGAAAATTTATTTTTTTCGATTAATTTTGTTTATTGTTCTAATTAAATGGAATATCATGGTATTTATCCTTTGAAAAGTTTATTTTTTTTATTTTATATTAAATTAAATTTCAATTTATTAATTATTTTGAATTTAATATCAATTTGCATTTGATTGGATATTTGAAAGGAATGTAACATAAAGCAAGTCTTTTCTGATTTTGTTCAATACAATTAAACAATGTAATTTTTGAATAATTCAATTCCATTTGAGGAGAAATGTATTTTAGTAGGAGTGCCTCTAACCTTACATGAGTTCATTATACACACACCCCAAAGCTTCTACAATATTTCAATCATAATTTCTATTTTATATTTTATAATCCTTAAAAAAAAATCCTTAATGGGTAAAGGGAATATTGATTATCGATTTTTTAGATGGGTAACTCTATTCCCTTTAAATTTTATCAAAACGTGTCCTTTTGATTTACATTCACTGAGGTTAAGATTTTTAATTAGAGATTTTTTTGTAATTGAAAAAAATGCTCTTTTTATTCACTCTTGACTAGGCACAAAACTAATTTATTTATCGAGCAAATATTTTAATTAAAATTTATTTTTAATTGTAGGTTCTACATCTTTTGAGCCTATACATATATTTTTATTATTGAAAATTATTGTTATTGTACTCCAGTAATTACAAGAATCAATATGCAATGGGATTTTCATGCTTGAGATGAGTTTCACCTCGTGATGAGAATAACATAAGGTTTACTTAGGTGTGTGTGATGCATATTAATATTTCTCTCTATCTTTATCTTCATTATGAAAGACGATTGCATGCTATTCGATAGGAAGGAAGATGTTTGGCCTTAAAATGAAAGAATCTCATTTGGATTTATAAATAATTTATAATATCTTTTTAATACAAAATTCACTATTTATTATTTTATATATACTCTTTTAGTTTTTATTTTTATATTATTATATATATATATATATAAGGGAGAGTTGCCTAATGCGGACTGGTTGCCTAAATCGTACCTAGAGTAATTTTTTTAATTTACTGATTTAGTTTTAAATAGATGAAGCAAATAACATATTGATAATGAAGGCAAGAAATCTAAGGAAACCTGGCGGTTCATGTGTTTTAAATAGAAACATTAAAAAAGAAAGTTTGTTTAATATAAAATTTTAATGATTTTATTTAGTTATGTTTATTAAATCGTACCATTGTGGAGTTTCTATAATCGTACTGGTATCTATAAGTGCATCACCAGATATCCTAATATTCGTAGATGAAGAAGACTGGTTTTGTACATTATGCAATGAATTTCGGCTTGAGAATATGATTCAATGCAAAAAATGTAAAAGATTGTGGTGGTCTCTTGGCTGATGCTAAAATTTACTATTGTCCTAAATGTCCTAATTAAATTAAATTTAATATATAATTATTGCTAAAATAATAATAATGTCTAAATAAATTTGCAATGTAATATTGAATAAATAAATTATTTATATTGAGACCTGCTTATTATTTAACTATTTTATTTTATTACTAAAAAATAAGATTTTGCAGATACCTCAGTACGATTTATGATATCGGTTGCCAAAATTGTACATTTTGACGTATTTCAAAAAAAAGTGAAAATATTATTAATATGTCATTATAAATAAAATTATTGTCCAAGATTGCAAACATAGGATGTAACTCTATAGATTGTCCTAAATATTTGTTTAAATAAGTAAATAAAATTTGATCTTCAGTCAAATCTATCTCTATATATAATCTTATTATGTTAGCTAAAATTGTATGTATATATATTTGTAAATGGGTTCTCAGAAACCGCTCGAAAGATTTTTTTGAAACTCACACGATTGATAGTATTTATAAAGAAAATATTATAATAATAAATTGTATAAATTTGTTAAAGGGTCGAGCGATAGTTCGGTGTCCCAGGTATTGAAATGAAAATCAATTTATTTTAATTAATTTGAAACATTTTAGGAAACAAATTTTTAATGGGTCATTTTAGAAATTCCATTTAACAATTGTAATAAATAATTAAAAAAATTGTAAAATTTTTAAAGTATATAAAAATAAATTGTATAAATTTGTTAAAGGGTCGAGCGATAGCTCGGTGTCCCAGGTATATTTTTTATATCAACAGGCTTACTTTCTGTTTGTATGTTATTATTTGAATGACGATTCGGTGAATCAGGTATTAATATTGCCAGCAAAACCCAATAATAATGAATAATTTTGTTTTAATTTAATTTTATAATTTATAAAATATATTTTTAAGTTAAGTCCTCCGACCTTGAATTCAATTCCTTCTAAAGCTCTTTTCTTATATTGAAATCACGAACTTTAAGTATATTAAATATTGAAAAATTAAATTAATCTTTAATACACTAAATACATTAAAATTACATCTGTTTATATTTACAATATAAATTATCATATCTTCAACTGGGAATCAATCAGCACGAATTAGTTTATAATGTTGATATTTGTTTTGGTTTAACAACTTTAACTTGTTTATTTATGCCATTGGTACTGATCATGTAGGACCGAATTGACGTCACAGTTTTTGGTCCATGTGTCCATGTGTTAATATATTTAGATTTTTATCATTAATATCTAATTTCTTATTTCCTTTTTTTTTATAAAGGTTCTTTAAAAAAAGTGTATAAAACCACTATTTTGATTTTATAAATACAAAAATTTCTATAAAATTGAAGTAGGTATATATAAAAAATGCCTGCAAATATTTATAGTCTATTTTTTCTTAGAAAAAAATCTGGAGTGTCTCCACTCGACTATCTCGCAAATTTGAATTGGATTAAATAACATAATTTATTTAAATTAAATTAGATTAATTAAATTATAAATTAAAATTAATAAATAATATTTATTAAACCAGTGCATGTTTCGCTTTTTGTTGATGGCACCACGTCACGTGTTGGCGCGTGAGATTTGCAGTGTTAAAAAATTAATTCTGGTACTTTCAGCGATTCAATCAAGCTGAAATTCTATATATAGCAGTTTTATAGAATTATTAATCATGTGAAAAATTATCAAAGATATATCTTTATTTTTACGGTCACTTTAGAAGAAAAAAAATCAAAACGTTGTAGGTAATGACCCTCTTCCGGTTGAACTATATTTCTCAAAACTTGATAGAAAACTATGAATTTTGAATAATGTTCATGTACCAAATTTCACCATTCTAACTCAAACCGTTTTAGCGTAATCTTGGTTACATACATACACGCACACATACAGAGAGAGAGAGAGAGAGAGATTTTTCTCAACCTTAGTGAAAATGATTCAGGAACCTTCAAAACGTATAAAAACATCAAAATCTCAACATCGAAAATTTTCCAGATCGCAATACTATCTCTGCGAGATAGTAAAAATATTGAATTTTAGACCACATTAACAACCATACCTATAATTTATTGCTTTAGAATTTCTAGTGAGACAAGCCATAATACAATAATTTGTTGTTTTTCGCTCTAATATTATATTTTAATTAACAGAAAAAGAAAAACGTCTTTTAAAAAATGTTTTATTTAAAAATTACATTTGTAGAAATAAGGACGCATTTTGTACGCAATTTCTGGTGTAATATATATTTTCTCTCTTTTTAAAAATCATTGTATGATTTATTAATAGATGTTGTTCCTCTTATAATTCAAAAAATAAATAACAAGGTTTAAATCAATAGGTTTAATTCTAATCAGATTAAACTTCTTGATTTTGCCTGAAACTTATAAATAATTGTATTAATAATTTTTTTTTTCTTCATATTTTGTATCTGTATGAGCGTGAAAGGAGACCAAATAAATGAGCAGGAAATTTCTTGAGGTTGTCTGTCTCTTTCTTTTGTTCCATTTAGTTTAGTATTGAGAGATTTGGTGCATGGGGCGTATGATTTGCTCACTTCTAGTCAGGTGTTAACGGATTCCAAGCCCGAGATAGCAGCCAGAAGTCTCTCTCACTGACTCAGCTCTATCTCTCTCGATAGTGTCTTCCCAGTATGCTTTATACCACCACCCATCATTCAATCTACAATCAGCATCCCCCTCCTGCCACAACCCCGATTACCACTTTGCTACTGAGACGTTAATACTCTTGAATTTTTCTTCGCTAGAAAAAGATTCATCACAATTTAAAAAGAAATTTAAATTCTTAATCATCTTTAATTTGTTATCTTAATTTTAATCTGTAAATTCAAGTAGAAATTCTGAATTGTATTATATAATCCTATTAAGTAAGAATTTTCATACTCAAATAATTTCAATAGAATCCGAATTAATCATTCAAATTCGTTACAAATGTTTATTTTAGAACATGACGTATATAGTATATGCAATCGAAATTAACCAAAAGAGATAGATTTTTTTTTTATTAATATTATCAGTGTTTTGATATTATCCACAGTGAAAGAAAAAAACAAAATATAAAAATATATAGATAGATGGTTAGATAAATATATCGGTTAGAAAAAAACATTGCCACACCCAATTCGACATCTCTTTTCTACTATTCAACAAATACATCGATGAAATAAATACTATTCGTAACCAACTTTTTGTTTACTTGAATATAAAAATAATTTATTAAATAAATAAATAAATAAATATATATATTCTCTGGTATTATTATTATTTTTTGATATAAAAGATAAATAATGATATAATATTGTGTATAATAATAAAAAGAATAAAAATAATTTTTTGAATAAAATAAAATTAAAAATAATAAATCGTAGATAAATAATAAATCTTCATAAATTATTATTTGATTTAAATCATTATTTATTTATTTTTCCATGAAAGAAAAATATTTTGTTAAAATATAAATAAAAAAAAAATTAAAATAAAAAACTGAACAGAGGACATGAAATTGCTTATTTTAATTTTTTTGTTATTAGAATGTAAATATTAATGAAATACTTGAAATCAACAAATTTTGTTCTTTTATTTATTCACCACTTGTGATAAATGAGATTTGTATAAATTTCGGTTAGTAATGGAAGAGAATGACCTAGATTTATTTACAAAACACAATTCAAACGCACAAAAATAGATTCTGAGACATCAAATAAGAGCTGAGAGGTGAAAAGAGACACCTCGTCAGAGTCATCAAACACTGTTTTGTCCCTTCCTCCTCCACCCTGGATATTCTCACTAAACCCAGTTCTCTCTCTCTATCACTTTCTGAGTCAAAAGAATCCCAATGGATCACTGTTTCAGATTTTCTTTTTTATCTTCATCCTCTCTATTCTGGAAGTGTTTTATTTTAGAAATCTAAAATTGTTTTTCTAAAAATAAGATCTATTTCTTTCTTCTTAAATATTGATCTTTCATTTAAATCCATTTTTTTCTTTCTGTCTTATTTATAAAAAAAATATACTTTTTAAAAACAGGTGGATGACATAAATGATAATTCCAAATAAGATAAAAAATATCTTATAAGGGACATAATAAATATTATATTATATATATCGCATATATAAATTATTATGCATATTATTATAATTATATTGATGTTATTAAACCATTATTTTTTAATAAATTTGATAATTATTATAAAATTTAAAAAAAAATTATTTTAATATCATATTATTATTTAATTAGTAGTAATAGTTAATCCTGCTATTATACATTTATTATATTTTTCAAAAACTCTAATATACATATTAATATTTTATTTTATCTCGTTACAATCGAAAAATAAACAATCTATATTTTTTCTTTTGTAAATTCAATTATTATTATTATTAAAAAAACTAACTTTCCATGGTTTAACAATTTATTCAACTAATAAGACACTTAATTTCAAGGAGTTATTTATTAATATTTATAATCAAAGCTATTTCCTTTGACATCAAAAATTAATGCTGAGAATAGAATATTAATTAAAGTGATATTTATTTTAATCAAAATTAATTAATTTTCTTTTCTGCATACTCGTAATTAATTAGAATTTAAATATTACATCAATTAAAAAGTAACCATTATATATCCTGAATATTAATATTATTTTTATACTACTAAATTTAAATTCTTTTTTTTAATTTTCCAAGATTCATCAGATTTGTATCCACAATCCTTACCCTTCTTCTCTGTGTTACATTCTCATGTCTACTGTTTTAGTTTTAATTACAAATCTAGTAAAATTTGATCCTTCAAAATTACATGATATGTAAACATCCCCTATTGTTGCTCTTGCCCCTCCTCTAAAATATCGATTTTGATTCAGAATATTCATTACATAGAGAAGATCTGTTTACTTAAACAGAAAACAAAGTCTTGATTTCTGTTTCTCATTGAATAATCGGAAGCTTGTCGTTTTATCTAATATCTACGGATGTAAAATATATTGAAAACTAGAAATTAGTGACTCCTGTTTTTTTTTTTTTTTAAATTTATAATTAATACGAATGGAGGAAACATATTCAAAAGTTGGAAATTGTTTTAGCTAGCAAAAAATATCGATATTATTAATGAATTGTTTATAAGAATATTGAATCAAAACATTGAAAAAATAAAAAAAAAAATAAATTGAGATGTTGTAATTGTTATAAACAAAATATATACCTATATGTAAATATAATACTTATACATAATAGAAAATTATAATATATATTCTGTTGGCATTATAATTGAGATTATTCTCATTATCATTCAAGTATAAAAATTGGGGATAGGGACTGAAAATTTAAAATTAAAATAATTTATATAATATCAACTTATTTTTTATTATTATTTAAAAATGATAAATAATTTTAACTACATAAAACATAAAAATTTCGTAAATAAAATACAATTAATACTTATTTATCTAAATTAGTTCGTTTTCTTTTTTTAAAATTTATTAAAATAAAAATTGTAAAAAAGTTTTTTAAGGGGGGTGGAATTCATACTCTTGAATCTTTCACCTCGTTTCTACTGGAATAAGTGTTTATTTATATTTCAAATGTAAATTATTTACATTTGATTAAAATTTATAATCAAAAATTTATCTCAATTTATAAAAATGAAAAATTAAATGAATTTAAAAACAGAAATACTGGAAAAATTAGGTCTACTTAAAAACATCTAATAAAACAGTTAGACAACTATAAACTTGAGAAGTATATGAACAATAAGGAAATCAAGTTGGCTGTTTTTGTCATCCATCAAGAAAATAACTTTTGCATTTACAATGACCAAGCGGTTGATTAAGAGTTCAAGTTTAACACAATTCATTTTAATGAAATATTATGGAATAATTTTACCTCTGCCTTTTAAAAAATTTTCGCAAATCTTAACATGGAGCTAAAAAGAAATTGAGGACGAAAACACATTTAGAGAGGAGGCAGATTGGTGATTTTTTTTTTTTTAATAATTTAAATTTAAATTAAAATACCTAAATTACTTAAATTAATTTTTAATTTTATCATCTCGTACTTTAAAAAAAAACAATTTGAATAAATACAAAAAGATTATGTCATAAATAAACATTTGAATTCAAATATTTTAGTAATATAATGTATGTACCAATTTGATTTTATTCTAATTCAAACAAACCCATTAAATTCTTCTTTCATATAATACAAAGATTCAGTTTTTGATGACAATTTATGGCAATTGAATTTTATTTAATTGTAAAGTCTTTTTAAATATCATAATTAGAAATTCTCACACACACACACATTTAGGTTTAACTAACAACATTAACGATGATTATGAGTTAAAAATACAGAGGAATTTATAAAATAATTCTTTATATTTTTTGAATTTTGAATTAATACCATGATTCAAATTGTTTATAAAATCTTTAGTATTTTTTCAGACAATCAAAAACATTACTACAATCTTTTAAATAATTTTTCATAGGTACTATGAGTAATTGTGCTATTTACATACATAAATATATAACGCTATACATGGAAAAATGATTAAATATTAAAAAACCTCATTCATTAATAATGGATTTAAAATCGATGACAGAAGCTTTAGAATTATATTCTGATTAATTCAAAAAAAAAAAAAAAAAAAAAAAAACAACAGTAGAAGACACTTCTCTGTAATCCTTGATTTCAGGTACAGTGTTGTTGCTTTCATTAATTAACTTATCTTAATTAGATATCCAAAATCGTTTCAAGACGGCTTATTATAAATTCTAATTCCCATTTTTCACTGATGTTATATATATATATATATATATAATGCTTAAACATCCATTCAAGATAAAAAAAAATGTTATTATAAGTGGGATATACGATAATCACATAATTTTTCATATTTATTAATATTATTACTTATCATAAATGAAAATCTTCCTTAACGTTTTTTTAAAATAATTTTTTTTTCCCTCTTAGCCAATTATTTTACTTTATTTTTATCAAATTGTATTTAACCTCATTTCATAAGGACTTAGATAATATGCAAATAACCTCTCTGCATAAACATTCATTTTATATAAAATATCCCCACGTCTTTTATAAGTATATGGAAAATTAATATAAATATACCTACTCATAAGTTCTTTTGTGTTGTACTGGAAGCTTTAGAAAATTTTCCACTTGAAAGTGAATAAACAATCTGTTGTTGTCATGAAAATCGGTGACTTAATTTTAATTTGATTTGATTTCAATCGTTTGAAATGAAATAAAAAAAAAAAAATAATGATGGAATTTTCAGAAAATAATAAGAAAATCATCTGAGCTAAAGAACATATTGAATCTTTTTCTATTGCCATTTATAAGTATATATTATGTAAATTAGGTTCAATATTATTTATTACCGACCGACGATAGTAAGGGAGGTATTGTTTTCACACCAAATTTTTCACATGTGGAGAATTTTACATATCTCACGAATCATGCATTTTCTTAACAGAAAAAAGTATTTTTAGCATGATGTCTGTCCGTCCGTCCGTATAGATGTGTACAGCCTGAACGGCTGAACGGATTTTGATGAAATTTGGTATATTTACTTAATGCATCAGTGGGATGAATTGATCAACTTTTGGTGCAAATCCGGAAACCGGAAGTGGTAGTATTAGCGATCGACGATAGGAAGGGAAGGGTTATTTTCACACCAAATTTCACATGAGATTTTTTACATATCACCAGGAATCATGCACTTTGTATTGGTTTTATCCTCGAGAAAAATCATATTTATTAGTTTTTTCTTGATTTAAAATTATATGACGTCATCCAGCCATTCATGACCTCACAGCCTGGTCTTGCATATATATTATAAATAAAATAAAATTAAAAATGTTTATATTTATTATTTATGTATCCATATCTGTTTTTTATTACATTAATAGATTTATTAAAATTATTTGAAATTGTTTCTGTAGCTGGAAATTAATTTAC
Source organism: Labia minor (assembly GCA_963082975.1). Lineage (NCBI taxonomy): Eukaryota > Metazoa > Arthropoda > Insecta > Dermaptera > Spongiphoridae > Labia > Labia minor. Next base: position 14,829,592 of record OY720346.1, read on the forward strand.
TTCACCGTCGGTCGGTTCGGATCTGGCCACAGGTCAACTTATTTTTAATTTATTAATAAATTTTTCACTTTCAATTTTTTTATTGTTATTATAATTATTATATAATATTATATTATAAATATATATTTTTATTAATTTAGTATATTACTTTTTTAAAACTATTAATTTTTATATAATAAAAAACAATAAATTTTCACCCACTTATTTTCTTTATGAATTGATATATCCATATAAGATTTGAAATAAATAAGAAATATTAAATTAATTTATCAATTGTAAATAACAACCAAAATTCAGCAAAGTAATTATCAATATTATAAAAAAATTTAGTTTAAAAAATAAAATCTTTCTTATCAATAAATATTTCTTAAAACGATACGATGTAGTGAATGTATAATTTTAATTATCTATGAGTTATAAATAAATTATAATAAATTGAAGCTGTCAATATAATGGTAACATAATAGAACTGTAGTATTGTTTATTTTAGACATTCAATATCAAGAGATAGCGTCTCTTATTCTTTTTCCTCTTTGCTACTTGGAATTCAATTTAAATACTTGAATCCGTATGTTTATTTGATCCATTTAATGGTAATTTTATTCAAAAACTCTCTCTACTTATATATATATATATATATATAATAGAGGATTTTATTATATTAAAACTCAATTGAAACAAAATGGTTTTGAAAGTCATGACATTTTTTTACCAAATGAGAATTTTTTTTCATTACACTGAATGAAATTTGAATGTGCAACTTAACGAAACAAAAAAAAAGGGGATAAAATCACCACCATTTTTTTGTTACGATGATAAAAAGTTAATATATAATATATATAATTATATATGTAGATATCTATGTATATAAATGTGAAAAGTAACTTTCTTTAACATTTTCATCAGCCGGTTGATAATTTTATGAAATTTATGCAAAATAAATTATTAACTGTCCTTTTGAATGAATTACTAACATCGTGACTAATTACATCTCATCTAATCAATAAATTTAAATAAATTCATACTAAAAATAAAAATTAATCTAATTTTTAAAAATCAATATAATCAATCAATGAGTTGTTTTAAAAATTTATTCATTATTTTTTTTTTTCGCTCATTTTCAATTAAGCTATTAAATTAATGAATTAATGAAATATTCATATAAATTGAAATTATATATATATATATATATTAAAATAAAATAAAAATAAATAATCCAATTTACGTATAAATAAATTCAAATATAAAGGAATTACACGCATATTGGGAAGAAAACAAAGTAAAAAAGGGAATAATCCGGGATTATACTCTGTCTATCGATAGGACTCATCGCAATTTCGTTTGCCAGCATTTCTCTGCTTTAAAATTTATCTAATATATTTGAGGAAATCTTGATAAATGGTTTTATACAATCCAATATAATCAGGCACTCTGAGTGTGGAAAGGGACATTTCAATAAATCAACTTACAAATAAATATTTATATATATTATTTATATACTATATATTGTATTTGAATTTTTCATAAATAAGTCGGATGAAAAAGTTTAAAAATGTATTTATAAGTTAGATATCGTACTTAAGTAAATTGATATTTTTAATTTAATTATTTTCCATATCTCTTTAATATATAAATTCGAAATGGTCTATAAAATTGAAAAATAAATATTAAAAAATATGAAATATTAGGTTTTATTAATTTTCCAATTTGTTATACAAATCAAAAAACAAGTTTTTATTGATTCACTGGGAGAGAACTTATAATACATATTATCTATTAAGAAACCAATCATTATTTGATTCCTGTTTAATTTTGAAAAATCTCCATGGCTTTTGGCCAGCTCGTGAAATATTACCCATCTATGAAAAATCACTTGCGAGATAACAATAATCTATTTTTCATTGATTTTTGATCAATTTCCTCTTTTCTCAATCTTCACTCGCCATTTTTACTCACCCTCTTATAAATATCATTCCTGTTTGAGTATTTATTTGCTATCCTCAGATCACCCTCTTCTTTTCCCTCTCCCATCACATTTCACTTATCAAAACTGGGTTAACAGAGTTTAGTAAACTATTCGTTCTTGTTTGTTTATTTGTTTTCTTTACTTGTCTGTTTACATATTTCATTTCGGGGAATGAGAGAGAAAAATGATTGAATGAGTTAGATGAAAAAATAAAAAGATAATAATAATAATAATAATAATAATAATAAATAAGAAATCATAAAATAACTCGATGCATTCTTTTTAAAAGATTTTTATTGGATGGTTATTTATATTAAAAATCTTTTCAAAGAAAAAAAATAATTAAAAAAAAAAAATACTATTTATTTATCATATAAATATATATATATACAATATTACTATCAGATTTATCAGGGATATAATCACGTATTTTTGTGAGATTGTTTTCTCGACGTTTCGACACCCATTTTGGCACCATTTTCAAGAGATTATTTAGGTATGAATATTTTTTTTGGGATTCTGGGTCTTAGTCTGTGTGACCAAGGGTAAATATCGAAATTTTGGGTTGATAGGTTGGATGGTTTTGTACTCACTGCGTTGCTGTGGAGCTCCGAAGAATCCTAGGCAATCCTGACTCTGGCACACATCCGTATCGGACAATAGCCCGAGGCCAACTGGGACCCGACCCTTTGGATTCTACCTGAGCTTGCTACCTGCGCATGCGCAATGGGCTTTTGTGTACTCTAGTGAACTAGAATCAGATCGAGCACCAATATAAATCCCGCCATAAAGTTAAGCTCCGCCCACCAGAGTACACAAAAGCCCATTGCGCATCCCAAAAAAAATATTCATACCTAAATAATCTCTTGAAAATGGTGCCAAAATGGGTGTCGAAACGTCGAGAAAACAATCTCACAAAAATACGTGATTATATCCCTGATAAATCTGATAGTAATATTGTATATATATTAAACAATTTCCTAATAAAAGTATTTATTTATGAGGTATAGATTTACATAAAACAATATAATAAATATTTAAAATTAAATTAAATAATTAATACCTAGAAAAGTTTTGAGAACATTGTCCTACAGTAAAAAAATCAATTATTAATTAATCTCATGTGATTATATCTGTTGATATTTTAAATAGATTTAATGAAAACGAGAGAGACAAAAATATATAAAACCATAAATTAAACAAAAAAAAAACACATTTTATTTTCTTACCAATATAAAATGAAATTCAAAATAGTTTTTAAATTAAATCTTTTTTAATAATATTGTATGTATCTACTCATTTTCAGTCTAATTAGAAATGTTTAACTTTATTATTTACATTATATGAACAATATCAAATATGGCATCATTATATTGGCAAATATTGAAAAATAAAAAATCCCAGTAATAATAATTTTATTAATATTGATTTGTTTAGTCAATAAAATATAACGAAGCGAATCAATGTTAAATAATTAATTTAAGTATTTTACGAATAATTTATTTTTTAAAGGTCGAATTTGCTCATTCCCTCCCACAACAACACACATACATGCACACAAATACACACACAAACTAACACAGATACATCTATTAAAGGTTCATTTGGAAAATTGAATTAATATTCAATATTTTGATAAAATATTAAATTGAATAGTTATGATTGAATTAGAAACAGAGAGAGAGAGAAAAAGGATAACCTATTAATTGATTATTTATCTACTTATTAATTAATATAAATTTATAAATAAAGTCGTTTAAAAAAATATCAAAAAATTGAAATACTAAATTTAAGTAGAGATTTTTGAAATTATCATCAAAATCTGAAATAAGTTTTACATTATTGTTTTGTTACATACCTCTTCCTATTTCAGAAACTGAATTGCAATGATTTCCAATCATATCACGAATTATTAAATAAATTTTGAACCCAATGATAAAGTTATGGCTACGTATAAGGCTGATCGGAGCTTTTTATATTTTTATTCCAGATTCGTGGGATTTTTTTTTTCAATTAAATAATATTTATATCAAATTAGAATTTATAAAAATTAGTTATAAATACATTATTGTATTAAAAAGGGAAAATTTTTCTTTCTTTTATTTTTCTTTTAAAAATAGAATAGAAAAATTCAAAGGACAAAAGGTATGATTCTTTTCTGTAAAATGTGAATTTTGAAGTTAATTGTAAGAGAGATGTATGTACACTATATAGAGGTCATAATTTTAATAAAAGGCGACGTATAAAGAATATCATTGTTCCAATGAGATAGAATTTATAGTACGTAATAAATTCGTATGAGAGAGCCCTAAGGGGTTGGAAAAAATAATACAAAGAATAGAAAGTGAAAAATTTCCTACAACTCTATTCCTATTCTATTATTTTTATGATAACTAATTCATATTTTTGTTTTTGTTTTTAAATTTTATAACAATACCTAAAATATTTATATATATTTTCCATTCAAAATTATTTTACAAAACCAACGAAATTCTCAAATTTTAATTTTCTTAAATAATAATAAAATAAATTTAAAAATTAATATTTTAGATTTTCATACTTATATTAACCCTTTCACTGCTAAGTTATTTAAGAGTAACCATATCCTCTGTGCTCAATATTTTTCCATATATATATTTTTCAATTTTACTTTTTTATTATATAATATAATATAATATATAAATAATTATATATATAATATTATATATTATATTATTATTTATATATTATATTATATTATATAATATTATATATAATCATGCAGAAAATATTAATTTTACATGCTATTGCTTACCTGAACGTAATTAGTGTATCAATCAAACTGCTTCAGTTTGAAAAATTTCACAGGTAAAAAATTTTATAGTTATTTTACTACACGCCCCTGTTCACTTTGTTCCTATATTCATCCACTTCACTATGTAATATAGGTCTAAGATTTTATTTTCAAAAGTTGTTTTAGTAGGCTATTAGGGTATAATATAGCCGAATACTAGAAATAATATTATTATTATTAATATCTTCTTATACCATATAATACGATTTTGAACTTTTCTATCAAAGAATCTTAAAGAAAAATATTTATTTTTTTTTTATTTTCGTAGAAGTATTACTAATATTATAATTCAGTAATCTCTTCTTTAAAATTGTAATAAGAAAAAAAAAAACAAATAAATAAACAAAGTAAACAAAAGATGAATTGAAAAAAGAAGTTGAGAATGAAATTAAAAAAGTAAAAGAAATTCAGCAAAGTAGGAGACAGTAGTGAAGTATAGAAGAGACAGTGAAAGAGTAAGAGAGAAGAAAGGAGAGAGAAAGCATGTCGTAATTAGGTGCACCTGTGTATTTTCACAGCGCTCAATTGTTTTTACGCTCCATGTTGATCTTTAGGAGATAAGTCTTTGGAACTCATGCAACCATCTTAATTTTAATTAACACCCTCTTCTTCACTTCCATTCGTCTCTCTCCATTTCATTCCGGGATTAAATTAAGCCATTTATATTGAATATATATATATATATATATATATATGTATAGAATATGATGATGCTCAAGTATGAAACAACATTTGTAATACATCATTGATCCTTGAAAAAAAAAGATAGGTGGGTTGTAAAATTAAATTGCTCAATTGTTTTTTGTTCAAGATCGCATCTATTTGGTACAGTGAATTATTTTTTCATTAAAAAAAAATTATTTAATCTTTCAATTTTAATTTTTGTTCATAAATTCAATTAAAAATTTCTGATTAAATTTAAAACATGAAGATAGATAATGCATATTTTAAATTGAATTAGAAGAAAATTTATTAAGGTCGAGATATAGTTATAAAGAATAAATATTTGAAATTATTTTAGTTTAAAAATATTTATTAAATAACATATATTATATATAAATTAAATTTAATTAATTAAATTATAAATTAAAATTAATAAATAATATTTATTAAACCAACGCATGTTTGGCTCTTTGTTGATGGCGCCACGTCACGTGCTGGCGCGTGAATTGCAATCGTGTTAAAAAATTAATTCCGGTACTTTCAGCGATTCAATCAAGCTGAAATTCTATATATAGAAGTTTTATACAATTTTTAATCTTGTGAAAAACTATGAAACATATATCTTTATTTTTGCGGTCACTTTAGAGGAAAAAAAAATCAAAACGTTGTAGGTAATGACCCTCTTCCGGTTGAGCTACATTTCACAAAAGTTGATAGAAAACTACGAATTTTGAATAATGCCCGTATACCAAATTTCATCATTCTAGCTCTAACCGTTTTTGCGTAATCTTGTCTACATACATATATATATACAGACAGACATTTTTCTCAACCTTAGTTAAAATGATTCAGAAATCTTCAAAACGTATAAAAACATCAAAATCTCGAGATCGACAATTTTCGTGATCGCAATTCTATCTCTAGCCAGATACTGGAGACACTTGGAGAAATATGGTTGTTGCGGCCAAGAACTTTGGAGTACCATTGAGCCACAGAGATAGATAGATATAACATATACAATCATAATATATAATTAATTTACTGATTAAATTAAAATATATTTAAATAAGAACGCAAAAAGAAATGAATGTTTTATGTAATATACTGATTGAAACAAAATGGATGAAAACCTTTTACTACTCTCAACCAAATACTAGGTACGACTCGGGGGTACAGGGGACGGAGCCCCCGTCTAGGTGTAAAGTGCTCTGAAGGTGCTCTAGGCAGCTAGTTATAAATAAAATAAAAAATAAACAATATATGTATTATAAAAGATTAAAAAATACCAAAATGAATAATTTATTTGAATTTTACTTAAGTTTAGTTAAAGTGATTTGTAATGAACTTAATGACTGTTTGGATGTTGTCTTTTGTCATTTTGGTTTAATGTTTTGTTGTTGTTTTCTTCGTCTGGATTGTTTCTAGCATAGGTAGTCGGTATTGACAGGCGACTGACAATCCCAGCATCTTTGTAACGAGCCAAACACTAACAGCATGTCAATAAACGTTTGGACAGCTCATTACAAACGGTCCTTTAACTTCAAAAGCTTGAATTAATATCGCTTAGCACAGATGTGCCGCCTTGTTACTATCCACTCTGTTCAACCCCCTACTCTATTAAATAAAATAAAAAACTACTCCTAGAGCAACGAGTTAGAAAAGGAGAGAATTCAGTCATTCATCCAAATATTTAACTTCTCGACATTATTTCTGACATCATCAAAGAGTAAACCTCCCTCATTCATTCTCATACCCCTTTTTTCTTATATAAAGGTCGCTTTTATAAAATTGATCAACTGCGGTTGCTCGCAATACGAATGTTATTTAAAGAATTTTCAAATTGAAAAAAATTTTAATTAAAATCTTATATATTATATGTGAGAATGGTTGGTGGAGCCGGAGAAGGAGAAACTGGTGAATTGCAAGCATGTCATTTTCTACAGCCTAAGAGGAAGAATCCTCTGCCCATTGAGACAAACGACCAATTACGAAAACTAATTCCATTAAATAAATGAAACTATCCGCCACATTCCCTTTAAAAGATATTTAATTATATTTGAGAAATTTAATAAAATTTTCAATGATCAAACATTAATTTCATCTGCCATTTGCATATATTTATATTCTTTAAAGAATTATTTGAATTCCAAATTATTAAGAAAATTAAATCAAATTTATTTTTTAAATAATTATATTTCGAAGGGTCATCGTTGTATAAAAATTCGATTCTCTTTATTGTAAAATTATATTTTACTTAAGTTAAATTATACTTATTATTTATTACAAAAAAACTATTTGTGATATGAATGTAAGTCGTGGGGCATGATTTTGGGGGACAAGAATAGTTTGGAAATTCTACTTAATAAGACATACTTGGTTTTTTACCGACCGACGATAGTAAGGGAGGTATTGTTTTCACACCAAATTTCACATGTGGAGATTTTTACATATCTCCACGAATCATGCATTTTCTAAACAGAAAAAAGTATTTTTAGCATGATGTCTGTCCGTCCGTCTGTCCGTCTGTCCGTCCGTATAGATGTGTACAGCCTGAACGGCTCAACCGATTTTGATGAAATTTGGTATATTTACTTAATGCATCAGTGGGATGAATTGATCAACTTTTGGTGCAAATCCGGAAACCGGAAGTGGTAGTATTAGCGATCGACGATAGGAAGTGAAGGGTTATTTTCACACCTAATTTCACATGAGGAGATTTTTTTATATATCACCACGAATCATACACTTTGTATTGGTTTTATCCTCGGGAAAATCATATTTATTAGTTTTTTCTTGATTTAAAATTATATGACGTCATCCAGCCATTCATGACGTCACAGCCTGGTCTTACATATATATTATAAATAAAATAAAATTAAAAAGGTTTATATTTATTATTTATGTATCCATATCTGTTTTTATTAGATTAATAGATATATTAAAATTAATTGATATTGTTTCTGTAGCTGGAAATTAATTTACTTCAAAACGTCGATCGGTTCGGAACTGGCCACAGGTCAACTTATTATATATATGACTTTATAATATCTTAACACATTTTGATTAATTTTGATTTAATTTTTAATTTTGATTAATTTAAAAATATTAGAAAAAATAATATTTATAAGAAAAATTTATATTTTATTCATTAATTTTGTTAGGGCTAAAGCATATATATATTATATATATTACTACATATATTACGTTGTTGGGAAAGTAAATTTGTTTTTCCACCAGAGGAATTAATTATATTTTTTCGAACACAACTTCACATTAAGGCCCGATAATCATTATAATATGTTTGGAAAGCTGATAAAGTAATGTTTGTCTGTGAAAAAGTTCAATTGAATTTATTTAGTAATTTTATGATTTGTGCCATTTTAAATATAAAAGCAATAAGCATCATACTTTATTTTTTCTTATAGAAAAGGTAAAAATGCTGTTCAAGTCAGAAAGAAATTAACATGTGTATGCAGATGTTGACAATAGGCCAGTGCTAGAACTGGTTCAGGCAATTGTAAAGTCCATGATGCATCACGTACTGGAAGGTTGGTTGAAGTTAATAAAGACACGACAAAGGCATTAGTTGATTTTTTGGACGGAAAACCTTACTTCAAATGAAGAGGTTAAAAAAATCATCTGGATTAGTTTCTTCCCAGCAAGTATTTATTCATTATACGAAAATTGTCTTTCAGATTTAGAAAAAGAACGAAATTATTTTCCGAACAACTGTGCTCTGGGTTGCATAAATAATAGGCGATCTCATAAATTGATTATGAAATAATTTATAAAATGCTTATATTTGTATATTATACATATATATATTTAATTTTATTTTCTATTTACTATTAGCTTATATAAAACTTTTAGCAAATTTGACAAAATAGGTTTGCATTCATACACTCTCACGTCACTTGAAGGGAAAGTTGTCCACATTGATGACTTCCCTATTTTAATATCATTCTCCAATTGTTCAAAGAAGAGCGTTGTTCAGTGTCAAGAATATGGTTCTTCTTGAGCTTTCTGGTCACACTTATATATATAAACTTAAAAACAAATAAAATATTCTTTAAATATTAGTAATTATTTAAAATTAAATATAAATCTAACTTTTAATATTTTCTTTTTAAAAATCATCTAATTACATTTATTTTTCTTATCTTTGTACTCATTTTCCATTTATAAATTATTTTATTCCAATAAAAAAAAAGAAAATCGGTTATATTTAGGAAGTCATTTATAAATCGTTGTCGTGGCAGGTTGAGCATGAAACCTCGACTGCGACATTATTCATAATCGACTAGATCTAATAAATATTTGAAAAACTGGCTTCTATAACACAACGACATTTTAGGATAAATTATAGACGTTCGCCGAGAAAAAGGGCGTGGGGTGTGTTTTATCGGAGGCCATAAACTTGGTGCTTAATAACATTGTGCAAACGCCTAAGTCAAGTCGATTGTTAAATATTTCAAGAATATATCTTCATCCTTCAATGCTATATCATTTTATTAGAAAAATCTGAATGAAGATACAAATGGATCATGTCCAAATGGCCAAGGACAATCCTCCGTTGAATTTTATTCAAGAAAAATTGTTTACTAATAGATTGATAATAAATATTTCATCTTGTTTTGTTGTTATAAAAATAATTCAGTTATGATATTAGTTATTCTCAAACACAATTTGTCATATTTGAGTTTTAAAAATATTATGATTCATTGAAATTAACAAAATCACTTAATAATTAATTAACTGGTATTTCTACCTCATAATACAAGAAATTACCATTATAATCGTCTCTTCTTATATATAAGTATACATAGATTATATATATATATCAGTGGCGTACCTAGATTTTTTGCCGCCCGGGGCGATCTCCAGTTTGACGTACTTTTTATTATAAGTCAATCAAATAGTGGTTTTTATAAATTAATACACATAAATAAATTATTAAGTTATTTAATCAATATTAATTAATACACAGAGTTCATTTTTTTACACATATTTGTATGCACTCGTAAACGTATTTATATAATATTTACTCTTCTAGCTTTCATACTAGAAAAATCGTGTATAATGCTCTCAAAATTTATATTTATATTTTTTCCGCCGGCCCTGCTTTTCAAAAGAAAAATCTATGATTTAAAAAATATTGGTATATCACTTCAAAGTAATCATATAAACTTTTCAAAAGAAATGACATTTATAAACTGATATCAAAAAATTTTAGTTAGGAAAAATTGCCGAACAAAATCGTAAAGATGCGTTTACGAATTCAACGAATTTTAATGAATACAATAAAATAAAATTATTATCCTGTTCTTGAAATTAGAATTCAAAATTTACACTAAAATGCATTTATATACACCGAGGAATAATATTCGAAATCATATAGTTAATCATAATTTATATAAATCATAAATCAAATAGTAAACTTATAATAATCATAATAATCATTTATTATTCAAGAAAGAAAAAAAATAAATATGAAATGAATAAGTTGCTTTTTACAACTATAACTAAATATAAATAATGCCGCCCCAAGATAAGTGCCCCCCCCCCCCCAAGGTACGCCACTCATATAAAATATATATATATTTATATACTAAATTTTTTATTCTATTATAGAATTTGTTTTGAAAATCCCAAATTTATATAGAAAATATTTTTTTTCAACTCATATTATTTGGGCAAAATTATGCGACAGTTTTATATAAATAAATTTTATATAAGTATAAATAATCTAAAAAAAAATTTGACAAAAAATTAATTTTTTATAGTAATTATAGTATATAAGTACTCATCCAGAATATTCATATATATCATACATTGTATTAATATATAAAAGATATATAGTTTTAAAATAAGTACTATTAATTTTTTTTTTCCTTAGGTAAGCACCGACAATCAAATTCATGACTTTCGGGTCAGTACCAAGCAAAGTTGCCGGAGGCAATTCATAAATCAAAATCCGGAAAATTTATTTTAACACCATATATGAGATGAAAATCGAAGTTAATCCAAGTATGTAAACTTTCAACAACAATACATTATAATTCTCTTCAACTTATTGATTTATTAATTGTTTATATATAAAAATAAAACATAATATTGATTTCTTAATTCATTATTTTAATAATTTATTATATTATATTTCAATCAATCATATATTAGATTTATTCTTAGAATTAGGTAATTACAAACAAGACAAGGACAAGATTTTATATAATAATTTTTTATAAAAATATCACCATGTTTCTAAATAATAATTTTTCCAATCATATTTGAAAAGGTTAGTTATTTTTTAAATATCACATATTTAAAAACTCAAATATCGTTATAACAACTTTTTGTTCTGAAAAATTGAATTAAATTTATTTTTTTTATGAATTGGTTTGTATATATTTTTTGACAGTAATCATTTTTCTAAATTTTATTTACACAACATGTCAAAAATAAAAAAAGTCAGGTCATTTTGATATTTTTTCTTTTTTACAAGATGGAATCTATTTGTGGAAAGATAAAAAACTTCTAGGAGAGAAACAAATAGTTAATAGAATAAATAGGATGAGTATATATTTTAAATGCTAATGCAACAAAAATTATAGTATTATCAAAAAAAAAAATTATTTTTATTTGAATATATTTAACTACAGTATTAGCTACTGCTGAAATGAAAAGACTGAAGTTTTTCTTTATATAATAATATTAATAGATACATTTCATTATATTTAAACTACTTATAATTGCTTTTGGTACATTCTCTAATAGTGATGCATAACTAACAAGCGAAAGCATAAAGTGTTTTAAAAACAAAAATTAATATAACATGATAAATAAACATATAAATGACAATTTAACAAAACCACATATTAAATATTTTTATTTTATTTTATTTATTTTGTATTATGAAAAATTCGCTTGTATTTTATTCAATCTTTCAAGCTAAATAAATTTAATAAAACCAAAATTATATATTTGTGGGAATGGAGCTTTTTGGCTCATCAAAAAGCCCAAAGCAACTCGAGCGACAGACCGACGAATTCGGAAAACGCCTGGCGCACCTTACTGCCTCAGGGCCGGCCATTCTCAACCACAATATCATCGGAGTTGTTGCTTCCTCTCAACGCCGCTCCAAGCAGCGAGCGCCCCAGACGCCGTCGCCGCCCCCCCCCCCACCATGCGCTACCATCACCGTCGCCGCCATTCTCCCACTCCACGCCACCGACCAATAGAAACCGAGTTCCAGCTGTTTGGACTTCCTTTTAAAAGGGACACCGGCACGATTCGAGTTTAGTTGTACAGTTTCAGTTTAAGTTTAAGTTTATCAGTTTTACAGTCGACAGTTTACAGTTAAGAGTTTATTCAGTCTTTTGTACATCGCCAGAAGTATTCAAGAAACGAAGAAGTTACGATTTCATTTATCTTTACACTGTTTTTATCTTGTTCATCTTTATTCAATAAAACGATATTTTTGCAACCATTTAAACAAAACAGATATTTTTTGCTAAACAACCCCTAGACAACGAAATTCCCTACAAATTGGAGGCTCAGTCCGTGATTGAAAACAACTCGTTTATCGTTCGGGCAAGAGAAGATTCCTAGACTTATTCACTCTCAAGATTTTATGTGAATAATCTTCAAGAAAAGATACAAGATTCAAGATTCAAGTCTTATTCACTTTCAAGATTTTTGTGAATAATTCGTAAGAAAAAGATACAAGATTCAAGATTGAAGATTTATTTACTGTCAAGATTTTTGTGAATAATTGTCAAGGAAACGATACAAGATTTAAGATTGAAAACTTATTCACTTTCAAGATTTTTTTGTGAATAATCAGCAAGAAAGAAAATACAAGATTTAATACAGTAAAGATTAAAGAAATAAAAATATATTAAGATGTTGAATTTGGTTTTTTTTCCAAAAATCGCAAAAAACATCATTGAGGCCAAACCATATGAATTGAAAGGATTAAAAACGATAATAACGGGTGACGCAACATGCCGCCTCAGTAGAAAAACCCTACTCAACTTTGAAGGGTTCAACTTTGTTGAAGGTTCTGAGGAATACGAAAAGAAAAATGAAGAATTAAAGGAAAAACTTACCAGTAAGCAACTACGTCGAACATCTAATATACTCAATCTTCCTGAGCAAGACAGCGACGAACTAATCAGAGGTAACATTCTATCTTGGTTATGTACACTGGACGAAGATGATGAAGAAGAAGAAAAAGAAGAGACTGATAAGAAAGAAGAGACTGAAAAGAAAGAATCTAATAAAAAAGAAGAGACTGATAAGAAAGAATCTGATAAAAAAGAAGAGACTGAAAAGAAAGAATCTGATAAAAAAGAAGAGACTGAAAAGAAAGAAACTAATAAAAAAGAAGAGACTGAAAAGAAAGAATCTAATAAAAAAGAAGAGACTGAAAAGAAAGAATCTAATAAAAAAGAAAAAACTCAAAAGAAAGAATCGGAGAAAATAGAAGGGACTGATAAGAAACAATCTGATAAAAAAGAAGAGACTGAAAAGAAAGAATCTAATAAAAAAGGAGAGACTGAAAAACAGGAAGTCAAAGAAGAAAAGAATGAAGATAAAGAATCTCTAACGACTGATAATGAAAAAAAGACCGAAAGTGAAGTTAATGAAGAGGATAAAGTAAATGACGATGAATCAATGGAAGTTGATAAGGATGAAAGCACTTCAGAAGATCGAAATAAAACAATTCGTGAAGAAGAGATTGATCCCAATGATAAAATTTTTTATCTTGATGAAACAATGCCTGAAAGTGAAGATGGTGAGAAAGACAGTGAAGAAGATGACGTTACTAATTTAAAATTCGCCTGGAAAGTTTTAAAATTGGCAAAAGTGATTTATGAAAAACAAGCAAATGAAGGAAATAAAGAAACAAAATTAAATTTAGAAAATGTTTTTTTAAAATTAGACGAAATTAAAGAAGAAAGTTCTAACGATAATGATAAAACACAAACTGCAAGTAAAGTTGAAACTGAAGATAGTGTTTTAAATAAAGAAAATGAAGATTTTAATGTGGATTTAAATTTAGAAACAGGCATAAATGATTTATCCAAATCACAAGATATACTATTTTACGTGAAGAAAAAAATCGATAAATATCGAAAAACGAAGGTGAAGTGGAGAGATAAGGAAAAGAAGATTAACGTATTCGAGGGCGAATACATAGCAGGACGGCCGAATGTGGGAATGGAGCTTTTTGGCTCATCAAAAAGCCCAAAGCAACTCGAGCGACAGACCGACGAATTCGGAAAACGCCTGGCGCACCTTACTGCCTCAGGGCCGGCCATTCTCAACCACAATATCATCGGAGTTGTTGCTTCCTCTCAACGCCGCTCCAAGCAGCGAGCGCCCCAGACGCCGTCGCCGCCCCCCCCCCCACCATGCGCTACCATCACCGTCGCCGCCATTCTCCCACTCCACGCCACCGACCAATAGAAACCGAGTTCCAGCTGTTTGGACTTCCTTTTAAAAGGGACACCGGCACGATTCGAGTTTAGTTGTACAGTTTCAGTTTAAGTTTAAGTTTATCAGTTTTACAGTCGACAGTTTACAGTTAAGAGTTTATTCAGTCTTTTGTACATCGCCAGAAGTATTCAAGAAACGAAGAAGTTACGATTTCATTTATCTTTACACTGTTTTTATCTTGTTCATCTTTATTCAATAAAACGATATTTTTGCAACCATTTAAACAAAACAGATATTTTTTGCTAAACAACCCCTAGACAACGAAATTCCCTACATATTTATACTATATATATTATAAACTTGTATATTCATTCATATTATATATTTTAACTTATTATAATTTATTATTTTAGTGTAAATGCACTTTGATATTATATCCTTGAAAATAAAAATACATAAATTAAATACGTAAAATTTATGAAGCCTAAAACTAAAAAGTAAAAAAAAAAAAAAAGAAAAAAAAGAAATATAGCGCCAACAATTCAGAAATAGCTTTTTAGAAATTCATATAGTTTATTTATTTATCTTCTTAGATGAAGAAAGAGAGAGGGGGAAGTTTTTTCTTTGAAAGCGTAACATACCACCCCCTTTTTTGTCTTGTAAGTTAAACACACTGTTTAATTTATTGTTTATTAGTAATTTATATATATATATATATATATATATATAAAGTATACAATATTTCTTTGAACTTTTTTGTTAATAAAAGAAAAAAACTATACAAGTTAAATAACAAAGATTTTGTTTCCTTTAATGAATGAATTTCAATAGAAAGTAGTCAAGTGGAAAATATTTTTCAACCTTCCTACCATCAGTTCATCCTCTTCATCACCCAAAAGCAATATTATTCTTTCGTAGTCGGGTAAAAGAACATTTTTGACGAAATGATAGATAAAAAATGTTCATAAAAAATTATTAATATAAATTCTTTTCATTTTTCTAATATAGTAATTTTTATGATAAAAGATCAAGTTAAGATCTAAAAAATATGAACTTCAGTAAACATCGATACTCACATGTGAACTCTAGGGTACACTTTATCTGCTTGGAAAAACACTTATTATATGTATTTTCTAAATCTAAATATTAGTCAGTACGACTAAAAACTGGCAATTTAAAAAAAATTTTAACTCATATTTTTAATTAAATGTGAAATTGTTGGAATAAATTGAACTGCAGTGTTTGCGATATTATATTATAACATATAACTATATATTTACTTAACTTTTCTTATACTAAATTTAATTATTAATTATTTTAAATATTTATAAAAAATAAATATACATAAATCTTATTTAATAATATTTAGATAATTTTCTTAATTACTTAGTAATAATTAAATACCAAGGGTTGTTGTTGGTTTAACCAGATAAAAGTTTTTATTAAGAATTTACTTTAATGACTTGAATGATTAAGAATTAATTTAATCAATTCCTCTTGTCTCCTCCCAAAATCCGGCCTTCAAATAAAGATAAAATAATTTCATTTCCTAATTCATAACCACACATAATTAAAAAAAAACAAATTTAAATTAATAAATAAAAAAATTGGGATAAATGATAATTTATTTTAATTATTAAGGATTATAAAGGAATTATATATTTAATTATTTTTTTATCGATTTAGAGATGAATGTGATTTATTTATTTATTTATTTATTTTTATAATTCAATATAAATAATTCATTATATAATATGAAAATATAATTAAATAATTTTGATATTTCTTACCATCTGTTTAAAACTTTATTAGTAAAAAATGAAAACATTTTAAAAAACAATAATAAGATTGATGTTTGCTCTTAGTAACAGAAACATTTAATTGTAATATAAAATAAATTCGATACAAATACTTTTCTCGAGATATTAAATATATACAAAACTTAATAGGATTAATTAGTGTGAAAATAGTTATCTCTTGTTATAAACATATTGTATAAAAAAATATGTATGATAATTGTGTGTTGTGATAGAAAATTAAAGGAAGCTCACAATTTTAATAAAAGAAATAACAATCGTTGAAAAACAATCCTCAGCTCCATCATTCATTGGGAAAAGAGGATTATATGAAATAGGATCAGATTAAGACAAAAAAAAAATATCGTGGAAAGGAAAATTCACAAGGAATTGTTTCCTAAAGGATCTTTTTAAAAACCAATTGAGAATATAATCAAGTAATGAAAGGAAAAAAAGGAAAATCGAACGAAATGAATGAATACGGGGGAAAAAACCTTATCCAATCAAGGCCCCGTTTTAGAAGAGATTTTTTTTTCTCTGAATTAAATCTGTCTCTTTGACTTGAAATGCAGTTGAAAATCCGTATAATGATAAAGTTTGATTGATTCGATTTTTAAGGAATATAATATAAAATGCGTTGTTTGATCTTATTCAATTATTTTTTACAAACAAATAAAAAAAAATTATAGAATAAATAATAATTTAATTAGATTTGGTAATTGAGAAGAATTGCTTTAATAAAATTGAGATGCTATATTAAATAAATATAACTTTTTAATGAGATAATGTATTAAAAAAAAAGAATTATGTAGGAACAAATTAGAAAAAAATCATACAGTAATATAGATATATTCATATCAACAATATAGCTATACTTTGATAAATTTGTTTTTTTAATTGGATGGCAAAAACTGGAATCCAAAAAAAGATCAAACTTAAACCTATGAGAAAATAAAGTTAAAAGAATAAATTACACAATAATAATTTCATAACTTGTATAATAAAAATGTTATTAGTTGAACCAAGTGTAGCAAAAATAGAATAAATTCAACCAGTATTGGTGTAGTAATTAATTTTTGGTGGCTATAAAACAAATTCGAGGTTTCCTTTTTATTTTAATTTACATTACAATGTTGAATTTATTTCATTTATAATATATTAAAAATATTATTGTTTTATGCATTACAATTATTCAGATTAGATAATTTTAATTTTAATTTTAATTTTTTATCTATTTTATTTCATATCGGAGAAGGGGATGCTAAATACAAAAAAAATTTGCATGATAAAATACTGAAATAATAATAATAATAATAATTGATAATATATAATATTTATATTGAGTATATTAAAAATAAAAACTTAGGAATTACATTTTGGAATAGTGGTATGTAAGATCCCCACTCTGTTTAACAGATAACTTCTTCGTTTCAAAGAATATTAACATCTTTCCCTTCATATTACTATCAATTGACTAAATTTAATTAAAATAGATAATTTTTAATATTTATTATAATTAAAATATGATTTAAATCAAGTGTGGCCAAACTTATAGCTTTTAGGGGCTACTTTTTCAATAAAATATAGTCTACGGTCGACTATGGATATGGGCAAATAATTTTAAAATTTTAGAAGATAATTAAAGAAGTCATTATATATATCGGCGATTTAAATTGCAAACCTCCACTTTTGGTCAAAAATTACATTTTCACACTATTAGAAAGAGAAAAACACCTTACATTGGCTACGAAACACCGCTATTATGCACCTATTTAATTGAAATCACGTGACAAGCAAAAAATTTATGCATTTTAAGAAAGTTGTGCAAAATATGCTGAATATGAGTTAGCAAGTTTGCAATCTAAGCCGACGATATATTTTTTTATTTTATGAATTCTAATAATTTTTATTAAAATTTTAAAAAATACAATGTTAAGAAATAAATACGAAGAAAACAAATTAATAATTAATATTAATAAAAAAAATTGTAAATGGAAGGGCTGTTATTTTTCATTTAAATTTATAACTTCAATTAAAATAAATACTTCATTTTGGAATGGATATGAGAGGAGGTGGCGGTAGAGGCGAAATTTGGGTAGAGTAAAGTAGTCTAGGACTAAACGGTGTTTTGAGAAAGGGAAAAAAGTATATAAATTATCGGGATAAGAAAAATATAAATATATGGTATATAAAAGATGTAATAACATATAGGATGATTATGATCTAAAATTATTTTTTAATAAATTTAAAAATAATATCCCGGGTAGCGAGTAGATTCTTTTCTATAAGCCCAGTAGAAAAGAATTCTATTTCAGGGAATGGCGTCCCTGCCCTCACGTGAGCTCATGATTTCTTCTAAGTCCCTCTTCTACCTGGAGGAATCATGTCCTTTACCCATTGACGCCTTTCCATCCATTCCCTTCCTCTTACTCTCCCCCCCTCTCCCTGATCATTCAAAAAATCAAATTTATTTGGATGAAGGAGAATACCTAGCATAGATTCATTAAAAAGAAAAAAAAATTGAAATCTTGTTTCCTATAGGAGACTCTTTAGAGTCTCCTATATATATTTGAATTAACCCCCTTCGGGGGTTAATTCAAATATATCCAGATTACGTCAATTCTCCGAATAGCAAAACCCCGTTTATTCACGAGTGAGACATGTCTTATGTGCCTCTGAGAGGACCCACCTCTCCTACGCTTCATATTAGTAAAAACTTGGAACTCATATTTATAGCACGCTTTGGAAAATTAGAAAAACTAATCAAATCAAGGATTTTCATTTTATTTAAATTTTCGACTAAATCGTGTAAATTGTGACCAAGACCAATCTATTGACTATAATTTTAGCCAGATTCTAAATAAAATTGATTTTTTGTATCATTAAATGGAAATTTTTAATTAATTTTAATATTGGTTTATTTTTACAGTTCAACAAAAATCTTGCCTCATAACAACAGATAAAACCTATACGAATCGATTCATCATGAAACGTAGATTCATTTTCACTATTATTATATAATTTTACGGTGCTTCGTTGATTAAATATTAATTATTGAATTTTGACAGATTGAAAAGATTTGCCGCCATGTTTGCCCCCACCGCCACCTCTTCTCACCTCCCTCCCACCCTCCCTCCTGGCCTGCCAGCCTGTCGGTGTGCTTCGAGCGCATTCAGCAGTTCGCATTCCCTTTCCAGTCGAAGACGTTGACCGGCGTCACAACCGAAATTATCCCTCAATCAAGAATTAATTGTAAATTTATTTATTCCTATTAATTTAAATTAAGTTTAATAAATTTTAGAAAAGATTCAAATAAAAATTTAATTTTATAAAATATAGATTTTTAACTTTTTACTGATATATTAATTATATATATTTAATAAATTTCGCCCCCACCTCCAATGCTTTGCTTCTCGGTGACCTTGAAGGGGACAGCATAGCAATCTCTTGCTTACCCCCAATGGATGAGATTCAACTGCCTTTGACTTTATTTTCAAAATAAATTATATTATTTCCCCCTTCGTTAAATGAAATTATATACAAATTAATTATACTACGTATTATACGACAAATAAATTAATACGAATTATTTTAATAAATCGATTTAACCAACTTTTCCATCCCAATTATTCCTTCTTTTTTGTATTTTAACATTGAAACATTTTTCCTACTATTCTATTCTATTTTCAAATTTTATATTCAAAAATAAATAACTTAAAATATCATAAAAATTTCTTGAAAAGGAAGGAAATAATTTTATTCCTTTTATATATGAAGCAATAAGAAAAAATTGAATAAGTTTCATGAAATGCAAAATTAATTTTTAATAAATTTAAAAATAATATCGTGGGTAACGGGTAGATTCTTTTCTATAATCCCAGTAGAAAAGAATTATATTTCAGGGATTGGCGTTCCTGCCCTCACGTGAGCCCATGATTTTTTCTGCCTTCCCTCTCCCAAGGAAAAATCATGTTCTTTACCTTTTAACTTTTCCAACTTTGGTTTCGCGGGCTACTTTTAAAGCCTTTGCGGTCGACCGGTCCCTGATTTAAATGAATTAATTTTTTTAAATGTTTTTTATATGTTTTTTAAAAGCTATTTTAATTGATTAATTCTTTTTTACGTAAATTAAATATATATATATAATATTCAATCAATAATTAAGAAGAAATAAAGATATTCATCTTTATTTACTTTCAATTTTAAATAAAATATATTTTAAAGTGAGAGAGAGTATTTAAAATAAATTTATTATTTTATATATATATGTACGTCTTTATTTATTTATTCAACTCTAATAAATACTTAAATAATTGATTAGTTGTATTAATTTAATTTTTTTTTTTGGCTTTTTCGGAATATATCTCCATTTAGCCAGCTTTCTCAGATTTGTTTATTATTTTTATTTTTATTTATATTTATATTTATATATCGATGCACTCGGCGAGGTTTGAACCCTCGAACTCGAGTCGGCGGTCCGGTCACTATAACCTCGCGGCTAAGCTCCCGGTCTTAATTTTTTTTAATCAGTTAATTAAATTATTGATCTAGAAGTATTATTTTTTCTTTGTCTATTTCTAAGAACCTGTAGATGATATTCTTTAATAAATATAGGTTGATTATTCTTAATGTCAGTCTGGAGGGCACTGGGTGCTTAAGGGTCATTTGTCTCTCCACGCTTCCCTGGCTTGGGAAATTTTCTACCTTCCTTCCGCCCTCCGCCATTTCTTAGCCTCTTAACATCATATCTCTCTGACTGAATATTGTTTTTTTTCCTCATGTAATTAAATCGAGCTCAATTGTCTTCGCGATGACTCAGGTGAGATAGGCTTCACTACAAATGGAGAGCAACTGTCATATTCCCGATCTTTTGCCTATTGTGGTCAAAAAGGCGTAACGCTTCATTGCACATGGACATAATTCAAACAACCACCTGTCTGAATAGACTTCGAGGTCAATAGACCATTTGAAATACCAAATCGAATCACTTTATGCAGACATCCTGTAAATTAAATCCATTCTTTTTTTAATTTTAATTTATAATTTTCTGATTGTTATTAAAGGATAAAACTTGAATAAATGTATTTAAGATTTAAGTAATCAAGTAGTAAATTTATTTTTCAATAAAAAATATATAAATTAATATAAATAATAAGTATGCTATAATTGGATCAACGATAAATTTACGAAAAAAATATTACTTTCATTCTTACTTTAAAAATATCTTTTCAAATATAAATAAATGTACACTCTATGATTAATAATTTATTAAATATATTTTTTTTTTCAAAAAGAGTAGGAATATATTTAATTACTTGAAAATAATTTTAATATATGTAGATAGTAAAATTATATGATATATCTGATAAATATTTTAGTAAAAAAAAATAAAAAATGAGACAGCTAGAATTATAAAAATAAAATGAATATTAAAAAAAATTAATATTTAAAAAGTTGTTAAGAAGTCGTCATGTGATGTACACATCAGTATATACCATCTTAATGGGGCTTCTTTCATTCGTTATCAAAAACAATAAAAATAATCATTTAAAATTTAATATATCTTTTTTTAATTTCATGTTTAAGTCATGCATTTCATAAAGAATAATAAATGAACATATACATATACTTTTTGTTTAAATACATAATTAATTACTCTTTTATATGAAAAAAATCCATTGTCATATTTCATTAATCAATTTAATAGAGGTAAGTAATCAACTTTTAATCTATTTAATATAAATATCGAATGTTGAGTATAATTAATTAGGCAATTAGTATCTTAAAATATATTAGAATATATTTTATATCTTTTAATAAATTAATTGAAATTGAAACATCTAGTTCTCTTATAATATATATTATTTTTAAGAAATAAATCTAGTAAATTAATCGAAAGGAAATATTATTTAAAAACATATACACCCACATAAATAATGGTTATTTATATTTATAATGCATATCAAAATTTTAAAATATGAATATATCATAATCTATAAGTTAATTTTAAAAATTTGTATATTATAATTATTAATATATTTAATATAGATTTATGATGAGAGATTAAATAAAACATTTAAAACCTTTATTAGACTAACTCGGTTTGGGCTTCATATATTTTCATTTTTTACGCTCACACACTCGTTCTCATAAAAAAAAATCTGGAGTGTCTCCACTCGACTATCTCGTAAATTTGAATTGGATTAAATAACATATATTAATTTAAATTAAATTTAATTAAATTATAAATTAAAATTAATAAATAATATTTATTAAACCAGCACGTGTTTGGCTCTTTGTTGATGGCACCATGTCACGTGTTGGCGCGTGAGATTTGCAGTGTTAAAAAATTAATTCTGCTACTTTCAGCAATTCAATCAAGCTGAAATTCTATATACAATGTTTATTCATGTGAAAAATTATCAAACATATATCTTTATTTTTACGGTCACTTTAGTGGAAAAAAAAATCAAAACGTTGTAGGTAATGACTCTCTTCCGGTTGAGCTACATTTCCCCAAAGTTGTTAGAAAACTATGAATTTTGAATAATGCCCATGTACCAAATTTCATCATTCTAGCTCCAACTGTTTCTGTGTGTATCTCTGGCGAGATAGTAATAAGCAGTACAAATATCATTATAAATAAATAAAGCAAAATCAAAAATATAAAAAGATAAATTAAAACCAATCTTAAATTCATATTAATTTTAAATAAATATATAATACAATTTAAATTCAATTTCAGTATCAAAACCCAATGCAAATCTTTTTTGTTTTTTTTTTAATAGAAATTTACAACTTATTTTTTTACATATTATATTAATAAATTTTGTCATATTTTTAGTTCTGCTTTTTGATATGATAATAAACTATTTTATATAAACATCTTATTATTCTCACCAGCATATTGTAATTTTTTATACAGATAAACGTCTTTTTACGCTTGTGTTACGTTATGTACGTCACCGTAAAAAAATGAATGAACACATATAATGAACGATATAAGGATCCATATCAAAATTCTAAAAACAATTTAACATGCTTATTTTTTTATTTTATTTTAAATATAAGTATTTGCAATCAGCTCAAAAAATAAAAAATGAACTATAAGTAAATTTGATTAACATTTAAGACTCATTCACACTTACATTTTACATTCGTACATCGTTCATACAAAGTGATTTAGAATTGTCTTCTAATGATAATCTCTCTAATATAATTTATTTGTCCAATCGTTATACTTTGAACGATATTCTAACGATAAATTAATTTTTTGTAATCTTCTTTTAGTTAAGTAGGTTGATAGCCAATTGGTTTGTATGATTTTAAAAATTAAAAATTTATAAATTTTCAAAATAAATTCTAAATAGATTCTAATAAATTCTATTTAATATTCTATTTTACAAAATAAATAATAATCTTTTGATATAAAATATATATATATATATATATATATTTTTTTTTAAAAATAAATACTAACACTCCAGTTCGTTGGTACTAAACTAAATTCTCACTTTGAAAAATGCATTCATTTCATTTACTGTTTCTTTCTTCCTTTCTTGTAGAATAATAGCATAAGGCCGAACGGCAGCTGTGACGCATCTTTTAACATTTGCGCATCTATCTCTCAGAGCTCATCTGTTAATCTATCTTTAAAAGAAAGGGTACGTTTTTAGGGTTTTCCGATAATTTTTTTCTTCTTCGGAATTTTCTAATGAAGGACGATCTAAAACAGAGGTGGGGAACCTGCGGCCTCGAGGCCGCATGTGGCCTCCGCGAGGTTCTTGTGCGGCCCTTTGCCACCTAGTACAAAATGGTAGAGTTCGTTTCAAACAACTATTGTACATCAACGCCATGACAGTTGCGCGAAAAATCTGTCCAAAAATAGTCATATTGTAACATGACATCAGAATACTAGTCTGAACCGATTTTAACAAGCATAAACGAGGCTCTCTGGCCCATATACCATCCGTTTTAGACTTGGACACTAAATGTTAATTTTTTAAACAGTTTTTAGCGCCCCCAAGTTGCAATAAGAATGAACTAAACGAAAAAAATCCGGCTTATGTGTCTGTGTTTTTTCTTTTTTTATTTAGAAGGATTATTAAGAATTAAAAAATTGTAAAATTTTCAGGCAAGTGAAAAAATTATTTATCGGAGATTTCAGAATTCCAGAAATCAATTATGCTTTTTTCAGAGTATTGCCGAAATATTGGTTTTATATTTAAATAAATAATTTTTTACTTTACTGAAAATTACACAATGTTTATCTAATTTACATATCTAAAAGAAACGAATAATGTTCTATGTGAACATAGTAAATATTTATTTGAAAATAAATTAAAATTACAAAATACTATTTACAAAATCTGTCATATAGAGCAGTCACATGCTGGCATTTGAACCACATTTAATAGATATATCCGAGGCTCCTGCAGAACTTCAAATGGAGTTAATTGATTTAGGGGAAGATAGTATCATCAAATCTCTTTTTAACACTAAAAAGGATCCCATAGAAATCTGGAAAAATGCTGTTGAATATCCATGCCTTCGAAAACATGCTCGCCGTTTACTTTCCTGTTTCGGAAGTATAGACTGTTGCGAGACATTTTCTCTCATGTCAAAATTAAAAACAAATTTAGAGGATCAATTATAGCTGTGTGTTACGAAGCTTGATCCAAATATACAATTACTGTCAAACAAAAAACAAAGCCAAATAAGTCACTAACTTAGTGAATAAAAAATTTTTTATTGCATTTTTTTATAATATTTTTATATTATTTTATATGTATATTATATTTAAAATTTGATAGTATTATATTTTGTTTTTTCTATTTAATGCTTTAAATTGTTAAATCTATAGAAAAACTGTAATAATTTCATAAAAATCACTTTCTTAGGTCAATCAGCTTATGCGGCCTCTCTTATTGCTGCCTAATTTAAATGTGGCCTCTAATGGTAAAAAGGTTCCCCACCTCTGATCTAAAACCTCCTTCAACTTTTCTAATTCTTGATTTGTAAGTGGTTGATATGAACAAACAGTTCGATGCCATAATGTTTTCTTTTATGTTAATGTTATCTACCTCTTCTACATTTAAACAACTGGTTCTCATTTCGTTTCTAGTACAAATCAGATTTTTGATTCCTTGAACCTCTAATAATGTTTAACGTTCTAATTGGAATCTCAGGGGAATCTCATGACGGCGTAATTGTGAATTGTAAATTCGAACCTGCTCAAAACGACGTTTAATTGTACTTAAATCTACACATATTTAACATTTAAAAACAATTACAAAAAAGCAATGAATGTTCGAATTTAAGAAAAACATCTTTGATAGAATTTATAATAAATTATTCTTCTTAAAAGATTTACATACTTCAAATATTTTAAATAATATTACCAAGTTTTTCTATTTTTAATATACTATATATAAATCCATTTTATTTATTTTTTTTAATAATTTTTTCTCTTTTTTTTAATGATGGTTTTATCAACATTTTCGAAATATTTTAAACAATCTAAATAGAGATATTTATAACTTTCAATTTTGATGGAACAATAAAACTATTTTTTGTTTTATTTTTAGTATTATATATAGATGAATTATATGGTAGTAGTATAATATATAACGTTTTGAAATATTTTGGTTAGATTTTTTATTGACAAAACCATTCAATGTATTATATTTTAGCTTTTGTTTAGAGGAATTTCAATGCAATTTTTAACCAATTTGAAACTTATTGAGTGTAAAATAATTTTGGTTATATTAGAGTAAAAAAAAAATTAGCTATTATATTATATCATGTACTGGTAATCAAATATTCATAAACATATAATTTGGTTGTTTCTTACAGTAGTATCCCATTTCAATTAATTGATTCAACATTTCATTATTATATATATAATACACTTTTTATTCATAAAGATATGATACCAATGGTTCGATTATCTGATTATACTGATAAATAATTATAATTCATTTTATCCAAAAAAAAATTAATAATAATAAAATATTTATTATATTTGATACTTGAAAACTATACTTATATTAACAATTTAGTATATAGTACATCGATACTAAACAAATAAATATAATAAATATAAATCGATAATAAATTACCATATAGTCAATTTGGTATTATAGATGAATTTATCTTATGTGTCAGTATTTTATTTTGTTAAAAAAATGTATCGATATAATCAAAATTTTAATTATGTTATTAAATTATTTAAAATTAAGTAAATATATTTATAATTACTAATTTATTTTTTATTTCTAGCAATAAAGTGATATTTTTAATAGAAATATATCGAATTGTATATAGAACTGTCCAGTGGCGTACCTAGAACTTTTGCCGCCCGGGGCGATCTCCAGTTTGCCGCCCTATCTATTATAAGTCAATCAAATAGTAGTTTTTATAAATTAATACACATAAATAAATTATTAAGTTATTTAATCAATATTAATTAATACACAGAGTAAATTTTAAACCTAGCAGACCGCCTTCCGCCGGCCCTGCTTTTCAAAAGAAAAATCGATGATTTAAAAAAATATTGGTATATCACTTCAAAGTAATCATATAAACTTTTCAAAAGAAATGACATTTATAAACTGATATCAAAAAATTTTAGTTAGGAAAAATTGCCGAACAAAATCGTAAAGATGCGTTTACGAATTCAACGAATTTTAATGAATACAATAAAATAAAATTATTATCCTGTTCTTGGAATTAGAATTCAAAATGTACACTAAAATGCTTTTACATACACCGAGGAATAATATTCGAAATCATATAGTTAATCATAATTTATATAAATCAAATAGTAAACTTATAATAATCATAATAATAATTTATTATTCAAGAAAGAAAAAAAATAAATATGAAATGAATAAGTTGCTTTTAACAACTATAACTAAATATAAAAAATGCCGCCCCAAGATAAGTGCCGCCCGGTGCGGACCGCACCCACCGCCCCCCCACCTAGGTACGCCACTGGTACTGTCACTTTTAAACATTTCTTTTTGTTTTGCTGTTAGGCCTTGTTGTAGGGTAGAACCGGACTCTTTCCCGTCTAAATACCACTTCAGGCCTTAATATGCATACATTGAGAACCATCATAAAGGCATTACTCTTACAACTTGATTGGCTCTATTTACCTCAAGATAATTTCGCTAATAATTAACTTAATTTTAAAAGTATACTTATTAGCATAATTAGAACTGTTTTGTTTAAGACACTGTAGGAATAGCAATAATATACATTGGACTATATATATATATAATATAAGTCGTATCTTAATATGAATATATAAACTTCTATTATATTATGTTGATTAATTTGTCTAACTGAAACTTCTTAGTCATCTTTGCACTTAAATTACCCCCGTCTTCCGACTAATGCTGTCTCTTTACTTTATGCACTCTCGCTCTTTATTTGTCAAACAATATTCTGGAAGCATTTCTGTTTGGATGTAGTAGACGTGTCCATATTTCAATGCAACCCCATTACTTGCTTATTGCTCTATCTTGCAAGAATGACATTTAATTAACATCAACAAATTGTAATCTAGCGATTCGTTATCAACTTTCATTCCTCAACTGCCAGGCTTTCTGTTCATTTTCATTTATTATGTACAATAAATTATACTGCACAATATTAGAGATATTGAATAACAAAAGAGGTACAGTGGATCACTCAATGAAATTAAGATTAGTAATCTAATAAAGAATTTTCATTAAATTTTAAAGATTTACATTTACTTCATCTACCAAATTTTTGAATTTATATAATATTACAT
Organism: Labia minor; assembly: GCA_963082975.1. Lineage (NCBI taxonomy): Eukaryota > Metazoa > Arthropoda > Insecta > Dermaptera > Spongiphoridae > Labia > Labia minor. Next base: position 14,858,091 of record OY720346.1, read on the forward strand.
TACAACCTTAATAAATATGAATTTTATTAGAAGGTTAGTAAAAATTTCTTAATTTATTATTTATTAGGACTTGACTTTAAATTATTGATTCAATCTATCTTCTTCTTTCATCTCGCCCTTTGTAGGATTGCCCAATTTTTTGTAGTCAGTATCAGATTATTATGTATTTGTTATAATGATATTATCTATTCATAGTCCTATACCGTTTTTGATTATATATATGTCTGTACTTTTCTGTATCATTAGTATCAGTCAAATATTCTTGGGACTTTATATCAGTATAGTCGGAGATATCAACAATATTGTCTTCATTGTCTGTATTTCATTGTCTCCTGTTACTTTCAATACGTATGTCAGTTTAGTTTTCAATTGCGATCATACTTGTTCATAGTTTTTTCATATACCGATTGTTCATCTGGTAGGATCCTGATTTTTTGTGTTTCCTCAAACAAATCTTTGGCCGTCTCTCTTCTGTCATCATTTGAGTGTTGAATAGCAACTTTATCTTTATTCTACTTTCCTTTATTCTATCTTTCATTGTATTATTAGTATTCATTTCATTTTCATATTTTTTTTGTATTATTGCCCCACAGTTCCGATTCGTAAAAGATATTGCTATTATATCATATAAATTTGACCAAGTTGATTCTGATCAGGATACTCCATAATTGTCTAATTATTTTGTTTTCCTTTTATATTGTATTCTTCTTTTGTTCTTTAAATATATGATATTTTATGTGAACCAAAATTGAAGATATTTATTTTTATTTGCTTACTTTGATTTCCTTTTCTTGTTAATTCCATGGCCACAATTTTTCATTTTTGTAAAATATTTTATCTTAATAAATATATTTGTTAATATTATTTGTAATATCAAAATGTTTCGAATTTAAGTCAGTATAATTGCTTACAAATTAGAGAGGGAATAGTTTACGCGTATATAGAAATTGTATATACTAGCAGAGAAATTTTTATTTTAAATTTTCTTTTTTTTATATTTATCAAAATAATATTTGAAAATCAATCCCATAATATTTTATTATTATTATTATTATTATTATTATTACTATTTTTTTATATATTCCTATAAATTAAATTTTTAAATTTACCTCGGTTCTCTTTTTTATATAAATGAAAAAAATAATAATAAATAAAATATTTCATCTATTTAAAAATAAAAAAATATAAAATGAAAAAACACAGAAAAATGATATCGAGTATCAATGGAATTTGATTAAATTATCATCAGTGGAGTCCGAGCAGTCACCTTCCTTTCAATTTTGTTATTTTTTTCAATTTGAATAAAAATTAATATTGACACAAATTTACATATATTATTAACTCCATTCTTTTTTTTTTTGAAATAAAATATCAAAACGACATTGACATTTCGCAAACCAATTCAATCAGTTAAAATAAAAAAAAAATTATAACTCAAGTGGAGGTTGAATGGGTCATGTAATTATAAAGAAATGATCTTTAATATGATTGGATTTCCACCTGCTTTCACTCATGTTTATATAGCCATTAATGATATTCAAATTGTTAATGTGTATTTATTTTTCTTTATTTCATTAATGAGAATATATTTAATTTTCAATTAATTTTTTCATTATGATAGTTTAAACTGTTAAATTAAATTAATATAAAATTTATTAATTGTCGAATTAAATATATGATGAAAAATTGAAAATAATTTATTTAAACAAATTAATAAATAGATATAGCACAAATAGTTAGAAACTATTAAGAAGCAAATAAAATTAATCATTTTAAAATTTAATAAAACCACCCAAGATAACTTATCTCTTTAAAGCGGTCTCATCATATGCTTCTACAAATAATCACAAAACTTGACATATAAGTCTTATCAAAGTTATTTATATTTTCAGTATTATAAATCTCATTATTGATTGGTGGACTATATTTGTTTCAATCTCTTGTTTATTATGAAAGTATAGAAATAGAGTTTTGTGTTTATTTTTAATTGTTTTTATTTAGTTTTTAAGTTATCATTTAAGTTATATAAATTCAAGAATAAATGGGCTATAATAACTTAAAATAATATGTGCATTGGAATCTAGAGATCTACTTATCTAGAGTCTAGATATATCTATCTAAGTATATAAAATAATTTTAGTTTTGACCTAAACGCCAGTTAATCTATAATGACTAAATTTATTATTGTCATTTAATATCGAATAATATATTTATTATATTAGTCTATTTCTAATATTTTATAATTTATTTTTTTTTTAATATTTTATTTCAAATAAATAATTTTATGTTAAAATAGTTTAAGGATTGTCTTTTATTAAAATGTAATACACATTCTTTACACATTTTGTCAAATGGCAGAAAGTCAGCTAACAAATTCAAAATTAAACGAATTATTATAACTAAACATATTATTATAAATTATACAATAAGAATTCCGATATCAGTTAGTTTGCCTAGAACTAATACCTATAAATATATTTTATTATGAATATAATTATTAGAATAAGGGAATAGTAATTACTAATTATATTTAATTTAATATTTATCTATCTAATTTATTGATTAGTAAAGTAAAATGAAAAACAAATATATAATTAAATAGAAAATGTATAGCATTTGTTAGACAATTAATTCATTTAGTTGGATTTCAACCCTACAAATTACTGCTTGAATAAATTTTAGATACCATTTATGTCGTCCCTTCCACTGAAACTAATTCAAGTACAGTGCTTGTCGTATTTTCTCTTGTTTGTTACATTTCTCGAAAACAAACGCTTTGAGAGGGACTCTCGATAAATACGTCATTTGTTCTTCTAGTAAACCCATTTATATACGGTATATATACACATATATAAATTTGTTTGATTTTATCACCTGAGTGTTTGAAGGCTACATAAACATTTACATTTCACTTAATGTATTACAACGATTACTTAAGTATACTACTCTAAGATAAATTCGATATATATTGTATATATCAATATATTATTTATTTAAAAAAAAAAACTCTTAAGAAACATTTACATTATTTCGATTAATTATTTAAAATTTGTTAGAAGTTGTTTATTATCAGAGCTTTTGAGTGAAAATATTTTAATAAAATTAATAATATAATAATAGTGTAGATTTTTTAAAAGTCGAAGCACCTGTTCAATTTACTTACCGTTGGAACCGATATGAAATCAATATCCCCTTTCCAGCTTATCCGCCCTCTCTCTTCCTTGTTTCTCTCTGTCTATAGACACACACTGATCCTAATGCCACATCTTTGATAAAATTAACCACCACGCCGGAATCTTATAAAACGCAACATGATATTTATTTATTTTTTCTTCTTTATTTATCTGTGTGCAATCTAAACGATTAGAAATAATATCTTAGGAAATTCTCTCCTAAGAGTGGTTTTGTTGGTTGAGCAAACGAAAGGATCTCGTGATAAGGGTGCGTGCAGTGGCAAAATGGCAATAATCAAATCTCCATTAAACGACATAAGCAAACTCTGGAAGAGTGGCCAATTAGTAAGCACTGATCCTGTTGATAACCAGAGTCTACTTTGAACGGTCCGTTTTTATAGGATATTCTCTACAAATGAAACCAAAAAGATTAATATCGATGATGGGAGGGGATTGGGATTTATGATTATTTCCCATATTATATTATATTTGAGAGCAGTTAAATTAAATTGAGAGATCTTCTATCATTCAATGGACTAACAGAAATTCATTTGTATCAGATAAACGAATTTTAATTTATCAATGTAAACCTGTTCATAATCAAATTATAATTGAAAGATTATTTTTTCTCTTATTGATTTTTATTTAATTTAATTTTTTTTTCTCATTTATTACAATTGTAATTTATAAAAAAAAATATAATTACTAATATAAGTAATTATTATATAATTTTAATAAAGTACTATCTATTGAGAATTCAAATAAATAGAATTAAAAGTGAAATAATAATAATTGTAAGGCAAGTTTTTTACTTCTTAGTTAGAAAATAAAATTATAAATGATATTCGTAATTGACGACCTTCCCATTTTAAAATTCCTATCGAGGGATTCTTAATCTTATCTAAGATAAAAATATTTAATACAATAAGATTAATATAATTTAATTTAAATTAAAATTAAAATGTAGCTGAAATATTATTACAATTATAATTGACAATCGTATTTCACTGTTTAAAAGAATACATAAAGTTTAAATGTTGTTTGTTTAAACAAGTTTAATAAAAAGTGGAATATATATAAAAATATATATATATATATCAAGTCAAAATAAAGTATTTATGAATAAAAACATAAAATATTATTTAAATATTTAAAAATTTGAAAAGTGTTGCCGGTTGCCTAAATGCCAGGGGCTCTTGTCTACTACTGTTTACCGTTCAGTCAGGCCGAGTCGATGCACGTGCGCGCATGCATAGTAAGGCGCCTCCTATAATAACGTGCCTCTTCCGTGCCAGCAATGAGCCAGTAAGTCAGTATTCTTCCTAAATCATCCTAATCTACTAATACCTATCTAAACACATACATACATCATTTTTTTATTAACCACATTATTTTCATAACATTATAACATATCATAATATATATTTTAGCTACTTCTTGATTATATATTTCATTTAAAATATTCGTATTAAAATCATTATTACCCGAATGATGAAAATTTAATATTTCCTTAAAAGCTATCTAGATAGCCTTTAGTTTCATTCAAAATACCTTTATTATTATTATGAATATTATTAAATTATGAAAATGTGCCTAAATGGTTAAGGGCAGTTCTTCTTGAATTGTAGTGCATGTATCACTAGTGGCACCTTAAAACCTATTAAAAGCTATTTATTTTATTCCTTTCTATTAGTTTTTTTTCTATATTAGTTAAACAAAATTATAATAATTTGATTAAATATTAAATAACACAGTAATTAGTTTTAATAAATTAATTTTTATTAATTATAATTACGTTATTGTCTTTATTGTTATCCAAACCTTATGCCGGCTCCACACATACGGTGTTTGTCAAATAATGAATATTTCCCAAATACCGAGCACCAAGTTTAGGTGCTTGTATTGGAGTTCGCCTAATAACGAACATAAGGATACAGACATTCGTGAAATGCCGAATGTACGCTAAACACCGAACATTCTCATTCGTCTTGTGCTCGCCAAACTGTGATATATGTGGCATATTTCTAATTAACTTATATTAATAAATAAATTCAGTACAATTTATATTAAATATATTTATTATTATATATATATTAATAAATATACGTATTTTAAAGTATTATTTTTTAATTCATTTCACTTAATTTATGCTAATTAATCTTTACAATCCACTTTGTATTTGATTAATCTTTTTATTTAAATTCGGTTTTATCTAGTTAATTTAATTTAGATTATAAGAATTTAAAAAAATGGGAATATTTTTTTAGTTTAAAAATCTTATCAATCTTATTTAATTATAGCCAACTTCAAATTAGCTTCTCACTATATTAATGTAAAATTGGTACAAATTCATTTCATAAACAACAAAATAACAACAACAACAACTCCTGTTCGTCATATAAGCCAACCGCATTGTGAGGCATTTAACGTTTTATTGCGGCACACGGGGAGGTGAACGTTAACAAGCAACAGCAACAACAAACAACAGAAGGCATGGTTCGTGTTGTTCTAGTCGTTGTTAAGCTTTTTAGATTCCACTTTTACAAACATTAGACGAATAAATATATTAAATAATTTTTAAAATGAATTTTATTCATCGTTTTTTTTCTATCTCTGTTTATATTCATGGATATGGATAATTATTTTAAAACTCGAAGCACCCTCTACGTATTTAAAACATCAAAAGACTGAATATATAATATATAAATTGTTTTTTATTTATTCTCTGAAGGGAATTAATTTTGAAAAACAAGCTTTATTATTTATATATAATTTTACTGAAACATTGAAAATCATCCCTCTGCTTTATTCGATGATTTCAAATGGCAGTTGCAGATTAATACAAGGGTTTTTTTTAACTGAATGTCATTTTGTTTGAGTAATTAATCCTTAAATATTTTTTTAATTCATTTGAGTATTATATTTTTTTTATAAATTAGTAATTATATAATTTAATTTGAAATAATTAAACAATTTGATTCAGTGATATAACAATTGATTCTATCTCCCTCCCAGGACGTCTATTAAAAAGTAAAAATAAGGATTTGCTAAAATTCTAGTTACAAACTCTTTTGTGGATTTTATACTTGGAAATGGCTATGTTATTCATACTTAAAGAGCGAAATAAAACGATAGAAGATGAATAAAAGAACAATTATATTCAAAATAAAGTTTAATCTCATCTTTGAGTTTCTTTGAACCAAATTTATACGAAAAACAGATCATTTTATCAAAGCGAAGTAATTTATTCCATTTTATAAATAAAAAAAAGTTTTAAAATGCCTATTAATGAAAAAAAGACCGGAGGAAAAAGATAAGAAACTACAAAATAGCAATCAACCAGTAGAATCATGAAACCCCCCTCCCACATCAAAGAACCAGTACCAGCATCTCGCCATCACAAGTACCAACGATTTGGATTTAATTTAGACTTTATTTATTTATTCCTTTCTCAACTTCTTTTTAGAGATTTTTCTCCTTTTAAATGGGAAACGAATCAATAATGAATATATATATATTTACATCTAAAAATAAAAAAAATGAAATAAAAATAAAAATAATAATTTGATAATCTTAAAAAGATGTCATATCCTTATTATGGTTATTTATTCATTAACAAAAGATAGGAAAAAATATGATATGGTATATTAATGGTTATTGTAATGATCCACTGAACTGAGATCGAAGCTCGTCAGTTCGCTTGAATCTAAAATTAAATAAGAGAAATTAATTTCAAATAAATGTGAAAGTGGACTTGATCCCAAAACACAATAAATTATAAAAACATAACAAGAATTGGTTTTATAAGAATATTTACATGAAATTATAATATTAATATTTACTTAATTTACGTTGTTCTTCTGTGCTATCAGTCAAGGGTTTTTGTCTCTGGGCTCTTTCTGTGATATGTTCGTTTTGTCCATAATTGTTTTTTGGCATGATCGTATCCAATATTGCATCTCCATTAATTCTTTGTTGCATACATTTAGTAAGAGTTCATATTTCGGCATCATAAGTGGAGCAACTTTGAACAAAGGATTCAAATTCGGTTCTTTGACTTTATGGTGATGCTCTTGTTCCACAGTACTGCATTGAGTTGGCAGGTTATTGCTCTTCCTTTAGCAATTTTATTAAGAACATCATTATCATCTGTTTCTTCTTACGCCTAAATAGTTGTATTCTTTCACATTGTTTATGGTACCCTTGCTAGTGATAATATCATGTCCTTTGTTTTCCACAATCACATGTACTTAGTTTTTTCAATATTCACCTCCAACCCCCCATTTATCATATTCTTCGATTAATTTTCTAATCATGTATTCTGCATCTTCTTCATCTTCATCCAGAATTATTTGGTCATCTGCAAATAAGAGCGTACATATATGAACTTCGTCTTTTCCATTCCTGTACCGCAAAATTTTAATAGATCTTAAATAATAGAGGAGATATCGGACAGCCCTGACGAAGTCCTTTATTGATAGAAAACTTTCTGGAATATGAATTGAATGATTTTACTTGACTTTGAGCTCCTTCGTGTAGTTCTTTTATGGCTTTAATGTAGATGCTATTTATTCGGTTGGGTTTTTAGTGTTTTCCGTAAGTTGTTAAGTGGAACTGAGTCAAAGGCTTTTTTAAAATCAACAAATATCACATGCACTTCACTTCAATATCCACATTTTTATATTCTTTTTGTTAAAATTCGCCCGTACAGTCTGCTCATTGAAGGTAGAATTTTCACATTTTTGTTTGTTACTTTTTTACGTTCTACTCTAGTCACTGATTGACTATTATTGCTAAACAATATAAGATAACTCTGGACGCTTTCTTTATGTTCGATAGGAAAACCTCCAGGGTCAGGGGACATATTATTTTTCTTGGTACGTAATTTTCGACAATTTCATCCTTGGTTATTTTTTCTACCTTGTTTATATTCGCTTGATCCCTTTCCAAGTTATTGTTTTGGAATTCTACGCGATTCCAGTATCCGATTCATATATTCTTTTTAACTCGCTTTAGTTGATTTCCATTTTGTCCGTAAGGTTTGTACCGAGACTCAATACCAACCTTAGACCACCATTTTTCAATAATAATAATAATAATGTTATTTGTTTTTATATAATAATGATTCTTAAATTTATTTTTTATTGTACTAATTTACAATCACATTCATAATATATAAAGTTGAAATTGACAAATTTTATTTAATATTACAAGTCTGTCTATATCTTTTTTCCTGAATATTATATATATTATGTTATATTATAATATATTATTCGCATTGGTTTAAATGGGAAAAAGATAAAAAAATCTTTTCTTCTCTTCCGTCTCCTATGTCTCTCATAGTTCTTGCTCTCTCTCTCTCTCTCTCTCTCTCACTCTCACTCACTCAGTGTGTTCTCGTTTGGGAAAGATTCAATTTCTCGATCAAAATCAGCTCCGGGGCATTTCTCTCGGGTCTTGCTTCTATTGAATAATAATCAACATTTGAAGGGGAAATATGTATGTGTATGAAACATACATAAACAAATAAAAATATGATAAAAAGAATTGTTTATTAATAAAAAAAAAATATAAAAACATATTTATTTTAATTTTAAAGAATTCATCAATTTCAGTTTTGAAAATAGATGAAACCATAAGTGCAAATAATATTATAATGATAATTCAATAGTATTTGAACTTATAAAAGAAATAAAAAATCTGTCTCTTAGACACCCCCCTATATTCATTTCAAATGCATCATATCTGTCTTTATATAAAACTCAACCATACATTCTAATATTTTTTTCCCATTAAAACTTGTAATGTGTTTTCGAACAAATGTCAAATCAAAAAAATCAAAGAACATAAACTTATTCGTGATATATCTTTAATCTTTTCTATACTCACTCCCTGGAATGGTTTATATTTAGCCTTATAAAGTAGAATTGAAAAACTATATTTTTAATATTAATCAGCAAGGGAAATCGATCAACATAACATTAAAAAGAACCAAGGATAACCTCATTCAATACAATCATTCTAGGCATGGCATGTTCTCTTTCACCCTCTAAGGATCAGAGAATACGGGTTATCATAAAATAATGGTGCGGTTTCAGTAATTCGTAGGAAGATTGTAGGGAAATTTCTAAATGTTATATTGGTATCTCTGAAAGCCTACAACCCAAAAGTTTGTATATAAACTGTTCTAAACTCAACATCAGTTCTTGTACTGTTGTTGCGGTGAGTTTAGTGAGTTACTGTTCTCTGATAAAAATAAAGCAAAGTGTGTTTTACTGAATTAAAATCCGTAATTTTAGTTCAAGATGCGTTCCGACTTGAATTTGGAAGAGATCCACCACAGAAAAATAACATAACACGCTGGTTTAAACAATTTGAAGAAACTGGCTCAGTTCAGAAACGGAAATCAACCGGCAGACCAAGTGTACCAGACGAAACGGTTGAACGAATTAGACAATCAGCTATTAGAAGTCCTGGGAAGTCCATTCCTCGTCGAAGCGTTAAATTAGGTATTGCAAAAACAACGGTTCACAAAGTTTTACATAAAAAAACTCAAATTACAGGCTGATAAAATTCAGATAGTGCAGGAATTGAAACCCAATGATGGTGTAAACCGTTACTATTTCGCTGTTAAAATGTTGGACAGAATAAGTGAAAACGAATCATTTTTAGATGATATAATTTTTACAGACGAAGCTACTTTCCATGTGAATGGATGTAAATATTAACAGATACAATTCACAAATATCACGAATTCACGAAAACCCACACGCAATTGTTGAAAAACAACGTGATTCGCCTAAAGTTAATGTTTGGTGTGGTGTGATGAAAAATCACGTAATAGGGCCTTTCTTCTTTGCTGAAAAAACAATTAATGGAGTTGTGTATCTCGACATGTTAATCAATTATTGCTTTCCTCAGCTAGATGAACTCGAAAACATTCATCAACTTCATTTCCAACAAGATGGTGCCCCCCCCCCCCACATTTCAGTGCATTGGTCACGGACGCTTTGAACGAAAAATTTGGAGAACGATGGAAAGGCCGGCAAGGATCTATTCTGTGGCCTCCAAGAAGTCCAGACCTGACACCTTGTGATTTTTTCTTGTGTGGTTACATCAAAAACATTGTTTATTCACAAAAAATTTGCGACCCGAACCACTTAAAAACAGGATTAATGAAGCAATGACAACCATAAGCGAAGAAATGTTAGCGAATGTTTGGAGAGAAGTTGATTATCGTTTGGACATTTGTCGAGCGACTAAGGGCACCCATATTGAAATTTATTAATTATGTAAAAAAACTGTATGAGATGACAAATTAGATTAATTAAAGTAATTCTGTTTTTCTTTAAACAATGTTCGAAACCGCACTATTCTTTTATCATAACCCTGTATATTTATATCTATATATCATTAATTCCTTAAATTTAATAGTCCACTTTTTTAAAAATAGATATTATTTATTAATTATTAACTAAGATCAAATATATAATCTAATAATAATATAATATTATACATCTATAAAATATTAGCTCATGATGGCCTCTGTCTGATCTTAAGTGAAATTATCAGTCTGAAAATAGCTTAATTGAATTTAAAATATAATATTTAATTTATTTTTATTTTTACTGAAATTTTAATTTAAAAATCATAATAATTTTAAAATTCAAAAAATTATAATTAAATATTTCAATATGAATTCTTAATTTTTTAAATAGTAAGTAAAATTCACTTCCTCAAAAATATCATTAGGATATTGAATATTTATCCTAGTATCTAATTATGATCTGAATTATAAATGGGATTTTTTTTGTTTATTTCAATATTTAATCCATTAAATAATATAATTTCGATTTGTCATTTATTTTTTTGTTTTTATTTAAAGACATAAATATATCATTGTATATATACATAGAAATATAAAAATCTCTTAAATAGAATATTTAAATGTAGTAATTAAACTAAGATAAATAAAAATAAGTTTTGCTAGAAGATTAAAAACTCTGAACAAATGACATCAATGAACAAATAAATCAATAAATAGATCTATATAAATCTATAATTCTTTCAACTTAATTTATATTAGTTAAAATCTCAAAAAAAAAATAGATCATTTATTTCTTTTTATAAATCTAAATAAAAGATTGAAATCTTTTGATCTCTCTAATCTTGGGAAAAAATGGAAATTAATTGAGAATATATATATATATAATATAAACTTCATATAACTTCATCTTAGATAATCGATTAAAATAATTACATAACTATATATTTTATTAATAAATTTTATTTATCCTAAAATCAATATTTTAGATGTCATCAATCATCAAAAAAATAATTAAAATAAAATAAAATAAATTAAACATGTACAACATCAATTATATCATGTATTGAGAGGGAGGTGGGGAGGGGGGGGAGAGGTAGGAATTTAATCTGCAAACCCAGAGATAGAATTGTTATTTTTCCGAATCTTTTATTAATACATTAACATGTTTTGGGTTTTGGTTAATAACAAAAAAAAATATTTTGAACCTTAACCAGATGCATGTTTATATAATATTATTTTTCTTTTTTTATTATTTTTATTTTATAAAAATGAAAACATTTGTTGCAATTATTTTTCTTTCATTATTTTTGTTTATATGTATATATTTTATCATACTATTATTATTTATCATTATTATCTTAATTAATTTAATATTTTTTTACTTAGTCATTATTTTCATATACTTGAAAAATATTATTAATTTCTATGAATTTATTTATTCATTTAATTATAAACTTTTAAAGAGGACGCTCAATTTAAAGCAGCCAACAATAAGATTTTTACTAAAAGATAATTTTATTCAGTTTATTTATTTTTTTATTATTTAAGAATTATATATACATAACTATTTATTAATATTACATTATTATATTTATTTATTTTACAATCATATCCAAGTTTTTTGGTTTATTTATATTCTAAATATTGAATTTTAGATCTTAATACTTAAAAAGAAATAACATTTAAGAAAAACATCTTCTGAGAAGAAACGAGAGAAATATCTTTCGACGATAACATGACTATAAAAAAATCATTGCTGTCATCGCGTTGTTTAGATTTTTGGGATGTTTTCGTTTCTTAATGAAGGTTTAACCGAAGAGCGATATTTTTTCTTATTGACAGTCTCTAAAGATTAGGATTTACGTTTTGTTATTTTTTTTTTCTTTATTTTTATTTTTCTTCCTTCACCCCTTTAATCTCATCCCGCACTCTCTGGTATTTCCTTGCTCCCTCCGCCTTCATCCCCACCGTCGGTAGAGACAAATGCAACGGCCATAGATCGCCTAAACCAAAAACCAAACAGCAACCATTGCGGTCAGCCTCGCTCTCGCAAGAAATGACGCTAAATCTTTTGCTCCATTTATCCTCGTTGATCGTCCATGGCTATGAAAATAAATTAAATTTGAATAAAATTTCGTTTATACAAATGGAATAAGGTACGGATTTCGAATAAATTTCTAAAAGGGATAATATTTCAACTGAAAATTCAAATACACAAAAAAAAAAAAAAACAAGATAAAAAGAATTATATACTTTATCGAAAGTGTAGGTGTTTAAATAAATACAGTGAACAGATTAAATAAGTAGAATCCATTTTCATTTAATACTTTATTTTTTTCTTTTATCATGTCATTTTACCCAACAAATCTTGTTTTATTTAATGATTCCACACTTTTGCCCGTGTCCTTTTCTCGTTTCTTGATACTCAATCGAATATTATCTATTCTTATGCTATCAAATAAAGATAATTTATCTTATTAAATCAATTTAACGATAATAATATTTGGAAAAAATGTCACAATTGGTTCACTTATAAAACTGAATTCTCATGAAAAAGCTTACATATGCAGAAAAAATATATTATTATAATAATAATATATGCTAAAAGGTTATTGTTAAATTATATATTTTTAAATAGATTTTTTGCTAGATAATTATAAAATAAAATTATAAGGGATATATGTAAATTCACAAACTGTCTTTGGCGAACTTTCACTTGTTAGATTCCAATAGACATTTTTACTCTCTGCTGTAAGGTAAAGATATATATTCTTAATAAATGTTTAGCTCTAATATTATTACAATTATATTTGATAATTGTAAATATTTCACTGTTCAAAAGAATACCTTAGAATCTTAAAAAATATATATTTTTTTTAAAAAGTATAATATATATATATATATATATATAGTCAAAATAAAGTATTTTTGAATAAAAAAATAAAACATTTAAATATTTAAAAATTTGAAAAGTGTTGCCTGGTTGCCTAAATGCCAGGGGCTCTTGTCTACTACTGTTTACCGTTCAGTCAGGCCGAGTCGGTGCACGAGTTCGCACGCATAGAAATGCATCCCTGATAATAACGAGCATCTACGGTGCCAACAATGAGCGAGTAAGTCTGTATTCTACCTAAATCATTCTAATCTACTGATACCTATCTAAACACACACAGACATCATTTTCATAATTAAATTTTTTAGAATTTTAAAATAGTATATATAGATAAATACAAATATGATGATATATTTCTTTTTCATCTTAAGCAAATAAAACTAATAAGCAAATATAAACTAAAATGACTATATAAATTTAGGTAAACTATTATCGTTTGACAAAACTGTATCTAACTAATATTAATTTAAATTTAACCAGTCAATGTGTGTTGAAGTATGAAATTTATATATTTGATTATTTTATAGTGTAAATTTGTAAATATTAATAGGAGATCATAGTCATTGCATCTTGTACCTTCAAAAAAATTCAAAAGTTTATTAGTATAACATTGTATAGCTTTTCTAATTATACATTTTGAAGGGAAAGCTTGTTTTTAATAAAAATTATATTATATATTTTATTTCATAAGGAATAACTCTATTAATTCTAATCAAAAAAAAATATAAGAATTAACAAACAAATAATATTAATATTTATTTTATGCTTTTGTTATTCTTTTATTAACAAACCTCAATGAAGGTTAGTTCAATAATTTAATAAAATTCAATATAGATATTTATATAAACATTTGGGTTTCAGAAAATAAATAAACAAAAATAGTATAGTAAATTATTCATCTCACGCTATGTTTATTCAGATGAAATTGAAATTAATTCTATAAAAACTAAAGTTTGTTTTTAGAGATTCTCAAATATACAAATTTCAAAATATTTTGAAGTGAAGTTATAGAAATTATCTTAAGAATGGATAAACAAAGGAATGTAGCTGCGCAATAATTAAAAAAGAACTGAACGCAATTTGTCGGGCTATTAAAATTTACAAAATACATTCTTGTTATTAAAAAAAGCTGGAGTGTCTCCACTCGACTATCTCGCAAATTTGAATTGGATTAATTAACATATATTATATTTAAATTAAATATAATTAATTATAAATTAAAATTAATAAATAATATTTATTAATATATATATATATATATATATATATATGGAGAGGGTCCGAGGCCCTCATGACTTTATCACTTATAAATATTTAAATTTAATATATATAATTAAAATAGGCTATAAAATATCATAATATATAATCTATAACAACATAATATAAAATAAAAAATTGTTTCTAATGTAATTATAAAAGAAAATATGTATATATTTATAAATTATATATAGATTTTCTTTTTTCTAATGAAAAACATTCGTTAAATTATTTTCTTTATCAATTTAATTATTAATATATAAAAAATATTTTATAAATGCAGGAAGCAAACGGGCACAGCTAGAATAATTCGATTGTTTATATGATTTCATTGAAAGCGATAAGCGACTCGGCCAATTCTTTGAAAAAGAATATTAAAATATTAAAATAAAATAAAATAAATTAGAATAAAATAAAAGAATTTGATTTTTAGTATTGATTGAACAGTGAATCGGAATAGATGCCACCAAAATGGCTGAGAGAAAGTTCTAACAGGTAATTAACAACTGTTATATTGTATATACACACTAATAATCCCTTTTTAATTATAAATATATTATTAATTAATCATAGTTTTATTCGTTTAATAAACTTCCTCTATGAATATATTTATTAATTATGATTGTAATATTATTTTTCATAGTCATAAACTCGTATAATTATATAAATAATTTATATACTTCAATTATTTTTTACAAGATGAATTACAAATGATTTGTATTTAATATTCTTTGAATAATGAAGGAAAAACTAAAATAAAAAAAATCTGGAATGTCTCCACGCGACTATCCCCCAATTTGATTTGAATTAAATAACATAATATATTATATTTAAATTAAATTTAATTAATTATAAATTATAAATTAAAATTAATAAATAATATTTATTAAACCAGCGCATGTATGGCTCTTTGTTGATGGCACCACGTCACGTGTTGGCGCGTGAGATTTGCAGTGTTAAAAAATTAATTCTGGTACTTTCAGCGATTCAATCAAACTGAAATTCTGGATATAGCAGTTGTATTCAATTATTAATCATGTGAAAAATTATCAAACATATATCTTTTTTTTTACGGTCACTTTAGAAGAAAAAAATCAAAACGTTGTAGGTAATGACCCTCTTCCGGGTGAGCTACATTTCTCAAAAGTTGATAGAAAACTATGAATTTTGAATAATGCCCATGAATCAAATTTCATCATTCTAGCTCAAACCGATTTTGCGTAATCTTGGTTACATACATACACACACACACACATGCACACACACATACACTCTGGCGAGATAGTAAAAAAATTCGATAAATATTTTAATTTATACCTGCAGAGTATATTTTAAAGACATAATTTCACGAAAAATGAGTTTAGTAAGATCACACTATAATTAAAAATAAAAACATGAAAAAATTGCAAACACTTTGTGTTTTAAAAAAATGTCAAGGTATACTTATATATTATAAAATGAATTTGTTTGAATTAACAATTCTTCATGAAGGTATAATTAATAAGATATATAAAATGGATCTTTTTAATTAAGTTATTTATTTAGTGATTTTTTTTATTTTCATGTAATTTTAGGGAGATGAAAAAAAAAATTAGCTGGAGTGTCTCCACTCGACTATCTCGCAATTTGAATTGGATTAAATAACATAATATATTATATTTAAATTAAATTTAATTAATTATAAATTATAAATAATAAATATTAAACCAGCGCATGTTTGGCTTTTTATTGATGGCACCATGGCACGTGTTGGCGCGTGAGATTTGCAGTGTTAAAAAATTAATTCTGGTACTTTCAGCAATTCAATCAAGCTGAAATTCTATATATAGCAGTTATATACAATTATTAATCATGTGAAAAATTATCAAACATATATTTTTATTTTTACGGTCACTTTAGAGGAAAAAAAATCAAAACGTTGTAGGTAATGACCCTCTTCCGGTTGAGCTACATTTCTCAAAAGTTGATAGAAAACTATGAATTTTGAATAATGTCCATGTACCAAATTTCATCATTCTAGCTCAAACCGTTTTTGCGTAATCTTGTCTACATACATACACACACACACACAGACATTTTTCTCAACCTTAGTGAAAATGATTCAGGAACCTTCAAAACTTACAAAAACATCAAAATCTCAACATCGAAAATTTTCATGATCGCAATACTATCTCTGGCGAGATAGTAAAAATGAAATCTAGAAAATTTAATAATATAGATATAAATTTAAAATATAATATAAAAATGTATTTTCCAAATAAATATTTTTATAATTCTAAATAAACATTTTATATTCAAATATTGTGTATTAATGTATAAAAATTGGAAAAAATTAAAATTAAATCTTATCTTTAGGCAAAATGGCTAAAAAAAAATCGACATGGTAGGTTACATGAAAACTATTCAGTGTTATTTTTTTATTTTTATTTTTTTTTTTTGTATTTTTTGTAAAAGTAATTAAGTATATATAATTTCAACAGTTGGTTGGCACTTGTTAGAAAATGTAACATATCAAATACAAAGTTTTTTTTAGTAATATAATAAATATATCCATTCTTGATATTTTAATGTTAAAAAGATTTCTAAATACTAAAAAATATACGAAGCCAGTTTGGTAAATAAATGAAAAAGTGGCCAGGAAAAGGAGAGTCGAGATATATTGTCATTGAAAATCTTCAATACACGCTTATTTCATATATAAATTTAATTTAAATTTAAAATTCGTTATATCTTAATTCCAACTTATAAAATTTATACAATTCTAGGTATATTCTCAAAAATGTCTTATAATAATATCTATGTATACATTTATAAATCGCATTCTACCTAAATAACAGTTAGATAATGATATCATTAAATTTTGCAATAAGGGTGATATTTATTTAAATTGCCTCTTGACTCTTTCCTGATGCTTATTATAATGCATCACCCTTTTTAAGGATCTTCTCGCATCGCCTGCTCATGCATGATTGAATAAAGAGTCAAAAAATGCTAAGGATGTTCATCCTCTCACCCCATTGAATAGAACAGGTGTCGTTAGATTCGCTCCCGCTCGTTATACCTATTCTTATAACAATTTGTCAAGGTGAGACGGACTTATGCCATTCTCAATCTTTTCTCACACAATCTATAAATCAGTCGAATGATCTCTGCCCTAATTTGATAAGAGGCTATACAACACCTCTAACCGAATGTATTATTAATTGATTAATTTTATATAAAACATATATATATATATATATATATATATATAAATCTAATGAAATATAATAAAAAAGATTTTATTAAATTATTATTTATTATTTCGTGAATAATACATATAATATATATATATGTAGGAATTATTTTAATCATTTAATAAACAACATTTTATAATTACATAAGATAATAATTATTACATTCATAATAATTTTCTTTGACTTGTAAAACTGAAAATTCTTTCTTCTCTCGAGCATACTCTATACACAACTGTTTGGTAGCTGTATTCTAGCCACTCCCCACTCGTCTCTCTTCCCACATCATCCCCGTCATCCCACTTTCGGCCATTCCTGCCCATCTTCGGTCCCATAAGAGATCCTTGGGTATGGCTTCATGTAGTAGACAACAGTTGTAGCATTTCGTGGTCCATCGCCGCCGATCTTTTTATCTTCATTTTGACCGTAACCTAGGTCTGTGGATATTTGGTTAAATTTAGGTTGGATTTTTAATCCACTTCCGAACTGGGTTCGCTTTATGGCTACATAATTGCCCTTTTTGTAGCGTCTCGGAGTCTTGGTCTTGCAATTATGAAGTTCTCGTATTTTGAGGTCTTTTTTGTTTCTCTTCTTTACACCTACTAGCAAAGGGAGTCATGCCAATAGACCGTTGGTGGGTTTTATTGATGGAACGTCGTACTCTTTTAACATTTTTGTACCAACTATTAGGATTTCCAGATTTATTCATACATTTGGTGTGAGTTCCAATCTCCTCTGTCAAAAAGTTGAACATTATGGTGTCCTTCGACATAAAGAACATTCAGCCTATGCATCACGATTGCAATTTGTACACTTTTTACTTTCATTCGTTTCTAGATGATCCACAACCTGTACAGGAATATCTTCGCCGGGTGTGCATGCATTTTGTGCCTCTACTTATGCAGCTATTAATGCTTGTTGATGAACCTCTTTTATTTCTTCAATCTCTTTTTAATTAAGGTCTTTTAATGCTTCAACTGTTCTACGAAATTGGTATACCATTTGTTTAACCATTCTCTCCTCAAGTTTTTATAAATTTCATCAGAAATTTGATTAGTTGAAGTTTGTAAATTGAAATCAGGTAATTCATTGATTGTGTCGGTGAATCACTTGAAAGGAATATAATTTTTCATTAAATCTTATTTCAGCTTTATATTTAGGATGTGCATCGACATTCAATCATTTCATCGTCATTTTGTTTTGTTTTTTTTTTTTGCATGGCGTAAATATATTGACGACTGCTTTCATTTTCTGTTTTCTTCTTTGTGATAATTCAGAATGGATAATAGTATATATATGACATTATTTTATTTTATTTTATGATATGACATTTAATTTTTGTATATAAAAAATAATTATAATAAATAATAATATACATTTTATTATATATATTTAAATCGTTTAAAATACTTTTAATAGCCTGAATTATATGCTCTAGTTTATAAATAAGGTCAGAGAAAAATACTATGAAATATTTTAAACATTTGAATATTTAATTAAGAATGTTAATAATTTATCTTGATCGACTTATTAAGTCACAAGATTATATTTCATTCACTTTGAAGTATTATGAGAGGTCTTTAATGGCTTCAAAATTGCTTATTCTAAAAAACTATTATTTTTTTTTAATTCTATACGTTATCGTATTGTTAAAAGTAGTAAAATATGGATTAATATTATCATAAATATAAACGATATTTAAACGTTAATTCAATTTAGAAGAAAATTGCAAAAATGTGCAATTTAAAAATCATTTACCATATGCTTTTCTCAAAAACGGCTATGATTGGGATCGAATTCACTCGTTCTATGTAAAATCTTATTATCTGATTATCAAGAACTTTTATCTGGCCTTAAATCTCACATTTTCAAAATGATTTCTTATAAAGTATTTTTTTACTTTTTATTTTTATTTTAATTATATAAAGAGTTTCAATAATCACTCTGGATTTAATAGTGCACAAAATAAACTACGTATATTTGAAATGACATATATTCATATGAACACAAATTTAAGTATGGAACCGATTTAAGTAAGGAAAATCACATCTGACATATTAGGTTGGAACAAAAAGTTCATATACAAATTTGATGAAATTTAAAAGTTTATTAGAAAACCAAATATTTGCCGTTTATCACCAAAGCATGGATCTTTTTCTCAAACTACTTTTATACTTCTTGGAGACGAAATACGCCAAAAGTTATTTTTGTTGTTCTCTTTTGAACACAATGTCTTAGAACTATGATAAAACGATGGTGCAATTTCTGGGTTATATGGTGGATGCGGCAATACATCTCAGCCAAATTCCACCAATTTTTGCTCATTTTCCATACTTCCTCATTTTTGATATTTGAAAAGTGAGCTCTTTGTGTTCATTCATACATGAATGTATTGATTTTTTTAAAGTAAAATTTTTTTTGAGCAATATTAAATTTGACGTTCTTATTAGAACAACCTATTTAATTCACGATTAAATTTAATCTTGAACAAAATTGATAATTAAGATTAATAGAAAATTGTTATATTTATATATTAAGGGTTTAAGTGAAAGTAGTGTGAGGCTCGCAAAATATATTTTTGCAATTTTCTTTTGGTTCAATTTAATATTCACATAAAGAAATTATTTCTATATTCCCTCGAACTTTTAAATAAAATAGACACACACACAAATAATAAAAGTAAAATATTTATTATTTATTTATACTTAATTTCTCTAATATCAAATAATATAATAATTCATTTAACCTACATATTTATCTAGTATTAATACTAATCAATGTTACTCATTACATAATAATAGTTCTAGAATGTAAATTTCAAATTCTTTATTGAAAATATCAAATAAAATAATAATTTTTGTTTGAATTGAAATTGTTTTCATCTCGTATTTTTTTTTTAAATCATTTTTAGATAAAGTTATTTATCAATTTTTAATGATTAAATTGACCTAGCTACTAATACTTTGAATTAATACATTTTTGAATGAAAATAATTTATAATTGAAATATTGTTTGTATTGTATGTTCATGTCACATTTTAATTAACTTCTTGTTATATATAATAATACCTATATTTTTGCATTTTATTTATTAACTAAGTATGAATATAATTGTTTTAATAATAATAATAATAATAAATTATATAGAAACTAATATGACCATGTATATTAATATTAGTTCTCCACACGAAGTTGGAAACTAATGAATTGGTCAGTTGGTTAGTTCTGTTGTAAATTTGGCTCTTCCTATATATCTAGAATACCTGGCAAGGGATTTCTAGGTTTAGCTACAAGGGTTCATGTCAGTTAGGCAACAGACACATCCACACGCACACGAGTTAAAGTTTTGATAAATTAGACACTCGCCCTATGAGGCAGACGATCCAAAGGGTTTCAACTTAGTTTGCCGTAAACAAATGTCCAGGATTGTTGGGCTTGTTGTTAACCCGTAATGCCATTCGATCTATATAAATATAGGTATAGAGAAAGAAGGAGAAAAAAAAATTATTTTTATTTTAATACTAACTGCTGATAGTGGGATATACAATTTTTGTGATTATATAATCTTGTAATTATTTCTCTTAATTTTATAATTTCCAAATTATTTTTATATTTTCATTTCAATTCAAAAATTAAAGTTTTTAATAATAAAAGAAAGTTTATTTGAAATTAAATTTTATTATTTATAAGTTCTTGTCTCAATAATCCTAATAGATTAATTATATAATGTTTTGGACTTACCCAACTCGAAAATATCAGTTCTGAACAATCCTATCCCTCCCGTTTATATCCATCAAATCCTATTCTACCCTTTTCTAATTCCCATTCTTATCTTTATTTTATGCTTATTATCCTCAATCTTGATGGTTTACACGACTCACCAATTGATTTCTTTTGATGAATTTAATTAACATTTATCTTTTTGTTTCCATTCTAGAGCCTACATATCACTCTTAATTAAAAGTTTATTATTCTATTTTATAAAAATAATCCAATTTCTGATATTTAAGAAAATTGTCTCATTTCTTAATACGAAAATTCTTGAATTCTACAATCTCTTTGATTTAATTATCTCAATCTTAAGCCACCTTCTTATTCATTTCAAATAATACAATATATATGCTATATATTAATAATTTGAATAATTTATTATATATATATAAATATATATATGGATTAATTATAAATAAATTCAGTGTAATAAGTATAAAGTTTTAAAAATGTCATATCTACTCGAATTTAATATTAAAAGATCAAAACTTTTTTCTCTATATTGGATAATATATGGGTCTAATTTCAAATTTTACCTATATATGTGTACATATATATATATTCAAAGAAAATTCAATTTGGCCAAGAGAAAAGTTTTAAAATAGTTGGACGAACCTTTAAAGACAAATGTCCAATACTTTTAAATCGAAAGTCAAAAATCGGTTTAACCCAAGAAAGAAAGTGAGAGGGAGGGGAAGGGAGAGAGAGAGAAGGAGAAAGTGATGAGATAGAAGTGGGGGATGAAGAGTGCGGAGTCCTATCGTTCAAACTGTGGGTCAAGCTAAAAAGAAGCAACAAAACTAGAAAGAAGGGAGGTGACTGGCTTTAGTAGGTTTGATGGCTAGTACCCGTCTGTCTTTTGAAGAAACATCCTCCTCCACGCCACTTCACTCACCCGCGTCTTTCCGATCACCCCTTTACCCATCGAAACTTAGGAAAAACTAATTTACCCTGAAACTTTAAGAGGGGATTCGCGAGTTTCGCGTTCACCCTCCACTTATATTTGTCTGTCTGACTGTAGTGAAGGGTGACGAGGGTGCTTCTTTTCATCCCACTCACATCGTCATGTTTTGAACCGGTGGCAATATTTTTTCTTTTATCACGTCTAAGTTTTATCACAAGCACTCAGGTTTTATATATATATGAAAAGGAGAGATAGAGAGAAACGACATAGGGGAGATTTATATAACTTTAAAGAAAAAATACACCTATAAAGGTAGGAAATATTTTTATTAAACACACATTCTTACAATTCATAAAAAAAACATTGTTAGGATTTTAAAATTGAAAAATCAAAAGATTGATCAGTCATTGTAGGATGTGATTTAACTAGACAATTTTTATAGTTGAAATTTAAAATAAAAATATTTTATAATACATTTTATTTTATATAATTTTACCGTAAAAAACAGTTTATACATTTTCTTTGATAAACTTGAAAGTGTTTGACCGCGATAACCATATTCCTCCAATTATTCTTAGTTATTTCTATTCAATTCTTTTCTTAGAAATAGTAGGAGAAAGGACTGTTTAAATTTGCAACAGGTAGGCAAATCTACAGTAATGGAAAGTTTCTGAGACAAGGAGAGGCAATTAATTTTGGAACTATTTTTAAAATTTTTAAGATCTATTGAGTGGAAAAGTCTTGAAATCAGAAAAAGCCAAAATTTTATACAGGAACAAATCAGTTTTCACAACCATACGTTCACATTTGGTAAGCATTTTTGTTTCTACCTCATGATTTGAGAAGAAAATGGAATAATGTGAATTTCCATGAAAATCCATGAATTGGGATACAAATTACTCCCTGATCCCTCCTATTCTCTGGATTTAGCCCGAGTAACTATTTCTTGTTTCCAAAAATGAAGAAATTTCTCGGCGGAAAGAGATTTGACTCCAACGATGAAATCATCTCACAAACAAATCTATTTTGATGTCCTCACAAATCTTATTTTTTGGAAGGGATAAAAATTGGAGAAACGTTGGCCGGCTCAAAGAAGGCTACGTTGAAAATAAAATAATTTTCTATAAAAAAAATATGTTTCATTCAAAAAGTCACGGACTTATTGACCTGGCCTCGAATATAGAAAAAAATTGAAAAACTTTGATTCAGAGCTTACTTCTATACAGGATTCTCTCTTTTTTATTTATACGTTATATTAATTCATATAAATCTAAAAATATGACATATACACTTTCCATTTTATTCTTTAGGTATATTATTTAAATTTTATCGTTTTTTAGTATTATTCTTGTAAGTTGATATATAAGTTTATATTCATATATCTTTATTTATTTATTTTTCCAATTATCTGCTAAATGTCCGTTTTAAAGATTTATGGAATATTTTTCTCCCCAGAAAGTCGAATCCCTTAAACTCAAATTAAAGACTACAATGTTTTAACGAAAACAAAAACAAACTCGTTAACGAGTGTGTTCCCCACTCTAAAAACCGTTTATCTTTTGGTGATAGACTTGTTGGTTGAAAAACGTTTATAAAGACTTTGTAGAAAATATTTGAAACAGATCACCCTTCATCATCTTTCCTTATCCGCTTTGCTATTTAAACGTTCTCATTCACGCTGTTTGTATTCTACAAAAATAGACGAAATCCCTTAAAAGACATTTTTCTATGGAATATTTTGTTTAGCTTCATGAAAAATAAATCATAAAAAAATATTTAAATAATATGTCACTCAGAAGCCAAAGCGATTAACTCCACATATAAACAAACTGAGAAAATGAAGCCCTCCTTATCGTAGATGGTTGGTAAAGTCATGTTAATTTGCTTCTTTGATGATGATTGCCACTTTCAATTGAACGACTTATTATTATGTCAGTTGAGTTCAAATAATTTAAAATAATAATAGAAGGGGTGGGGAATTAATAAGAAAAATCAATTTATTTAGAATATAAGTGCCACTCAGAAGCCAAAGCGATTAGATCCGCATATAAACAAACAGAAAATGAAGCCCAAAGTTCACAGTTTGTATTAAATTCAGGGTTATTGATTACAGAAAAATGTATATGCAATGGAATATTAAGATTATCAAGTTCAATATTCACTTCATATGTTGCAGATTACATTACATTACATTACTAGCAAAATTTAAAAATGGAAGTTAATTGGTTAGGCTTCTGAGTGGCTCATATAATCAAAAGTTACAAAGTTAATAATTATTAATATGTAAATTTATTATGTGTCTTAAATCACTAAATCGATAAATCAAATATATTTCATTAATTATTAAATAAAAATAAGCTGGAGTGTCTCCACTCGACTATCTCGCAATTTGAATTGGAATAAATAACAAAATATATTATATTTAAATTAAATTTAATTAATTATAAATTATAATAAATAATATTTATTAAAACAACGCAAGTTTGGCTCTTTGTTGATGGCACCACGTCACGTGTTGGCGCGTGAAATTTGCAGTGTTTAAAAAACTAATTCTGGTACTTTCAGTGATTCAATCAAGCTGAAATTCTATATATAGCAGTTTTATACAATTATTAATCATGTGAAAAATTATCAAACATATATCTTTATTTTTACGGTCACTTTAGAGGAAAAAAAATCAAAACGTTGTAAGTAATGACCCTCTTCCGGTTGAGCTACATTTCTCAAAAGTTGATAGAAAACTATGAATTTTGAATAATGCCCATGTACCAAATTTCATCATTCTAGCTCAAACCGTTTTTGCGTAATCTTGGTTACATACATACACACACACACACACACACACACAGACATTTTTCTCAACCTTAGTAAAAATGATTCAGGAACCTTCAAAACATATAAAAACATCAAAATCTCAACATCGAAAATTTTCGTGATCGCAATACTATCTCTTACGAGATAGTAAAAAAGATAATACGAATCTAATTTTTGAAGAAAATATCTTAATATACTATTTGAAAGATAATTTAATTTTAACTACTGTATCATTTATTAAACGCAATTCTGATTATAATATATATTTGAATTTGAAATTATATTGTCTTCTCTATCGATCTTTTTCAGTTATATTCTCATCTTATTTAATGGCATCTTATTTATCTAAAATCAATTTTTTAACAACTCATAACTATAAAGTTTCATATATTTTTCCACATAAAACGAATGTCATATATATGAATTTATGATTTTATTCCTTCTTTTATGCATTAATTTTTAAATAGATTAAAGATTATAGGAGAATAGGAGAAGAATCTTAGTAAATTAATAATTAATTGATTTTTATTATGATTTATATATAAATCTTTGAAGTTTCAGCTTAATGCAATTTTAAAGACACCCTCACATTTCACTCATACTAAACGACGTTTATTAAGCTAAAAAATTGCCTCTCCACCCTTTTGTACTACTTACGCCATAAAAATACATCCAATCTCATTCTATGAAATTCTCATATTTCAATTTATAAAGGACTGTTATTTTTAAAGTAAATTTATTTATTATGATTTTTCAATAATAAATGCAAAAAAAGACGAAGGGTTTATATTTTCAACGTAGAAGAACCAACAAAACTTCTCCTTTCCATTACAAACAAAAACAATTAAATTTCCCTTTTTAGTATAATTATAAATTTATTATTTTTATCTTCTCTATTACTTTTAAATTGCATTTTGGTTTAATGAATTTCGAATTAAAATTCATCTTATAAATATTAATTTAAAAAAAAAAACATTTTCTCTTACGTTTATTTTTTTTTTTTTTTGTTTTTTTTTTGCTCGATTTATTTTTTACATCTAAATCATTTTCTATATTTATATAAACAAGGATAGTGAAATTTATTTTCTATTTCCCTTTAAGTAACGAGAATATAAATGTGAAATGTTTGCATTATGAATATTTAATATCAACTGATTATGAATCGAAATAAATGAGGAAATAAAATTAATATAAAACATAAATAATGAATATCTTAACATAAATTAGAACAAAGAACTTAGGTGAAATGGTTTATATACTTTAACAATCTTCGCATATTTTAATTTTACATTTTATAATTTAGTTTTTAATAAACCCAATGACATAGCAATTAAAAAATACTCTAAAATTGTTTAAAATATTGTATTTATATAATATTATAACTTCGTTTTATTTTATTTTGTTTTTTTTTTTTTGTTTTTAAAGGAGTGAGCTTTTAAATATTTATTTTTATTAAAATTAGAAATATAGTTATATATATACATATATATGAAAATAATTAACGCGAAGGTAGGCTAAAAATAGGTATTAAATCCAAAAAGTCAATAAAAATTTAAAAACAGATTAGAATTAGACACAATATATATATAGAATATATATATATATCTTCTTATATATAAAATTCTCGTGTCACAAAACTTTGAAAAAATACTCCTCCGAAACGGCTGGACCGATTCTTATGAAATTTTTTATGTATATTCAGTAGGTCTCAGGGCATGTCAGACTTCCTTTATAAAACCGCTAATTGGTAAGGTGTGTCCAGGGGGTGTTAATTAATTAAAAATAGTTTAGTTACCATACTAGATCATAGAGGCGCTGGTGGCGAAAATTTGACATCTTATATATATCCTGATAGGAGCCTTCAAATATAAGTGGTTCGTGGGTGAACCGTCCAAGGCGTTATCTTATGACTTTTCACTCTCGGTTCGAAACTCGCAAAGGCACATTTTTTTTAAAGTATTATATATTTTTTTTTTACAAATTTATTAATTTTTATTATTTTAATATTTTATTAAATAATTTTATTTTATTAAATTAAATTTTATTATTAAATTTTATTTTATTAAATTTTATTTTATTAAATTAATAATTAATTCAATTAATTTTTTCTGCATAAATAAACATAAACATATATAAAAAACTTTAGAGATGGGGCAGGGTAGGAGTTAGATGGTTATAGCTCAGAATAGGGACTCTCGGGGGGGTACAGGGGGCGGAGCCCCCGTCTAGGTGTGGAGAGCGCCGAAGGCGCTGGGAGCAGCTAGTATATATATATAAAGTATATGTGAGCGCGACTTTTAGATGAATCCATTGCTAAAGGATTGCTAATTATAATATAAATTTTTAAATATTTTTGTTTCTTAGTTTTTTTTTTTAAATCATATAAATATTTTGTTTATTCTAATTCATTTTATTGATATGAATATATATTTTTTCATTTAAAATTATTTCATCTTATATCCTATTTATGCACGTTGCACACGCCACGCATACATGTTTGAACTATGAAAGTATAATATTATATTCAAAAATGCAATCTTGTTTCTTAACTTTTTCAATTATCTTTTTGATACATGCTTATCTCTCTGTTTGGATAAAATGATTTGTCGCCTCCGTTCTTATTGCATTCCTTCCTGAGGCAAAAGAATAGAAGACCAGGGTTAAAAAGAAACGTGTGAAAGTGGGTATATGGGTGGAAAATGTGGGGGAGAGAAATAGATGATGGTGGGGGTAGATTAAATTCAGCAGGGTGTAAAAAAAAAAGTATTTTATTAAATTCTATTCTGATCAGTAAACTTCTTTTCTTTGACTTTTTCAATATTATCATATACAATATATCCATTCATCTATCTATTCATCTATATATATAAAGTACGATATATATTTAATACTTTTCAAAAATAAAATTCAATAATTATTTGTGAAATTTAAGGAAAATTGTATAGTATTGTCTTTTAATCCATAATTAACACAAAAAATAAAAATATTATTCGAACTTTATTAATTTTTAATGCCACCATGGTCATTTTTAGCCCAGGACCGTCTTGTAATATACTCAAATCGTTCTTCTTCATTTCATAAACCCGAGGTTTTCTAACGTTTTGAAATTGACACCATAGAAACTTCCTTCAGAAATTGTAGGTACCACTAAAATAATTTCGTTATTAAAAGTTCCACGGTCAGGTTTTAAGGTGCCACTAGTGATACATGCACTACAATTCAAGAAGAACTGCCCTTAACCATTTAGGCACATTTTCATAATTTAATAATATTCATAATAATAATAAAGGTATTTTGAATGAAACTAAAGGCTATCTAGATAGCTTTTAAGGAAATATTAAATTTTCATCATTCGGGTAATAATGATTTTAATACGAATATTTTAAATGAAATATATAATCAAGAAGTAGCTAAAATATATATTATGATCTGTTATAATGTTATGAAGATAATATGGTTAATATAAAAATGATGTATGTGTGTGTTTAGATAGGTATTAGTAGATTAGGATGATTTGGGTAGAATACTGTCTTACTGGCTCATTGCTGGCACCGAAGAGGCACGTTATTATAGGGAGGTGCCTTACTATGACTTACTATGACTCGGTAAACAGTAGTAGACAAGAGCCCCTGACATTTAGGCAACCAGCAACACTTTCCAAATTTTTAAATATTTAAATATTTTATTTTTTTATTCATAAATAATTTATTTTGACTTGATATATATATATATTCCACTATTCCACTTTTTATTAAACTTATTTAAACAAATTTTTTTTTTTCAGGT
This sequence comes from Labia minor, assembly GCA_963082975.1. Classification (NCBI taxonomy): domain Eukaryota; kingdom Metazoa; phylum Arthropoda; class Insecta; order Dermaptera; family Spongiphoridae; genus Labia; species Labia minor. The sequence goes on from OY720346.1 coordinate 14,887,248, forward strand.
ATTCTTTTAATCAGTGAAATACGATTGTCAATGATAATTGTAATAATATTTCAGCTACATTTTAATTTTAATTTAAATTAAATTATATTAATCTTATTGTATTAAATATTTTTATCTTAGATAAGATTAAGAATCCCTAGATAGGAATTTTAAAATGGGAAGGTCGTCAATTACGAATATAAAACTGTTATATATAGAATTTCAGCTTGTTTGAATCCCTGAAAGTACCAGAATTAATTTTTTAACACTGCAAATCGCACGCCCCAAAACGTGACGTGGTGTCATCAACAAAGATCCAAACATGCACTGGTTTAATAAATATTATTTATTAATTTTAATTTATAATTTATAATTAATTAAATTTAATTTAAATATAATATATTATGTTATTTAATCCAATTTAAATTTGCGAGATAGTCGAGTGGAGACACTCCAGATGTTTACTTAAAAAAATTGACTTCCTTATTTAATAAATAATGAATGAAAAAAAAATAGTTTCATATTGTTATTTTTTGGAAAATTAATGAACATTTTTATTTTTATTTTTTTAATCTCTAATTTTATGATTCTTACTTATCAGTTTGGGTTATGTTACTAAATTTATGGTTCTAATTTTATCCTCGATGGTATTGATCTACACATCAGAATGTTAATCAGTGAAGTTCTCATCGGTTAAAGGCGATTTTCAACCAAAGTATCTCATTAAGTCCAACCTAAGCAGAATAAATAGGATAGTCGCCAATTTATACATGTAATCTGCCTATAAAGGATTGGAGGCTACTTAGATACATATAAGAGCGTTATCTCAGCGGGAATTTTGGCCAAGGCGAAGAGATTAATTGTGGCAGGGTACAAAGATGAGGGGACGGGTGGATTGTTAAACATCATCAATTTTCTCTATTGACCCAAGAGCAGCTAAATTTATTACAGATAATTTCTTCTTATTAATAAGACTTGTAATTTATATTGTAGAAATTTAAATTTTTCAAATTTTAGTATTAAAATTATCTTTTGTTTTATAATATAACATTAATGATTAATGGACATTACGTTCAATATTTATTTGTTCTTCTTTGTTCTTCTATTAGTAGTTCATAGCTTTTCAGTTCCCGTTTTTTAGATATTAAAATTCATACAATTTTTCAAATAATGATACAGTTTTAATATCTTTTTTAAGGATTTGTAAAATATGAAATAAAATTATGATAGATATAGAGATATATCTTTTGAAATTAGATCTATATAAATTTTACATTTGCTTTTTAGTTATTTATCTATCTTTGTAGAAAATCTATTTTTGCTTTTGTAATTATTTCATCTACCTTTACAAAAGGTAATATCTAAATATCGTAAGTTATTATATATTCAGATTCATTACATTTTTAGAGTATATAATAAAATTAATAACTTTTCTTTATATATATGTTTATTAGAATATGTATTTTGCAGTAGAATGAAAGGGTAGATTAGGATGAATACACAGACATCATAAATACAGTTTATAGCTTTAGAAAAGAGATTAAATATGAGATGTAAACAAACTGAATTTTGAAAAAATATAATATTTATGTTAAAGTGGTAATATTTCAGATCCCATTAAATTTTTTTTTTTAAATTTTATGGGTATTTTAAAGAAAAAAATATTTTTCTTATTATTAATGATTAATATAAATTTGTTTATTACAAATTCCAATGAATGAATAAATTTTTATATGTAATTATGTAATATAATAAAATGATAAAAAAAAAATTTAAAGGCAGAGAGTAATATGCACTTCATCCTTTAAAATAAAAATCGTATTCAAAAAGTAAAAATAACGAAAAATAAACTAAAATTAAGAATTGCTAAAACTAAATTATCCATCATTTATTAATCTATCAATTATAATTTCACAATTATTATCAAATAATATAATAAATAATTTAAAAATAAAATGGAAAGAAATTTATCAAAACATGATTAATTTATTATTTTACTGTTTAAAACAAATGTTTAAAATTATTAGTCTTTAATCATATTAAATTAGATATTGAAGTACAAATCTCTTAGAAGAGAAAGTAATTATATATCTACTTATAAAAGTGGTAGCGTTATATTAATGAACTCCTCTTTAAAAGAGGAGAAAAAAATACTAATTTTTCAACTTTTTTGTTCTGATTTAAATGAATTCTCTAAGTTGTACATTCTCTTATAAGATGATACTTTTTTTATTTATTTTTCATTTGAATAATTACTTTGTCCAATTCAATAAAGATATTATATAAATATAAAAAAATACATGAAATTAATATCTTTTATCTAATTTTAATGAAAAAAAAAATATTTTAACACTGTCTATCATTATAGGTATAAATTAGCTGGAGTGTCTCCACTCGACTATCTCGCAATTTGAATTGGATTAAATAACAAAATATATTATATTTAAATTAAATTAAATTAATTATAAATTATAAATAATAAATATTAAACCAGCGCATATTTGGCTTTTTGTTGATGGCACCACGTCACGTGTTAGCGCGAGAGATTTGCAGTGTTAAAAAATTAATTCTGGTAATTTCAGCGAATCAATCAAGCTGAAATTATATATATAGCAGTTTTATACAATTATTAATCATGTGAAAAATTATCAAACATATATCTTTATTTTTACGGTCACTTTAGAGGAAAATATATCAAAACGTTTTAGGTAATGACCCTCTTCCGGTTGAGCTACATTTCTCAAAAGTTGATAGAAAACTACGAATTTTGAATAATGATCATGTACCAAATTTCATCATTCTAGCTCAAACCGTTTTTCCGTAATCTTGGTTACATACATACACACATACACACACACACACACACACACACACACATACACAGACATTTTTCTCAACCTTAGTGAAAATGACTCAGGAACCTCCAAAACGTATAAAAACATCAAAATCTCAACATCGAAAATTTTCGTGATCGCAATACTATCTCTTACGAGATAGTAAAAAAACATTCACTATTTGTAGATTTTTAAATATACCTTCCATATAAAATAATTTTGAGGAAATTGAAAATATTATTTATTTTTTTACCTTTTTCAAAATGCATCTAATGACCTAATTGGCTTATTATATATGCTGATAGTTATGAAATTTAACGCACCACAAGATATCAATAGAATTATTAAAATTATAATTAAAATTCTATTGATAGGCTGAAATAAATACATAAATTAAATAATACATTACATAATATTTTAAACAAATTAAATACTGCATTAATAAAGACCATATTACAAAATGTTATAAATACTAAAATATTCAATTAAAATTAATATGGAAAATTACACATATGTATATGATGAGAAAAAAAAATTATAACTAATATAAATATAAACTATAAATTATAACTATGATTGCGTTTATTTAAGCAAGTTTGTATTATTATTATTTTTAATATTAGACCTGATATATTTTATTGTTATTTCGGTTATTGGAAAATAATCATTTTTTAATAGACTTTGTCCAAACATTATTATAGCATATGCCACTTAAATCTACCTAAATTGATTTTATTTCAATAAAAATATCTTTTATTATAACTATTTAAAAACTTAATTGTATTCATCGGAAAACTTCTAAGTATTTCAAATTAATAATAAAAACTTTTAGTAAATAATTAATATCGATTTTCGAAAAAGCCTTTGCTTGGACCATTATTTAACGTTATTCAATTGTTCTTTGCGCTTGATGTGTGGATCTTTTACTTTAATTTATTTCCAGGCCAAAGCAGGGGTGATTTTCGGGTGCACTCGCTGGGTTTCTATGCGAAGGTGGATGTGGGGATGAGGGGGGGGGGTTGAAAAGGGGATGGAACTGAACTCATTTCGCTTACCCTCCACGTTTTACGAACGACCTCCAATTGAAATGCTCAAATTGGAAGGAAGAGGTTGGGCATTTTACGAGGGCCACCGACGATTCCTTTTGTGCCACGAGGATCAGCCAAGAGAATGGGTCGGGGGCACTACTCGGCTATTTTGGTGGGTTTTCGGCCCGACGTCAGCGCGAATCTTCCTTTTATCACCCCTTTGACTAGGCGAAGGGTTGAGGCCACAGTCGTCTTTAATGGATAGTGGGATTTCATATATATTTGGAAATCATATGCACTCTAGGATTCGGTGACAAACGTTTTTCTATCTCTGCCCTTGTCGCTTCTAACTGTTTGCCAAAAATCCCTTCGCAAGTTCGAAATTTTTTTTAATTCTTCACCAGCTTCTTCTTGTTAAATGGAATGATTTTTTTTATATAAAAAAACTAAATTATATTTTGTTCAATTGGTGGAAAATGTAAAATTAAAAAATAGAGAATGAAAATAAACAAATTCTTTAAAAATAATATAGTTTAATTAATAATAAATTTAATTTTTGTATTTACTTTTTTTTATTTTTTTTTTTATACTTTTATTTATCTTTATTTACAAATATGTGCTAAGTATTTAATTATTTTTATTATTATTTGGTTTTTATTTATATACTTGTCTAACTTTTATTATATTTTCCAAAAATAATTTTATATGATGTTTATATAGATTTTATTTGAGATAGCGTCTCCGTAATTTTTACGCCAGAGAAAGTATTGCGATCACGAAAATTTTTGATATTGAGATTTTGATGTTTTTATACGTTTTGAAGGTTCCTGAATCATTTTCACTAAGGTTGAGAAAAATGTCTCTGTGTATGTGTATGTGTGTGTGTATGTATGTAACCAAGATTACGCAAAAACGGTTTGAGCTAGAATGATGAAATTTGGTACCTGGACATTATTCAAAATTCATAGTTTTCTATCAACTTTTGAGAAATGTAGCTCAACCGGAAGAGGGTCATTACCTACAACGTTTTGATTTTTTTTCTTCTAAAGTGACCGTAAAAATAAAGATATATGTTTGATAATTTTTTACCTGATTAATAATTGTATAAAACTGCTATATATAGAATTTCAGCTTGATTAAATCTCTGAAAGTACCAGAATTAATTTTTTAACACTGCAAATCCCACGCCCCAAAACGTGACGTGGTGTCATCAACAAAGAGCCAAACATGCGCTGGTTTAATAAATATTATTTATTAATTTTAATTTATAATTTAATTAATTTAATTTAATTTAAATTAATATATGTTATTTAATCCAATTCAAATTTGCGAGATAGTCTAGTGGAGACACTCCAGAATTTTTCTTTTTATATCCCATATTAATATACATAAATTTATTAATATATTCAAATGAAGATCTCATATTATTAGCTATGTGAATGTAAAGATGTCGATCATACAACAAATCATGGAATTCATTTTTTCTTTTTATCCACCTTTTTACATTTCATTAAGAATCCTAAAATGCCGTAAAAAATTATACAACTTTCATTTCACTTCACTTGAACTTATCAATACAATATCGAAATTAAATTTAAAGGAGAAGTTTAAATTCAAAATATAAATTATTAAGAATATTTGGAACAATAAAATTCTTATTTTATTGAAAAATGACAATTGACATCACTCAATTGATTTAATTGTTTTGTTTTTTTTTATTGAAAAGGAATATTTTATCATGACAATATGACAAAATAATTTGAAGACATGATATGACATTAAACAGAATGCCAAATCAACCCCTTATATATTCAATGTTGGCGACATAAAATGAATTCATCTTCTCCCACTCGTCTATTCAATGTTGGTTTACAAATCATTGGGCTTTTGTAAAATGTCAACTGAAACACGGCCCCTCTCTTCAAACGCCCTCGGACACCATTCAAAAATATTTAAATACGATTTGACAGAAAAATAGATTAAATTAATAAAAAAAAATATACACAATTAAATAGATAAGTGTATTAATTAGTTAAAAAAATAATTGAAATATGTAATTGAATTGAAATGATACGTTATAAATAAATATTCGGAAGATTTATTTGTCAAAAACTAATGAATGGATGGTCTAATAATTGGTCTCTCAATTAAAAATAATTTTTTTTCAGATCACATATATAAAATTGGTTACATAAATTCTTATAATACTTATCAGATAAATAATTACATAAGAAGGGTTTTAAAATATCAGCTAATTAAAATTTAATATTTGTGTAGTTTTATTTTAATAAATAGAAACAATATGGTAGGTACTTATTATACAGAAAGAGTAAAATAAGGGTTAATCAATTAGTTTAGGTTAAAAGGACTGATCATTCTTAAATACATCCCTGGAATATACATACACCTCCAAAGCAATTACGTAGTAAGTTTGTTTCTCTAATATACATAATATAATTCAACAATTTATCTTCTTCTTAAGATGCCGTCTACCTTTCGGAGTTTGGCTGTCATCATAAGTAGGATAGCCTTAGAAGCTGCCCAGCCATGATAATTTTTCTTGGGAATGTTAATGCGTTGGTTTCCCGTTGCCTTCCGTATGTATAGAACCTGAAACTGACAGCTCCTGGAGCCGGAGGCAGCTGATGTTAAATTGAATTTTATTAGAAAAATTTGTTCTTAGTTGGAATCGAACGCCGACTTCTTGTGTAGAAAATTGCTATGCTACACTCTCGGCTAGCTGCCTCCTTTTATTATATATATTTAAATTAAGTTATTTAGAAAAAAACATATTTGTCATTAGAATCTTTTATATGCGTTAGTTATCTTTGCTTCAAATGTATTGGATATAAATTTAAGATTTTCTTAACAGAACAAATTAATTGAATAACAAACATAGATCATAAAAATATCCCATTGAATATTTTTTATGTATTAAATTAAAACATGAAAAAATAATTTTAAAATATGAAATTTATCATAGAAATTAGATTTTACATTTAGTACCCTTGTATAAATATATTAAGTATAATTAAAATATGTATATACCTATATATAAAAAATTAAATAAAACAGTTATATACATTCTTTTAATTATAAAATAGGATATTTAACAAAATTAATATTGAAATAAATATATGCAAGCGCTGCACACACGAGCACATCATAAATCTTGAAGTTCCAAGATATTATTTAAGATACTATAAAATTGAAAAATAAAAATTGTTATATTCTATGTATGTATAAATAAAAATTTGGAGTGTCTCCACTCGACTATCTCGCAAATTTAAATTGGATTAAATAACATATATTAATTTAAATTTAATTAAATTATAAATTAAAATTAATATATAATATTTGGCACCACGTCACGGGTTGGCGCGTGAGATTAGCAGTGTTAAAAATTTAATTCTAGTACTTTCAGCATTCAGTCAAGCTTAAATTCGATATATAGCAGTTTTATACAATTATTAATCATGTGAAAAATTATCAAACTTATATCTTTATTTTTACGGTTGCTTTAAAAGAAAAATAATCAAAACGTTGTAGGTAATGCCCCTCTTCCGGTTGAGCTGTATTACTCAAAAGTTGATAGAAAACTATGAATTTTGAATAATGCCCATGTACCAAATTTCATCATTCTAGCTCAAACCGTTTTTGCGTAATCTTGTCTACATACACACACACACACACACACACACATATATATATATATATATATATATATATATATATATATATATATACACAGATATTTTTTCAATCTTAGTGAAAATGATTCAGGAACCTTCAAAACGTATAAAAACATCAAAATCTCAACATGGAAAATTTTCTGACTAGATAGTAAAAAAGTAAAAATTAAAATATAACTATAATATAATTAATTATTAAATAATTTTAATAAAGTACTATCTATTGAGAATTCAAATATATAGAATTAAATGTGAAATAATTATTATAAGGCAAGTTTTTTACTTCTTAGTTAGAAAATAAAATTATAAATGATATTCGTAATTGACGACCTTCCCATTTTAAAATTCCTATCTAGGGATTCTTAATCTTATCTAAGATAAAAATATTTAATACAATAAGATTAATATAATTTAATTTAAATTAAAATTAAAATGTAGCTGAAATATTATTACAATTATCATTGACAATCGTATTTCACTGTTTAAAAGAATACCTGAAAAAACAAAATTTGTTTAAATAAGTTTAATAAAAAGTGGAATAGTGGAATATATATATATATCAAGTCAAAATAAATTATTTATGAATAAAAAAATAAAATATTATTTAAATATTTAAAAATTTGAAAAGTGTTGCTGGTTGCCTAAATGCCAGGGGCTCTTGTCTACTACTGTTTACCGTTCAGTCAGGCCGAGTCGATGCACGAGCGCGCATGCATAGTAAGGCGCCTCCTATAATAACGTGCCTCCTCGGTGCCAGCAATGAGCCAGTAAGTCAGTATTCTACCCAAATCATCCTAATCTACTAATACCCTATCTAAACACACACATACATCATTTTTATATTAACCACATTATTTTCATAACATTATAACAGATCATAATCTATATTTTAGCTACTTCTTGATTATATATTTCATTTAAAATATTCGTATTGAAATCATTATTACCCGAATGAAGAAAATTTAATATTTCTTTAAAAGCTATCTAGATAGCCTTTAGTTACATTCAAAATACCTTAATTTCATCATTCTAACTCAAACCGTTTTTGCGTATTCTTGGTTACATACATACACACACAGATATTTTTCTCAACCTTAGTGAAAATGATTCAGGAACCTTCAAAACGTATAAAAACATCAAAATCTCAACATCGAAAATTTTCGTGATCGCAATACTATCTCTGGCGAGATAATAAAAAGTTATCTATTAACATTTTATCATTCAATAAAATTTAATTCACATTATAATTCATACTCTTCCCCTTTTATATATATATATACAATATATATACAATATTTATATACATTCATAGTATTTGAAATTATGTTTTTATCTGTATTTATTTGTTTATACATGTTTTTTTATAAGTACTTTACATTTTGTTGGGATGTATTTTTTTTAATTTGAGAGGGTTATAAAAACATGGAAATAAATACGTATTTAAATAATTGAATTATGTATATGATATTTTTTCACAATTTTTTCATTATTAAAATTAATGTATCTGCATTAGCAATCCAATTTTCTATATATTCTTTGCGCTTCTATAATTATTTAAAATATATTTTTATATTGATTAATAAAATGGAATATGAATTTATTTTATTGATTCTTGTTTTGTTTCAATAATTTTAATTTATAAATAATAATACCATAGAAAAGCTTCACTGTGATCTGATAGACAGCACATTCCAAGCATTTGGACCCGGGTTCAATTTTTGGGCTTGGCAACTTGCTGGGATCTATGAAAACAAGGTCCACTCAGCCGTCGTATTCAAAATTTATAAAGTTTTTTGAAATAAGAAGTAGCATCCTCCAATCAATAAAATCAAGATAAAGTTTGAGAGGATCCGGTTGTGCTAATCTTGTATCGAATTGAATTGATAGGAGCTGTCCATGATGGTAATAAAAATTAATAGGTTAATTAAGGTTTTAAATTAATATAAATGATTTAATAGTCAATTCTTTTGAAATGAAAAAATAAGTAAAAAATGTAAATATTTTAAACGAATTCTTTTATTTTAATTTTTGAATATATACTTACTTAATATCAACAGTAAACAAAAAGATCACAATTTAATTCAGAAATGTTAACTAATCAACGATAAGTAAAAGAAAAATAGAAGCCTTAAAATTTGACAAGTATATACTTTCTAAAGAGAAGCCATTGAAGTGTTGGAGGAGTTCAAATACTTCATTCTATTTAATTCTAATTGGTTTTATTAAAATTTTATTATCCTTTTTTTATAAGATTTAAAAATTAAGTAAAAATTAAAGAAACAAAAAGTAATTATTACATGAGCGTATAAAACTATCCTACGATGATATAATTTGTTGTAATTCTAAAATTTGTTATTTAGAAATATTTTTAAATAGAAAATATTCGTATATCAACCATCTAAGATACCATCGCCATTTTTATATATTAATAAAACTATAAATATATATATATATAATATATAAAATATTTAAAACACTTTTTTGCGTGTTTTCATGTTTTTATATATAAACCATAGTAATATTACAAAAGGATTTCTTGTTTTTTTGTATTTTTTTTTATTAGTATTCTCATATATATTTATTAGGCATTCTGCAAACGAAAGCGGCATAGTGGGATATTATGACTAACATTAAAATAAAATAAAATTAACAAAAAAAAAAAAAGAAATATATTTGTATATATATGCAAAAATACATATCTACCAGTCATAAATATGGAAATATGGATTAGCCTTCTGGGTTGTGTGAGTAAATGGAAGAGCGATGGGATGTGGTGGGGGAGCAATAAGCTATTAGAGTTCACATCCCGAAAGACTGTCAAGAGATTGCTATCCCAATGCGTCTGTCGACGAATACGATTATCCCATTACCTCCCGTCCATTTCTATTGCCATTACCAATTCGGCTAATTACGTCACGGGACTGGCAATTGATCATTCACCTTTGATGGCAGGAGACCCAAGGGTCTTGTGTGACACGTGCGATTTACTGAAATAAATAGTAATACAACCAGCAATAACTGAAAATCATTTTAATTTGATTTTCGACGGAGATTGTTGCATTTATTAAAAATAAACTTAAAGATAAAACAAAAATAATTAATCAAATGTTACATTAAATAAGTTGACCTGTGGCCAGGTCCGAACCGACCGACGGTTTGAAGTAAATTAATTTCCAACTACAGAAATAATTTCAAATAATTTTAATATATCTATTAATGTAATAAAAAACAGATATGGATACATAAATAATAAATATAAACATTTTTAATTTTATTTTATTTATAATATATATGCAAGACCAGGCTGTGACGTCATGAATGGCTGGATGACGTCATATAATTTTAAATCATGAAAAAACTAATAAATATGATTTTCCCGAGGATAAAACCAATACAAAGTGCATGATTTGTGGTGATATATAAAAAAATCTCCTTTGGTGTGAAAATAACCCTTACCTTCCTATCGTCGATTGCTAATACTACCACTTTCGGTTTCCGGATTTGCACCAAAAGTTGATCAATTCATCCCACTGATGCATTAAGTAAATATACCAAATTTCATGAAAATCGGTTGAGCCGTTCAGGCTGTACACATCTATACGAACAGACGGACGGACGGACAGACATCATGCTAAAAATACTTTTTTCTGTTTAGAAAATCCATGATTCGTGGAGATATGTAAAAATCTCCACATGTGAAATTTGGTGTGAAAACAATACCTCCCTACTATCGTCGGTCGGTAAAAACACAAATATTTTTTTTATATTTTAAAAAACAATTTATTTCAAATTGGACTAAAACGTAAAAAATCACCCACAACAAAGATAATTGATCAAAACAAAATTGCGCTTTGAAAATAACCAGACTTATAAAAGGACAGTGGCGATCAAGTCAGTTGCCTCCTTAGCTGAGTAGAAGTGTGATATGATCCGAACAACCAATCTTCTCATTCTTTGTCTTGATTTTCTCGATCAGAGGTTGCTAATTATTATTAAAGTAGTTTCCTAATTTTGAATACGTAAGCCAGATGAAACTCGTACAAGCCCCCACAACGAGGAAATTTTCTTTGCTCGTTTCGGGACCACCAGATTGAAAGACTAATTCTGTGCCATCCAGACTGCATGGCGCTCGAATTGATAATAATAAAGTTAATAATATATTGGATATTTTTTTTAGACTTTCTTTTTGTTAAATAGCTTTAAATATCTAATCTAATTTAAGCGAGAAACAGCTAAACCCATTTATTTTCATTTTCTCATTTTTAAATACTTTATAGTATTTATATAAGTATTTATTAAATATTGTTATCTCTCAACTGTTTGACGGCTTCAGACTATATGGTTCTCACTTACTTTATTTTCGTGTGCAACGAATATGATATAGTGTCTCTTTTTCCTCGTATGCAAATTCGGTTATTTACTACTAGCGCTATTGCTCTTGTATAATGGTGATTTGTTTAAGCAGACACATAAACAAGTAAGCTAAATAAAGCCCTTTAAAAATAAAAATAATAATCAATTTTATTACTAATTAATAAATAATTAATTTACTCATGATTATTAATATTATTATTATTATGTCTCCTATTTTCAATGTTGTTTTTTTTTAAATATTTTATTCGATTATTTTTTATATTATATTCTCCATTCTCGACTAGAAAGTTAATTGAAATACTTTTTTTACAATTGTAAATTATAATTATTTCATTGAATTAAACAACCTAAGTAATTATATTTTAAAATGTTTATTGATTCACATAAATAAACACAATTATACAATTTATTTTAATTTAATTTTATTCGATCAGGTATATACAAATTCAATATGACACAAAATATCCATCAAATTGCAGCTTTATGTATTTTTGTTTTTTTTCCATTTTTTCGATCATGAAAATAATATTAAAAATTATTTTTCATTAAATTATTTTAATTGGTATTAATTAATAACTTCACTGATTTAAATTCTCTTTTTTCAAACTTCCATTCTAACAATAATAATTATACGTATATATACATATATACTTTTTCATATTTTTGTAATTAAATTTTGACAAAAAATAAATACGTTTGTTTGAAAAAATAAATAAATAAAACAATATCGACTGGGATTTTAAAAGAAAAATTTAAAAATGTTGTATGCCAGTGAATGTTTAGCTTCTCCCTGAATTGTTCGTTGGAACATTTATAACATTAAATAACATGGAAATTAGATTAACGTCATAATGGGTTAATGAATATACGTTATTTTATATAACTTTTACATCAAGAGTCGTTATTTCCAGTTTAAGAAACGACCATATACACCATTAGTTCTATAAAATCAAAACGCTATTAAAAAATATAATCTATACCTACATTTATAAAAAAGCTGGAGTGTCTCCACTCGACTATCTCGCAAATTTGAATTGGATTAATTAACATATATTATATTTAAATTAAATATAAATTAAAATTAATAAATAATATTTATTAATATATATATATATATATATATATATATATGGAGAGGGTCCGAGGCCCTCATGTCTTTATCACTTATAAATAATTAAATTTAATATATATAATTAAAAAGTTAGGCTATAAAATATCATAATATATAATCTATAACAACATAAAATAAAATAAAAAATTGTTTCTAATGTAATTATAAAAGAAAATATATATACATTTATAAATTATAAATAGATTTTCTTTTTTTTTAATGAAAAACATTCCTTAAATTATTTTCTTTATCAATTTAATTATTAATATATAAAAAATCAATGATATTATTTATTTTATAAATGCAGGAGGCAAACGGGCACAGCCAGAATAATTCGATTGTTTATATGATTGCATTGAAAAGCGATAAGCGACTCGGCCAATTCTTTGAAAAAGAATATTAAAATATTAAAATAAAATAAAAGAATTTTTTAGTATTCATTGAACAGTGAATAGAAAAAGACGTCAAAATTGCTGAGAGAACATTTTAACAGGTAATTAGCATCTATTATATTGTATATTGCCACTAATAAACCCATTTTAATTATAAATATATTATTAATTAATCATAGTTATTCGTTTAATAAACTTCCTCTATGAATATAATTATTAATTATGATTGTAATATTATTTTTCATATTCATAAACTCGTATAATTATATAAATACTTTATATACTTCAATTACTTTTTACAAGGTGAATTACAAATGATTTGTATTTAATATTCTTTGAATAATGAAGGAAAAACTAAAATAAAAAAAATCTGGTATGTCTCCACTCGACTATCCCCCAATTTGATTTGAATTAAATGACATAATATATTATATTTAAATTAAATTTAATTAATTATAAATTATAAATTAAAATTAATAAATAATATTTATTAAACCAGCACATGTTTGGCTCTTTGTTGATGGCACCACGTCACGTGTTGGCGCGTGAGATTTGCTGTGTTAAAATATTAATTCTGGTACTTTCAGCGATTCAATCAAGCTGAAATTCTATATATAGCAGTTGTATACAATTATTAATCATGTGAAAAATTATCAAACATATATCTTTATTTTTACGGTCACTTTAGAAGAAAAAAAATCAAAACGTTGTAGGTAATGCCCCTCTTCCGGTTGAGCTACATTTCTTAAAAGTTGATAGAAAACTACGAATTTTGAATAAGGCCCATGTACCAAAAATTTCATCATTCTAGCTCAAACCGTTTTTGCGTAATCTTGGTTACATACATACACACACACACACATATACACACACACAGACATTTTTCTCAACCATAGTTAAAATGATTCAGGAACCTTCAAAACGTATAAAAACATCAAAATCTCAACATCGAAAATTTTCGTGATCGCAATACTATCTCAGGCGAGTAGTAAAAATTGTTTTTTTTTAAAAAAAACATACTTATTAATCAGGTCATCTAAAAAAATAAAATTGAATTTATAATTATAATTCTTGTCTCATATTCAAAAAGATATAAATTTAAAAATAAAAAAAAAAGTTATTAAAAAAGAAATTATTTCCAGTTATATAATCAGAGACAGAACACATTTTTCTTTTATACTTCCATCTAAAACCTAAATTAAACGTTGTAAATATATTTAAAATATTGTTTGGTGAGTTCAAAATTTAAAAGTCAAAGGTGGGTTTTTCTAAAGGCTTTAAAAGCTCTAGCCTATGACGACAAGTTTAAGAGGGGCTTACATTCAAATTAATAAAATAAATAATTGAATTTTACGGCATAACTCTTTGAAGTAATAAATTTTGTACAATTTAATTGCCCCATAAGAATAATAATGTAAAAATAAACAAATTAAATTTCACAAAAAAATTTCTTACTAAATTTCTATTAGTTAAAATTAAATATCAAATAATAATTACAAATAATCTGATATATTACTATATATAAATGAATCCAATTATAATATATTGATTAAACATATACCATATATATAATACATTTCATTATTATTTTTATTATTATTATTATTATTATTATAAACGAGGTAGATGAAAAATGTTGGCACATGGAATAACTTAGGACCTTTCATATCTTAATTCGTCCTTAGATTTAGATTTAGATTTAGTAAGTCAAAACCATCATTTTATTATAATCCATAAATAAGCAAGTCGAGAATAAATTAATTATCTTTATTTATTTATTTTTTTACTCACTTACACTATAATTATTAATTAATTAATTCTCAATAATTTTTAATTAATTTTTAATTAATAAATTTTTAATTTAGCGAATTATATTAGAATGATTAATTTAAATAAAACTTCACTAAGCATTTTTTCTTCAAAACTAGAATAGTCGTAATAAATTATTAATTGTTCATATTAAGGATAAAATGCATTGGAAAAAGAAAAATACCACATCAAAAGCAAATAAAAAAAAGCTTTAGTTAAAAATTTGTCTTTTTGTAAATTGATTTAATATTATTTAATATTTTATTTTAATTATATCATTTAATTTTAATATTAATGAATTTGTTTTTGTTTCAGGTAAATAATCTAATTAATATACTACTTTCCTGCATATGGTAAGCATGTATTTTCATCATATTTGTTTGTTACTAATAAATATACTAAAATATTTTTTTAAGCCTATATATAATTGATCAATCTTTTAATTAAAATTTCAAATTGATTTTATTCTTTTTTAATTTCTTTTCATTTTTCAACTATAAATCTTATTTCAAAGATTGATTTATGTCTAACATAATAATGAATTAAATATATAATTTATTATAATACATTTATATATTAATTAATTTATATATGAAGGGTCTTATCTCGTCAAAATTATTATCAAAGGGAATCAAAATTAAAATATATAAAACAAGTGTTTTGCTGCTTGTATTATATGGGTGTGAGGCGTGGTCTATGACCCTGGGTTTCGGCGCTGGATTTAGAGTATTTGAAAATATGATTCTTTGCAACATTTATGGGTCACCCGGGGAATGGCGTAGAAGTGAAATTGCATGATCTCTATGCATCTCCAGACATAATTAGAGTAATAAACTCAAGAAGGTTGTTAAGGACACCAAACGTAGCCAAGGGTGATAATAGACTAGAGAAAACGTCTGAGTGGATAGTAATGGAAGGGACGTAAGAGAGATGGGAGAAAATAGTAGTTGGATTAATATAGCTAAGGATAGGGGTACTTGGAGGAGTGCGGTTCCTGCGGCCAAGAAGTTCCGTAGATACATATACATATAAATTATAAATTCATTTAATTTAGACACTTTGTTAATGTTTTTTGTATATCGATCTTTTTCAATTTACTCAGTATTAGCATAATCGAATTTTCAATTCTAAATCTAAACGAGAAAACCACATTACCAATATTAAAAATATATAGATAAAAAAAAAAAAATTAAAAGTATAAACATAATATACATCAAAAGTTTTTCGAACCATGATGTTTTTCCCATTTGCTGGAATCCATCCGATTTTACCCAGAATAGGATTTTTTATTTTAGTAAGAGACCTTCGCCTCATTCCCCATCTCTTCAACATCACCAACCTCCCTTTGATACCAGAGGCATCTGATCCATAATGGAGTTTTTACTACCGGACCTTCATCGAAAAATAATATATATAACACCTTTGGAAATTGACCTTTTATCATCTTCTATTTTTATTCTTTATATTCTATATATGACATTTTCATAAGAATTGGCTCTTTTTTTGACATCATAATATTGTAAATAATTTTATTTGTGATATGAAATAAATTTAAAAAACTATGTCTATTTAAGTTGCATTCAAGCTAAAACTAAATAAATAAATATTAACTTATACTTTTGATATTATATAAATTATAAGATTATAGCAGATAGGGTAAGGTTGCTCAAGTCGTACCAGTGCTTAATTCGTACCACTTGAATTTTTAACGAACTGTGCAGACAACCGCTCATACAACAAAATGAAATATATGTATATGAGTCAACCACATATTTTAAGTGTTATTTTATTATATTAAAAGTGGTTTGTGATAAATTTTCTCATTAAGTAAGTTTATTTCATTTTTCTTAGAATTTTCTGTATATTTTTGGAAGTTAATATTGCAAGTTAATTATTCTTAAAATTATTTTACTTCTTAAATATAAATTCAGAAGAACATGTATAATGGTTTGGTCAAAACGAGACTGTATTGATTTTATTCAATGTTTGGTTATGCTTATTTTTAATGTTAACTTGTATTGTGTCTTAAGTCGTACCCAAATGATATTCCTAAATCGTACTGGTAAGCTTTGGTTTATCTACCGATTATTTCCCAATTGGTTTCCCTATAAACACGCCAATTCTTCTCAGTTATTCGAGCCTAGGTTCTCGCCATTCATGACCTCTTCAATTTTATTATTCTAACGATGTTTAGAAATATATAGTGGTCATGCAATGCCTGCCTCTTGTCATGCAATTTCCCTAATTTCATTTTTTTCGATCTTTAAAGAATTTTATTTTCAAATAATCTGAAATGGATCTTGCTCCTAAAATCATTGGCCAAAATGATATTTATGGAAAATTTATTTTCTTATTTTTTTCCTTAATTATAATTTTTATCCCTTTCTCTCCAAGATGTTTTTTATACTAAAACAAAGAAGTATTTTTATAACCTAACTTTTTAATTTTCCAAAAAATAGTTTGATAAAATAATGATGGATGAAAATGTCGCTTTTTTAACAAAATCTATTTACCAAAATTTCCAAAATTATTATCTATATTTCGTTTAAAAATTAATATTATGTTTTGTGCTCAACTAGCAGCATAAATATTTGTATGTAGATTTTTTTTTAAATGCATCGATCAAAAATAAATACATTACTTCATGCACTATTTTATTTAACTGAATCTTTTAAACATCAACTGAATAAGGCTGATTTTGATATTTCTAAATAGTTTTCAATTAATTCCATATTTCCATTTCTATGTATAAATTGTTTTTAACTAATTTATATGTACTCTAAACTTAGAAGAACAGTCGTTTTTTTTCATTTTTATTTTCGAATATATTTGATAAAACCAACCAACCATATTAGTTTCAAACTCCTTACAAATTTGATCAGCCATTATATACCTAATATTTAAATTTACAACTCTTACTCTTAGTATGATAAAACTTATGATTGGCTTTTAGATTTCTTGACTTTAACCTCAAATCTTTCATTCTTTTTATGAATCCTTGTTGATATTTATTGACATCATATTGAGTTCATATTATTTACATGTGTTCCAAGAATCAAATAAATACTCTGCTTCTTTTTATTAAAAATTGATATACTTATATAAATACTTTCCATACCTTAACTTTAATTTATTTTTTTATTTAAAATTTTAAATTAACTAAATTTTTTAGTACACTTGATTATAGTTCCCGAAATTGAGCAATAATTGGAGCGTTTGTTTAATTTATTTCTCAGTTTACCTGTATACACCTGGGGGAGTGTAATTTGGTTAATTCATCTTTAAAGAATCTTTCTCACCTTTTTTAATTTATTCTGGAAATTATCTTCATTTCTTAAGAAAAACAGACAAAAACAACTTGAAAGATCTTTTTTCTGTAAGAAAAAAAAAAAAAGAAAAATAATGAATAAATTAATTTTTAATTAATTAATATTAAAAGGGGTAAGGGGATGTTGATTATTCTCCGCCAGCTTGCACCATTTTTTCACCCTTCTTCATTTGCTAATTCGATTTCAAGAAGTCGAATTCGTTGGAAGGATAAAGCGAGTTTGAGAGTCTCGTAAGTTTCTTTCGAGCCAATTTTTTTATATTTTTTATTTTATTTTTTTTTTTTTTTAATGACATGAAATTAATGTCGAGAATATGCAAAGTTTGATAATCCGCCGTTTGGCGAATCTATAATAAAAACCTATTAACCAAATGAGGCTTGTTAGCGGCGGTCCCCAAGCAACACTTGCCCCACATCTCCTCTCCTTCACCACACCCTCACCACGATTTCGTTGTCGTTGATACTCCACCGGGTTTTGATATATTAAAAATACGATGACTTAAGGAATTAGCCACTTCTTTTTGCTTAATTCCAGCACGTTTCAGCCTGTGAAAGATGGTAAAAAGAAAAAAAAATGAGAGACAATTTTACAATAAAAATGTCTAAAAAATAATTAACCTCGAAATCGTTTTGAGAAAACGCCTAGTAATTAAACACACGTAATGATAAACAATTAACCATTACATTTATCATCTCACCTTAAAAAAAAAAGAAGTAATTATCCCATTTGAAATGATTTAATTATTTATCAACTTGACTAGGGGCTTATTGGTATAGAAATCGTAAAAAAGAGATTATTAAGAGAGGTTCCTTTCAGAAAGGTTAACTTCAAACAAACGCATTTACTCAATATAAAAAAAAATTAATTAAATTTTATATTCCACAGTTTTTTTCAAACTCTTCTTATACAAATGTACTTTGTGAATAAAAAATTATCTATTTACAACTTATACCTTTGGTGTATATAAAATAATATATAATTAAATATATATCCTAATGTTTATTATTATTTGGTTTTATAAATTAAAGATGCATCTAATAATTCTTTTTAATATAAAATAGATATTTATGAAATTGATTTATCAAGCGGTTATCTGAGTGGTAGAATGCGGACCTATAGAATTTGGGAACGAGAGATCAAACCTTTACAAAAATTATATTTTATTATTTAATGAGATTTAATGAGATGAGATGATATGAGTTAAATTCGCTTCCAAAAGGATATAAAATTTGTTTGATAACTTGATTTAGAAATATATAAGTATTTAATTAAGTACGGCCAAAGGTTAAAAGTGAATTATAAATAAAATAAATAAATAAATACCAAAATTATATTAAAAAGTTTATAGTATAACTTATAATTCCCAATAAATCACTTGATAAAGTTTTGAGTGAAAAGTCGCTATAGTAAAGGGTGTTTCTTTTAGAGGTATAGAACTTTAAATTGCAATAAAACAACGACGGATTATTCGATTGACATGAATTTTATTTATACCAAAGATAATCTTGTGGCATTACATTTTATATATGATTTCTGGCATATGACCTCCACGGCTGGCTCGGATGTAGTCCAATCTGGACGTCCAATTTTCGATAACTTTTTCCAACATTTGTGGCCGTATATCGGCAATAACACGGCGAATGTTGTCTTCCAAATAGTCATGCGTTTGTGGCTTATCCGCATAGACCAATGACTTTACATAGCCCCACAGAAAGTAGTCTAGAGGTGTTAAATCACAAGATCTTGGAGGCCAATTCACATGTCCAAAACGTGAAATTAGGCGGTCACCAAACGTGTCTTTCAATAAATCGATTGTGGCACGAACTGTGTGACATGTTGCGCCGTCTTGTTGGAACCACAGCTCCTGGACATTATGGTTGTTTAATTCAGGAATGAAAAAGTTAGTAATGATGGCTCTCTACTCATTCGGGTCTTCCTTAATGCTACGCGCTCTACAGTAGCAATAGCTTCTTCTATACGCACCGTACGACGTCTCTGGGGATGCGAGTTATCAATAAGAGTAAACGTGGTGCGAAACGAAAACGTTCCATGGTTAATCGAATTAACTGCTCTGATGGACGATTTTGTCGACGATAAAATGGACGTAGTGCACGATACGTATTCCACACAGAACCATTATTTTTGAAATAAAATTGCACTATTTGCAAGCGTTGTTCAAGCGTGAGTCTATTCATGATGAATTGCCAAACCAAACTGAGAATAAATCACTTAACAGCTGTTAAATCGGTTGTCAACTTGAACAGTGTGTGTGTGATGCCAACTTTAAGTTCTATACCTCGAAAAAAAAACCCTTTATAAGTATATGGTATATATATATATATAGTATTTTATAATAATTTTGATATTCATTCATTTTTATATCACAGTATATTTCGTTTTTACTTTTAGTTATATTTAAAAAAAAAAATTTGATTTTTTAATTTTGAAATTGGTATATGTGGTGTATTTTAATTATAAGTATAGAAATCTATTGCAATTCAATGGGGAACAAAACGATGTTTTATGTTTATTATTTATTTATTTTTCTCATAATTATATAAATATAAACATTGTAATAATGGTCTGTCCATAACAATAATAATTAATAATAATACTAATTAATTAATTAATAATAATTCTCCCTTCCTAATTAGAGATTTAAACGATTTGGTGGTCTTCTTATTCTTGTAGACCTTCTGGATTGATTACTATCCGGTTGATTATTAGCACTGTTAACTGGTTGCTGTACTTCTATTTCAGGAATGTTTGTGGTGGTTGTTTTCGAGGCGTTGGAGTTTTGTTTGTTTTCTGTGGCAGGATACCTTACTTGCGTTAAAGGTGGTGTTGGTAAAATCAATGACTTTGCCACCTGGCACTTCCTTAATTGATTATGTCTTTTTGTTAAGTAGTCGTTATCTAATCTTATTATGTAGTGTAGACGTCTCAAGCATTTTCATACCGTCCCGAATTTCCATTTCTCTGGATTTAAATAATTTCTTGATTGAACTCTGTCCCCTTTTTTATAATGTTTGTCGAATTTTGGTTGTGGCGTTTCAGGGTTTATAGCTTTCGGTCTAATTAAGTCTAATTTTGTTCTTAAATTTTTGCCTAGTAATAGCTCCGCTGGTGTTTTTCCATTAGCGAGTGGTGTAGGTAGCTCTGTACAGGAATAATAATTTACAGAGTTTTTCATTAATGGTTCCAGATTGGTATTTCATACATTTTAATTTAGTTTTAATTGTATGACAATATCTTTCGGCTTGACTGTTGGTAGCGGGGTGTCCTGGTGCTATTCATCTCTGTTGGATTCCGTTTCTTTCGCAAAAGTTGCCAAATTCAACAGATTTGAATATGGTGGCATTGTCGCTTACTAACATTTCTGGTAATCCCCGTGTCGGCTGAATATTTCTCTTAAATAATTTATCGTGCTTGCTGTTGTCGGTGCTTTGGTATATTTCTGGCCATTTGGACTTTGCGTCGATGACAATAAAGAAATAATTATTCATGAATTTTCCTGCATAATCCATATTATTCGTTGCCAATTATTTCTTGGAATTTCTCACAAATGTAAGGGTGTTTTTTTTGGATTTTTTTGACATAACAACATTGTTCGCAGCTCTTTACTATATTTTCTATGTCTGCATCCATCTTCTTCCAATAACAATAGTTTCTCGCGAGTGCTTTCATTTTAACTATCCCTGGGTGTGATACACGTAGTTCCTTTAAGATTTTGTGTCTTTTTTGTTAAATATAATACCTTGAACTAATTTCATCGAGATTATCTCAATTATTTAATTTCCATTCATTTCCACTTCGCTAGTCTATTTTGTGTTATAACTCAATATGCCTCGTCATTTATTATCTATCTATCTATATATATATATATATATATATATATATATATATTGTTGAAATTTGAAGCCAATAAAGTTAGTTGACATCGAGTCGTATTTCGAAACGGTTACCTATCAATTAAAAGAACCCTACACCATCAAAGGGTTAATATTTGACAAAAGATAAAAGACGTTAGAAGTATGTGACTGCCTTCTAGTTTAAGTACAAAGTAATTATTCATTACTTTTCAATTAAGTGTTCATTAAAAATAGAATTAAAAGAAATCTAATTATTAACGATAATTCTCTGAAGATATTATTATAGATAGAATTCAAAGCTACGGCGTTCTCAAAGGATTGTAAACATTTTTAAAATTTTTGATCAATATTATACTTGTAAATAGAAATTGGTTCTAGAGAAATGTTTCTAAATCTTTTTTATGCCACGCCCCACCAGTTTCTAAAAATTTAAAATGTCCCCTCATGTAACATATGGATAATTTTTAATATTAACTTAATTCTTCACTAAGTAGCTTAAATTCTGACATCTCATAAATTTTTCTCATTGCCCCTCCGGACAGTCAAATTGCTCCTCTGTGAGGAATACATTCCATGTTGGGAACCAATGTTCTACTTAAAATTTTTAAAAATAATCCCTATAAGAAACTGAAAATTTATAAAATTCCTTAGGTATATTTTAGGTTTTATTTATACTTATAATACTATTTCCCCGTTTCGCTTGATCTCACCTTTAATTTTAATTATCAATTTATAATATTGGCTTCATTTCTTTAGTGGACATTGTGTATATTAATTTAATATAATTATTCTATTTTATAAATAATATAAAAATAAATTTCTATAATCTTTTTTCAATTATTTTTTATTTTCATCCAAACGAATAACTCTGGAGTATATATATATATATATATATATATATATATATATATATATATATATATATGTATATTCTATATTACATTTACATACAGTCTATTATAATATATAATTTGCTCTGGGCTGGTGATACTATAAAATATATACCTATACCCACATATTTTTTATATATAGAAAATTGTATGATAATTATTTTTAACAAAAATGTTAATGTGAAAAAAAATAAAAAAAGAATAATATTCAAAAGTAAAAGTATATAAATATTAATAAAATAAAATAAATTATAAAATGAATTATAAATTTCATAATAGAAATTAATTCTTTGAACTTATACTTTTTGAAAAACTCAGTGATTTTTATTCATACCATAACAATGAATTTTTGAAATAGATTTAAATTATTATATAAGTTTGTAAATTATATGTCAAGTGCGTCGCTCATTTAAAAATACCGAATTACTGAAGTTGAAAACAATCAAGTTCACAAAAATTATCATGAGATCAATGCTTAAATAAATGTGTAATCTGACTAAATCATCTTAGATTCCCAGGGTAGAAAAAAAATTAAAATTATTAAATATTAGAAATGGATTTATTTAATAATTCCTTATTAATTATTAGTCATCACAATTACCTATACGCGAGTGGTGTCTATTAAATAATGAAACTGATACCGTAAAACATTTTAAATTGATTTCCTACATATTAATTAATAAATAATGATAATAATTAATTATTGTGATCATTGTATACCCCGTTTCTTGCCATATTAGAATCAGTGCAGTCTTTAGGACGCATTTTAGGACGCAGGATACATTTTAATGCAAATTTCATCTTAGGATAGTATTCAAAGAATATGTTCAAACATTTTTGCCAGCTTACTATTTGTAGACACTATTTTGAAATATGCATTATCGATTTTTTATCAATCCAAATTCTTTTAGAAATCTCACAAATAGTCAACCTACAATCAGAATTATTTTATCAATTTTTTCGATATCTGTTTTCGAAGTGGTACCGGGGGTGAATCATCTTCTCGAATGTCAGGAAAATGCTTGAACCACTCAAAAACCCATGGATTGCTATATTTCAATAAATTATAAGTTTCAGTAGAGGTTTTCCAAATTTCATATGAAATGTCTTAACAATTCGTTTCTCTCTTGTTACATTTAACATTTTTTCGAAGAAAATAACACTAATGCCGACAAAGGGTTTGTTAACAGATACTAGAGGCACTCGATTCGAAAAAGAACACTTCACGATAAACATCTGTCAGACACTGACGTTTGACGCATGCGTACTTTGTCGTTATTTAATCGCCACACCTCGAATATCAATTTTATCCAGCGATTATCATTTTTATAACGTTTTTCTTAAATTCACTTGGCGTCTGCCTCTCTGTCTGTTCGCTCTTTGACAAATTGAAATCGATTTTTCATCGACTTTTTATTGAAATAAACTTTTGAAAATTTTTACAGATATTTCAATGGATCCCTAGAAGGTATAGAAGAAATATAATTGAATTATAATTAATTACTTTTAGTAACTAAACTATTGTGTATTGCTCCGATTAATTTTTTTTCCAACGGATTTTGAAACAAATATTGATTTCAGGATAGATTTTCATTTGTGGGTCATTTTGTTTTTTGTTTAAGACGGTTTTTTTGTCTATATCTCTTTAGGACGTTTTACCTTTTTTTTAGAACCAAATTGAATGAAAAAAAGTCGGAAATGTTTAAGAGCCTCATAATCTCGCAGCACAGTATTTGAGAACCATTGCAGTACAGTATAAAATAGAGAATAGAGAAAATAAAAAGTCAGATAATCCACCGAACCATTCTACTGCAGGATGTTCATAAACTTAAGGGTCAATGACTCTTCTGTCAAAATTTTCAATGAAATTAGCGCGCCGCCCGTTGTGTACGTATATTTCAAAAACGGCGTAAACCGAAGTAGACGCCAAGAACTAGGTGTGAATTGTCGACGAAATTTTTGACGAGTCCTGAAAGTGCGATAAGCAAATGCGGAGACTTCTAATATCCATTTTATTATTTTACGTTAGCAACCTTTTTATTTCCTTGTCGATTCTCTTATTTTCGCTTAATGTAATGTTTGTTGATTAAACACAACATTTCTACCTTGATTCCATTTATTCCGTTCAACTTCATTTCGCACTTTGAGTTGCTGGTCAGTTTGACTTGCTCGCATAAATCTTTGACTTGCAGTGTTCTGTGATCTTTATGGTTTGTCTAATTTGTGGCATTTTAAAGAACCAAAATTCAAAGTAAACTAAAAAATGGATTCACTTATTTTTTTTTAAATAATCATGTATACTTGTTCACCAAAAAAAATGATATTCATTTAAAAACGCCAAATTAAAATTGATAACGAAAAATAAATGATAAACAAATAAACCATAAAAATAAATTGAATATTTTTTCAAATTATTAAGACTATTTTCATCACTAATTTATCAAAGATAATTAATTAAAATGTATTCAAGATAAACAAATAACCATTGCATAAAGACGGGGAATGGAGAGGCAGCTGACTAAGAATTCTTAACTCTACACGCAGGAAATTAAAATAGTTGTAATTAAATTTTCTATAATTTTCGAATTTTCCTTTGTTGGACAATTTTCTTAATTTTTTTTTCCTCAAAACACTTGTACAAAGTATTAGAAATTTTATAAAAAATTGGCTAGAGTGTCTCCACTCGACTATCTCGCAATTTGAATTGGATTAAATAACATACATTAATTTAAATTAAATTTAATTAATTAAATTATAAATTAAAATTAATAAATAATATTTATAAAACCAGCGCATGTTTGGCTCTTCGTTGATGGCACCATGTCACATGTTGGCGCGTGAGATTTGCATTGTTCAAAAATTAATTCTGGTACTTTCAGCGATTCAATCAAGCTGAAATTCTATATATAGCAGTTTTATAAAATGTTTAATCATGTGAAAAATTATCAAACATACATCTTTATTTTTACAGTCACTTTAGAAGAAAAAAAATCAAAACGTTGTAAGTAATGACCCTCTTCCGGTTGAGCTACATTTTTCAAAAGTTTGATAGAAAACTACGAATTTTGAATAATGCCCATGTACCAAATTTCATGATTCTAGCTCAAACCGTTTTTGCATAATCTTGTCTACATACATACACACTCTCTCTCACACACACACACAAACGCACAGACAACCTTAGTGAAAATGATTCAGGAACCTTCAAAACGTATAAAAACATTAAAATTTCAACATCGAAAATTTTCGTGATCGCAATACTATCTCTTGCGAGATATTAAAAAAATGAGTGAAATCGATAAAGCCATTGTCAAGTGATGCGATGACCATGGGAAATAGGTATTCATTTATATATATATATACACATATATATAAATATAGTAAAATTTGTACCTCACTATATTATTTCATTATGTATCATATATTTTGTATATTTCATAAAAAAAACTTGTCATTGAATATATATTTGATTAATTAACATCGACTGAAATTTTTAATAAATAATTATGATAATAATTAAATTGGATTAAGTACAGAAGTGGGATAGAATGAAAATATTAATTAGATTATTATATTGAAATAATAATTAGTTTATTCTGATTTGTTAAAAAGTTAAATGAGTAATTTAAACAAAAATCCGAATGAGATAAATTAACAGTGTTTATAATATTCATATTATCTTCTTTATAGAAATTGTTAACATTTTCTCTTTTATCATAAAAAATTAAATCAAATGTGAATGATGAAAAAATAGACAATTTTTATAATATAAATATAATATATTTAAAAATATTATAATATAAATGTATTTAACAAAATTTATTATGGAAGGTTTGTGTTTAACTGTTAATCAGTGGCGTACCTAGGGGGGTGCGGTGGGTGCGGTTCGCACCGGGCGGCACTTATCTTGGGCGGCATTTTTTATATTTAGTTATAGTTGTAAAAAGCAACTTATTCATTTCATATTTATTTTTTTTCTTTCTTGAATAATAAATGATTATTATGATTATTATAAGTTTACTATATGATTTATATAAATTATGATTAACTATAATATATGATTTCGAATATTATTCCTCGGTGTATATAAATGCATTTTAGTGCAAATTTTGAATTCTAATTCCAAGAACAGGATAATAATTTTATTTTATTGTATTCATTAAAATTCGTTGAATTTGTAAACGCATCTTTACGATTTTGTTCAGCAATTTTTCCTAACTAAAATTTTTTGATATCAGTTTATAAATGTCATTTCTTTTGAAAAGTTTATATGATTACTTTGAAGTGATATACCAATATTTTTTAAATCATCGATTTTTCTTTTGAAAATCAGGACCGGCGGAAAAAATATAAATATAAATTTTGAGAGCATTATACACGATTTTTCTAGTATGAAAGCTAGAAGAGTAAATATTATATTAATATGTTTACGAGTGTATACAAATATGTGTAAAAAAATTTACTCTGTGTATTAATTAATATTGATTAAATAACTTAATAATTTATTTATGTGCATTAATTTATAAATACCACTATTTGATTGACTTATAATAAAAAGGGCGGCAAACTGGAGATCGCCCCGGGCGGCAAAAGTTCTAGGTACGCCACTGCTGTTAATATAAATACATATGTTCATATATTTCATCAAACTTTAGAAATATTATTTTTTTCTTTTAAAAAAAAAGTATGTGTAAATTTTGTTGAATATCAAATGAGTCGTTTCTATTTGAAATATAGTATTGTGATGAATGAATTGAAGTCTGAGGATCTCTGGAATTTATGGAATTAATATTCAGGCCAGGGGTCAAGTCACGAGGGCACGTGCCCTCTTTACAAGGGAGGTAAAGTGGGCAATTACTACCAAGTGTTGTGTACTTTCGTTTCGATCAAGAGGAATACGTTAAATCAATTCAAACGACACATGTTCAAAATTAAACACTTAAATAAATATATTTTTTTAAGATAATTATGCTACTTTTGATTCTCAACTTAAAAATAATACATATTTGAAAAGTTCAGAAAACTAGGTCTTTCTTCTACCTTAATTTGATTAAGATAAATTTATTGTAAATTAATTTTTACCGACCGACGATAGTAAGGGAGGTATTGTTTTCAAACCAAATTTCACATGTGGAGATTTTTACATATCTCCACGAATCATGCATTTTCTCAACAGAAAAAAAGTATTTTTAGCATGATGTCTGTCCGTCCGTCCGTATAGATGTGTACAGCCTGAACGGCTTAACGGATTTTGATGAAATTTGGTATATTTACTTAATGCATCAGTGGGATGAATTGATCAACTTTTGGTTCAAATCCGGAAACCGGAAGTGGTAGTATTAGCGATCGACGATAGGAAGGGAAGGGTTATTTTCACACCAAATTTCACATGAGGAGATTTTTTACATATCACCACGAATCATGCACTTTGTATTGGTTTTATCCTCGAGAATCATCTTTATTAGTTTTTTCTTTTTTCTTCATCCAGACATTCATGACGTCACAACCTGGTCTTACATATATATTATAAATAAATTAAAATTAAAAATATTTATATTTATTATTTATGCATCCATATCTGTTTTTTATTACATTAATAGATATATTAAAATTATTTGAATTTACTCCAAACCGTCGGTCGGTTCGGACCTGGCCGCAGGTCAACTTATTTTGGTTTAATTTTTGAAATTAATCAACATGTGTTAATATAAAAATCTCAACGTTATATTGATTCAAGCTGGCTTAGGATAAGATTATCTAATAAAGTAGGTTCAAAAAAATCAATATTTTAATCTTACTTAAAAAACTTAATTCGGTTTCGATATTTTTTCCAATAATACCGTAGAGCATTAAGAGTGATTCTATATTCTTTGAATGATTTAAATTCGTTAAGCCGTTTTAACAGAGTTCATGTCAATCCCAAATCGCTCTTAATGTTTTAAATAAATAGTTAAACTAAATATCTATGAATATTTAAGATTATTAAAAAAAGTATTTTTATTTGATAAATAAAAATAATTTAATTAAAATTTCCCACATTAATTATTACTAAATAGTAGATCAAATATTCATTAATGATTTAAAAAAACTGGATCTAAGAATTGTATTCTTGATAATTTTTTAAAAGAGTTGTAAAATCATCGATATCAAGACATGCATATATCAACTACAAGAATGACCTAATTTTGATTGACAAAATAATAAACTTATAAAATTTAATTTAACCAGGACTAACCTTAGGAGGCAGCTAGCC
The DNA here is from genome assembly GCA_963082975.1 of Labia minor. Taxonomy (NCBI): domain Eukaryota; kingdom Metazoa; phylum Arthropoda; class Insecta; order Dermaptera; family Spongiphoridae; genus Labia; species Labia minor. Next base: position 14,916,811 of record OY720346.1, read on the forward strand.
GAGAGTGTAGCATAGCAATTTTCTATACAAGGTGTCGGCGTTCGATTCCAAATAAGAAGAAATTTTTCTAATAAATTTCAATTTAACATCAGCTGGCTCCGGCTTCAGGAACTGTCAGTTCCTGGTTCTACACATGCGGAAGGCAACGGGAAACAACCGCATTAACATTCCCAAGAAATCATGGCTGGGGCTATCCTAGTCATGATGATGGCCAAACTCTGAAAGGGAGACGGCACCTCAAGAAGAAGGACTATCTTAAACCTTTCATTTAGAAGTTAGAAATTTAAATTTTATAGAAAATATATGTTTAAAACATATTTTATAGTTAGAAGAGAAAAAATAATGGATTTTTATTTTTTTTCTTCTATGTATGTTTTTGTAAGATAATTATTTTGAATAACTAATAAGTATAATTTATTCGTAATATTTTATTCTTTATTCTTTTGTTTTTCATGTGTTTTTTTTATTAGTTATTATTCTTAAACCAATAAATTTTTAATCCTTCCACTCAAAAAGACACGCATAGCATATTAGTTGGTCGGATGGGGGAGGAGAAGGAGGATAATATTTCTGTTCTTATTTGAATCTTTTTTCATTTTAATTTCTTCGTTTTTCTAATAGGTTTTTTTTTGTTTTATATTTTTATTATTTTTTTTATTTTTATGAATTCTTTCTTTTCATATGTCTATGCACACGTATCTCTACTCTGTATTGAACCTTACCACATCCGTCTTGCGTATGTTTTTCTTTTTAAAGTATTTTTCTTTAACCCGAGCTGTTGTTTTAGAATTAGGCTGTAGGGGCGACAGTCTTCCTCCGACCATGGCAAAGAATTCATCCAACTGCTGGTTAAAAATAGAATCGCTAAAATTCTGAATATATAAACGCGTTTTTACATTTTTATGCAAACGCAGGGATGAAGAAAGGAGGGGGAGGGGCGCGTGTTATGGTTTTATCTGCAGCCCCGACGCCGTCGCCCTCCGGCGCCACGCGGACGCCATATTGCCTCCCACCCTTCTCTACAACGAACCCGGCATTACATCCTCCTATAGTCAAACAGACCCTTCCCATACCCCACAAACCTTCTCTCACATCTACACATTCACAAACACAAACTAGGCACTGGGTGGTCCATTGCCCCGGTCTATTTTATCAATTACAATTACAAAAGAAGTTTGAACTTTGATTAAATATGCACAGCAAATTTTCGAAGGCATCTTGTTCGCACAAATTGAAACATAAATGTTTAACATTCAAGAGGCACTCAATTGAGATAATTCTCAAAGATTGCCTGAACAGATGGAGCAAGCAGAAGTGATTTTAAGGAGGTCTGTCTAGATTATTTATTAAGACTGTTCGAAGACAAATTTTATCGTTCTAACATTACATATACATACATAATGTTAGATTAAAATTCAAAAAATCCATTAAAAAATACTCAATTACAATTTTTATCATATTACTTATTTTTAATTGATCAATAGTATGATAAGTACACTTTTTTCTATACCATTAAATTTAAATTCATTTTCATTAAATTGTTTTTCAAACCTTTCATTTCTGATGAACAACTCAAGAATTCTTAAAACTTTTTCAAGAAAAAGATATTAATAAATTGAATTTCAAAACAACTTTTTATTTATTTTTTAAAATATTTAAACATTTAATTGCATATCTAAATCTCATTGGACCAGGTTAGCTCTGATCTATATTAAAGAATAAAAGTTTCACTTTTAACGTTTTTTATTATGAGTCTAGTAAAAGGTTTTTTATTATTACTAAATTGATAAGATCTTTCAAGCCAAATTCTAATTATAGCCTAAAGTTAAAATTATGAATAAAATATTTGTATGAATAGGATTAATATTTATATAGAGGTTCTTAAAGCTCCACAAAAAAATGTTTACAAAATTGAAAATTTAAATTTAGAGCTAAAGAAATGAAAGAAAAAAGTTCCATTGGTCATTCAGTTATATAATTAAATAACCTTCGTGTTAATTAGAAAATTAATTAAAATCTTAAGTAAACAATAAAGGGAAGGATGGAATATAACAAGTTCAAATTTGAGGGGCATTCGCATTATCCCTTGTTTACTCTTTGGTATTATTGACCGTAAACCTAGTTGAATGTCTGAACCAGTAATATCATTATATTCTACAGGGAGAAATGTAGTTGCCTATGAAACCATTTGAATATCTAATTTGCATTATCACAATCTTGTCTAAGAAAATAGCGTTAAAACGAACTTTCAAGATGGGATGAGCAAAGATATTTCTATCATCTTTGAGAAATATTTTTTTTTTTTTGCTAAATAATAATTAACTATAATTAAATAAAAATAATCACTTGCCTTTATCAACTCTCGAATATCAATATAGAAAAATAACATTTCTGATTTTAAATTTAAAATAAGTGGAATATTAAACTAGTGAACTTCACAAGTGTGAAAATTTCATACCCGAATAAAAAAAAATAATACCAATAGTTTTTGAATTATATAAATAATCATTTGAATTTAAATTTATAATATATTTTTTTTGTTAAAAGCACCATAGGCCATTAAATACCGTAAGCATTAATGGTTTAAATCGGTTAAACTCTTTTAATATAGTCCATCTTACTAAAATCTCAAGTAGCCTTTCAAATATATACATATGTAGATATAAAACTTATTAATAAATTAATAATAATTACAATATATTACAAATACAATCTGATAGTAATAATAAAAATGCTAAAGCAAGAGATCGTGAAGATAAACTAACATTAGCAACAGACAAAAAATAACTGATTAACTTGTTAAGAGAGCTTTACAAAAAGGACAACACACAATAGCTTATTCCATTTCTCAACAGCATCAGAGGTTGTTTAATAATGAATTCTAATTTAGCAACATAAACAAAACATTTGCCGTGCTATTTTTTCAAGAAAAAACTAAAGCTCAAACCCCACCTGAGAAATAAACAATTATACATAGATACATTTAAATTTTATGAGATCTCAAAACAAGAATAAATAAACATTCCTTATCAATTTGTCAGATTGATTCAATTTAGGCTCTTAATTGCTGCTGAATTAAATACAAACATTCTCGTAATAATAGATGGAAAGATATTTAATCGGTTTAAATATTCAATTATTTTATTTGATTTTTAACATTATATTAATTATTTTTTAGAAAAATAATTTGTAAAATCAAAATTCAAATCTGAAAATATGAATATTAAAAAATATATAAAAAAAAAACTATTTCTAAATATCTGATCAAGCAACAAATATTCTATTCTATCATTTAAAAACGATATATTGATAATCTTCTTAATTTAATCAAATGAATAAAAAGATTATTAAATTATCAAACAGAATATTGAATTTGGATTTAAAATTACGGAAATTTTTATAGAAAAAAAAAATGAATTAAATGAATATGAATTAGGGTAAAAGGTACTATTACTCACAGTATATTTCAAAAATATAAATCTTTCAAATTTAAATTTGATGAAGAAGATTTGCTATGAATATTGAAGGTAACATTTAAAGATGCTATTCTGTCATTTAACGATTAAAGTTATTTGTAAATTTTAATTGAATTCACCAGAAACTCTCTAGATATATAAGCAATAATTATGTGATTGTTCTTCCACACGTTAGAAAAATTTGAAAAATAAAGAACTGATCTATAACAAAATATTGATCAGAATTAATTTACTTACTTGTTTTTACAATAATATTGATATTTAATTATTTATTGACAAATTAAAAGGTAAATATTATATTTGGAATGATATATGAATTTAAAAACAAGTAATTGGACATGTAATGAATAACTAATCAAAACACTCGTACAACTACGTTTATTAGTTTAGCGTTTTTTATAACTTGTAAACATAAAAAATTTAATATTAAAACAAAATATACAATAATAAATAATTTCAGTAGCAAATGGAAGTTTCAAATTAAGTAAGAATTTCACTTTGTAAATAGTATTATAGGAAAAAACAATTTGTAATTTTCATATTCTTAATAACTTATAAATAATAATTATATATTATAAGATCATAATTGTTTGTTTTTTTTATTTTATCACTAATATTTTTACAATTTTTAATTTATTAATTATTTTTAAAATACTATTATATTAAGAGTTGTAGGAGACTTTAAATTGCCTTGGATATTATAAGATTTATTAAAAACAATTCAAATATTATAATATTATAAAATTCGTATTATTTCTTTAACACTAATTTGAATGATTTAAATAAAAAAAATGTGAGATATAATTTATGAAAGTTATAAGTCACTCTTGTCATTTTAAATGTTATCTAATCTAAATCTTCAATAGAGCATGCTTTTTGTAAAAGCTGTCCTTTAAAATATTACTAATGGTGGTACTTTACTAAAAAAATGAAAACAACAGGAAGAGATTATGATAGTAATTTTACACAACCTGAAATTTCAACTCATCTACATGATATTATTTTAATTCGGATATCTACATTTCCAATATGACTTGGCTAATGTTAAATGATATCTTGATAACCAATTAAAATTCCTCTTATGCAAAATTGTAACCACCAAAGAGTATATAAACATATGATTAATAAAGTTTATTTTGAATTTAGGTATTCTTTGTAAAAAATTTATTAAGATTTTAAAAGATAATATATAATTTATGATAAAAGCATATTTATAATTACAAGGTATAAAAAAAACATGAATTATCATAATTAAGAATTTATTCCTTCATAAATTAATAAAAAAAATATTCTATGTTTGAAATAATATAAATAAAATTATTTTTCTTAAAGTAATCTTATAAATTGTGGAAATTAGAATTAGAACCATTATTTTGAAATATTCAAGGAGAGAAATTCCAAAGATTCCAATCCGACCGCAGAATAATTCAAGTACATTCCCTCTCTCTCTCACACAAACATGCCCACTTAACAAAGAGTTTTTTTCATATATTCCAAATATTCTAAAATAATAATATTATAATACAACTCTATTCTAATTGATCTCATGAACATAGATTACCAATAAACAATCAATTGGGGAATAATTTATCAATGAACAAGGGGAGTGAGAATGTTGCTTAACATGTCCCAAATGAATTATTGAATCTGAGGTGAAATTTAATTTACATGCTTTTCCATCCTTTTCATTGCAATTTGACATGTACCATCTATTTAGCTTTATTTTTTATTAACTTATTTTTATATATGGAGTATATATCTAGTATGTTTTTTATTATATGCACGAGGTCTGTCCGGAAAGTATCGGGCTTACCTTTATATGTCCGCGCTGGCGTTATTCTGGATCATCGGGCGGGTAGAATCCTTCGAAGTAATCCCCACTTGATTGAATAACACGGTTCCAGCGAAATTTCCACTTCTCGAAACAATCCTAGAACTCGCTTTTAGGGATGGTCTTGAGTATTTTGAACCGTCGTTTTGTCATCGAATCGCTGTCCTTTGAGTGGTTTTTTGAGTTTTAGAAACAGCTATATAAAAGTCACAAGGGGCTATTTCGGGACTGTACGGAGGTTGTCGAAGCAATGTGATACTGTGTTTACTCAGAAAGTGCTGCACAAGATTCGATGATTGCGCTGGAGCATTATCGTGATGGAGAAGCCAGTCACCACTTTATTCTTCTCACTGCTTCACGCAAACGTTTCAAAATTTGAACGTAGTATTCTTTATTGATTGTCTGACCTGTCGGTGAATATTCGTGGTGCACAACACCTCCACAATCGAAGAAATCAATCAACATTGACTTCACACTACTCAAGAACGAAAATCAGTATCAACAGAAGTGTGGCCTCCTTTGAAACGATTATACCACTCGTGTTTTGCTCACACACTCATTCCCAAAGGCCTTCTGCATCATCTGAATAGTTTCCGAACTCATTTTTCTGAGTTTAAAACAAAATTTGATGCAAATTCATTGATCTTGTTTTTCAGTCATTTTTTAACAATCACAAAATCCGCCGAACTCAAAAACAGCTTTGTAAACAAACACACGCTGCACATGAACTACGTCCGGCAGATATCAGCAAGAAACCGATAGGTTCGTGAGGTTTTACTGTTGACGTTCATGTCCCGCAAAGATCTCTCGAACACTATGGCGCGGAGATATAAAGATAGGCGCGATACTTTCCGGACAGACTTCGTATATATATATATATATATATATATATATATATATATTCTTAGTTTTGGACATTTTATAAAATTATTATTATTATAAAAAGAAAAAGAAAAGGGGTTGGGAAAACTCCCGAAGTTAGTGGCCTCAACCTCTTTCTTCTTTTAATATAATTTATATTTTATATATTATAATATTTTAACTGATTTATTTTTCCTATTTTACCTTCTAATGGAGAGGTACTAGGATTTGATTTTATAAGCCGTTTATTTGTCAATTATTTCCGGTTCTCCGTAGTCATATGTCAAGTTATCTATCAATAAAGAATATATACTTATGTATATTCTGAGTAAATATGTTACGTTAATACTATATTAGACGCATAAGTTTTCATAGTTCAACAACTACTTCGTTTATTTTAAAAGTGACCTAATCCATCTTTTCTTAAATTAAGATAAGCAATTTTTAAAATGGTAAAGAATTCTAAGAGAGATTCACTAAACTGGTTAAAAATATGTTGGAAAATTTTCTGTAAGACATCACTGGATGAAAACGTAAATTTTAAAGTATTGAATTTATTACATTTGAATAAAAGAAAATTCGAAAATTTTATATTATCACCGCTGTATAAAAATATCAAACAAATTATAATACTTAACACATCAAAGTCATAATTAACTTATATTATATACGATATATACCACCGAAACATCATTTGAATAGTAAATTGTTTTGTAGTTTATCTTTGTTATTTTGTAAGTTAAGTAGTTAAAAATGTTTTGAATTGCATAAATTGTTTATTAATTTTTTGTAAAGATAATTAAAATAAATTGAGAATTGTTTTTTTTTTTTAATTTGAAATATTTTAAATTTTGTTGAAAATGATGGGCTCTTATATTTGACCTTTTACTGGACTTTGTTGATTGTCCAAAAAGTCTTCTACTATTATTTTACGAGTACTATAAGCATGTTCCATTTAGATGGATAGTTTCATCAATCAAAAATATTTAATAGAACATCGAAGCGAATCTCTATAATAACTAATATTTGTATAAAAAATTAGAAATTTCTTTAAATTTAAATTAAGAAATGTTTATTATTATTCATAAAAACACATTTAGCTAATAATAATAGTTTCATTCGTATTTCATTAATGCCTATTTTTTAATAATTATTTTTGTATAAAAGATTAAATATTTAATAAGAGATTTAAACTATAACAAATGGAAATAGAAAATTATTTACTTTGAAATCCCATTAGTATTCTGAAAGCGATATAAAATAAATTTATAATTCAAATAATATATTCTATATTCATCAATAAATTTAAATATTTCATATACGATATTTCAAAAATTTCTATTAAATTTTTCCATCTATTTTCTTATTATCTTTCCAATTAATAAATGTAAATACTATAAAATAAAGTTATGAGATTTCTTTATATCTCTGTTCTTGAGTAAAAGTGTAATAAAAATGAAGATAAAACTGTCAGCAGCTATAGATATTATATTGACCCTATACTTACATATTTTTTTACAAAGATTTGTTTTGAACATTATTTGATTTAGTGTATTTACGGATATTATCATTTATTTTTTTGATTAAATGATGTAAATAATTTGTGTTATTCGTTTTTCTATTTTTAACAAGAAAATCCTTTTCTAAATTCGCTGTAATTTTGATACGCATATTTTGGATGTATATTCTTCAAGTCAATTATGATTTTCCTTATCTTCAATATATTCTATTCCTTTCTTTCCCATTTACTATTGCTATTTGAGTCTATTATTTCAATTAATGGGATGATTTGATAACAAATGGATTTATACATACAAATAAAAATAATAAGAAATATATTTTTGTATCACCCTGTTGTTGAATGTATCCGGTTTTTTTCTTGTTAGATCTTTTGCTCGTATGCTTGACTTGCCTCGTTAAACTTCCATCTTAATAAACATAGAAGTCGTCTTTTCTCCCTTTTGTGTGTTTACCACCCCTTCAATACAATCCCTTATTGACATGCTCATATGCACGTTTTGTTGTCTTTGCTTGACTTTTTTTCTAACTTCTTTTGCCGCCGTCGTTGCAATTCCATTTTTCTCTTCTCACAACTTTTGAGAATTCCAACCAGCATATTAGATTAAGTAAAATAATAAAAAAAAAGAAGAAAGAATTTACTGTCTCATTTCTCAGCACAAACAAGAACAACAAACATATTATATAATAATCAGAAAATATTATTTTGTAAATAATAGATATTAATTATAATAACCATTATTATTACATATTAATCAACGTATATTTATATGAAATATATTATACAATATATTTTAATAATAAAATTATTATTTAAAATAGGTATTTATTTGTTGATGCTTATTATTTAATAATGAAATTGTTATTTCTTATAGTTATTCTATGAGTTTTGTAAATACAATCGATATACAAGTTTTGTTCAAAAGAAAAGGTGAATTTTGAATTTCCTCGTGCTGTGTAAATTCGATCATCGAAATTTTTTATTATGTTGGTAGACATAGGTTTCTCATATGTTGTCACTATCAGCCATTTTGTATTAGTAGTTTGTTTTTGAAAATTTAATAGTTAGTCACGTTTTTGTGTGTTCTTCGATTTTTTAAAGAATTTTATTAAATTTTGCGTTAAAAATGGAATAAAGTGCTCCAACGCACTTAAAATGTTGACTGTGACATTTGGCGAGTCTACTTTGTCTGTGGTACAAGCGCTTTAAAAAAAGCACGCCAAGTTCAATCAAATGTGAAGGTTTTGCTTACTGTGTTCTTCGATTAAAATGGCGTGGCGCATCATGAGTTCTTGCCAACAGGTTGTACTGTTAATAAGGAATACTACAAGGAAGTTATGCAACGTTGGACTGAAGCAATATGGCTCAAACGATCGGAATTGTGGAAAAACAGATCATAGATTCTGCATCACGATAATGCACCATCTCACTGGTGTTCGTGATTTTTTGGCCAAAAACAACACCGTAATCATACCTTAACCACCTTATTCGTCAGATTTGGTTCCCTGTGACTTTTTCCTATTCCCAAAACTGAAAAGACCAATGAAAGGAAAGAGTTTTGCCACAATTGATGAGATAAAGTTGGAATCGAAGAATGAGCTGACGGCCATACCGAAAAGGTCGACGTTTGGAAGAAGCGCTAGTAAAAGTTCATTATATCTGACAGGAATTACTTTGAATGGCACATAATGGATATTGATGAATAAATAAATACTTTTCGAAATAATTCAAAATTCACCTTTTCTTTTGAAAAAACTTGTAAGTATTAAAATTTAATGCATTGAAGTAATACAAATTTTTGAAATTAATTGAGAAACTCCTTTAATTATTCAAAAGTGAAAAATCTTTGACAGTATATTAATAAAAATATAATTAATTAAATAAATAAATATAACTAAAAATACACATAAATAAAAATTGCATACTAATTTTATTTAAAAATTTTATCAAAAACAATTTCTAATTTCATTTTTAAGAATAAGAAACAAATATTATAAATGTTATAAAAAATCAAATTTAGAAAAACATGTATGTCTTACATGTCGATTGTCTTTTTGTAAAGTTTTCTATCCAATAAACATATCGATAATAATAAAAAATAAAGTCGTTTCGCTCAAAAGGTTAAAGCTTGTAATCTTGCCCCGAGAGGAAAAGGAAGAGCGGCTCTTGTAACATTCAGATGTACTATAGTCCAATGAAAGGGTTAGTCAGAGAGAATGAAAATAAATTGGACTTAAAGAAACCATTCCGTTGTTAAGATAAACTTGAATTTATATAATGCTTATTTAATCAACATGTTTACTAAAATAGTATTCTACATAATTTTCTTATATGAATTTAAAATAAGACTTATATTTTAAATAACTTGAAAATTACAAAGATCTTATAATTTAAAAATAAAGTATGTGGGGCTTAAAGATATTTTTCCTACAAACCACATCCATTAATTAATTTATAGATCTATAATACTAATTTGTGTCGGTCTCAGGTTATTCTATGTGATGTCCTAAGTCTGATAGTAGAGAGTGAATCACTTTGAAAACCTTTCAATGTTTATAAGAATTCTAAACATTTTATAAACTTTCTCAACATTATTAAATAACTTTCAATGTTATATCCATTATAAAAAAAATTTAAAATAAAATATTTATTAGACTTTTATCTTGTCCCAAACCTAATGGCTCACCTTGGAATAGGTAAAAAGCAAATATGAAGGGTTAAATAAATCAATTACAATTTATTTGGAACTTTTCCAAAAGATAATTATTTCAATTGATAAATTATTAGAAATAAAGTGATAAACCTATTTGAAATATATATTTTCTAATTTTGCTTACAACGAGCTGCTTGATTTTTACCGACCGACGATAGTAAGGGAGGTATTGTTTTCACACCAAATTTCACATGTGGAGATTTTTACATATCTCCACGAATCATGCATTTTCTAAACAGAAAAAAGTATTTTTAGCATGATGTCTGTCCGTCAGTCTGTCCGTCCGTATAGATGTGTACAGCCTGAACGGCTCAACCGATTTTGATGAAATTTGGTAAATTTACTTAATGCATCAGTGGGATGAATTGATCAACTTTTGGTGCAATTGCGGAAACCGGAAGTGGTAGTATTAGCGATCGACGATAGGAAGGAAAGGGTTATTTTCACACCAAAGGAGATTTTTTTATATATCACCACGAATCATGCACTTTGTATTGGTTTTATCCTCGAGAAAAATCATATTTATTAGTTTTTTCTTGATTTAAAATTATATGACGTCATTCAGCCATTCATGACGTCACAGCCTGGTCTTGCATATATATTATAAATAAAATAAAATTAAAAATGTGTATATTTATTATTTATGTATCCATATCTGTTTTTTATTACATTAATAGATATATGAAAATTATTTGAAATTGTTTCTGTAGCTGGAAATTAATTTATTTCAAACCGTCGGTCGGTTCGGACCTGGCCACAGGTCAACTTATTTATGATGTACTTTATTTTTAATCCTTGTCATTATTAAACCTAATAATATTCTAATTTAGAATATCTAGTGAACCATTTTAACCTGTCCCAAGGTGTACCATTCATAAATTTTAAAACTTTTGAATGCCAAGCTGTTAGGCTAAATACAAGAACAATTAATATAATATGCGTTTGTTTTCAAGAAAATATTTTAAATTTCATATAATAACTTTTATTTCAAAATATTTTCATTTTACTTTTCGACTTATCGAATTTTATATGAAATTTACTAGGTATGTTCTAAAAAAAATCTTAATAAATTCTAACCTGCTTTTTAAATTGAATCAAAACACATATGCCTATTTGATTGTGAATTTTAAATTTTAATTTAATTTTCAAAAAAAAAAATACTACTTATATTATAATTATTTTTTTAAGTAATTAAAATTTCCTTCCATAATTAAAACTTGAAATGCAATTAGGATAGAATTTCTTAAATTGAATTATTAAATAGCAAAGAAAATAAGAAAAATAATTAAAATAATATTTATATGGTAAAAATACAATAGAATTCAATATTTTAAAGATTATTTTTTCTTTCACATTAAAATATTTATCAAGACTAATTTATAATGTGAAACAAAAAATAATCGTTAAAATATTGAATTCTATTGTATTTTTACCATATAAATATTATTTGAATTATTTTTCTTATTTTCTTTGCTATTTAATAATTCAATTTAAGAAATTCTATCCTAATTGCTTATGAGATGATAATGATTAATTGAATATGATAATTTTATTATTTAAAAATCATTTATCATTTGTAATAAAGACAATAATTAAAAAAAAAAATTAAAAATTAGGACTTATGAAACTTTTACTTATTTTTTATTTTTCTAAGCTAATTCTGACTGAAACGAATTATAGTTATTTTATTTATGGTTATTCGGATTCATCAAAATTCTTACTTCTTAATTTATTAAATTGTATTAAAAAATATTTTGTGTTTATTGTTTTATTTTTGAACCATAGTATAAAAGTATATCCGCATGTTATATTTATTCAAAACATTTTCAGTTAACTTCAAAATATAACAAATTAATAATATATGTAGCCATATGGCAATTTTAGGAAAATAGCTATTTGTCCAACAAAGATTTAGCCAAATGACTTTAGTCTAGGCAAATGCTATTTTCCTAGTCAAATTGAAAATAATAGTTGAAGCTATTTGGCCAGGCAAATGCTATTTGATTTGATTAATATATGATTGAATAATATATGATTAATATATAATAATTTTTAGCTTTTCGATCAATTTGCTATACAAATAATAACAAAAGTAAAAAAAAAAAATAGTATAATTAATTAATTATCTTTGTTTAAAACACAATTTTTGTTATATAAAATAAATACCATTTATGTAATAAACAAGAATCAACAAAAGACTTTTCAAACTTTGCTTGACAGCCGTTTAACGAACATTAGCGTTTCGTTGGTCTTGTTTCGCCTCAAGCGTATCATTTCTTTAATTTTTGTTCCAAACAATTATTTTATTTAATACATTTTTTTAATAGATATAATTTTTGCTTTGAAAGCAATTCAAGCATCAAACATTCAGTATTTTTGTTTCCTTTAAATACGATATAACCATCCTGTATTTTCACAGGTAAAAAAAAATATATATTGTTCTCAGCCGGCCAATTAGCATTAAATCCAAATATTCTATTTTTATATATTAAAACGCCATAAATAAATAAAAAAAATTATATTCATTTATATAAATAAATTTACATAATATATTTGCATTATACATTAAATATCCCATAGGATTAATTTGTTGTTTTACATGAATATTTTTTATTTATTTTTTTTTTTATTTTTATTTTCTTTAATTGAAAAACATTATTTATACTAATAATTAAATTAGTTTAAATTTTTTAAATATTTTTTATATTATAAAAATGATCAAAATTATCAATTTATATTTCGTTATTTCTCTTGTCTTTAAAAATACCAAACAATTGATTATTTCAGATATAAAATTTTATTGATACAACCTGGGCGAAACAGTCTACTATTATAGTTTATAGTTTATATATTATTAAAATAATATTGATTTTTATATTAAAAAGTTAGATTGTAAAAAAACAAACTAAACAATTTTCAAAACCAAAACTATTATTGGATTAGATTTCTATATTTATTATACTATCTCTTTCTAACTATATATTCATTATACTAATTTCCTATTTATCCATAGTCGGATTAGATTTTTCTCAAATGTTTTCCGGATTTCCATTTGTTATCTAGTTTTTATTATCTGGAACGAAAAATTCCATTAGCATCAACATAGGGATTTTTATCTTGAAGCTGGAAAGGAATTCAGCCTGCGCCCATCGAATTATGGGCCACGGGGATTTCAGTTTAATTCCTGAGGGCTAATCTAGGTCAATGGAAGCCTCCCATCAAGACCAATTGACTTCATTTTTAAAATGATATGCTTCCTTGTTTGTTCTCTTTTGTTATTACTTTTCTCTTTTTCTTCTCCGCCCCCTCCCCTCTCTTCCAGAAGGACATTCTTATATTCTTTCTAAACCATTTCTTTCTGCAGATATCTATGTTTTTAAAAAGTTTTTAATAAAAAAAATATAAAAAAAAATTATTCTCCCCACATTATGATGAACAAGTTATTATATTTCTTATAATAATTATTATAAAATTATGTTTCATATAAATAATTTGAATGAATACATTTTATAGAGTATATATAATGGAGAATAAGTCGAAGGAAAATGGAAAAAATTGTCTTAGCATAATTAGACTCATCTTCAAGTTTAAGCAACGTTTTCTTTAATTTGATTTGCCTATGAACCGGTGACCCTGTTAAGAATTTGCATGCTCTTCACAAATTCTCTTTTCGTTGGTTTCAGTCTGCACCGACATTAAGATATCCAATGAGACAATGAGATTTCCACTCTCTACTTTCAGTGAATAAAAGCGTTTTTTTATAAGATACAAAAAGAAATGTGTGAATTAGAATAAATATATACTACTAGTATATAATTATATTGAATTTTTTTTTTAGTCAATAATCCAATATAAAATTTTAGGCAAAACAATCCTCTGTAAATAACAAACGGAATATTATTTGTTTTATTTCAATTTTTCAAAATATTTAATGCCTATGTATCATAGTATAAGCAGTACCGGGGCCCCGAGCCTCGGCTCGGTACTTAAGTTAAAAAAAATGATTCAATATTATTGGGTTTGGCTGGTAATATTAATACCTGAGACACCGAGCTCTCTCTCGACCCTTTAAAAAATATTAATATACAATTCTTTAATTATTTATTACAATTATTAAATGTTGCATCATTGCATCAATCTGATTAAAATGAATGGAACTTGGGATCCTCAATAATTCACATAAATATGTATTATTAGGTATGTTTCTAAGTGCATGAATATTTTTTTATTTTTTTTATTTTTATTTTTTTTTTTTTAAGAATGATAAATATATATCGTAATTTATAATTATAAAATATTATTAAAATATATATTTTTAATTTTATTTCGAAATTAAATAAAAAATTTTAAAATATTTTAAATATAAAAAAAATATTAATACAATATCAGTCAAATTTCAATATGAATGTCATTTGTGACATCTTCCATATATAAATTTAAATTAAGAAAAAACTAAAGAAGATATATTTTTCCAGAGATGTGATCAATAAAACTTAATTTTTCTTTATAAATACTATATCTAGTGTGAATTTCAAAAAAATCGTTAGAGCGGTTTTTGAGAACCCATGGCTATATATATATACAAACAATTTTAGCTAGCATAATAAGATAAGATATTATATACATTATATTTGTTTGTTATATTTATTTTTTTAGATTCTTTATATTTTGACTTTTATGTTGTAAGATTAAGAAAAAAAATTTAAGAAATGTACTTTTGCTCCCCTCTAATTACTTGTTTTATTTACGTATGATTGTATTTTGATATCATTTGAATGTTGTTAAAATGGAAGTTCATTCATCCAATATATATTTGTGTTTTCTATATCTCAATTAAGGTAGAAATCAATCAAATAAGCATGTTTTAGAATTTTAATATTATTATTAATTTTGTAGTTCACAATCTAATGTTATCAAAGAACAATAGAACATTTATTTAATTATGATTTTTGTAAAAATTAATATGCATTTATCTAGTTCTATTCCATAATATTACAAGCGTTTATTATCATTATACCTAATTTTAATAAATAATTATAAAATCATTCTCAATTATTCCACTTGTTATTACCAGCATTATAAGAACATAAGCTTATTTTCATACTTATAGCGTGAACATTCAAGTTAAGTTATGTAACTCATAAGCAAACATATTTATTTATTAATATTCATTATAATATTTATATAGATTTACATAAGCAAGATTAGAGCGAATTTTAACAATTTTAAAAATTTTTAGTTAAAAAAATAAAACAAAACTATTCTAGTCAAATCAGTTACTGCTTCGATGAACCAATGTCCTTGTAAAGAATAAAGCTCGATGAATTAATATTGATTTGTACAAAATTGGATTGTGACTACGAATATTTTTTCTTTGTATTTGTCTCTTTGTTCCATAATATTTATTTATTTATTTATTTTTCTTTTATTTTATTAATTCGAAGCATCAGGATCATTTTATTCTCTCTCCCTCCCCTCCAAAACTTTTTAATTCATTTGTAGGATGTCAACTTGGCGAGGCTGGGGACACCCCTCTTTTCAAAACAAAACCAGCCATCTTCAAACTCAAGGGTTGTTTAAATACCAATAGCCCTGACCCAGATTTCCGCTGCCAACCGAAAGCACTTTCTCAATAACCCATTTCCATATAAGCTATTCAAATTTGGAGAGGCTAATTCCACTGATAGCCTCGCTTCCTTTTTTTTTTGTTCATTCTTCTTTTATCCTTTTTCTTCTTCTTCTTCTCTCCATTTTCGCATCCTTTTACGCTTTATTGAATTGAAGAACGGATAAACATCCAAGGTAAAGGCGCGGTAATAAATAATAAATCTTCATCTATACACCAACACACTGATTGTAGAGCTTTTAATAGATAACTTTAATAGAGAGATAATATGATGATCGCGTTAGAATATCTTTCGGGCTTAAATGATAAAACCCATTTTCGTAAACTTTATGCTCTCGATAAGGCCATTTGTCAAGGCTGAGATTTGAATTTCGTTTTCTTAGCAAATCTTCATCAGCAGCTTTTACTTTGCTAACTTCCAAACATTCTAAAGTTAATGAGAATCGTATTTAAACGACAAAAGAGCCCGAACATAGGAGAAATGCGATTCAGTTGAGTGACGGTGGGGTTGAATGGGGGGGAGGGGGGGGGAGTCACCCGTTTTCTGAGTGTCTAGAAATGATTCAACTGGAAATAGAGTTTCTAGCATCTCTAAAATACAGTTCAATTAAACAAATAATTAAAATTAAAAAACAAACAAACCCGATTGTATTTTATTACTATATTTTTTTTTTGTAATGCTTACATATATTCGAAATTTCTAACAAAATACCCCTCTGATGGTTTCATCCGAATGATTTATCACCTAATATCTAAAAAACACATTAACACATTTAATTATAAAACTTATGGTTATATTATATATATTATTATATTAAAAGTATTTTAATTATGAAAATGAAAGTCAAATAACGTGAACAAAAAATATGAATATACATAATATTTAATGAAAATAAATATCCAAAGTAAAACCAACAAGTTTTATTCCCTCGCTCGCACACATACACAAAAATTTCTTTTTGTAAACAAATTGTTGAATTTGTTTCCAGACGAAAGAAAAAAAAAGGAAAAACTAAGAGGCAGAAAAAAAGCGAGTAGATTTTCAATCTTGTTAATACAATATATATTAAATAGAAGTCTGATTGAATTGTATTTTTAACATTAAAAAATATATATGTATTGTATAAGTTATAATAAAATATAAGTTTATCCACAATATACATATATATATATATATTCAGCCCAAATAATTTTCTCAAGCAAGAAAATATTTTAATATATGTACATAGATCAATTTCAGAAATTAAATTTAAATATTGTTCAATTAATTATAAATATTATAAATATTTATATTTATTATTTTAAAGTTGTTATATTCTTTATATATATATATATATACATAGAATCTTAAATAATTTTTAGATCCTGAAGGCTTATTAATGAGTACAGTTATTGATTGATTCCTGGAATAAAATAATTACCTTATAGCTTTTTATTTTTTAATTTGATTTTCAAGGAATATACAGGGTTATTCTAAATCAGAAGTTCCTAAAGTGGTCTATATCGACCCCTAGGGGTCTATGACAACCTGCAAGGGGTCTATGGCAGCGAATAACAAATTTGGGGGTCCATGAAATGAAAATGGGGGTCTATGGGGGTCTTCCTGACATGGCTCTAAAAAAAAAGTTTGGGAGCCTATGTTCTAAATAATGGACCCATTGGAACTTGGAATACCCCAACCAAATATATGGAAAGTTCTGAAACGGCGTTTGCTGTACAAACCCTACCCTTTACATCAACTCGTGCAGGCTCTCAACCCTAATGACAAAGAGAAGCGTCTCGAATTTTGTGGTAATGTGTTAGAAATGATGGAAAATGACACATTTATACAGCGTATCATTTTTAGCGATGAAGCAACATTTCACCTCAGTGGAAAAATCAACAGACACAATGTTGGTAACAACTTTGAACGATCTACGGAACCGTATCACTGCTACCGTGCACTTAGTAAGAGCAGATATACTTGCTCGTGTGTTGGTCGTGAGTTCGGCTACCACGTAGAGGCCACATTGAACACTTGGAATTAAAAAAAACTTTGAAACTTCCTCTTTTCATTAGTATAAAATTATACATGTAGCTTTTGTACTTAAATAAATAAGAATTTTTAAAAATGGGTCCATCATTTAGAATAACCCTGTATATTATTCATATATATTAGGTACTTATAAGAGGTTATTTAAATAGTATAAATTTACACACTGTTTAATCTGAATGAAAAAAAAACATAAGTAAAAATTTTCAATAAACAATTTGCATATAATTTTATGGGAACACTAAAAGATAATGCTTTTGTAGTTAGCTATTTAGAAAATAGTAAGATAAAATATTAAATGACTAGAGAAATAAAAATAAGAAAAAAATGCATTTTTCGATTTGAACTGACTTCATGGATAAACATTAAATTTAACATATGGTGCATCTATTGATAATTCATTTTAATATAATTATAGTATTATCGCCAGAGATAGTATTGCGATCACGAAAAATTTCGATTTTGATATTTTGATGTTTTTATACGTTTTGAAGGTTCCTGAATCATTCTCACTAAGGTTGAGAAAGATGTCTGTCTGTCTCTGTGTGTGTGTGTTTTATATATATAGCGAAGGAAATACATTTACGTATCATTAGGTTCATTAGGTTTGCCTAGTATGTCGGACTCAAGATGTTAATACCGACTATAACCTCCGCTTTCCTCTAACCTCAAATTTGGTACATGGGCATTAATCAAAATTCATAGTTTTCTATCAACTATTGAGAAATGTAGCTCAACCGGAAGAGGGTCATTACCTACAACGTTTTGATTTTTGTTCTTCTAAAGTAACCGTAAAAATAAAGATATATGTTTGATAATTTTTCACATGATTAATAATTGTATATATCAGGTGTGGCCAAACTTTTAGCTTTTAGGGGCTACTTTTTCAATAAAATATAGTCTGCGGTCGACTATGGATATGTTCAAATAATTTTAAAATTTTAGAAGATAATTAAAGAAGTCATTATATATATCGCCGATTTAAATTGCAAACCTCCACTTTTGGTCAAAAATTACATTTTCACACTATTAGAAAGAGAAAAACACCATGAATTCTAACAATATTTATTAAAATTTTAAAAAATACAATGTTAAGAAATAAATACGAACAAAACAAATTTTAAGCATACAATTTTTATTTGGATGAAACCTGGCATTGCATAAGAGCAGCAAGTTTCTCAAAATTTGGCTCCTATGAACTTAAAGCAATTCTTAACCATGACTCTAAATGTAGATCCGTTATTTGCGATCGCTGTTTTGTTTTGATCGCATTCATATAAGAAAATGCGGATTCACATAAATATGTGGAGCCAAAGAAGGAATTGAAACGAGCAACCATTGTCCAAATATTTGGATATTTATCTTTGCTTATTAGTTTCCAAAATCTATTTATTATGTAATAATTAAATATATTTTATATTTATATTATTTTTGATCAACGAATAAAAAAATATAATATGTTTGTAATAAAGTGCTAAAAAATGGGAAAAAATTATATATTATTAATTATATAGTCAAATACTGAAATATAAAAAGGTTAAATCAATAATATATTTATAGATATATGAAAGATATGTTAGTTTTAATTATTATAATAATATTAATAAAAAAAAATTGTAAATGGAAGGGCTGTTATTTTTCATTTAAATTTATAACTTCAATTAAAATAAATACTTCATTTTGGAATGGATATGAGAGGAGGGGGAGGTAGAGCCGAAATTTGGCTAGAGTAAAGTAGTCTAAGAATAAACGGTGTTTTGAAAAAGGGAAGCCCTTGGATAAAAAGTATCTTATCTTATTATGCTAGCTAAAATTGTATATATATATATATATAGCCATGGGTTCTCAAAAACCGCTCTAACGATTTTTTTCAAATTCACACTAGATATAGTATTTATAAAGAAAAATTAAGTTTTATTGATCATATCTCTTGAAACATACAGCTTCATTATTTATTTCTTAATTTAAAATTAGATATGGGTGACGTCACATGACATCCATTTTTATTCTTTAACTGAAATTGTATTAATATTTTTTTTTTATTTAAAATATTTTAAAATTTATTATTTGATTTAGAAATAAAATTAAAAATATTTATTTTTAATAAAATATATATATATTTATTAATCTCTCTCAAAAAAAACAACAAAACAAATAAATGTCTTCGAAAGATGGTAAAAATATCTTATTTTTATTATCAAAATACTTAGACCAGTGGTTAGAACAATTGTTTTTACTCCCCGAGTTCGAAGGATCGAAACTCGCCGCGTGCATTTTTTTTATCTATTTTCGTGATTTATTTATTCATTGTTCTTTTATTAATTAAGTTTTAGATAGTTTTATAATTTTTAATATTTTTTAAATAAAATATTATTTAATACATTTAATAATTTTAATAAATAATTAAAGAATTGTATATCAATATTTTTTAAAGGGTAGAGCGAGAGCTCAGTGTCCCAGGTATTAATATTACCAGCCAAATCCAATAATAATGAATCATTTTTTTTAACTTAAGTACCGAGCCGAGGCTCGGGGTCCCGGTACTATAAATTATCGGGATAAGAAAAATATAAATATATGGTATATAAAAGATGTAATAACATATAGGATGATTATGATCTAAAATTATTTTTTAATAAATTTAAAAATAATATTCCGGGTAGCGAGTAGATTCTTTTCTATAAACCCAGTGGAAAAGAATTCTATTTCAGGGATTGGCGTCCCTGCCCTCACGTGAGCTCATGATTTCTTCTAAATCCCTCTTCTACCTGGAGGAATCATGTCCTTTACCCATTGACGCCTTTCCATCCATTCCCTTACTTTTACTCTCCTCCCTCCCCTCCCCTGATCATTCAAAAAATCAAATTTATTTGGATGAAGGAGAATACCTAGCATAGCTTCATTAAAAAGAAAAAAAATTGAAATTTTGTCTCTTATAGGAGACGCTTTAGAGTCTCCTATATATATTTGAATTAACCCCCTTCGGGGGTTAATTCAAATATATCCAGATTACGCCAATTCTTCAACTAGCAAAACCCAGTATATTCAAGAGTGAGACATGTTTTATGTGCCTCTTAGAGGACCCACCTCTCCTACGCTTCATATTAGTAAAAAACTTGGAACTCATATTTATAGAACGCTTTGAAGAATTAGCAGAAACACTCCTATTCAATTGGATTCAGTTTATACAAATTAATAACAAAATTTCATAAAAAATGAATAAAAGTAAAAAGATACAACATAATTTTCGCCAGATTTTCAATAAAATGGATTTTTAGTGAAATATAAATGAAAATTATAATTAATTTTTATTTGGTATCATGTTTACACTTGAAATAAACATTTTCTGATAACAATATATAAAATGCATATCAAAATACTCGTTATTCAATGTAGATTCATTTTCACTAGCATTATATAATTTTATCATGCTTCCTTAATTAAATATTAATTATTGAATTTTGACAGTTGCAATGTGAATTCGGCTGCCATGTTGAATGACGTCAAATCTTTTGATTAATTATATTAAATGATTATTCTTTGCATACCTCTTCTCTCAATACAAGATTATTTTTAATTCTTGTATTTCTTGTATTATAACTATTTTCATGATCATTTTTCTCTGTTTAATCAATTTTTAATGAATAAAGTCTTTGCCATATATTGCTTATGGGCTGAATTTTCGTAGCCTTCAAGTGAATTTCTTTTCTATATTTTTACTAGTTGATAAAACAGTCGCAACGGATTGGAATTTGACTAGTAATTCTTTTGTCTGAGTTCAAATCTTTCAATTTGTTTATTTTTTATAATTTAGATTTTTAATAATATAATTATAAATGTCAATATATAATTATTTAAATTAATTATTATGAATATTAATTAATTTTATTAGTATTATGTTAATTATATAATTAATTCCTTAGGAAATAATTTTATTGTTTTTATATATGAAGCAATAAGAAAAAATTGAATAAGTTTCATGAAATGTAAAATTAATTTTTAATAAATTTAAAAATAAGTTGACCTGTGGCCAGGTCCGAACCGACCGACGGTTTGAAATAAATTAATTTCAAGCTACAGAAACAATTTCAAATAATTTTCATATATCTATTAATGTAATAAAAAACAATGGATACTTAAATAATAAATATAAACATTTTTAATTTTATTTTATTTATAATATATATGCAAGACCAGGCTGTGACGTCATGAATGGTTGGATGACGTCATATAATTTTAAATCAAGAAAAAACTAATAAATATGATTTTTCTCGAGGATAAAACCAATACAAAGTGCATGATTCGTGGTGATATATAAAAAAATCTCCTTTGGTGTGAAAATAACCCTTTTCTTCCTATCGTCGATCGCTAATACTACCACTTCCGGTTTCCGGAATTGCACCAAAAGTTGATCAATTCATCCCACTGATGCATTAAGTAAATATGCCAAATTTCATCAAAATCGGTTGAGCCGTTCAGGCTGTACACATCTATACGGACGGACAGACGGACAGACGGACGGACAGACGGACAGACATCATGCTAAAAATACTTTTTTCTGTTTAGAAAATGCATGATTCGTGGAGATATGTAAAAATCTCCACATGTGAAATTTGGTGTGAAAACAATACCTCCCTTACTATCGTCGGTCGGTAATAATATCCTGGGTAACGGGTAGATTCTTATCTATAATTCCAGTAGAAAAGAATTCTATTTCAGGGATTGGCGTTCCTGGCCTCACGTGAGCTCATGATTTATTCTGCCTTCCCTCTCTCATGGAAAAATCATATCCTTTACCTTTTAACTTTTCCAACTTTGGCTTCGCGGGCTACTTTTAAAGCCATTGCGATCGACCGGTCGACCGCGGTCGACGTGTTGGCCACCCCTGGTATATATGAATGGTTGAAAGTACCAGAATTAATTTTTTAACACTGCAAAGCTCACACGCCAACACGTGACGTGGTGCCATCAACAAAGAGCCAAACATGCGCTGGTTTAATAAATATTATTTATTAATTTTAATTTATAATTGATAATTAATTAAATTTAATTTAAATATAATATATTATGTTATTTAATCCAATTCAAATTGCGAGATAGTCGAGTGGAGACACTCCAGATTTTTTATGTTTTGTTTTCTTTTTATGAATTTCCAATAAATATCTATATTATTTAGTATTTATTCATAAATTCCTAGTAGTTTTATGTATTTCACGAATCATTCAACGCTTACTGCAATTTCAATCTAAATTTATATTTTTTAATCTCTTAAATGGCTTAACAATTTCCCAGTTGATAGACAATGAAAATTATCATCAAAATAGATATAAATGAACTTTTTAGTATTAAGTTAAAATAAGAAAAAAATATCCTTATGAAAATACTTGCATTGATAATCAATAAAAAATAATAAATAAATACAATGGAAAAAATATTTAAAAATTACTATTTACTTAAATATGTTAATCCTTAGTAAGTAAGTAATGATGATTATTTACTTTTGATTAGACTAATAAACTTTCTAAGTTATTCCATTATTACAATACCTATCTATTATGTTTTATTATGGCATAACCTCATATTTTTTTCCTCTGGGTTTATTTACATTTATTTATATCTATATCTATATATATATATATATATATATATTAAAGTAAAGAAATATATAAATTATATCTGAATGAAAAAACCTGTTATTTAAGATATTTACCTAAAAGAAAAGGGATAATTTATAAAATGAAATAAAAAAATAAATTACTAGTGGTAGCCATTTTTATTTTTTTCTTCGAATGAATTTATTGTTTTTTTTTTGCTTTTATTTCAATAGTAAATAAAAAAATGAAATAATAATCATCTATCTTAAGTGGAGGTCATACAACAATTTTATTTAATAACTAAATGGTGAGAATTTTAAACTTGAAATTAGATAATTTAGATAAATTATTTAAATTAAATAATAATAATTAAATTTAAATAATTCCAAAAGCAACGACAATATTATACTTAACAAAATATTAAACAATTACATTAATAAAAATATTTTCTATTTATTAATTAAATTCAAATCTAATATAGATATAATGTATAAGAAAATAGTTAAATAAAATATTTCCTTGACATTTTGTTTATAGTTTAAAAAAATCATACTAAATAATGCAGAGAAAACCTGTAATTGATTTTTTGATAATTTATTTAAAAGAATTTGGAAATTGATTTAATTTCTTTTTTTAGAAAATATACGAAAAAAAAAATTTGGATTATTAATAAATAATGGTAATTGGATGATTCGTTTTATTTTTTCATATTAATCAAATTATAATAAAAATACATTTTGAAATAAATTGGTCACTCCTAATTACCGACCGAAGATAGTAAGGGAGGTATTGTTTTCACACCAAATTTCACATGTGGAAATTTTTACATATCTCCACGAATCATGCATTTTCTTAACAGAAAAAAATATATTTTTAGCATGATGTCTGTCCGTCCGTATAGATGTGTACAGCCTGAACAGCTCAACGGATTTTGATGAAATTTGGTATATTTACTTAATTCATCAGTATGATGAATTGATTAACTTTTGGTGCAAATCCGGAAACCGAAAGTGGTAGTATTAGCGATCGACAATAGGAAGGGAAGGGTTATTTTCACACCTAATTTCACATGAGGAGATTTTTTTATATATCACCACGAATCATGCACTTTGTATTGGTTTTATCCTCGGGAAAATCATATTTATTAGTTTTTTCTTGATTTAAAATTAAATGACGTCACAGCCTGGTCTTGCATATTATAAATAAATAAAATAAAATTAAAAATGTTTATATTTATTATTTATGTATCCATATCTGTTTTTTATTACATTAATAGATATATTAAAATTATTTGAAATTGTTTCTGTAGCTGGAAATTAATTTACTTCAAACCGTCGGTCGGTTCAGACCTGGCCACAGGTAAACTTATTTTTTTTATATGATAGATTATTTATACATGATTTTCTCTATATCCACAAACTATATTTTTTATTTTATATATTCATGGATATGGTAGAATTCATTTTTTCTAATTTAATCTCATTTCATAATAATTATATATTTAAATATTATATTTTCTTTTTCCTGGCATAATTTAGGTAGGCATTTCACTTTGCAAAAGACAATAAAATCGCTCTTGTTAAATTAATTAAAGTAAATATTTTCAATAAAAAGATCATATGACCATAATTAATAATAATTAATTATTTTTTTTTATTCAAATAATAATAGTTATATAATATTATATTTAAAAAATATCTAAATTCTTGACTAATTTAATTATATGAAAATCCTCTCTTAATAATAATTTTCTCCTTTAGGGGATGGACGGGGATGGTTGATGCAACACTCCTCTCTAATAATTCGCTATCTCGTCAATGATTAATATTATCAAATGGCTTCCGGCAATGTTAAATGTATATGCTATTAAAATTTCTATACATTTATCCAAGAGAATGGAGATCTTCATTAATTGATCCAACCCGGGTTTAAGATCCACCCGTCATGTTCCTTCATTTTCAACCCTCATTCCATAATCATATTTATGATGAAATTATAACATTAATATTATAAAATAAAATTCTCGGTCAAGAAAATTTTAATTAATAATAAATAAATTTTTTTTAGTAAAAAATGTATGTTATAATAATAATCTACATTTAGCAAATGATCTCAATTGAAATTATTTGTTTTTTTTTTTCATCACCATTTTTTATAATTAATATTTTTTTCGGATTTTAATTTTAAATTTTAATTAAATACCTTGATTAGACAAGGTAATGTAAATAAAAACGAAAAAAGAAAAAACTACAAAATTAATATTATTATCTTACATCAAATAACATTAAATAAAAAATAAGTTGACGTGTGGCCAGGTCCGAACCGACCGACGGTTTGAAATAAATTAATTTCCAGCTACAGAAACAATTTCAAATAATTTTAATATATTATCTATCATATATCAGGCATATAACATAAATATTTTTAATTTTATTTTATTTTTAATATATAACTGAAGTAGCCGGCGTTGCCCGTGATCATAATAAGGAGACTGTGACGTCATGAAGGGCTGGGTGACGTCACATAATTTTAAATTAAGAAAAACATAATGAAGATGATTTTTCCTGAGGATAAAACCAATACATTCGTGGTGATAAGTAAAAAAATCTCCTCATGTGAAATTTTGTGTGAAAATAACCCTTCCCTTCCTATCGTCGATCGCTTATACTACCACTTCCGGTTTCCGGATTTGCACCAAAAGTTGATCACTTCATCCCACTGATGCATTAAGTAAATATACCAAATTTCATCAAAATCGGTTGAGCCGTTCAGGCTGTACACATCTATATGGACAGACGGACGGACGGACGGACAGACATCATGCTAAAAATACTTTTTTCTGTTAAGGAAATGCATGATTCGTGGAGATATGTAAAAATCTCCACATGTCAAATTTGGTGTGAAAACAATACCTCCCTTACTATCGTCGGTCGGTAATTATCTCTATATGAATTGTTTCTCTCAATTTGAATTTTGTTCATTTTTACAATGAAAATGAAAAATCATCATTTATTGAAAAATTAACCAAAAAGAAATTTATTTGATATATTCAAAATCAAATTTCTCATGAGCAGTAGCTGCGATTTAAGTTTTTCTTATTAATGTTATGAGTTTTGAAAAATAACCAGATATGTAATCTATTTTATTTTTAAATAATTGATTTTTTTAAATTAAAAAACACTAAAATTTACTTATATTACAATTAATAGGAAAATCTCTGTCATATTAATTAAATTTTGAAATATTATTAGTATTTTTGCATCTCTATTCATATAACTAGAATATCAGCTTAATTATAATATTTATCTTCCAAAATGGATGGCATTAAATTAATACTAAGTTAAATATTTTTTTTTTAATTTGATTAATAATTAATCTTAAAAAGAAAAATTACTAATTTTTTTAACATTGAAATGGTATATTTTTTATGAATTTCAAAATTATCTTAAATTATTATTAAAGGAATTTTAATTAATACTCCACATATTTGTATAATCTATTTTTATTTAGTAAAATAAATGCTTTTTCTGCAGTCGTATCAAGTACCGTACAAGCAGAGTCTAACTGCAGAATAAGTAGTTGAAACATTTATTTTACTAAATAAAAATAGATTATTCAAATATGTGGTGTATTAATAAAAAACCCTTTAATAATGATAAAAACCACAAAAGTTTTAATAAATATATTATATATTAAATTATATTTAATTAATCAAGTGGACCACTTACTTAGTTGAATCTTGTTTATCTTTTCTGACCTTGCCAATATTAAATCGATTACTCTTTGGTTAAGGTGTATAGGGACTTAAGTATAAACTATATTATAAAGTATAACGAGAGACGAGGGGGTCGAAGTAGGAAGCTTCATTGACTTTGCTACTCAGCCATCCAATTAATTATTAACTTGAATTTCAAATTTTTGATGATATAGTTAGCGAATTAATTTTATAAAAAGGTTTTTGAATTAAATACGAATAAGTTCAAACATAATTGTAACTTGTAACTTTCCCCCTTTGGTATCTGCCGCCAAACAAAATCAAGTAATTATTAATTTCCAGTTAGATGCTTCATTTATTTTTTATGTTTGTTATTTTTTTTTTTTTATTATTTTGTTTATTTTTAGAGCTTTCTGATTAAATTTTCTGAAAATGGTAGGTTCATATATTTGTATAAAACAACTACAAACAACAAACAACATTCAATTGTATTGAAAAATTAAATTAATGCAAGTTGTTAATTAATGAATCAATTTTTTGATACAATTTGCAATCTATATTTGACTAAATGAAATTGAAACTCAAATATATATATAATATCTATTGTTTTTTATCTCTTAATTTTTTTTCTTTTCAATTAACAAATAAATTACACCTTTGTGAAATAAACTGGAATGAATAGAAACGAAGTGATACAATCAAAGAAACAAAAGAAAATCGAAAGAAAAAAACGATGAAAAGAAAAGAAAATATATTCTATAAATTTCGATATTTTAGTTTCAAATAATTTATTGTATTTAATTTAAGAGAATTAAACTCCATAGTCTTCTAAATATATATTATGATGTAATTGGCAACCCAGTGGTCGAATTAATATATATTATCAATAGATTTAAGCACATATATAATCAATTTTTTTTTAATATATCTTATCTTATTATGCTAGCTAAAATTGTATATATCTATATTTCTATATATATTTCTATATATATTGGTTCTCAAAAACCGCTCTAACGATTTTTTTCAAATTCACACTAGATATAGTATTTATAAAGAAAAATTAAGTTTTATTGATCATATTTCTTGAAACATACAGCTTCATTATTTATTTCTTAATTAAAAATTATATATGGGTGACGTCAATGGCATCCATTTTGAAATTTTAATCCCGCCTTTTTTTTAAAGGATATTGTATTAATATTTTTTTTATATTTAAAATATTTTAAAATTTATTATTTAATTTCGAATTTAATTTCGAAATAAAATTAAAAATATTTATTTTTAATAAAATATATATATATTTATTAATCTCTCTCAAAAAAAACAACAAAACAAATAAATGTTTTTGAAAGATGGTAAAAATATGTTTGTTATTATCAAAATATCTTAGACCAGTGGTAAGATCAATTGCTTTTACTCCCCGAGTTCGAAGGATCGAAACTCGCCGCGTGCATTATTTTTATCTATTTTCGTGATTTATTTATTCATTGTTCTTTTATTAATTAAGTTTTAGATAGTTTTATAATTTTTAATATTTTTTCAATAAAATATTATTTAATACATTTAATAATTGTAATAAATAATTAAAGAATTGTATATCAATATTTTTTAAAGGGTAGAGCGAGAGCTCGGTGTCTCAGGTATTAATATTACCAGCCAAATCCAATAATAATGAATGATTTTTTTTAACTTAAGTACCGAGCCGAGGCTCGGGGTCCCGGTACTTTATATTATATGTTATTATATTTTATTTATTTATTAGTTTAAAACCTTACTATTAATATATTTTTTGATATTAAATAAAAAATGTTTAAACAATTGCATTTCTAATATAGAATGTTAAAGAACAAAATATTTAATAAATTAAATGTTAAATGAAAATTAAATATTTAATTTATATTAGAGTAAAATATTTATTTAAAAAAATAATTATTAACTTAAAATAATAGAAATTTTTTCTTTACTTTCTCAAATAATTTCAGCCATAAATTCTGATAATCTTTATCTCAATATTTCGGTATATAAAAATAAAAATATGACAAATTTCCATTTTCATGTGATGAATAAAAAAGTACAAATATAATTCTTTGTAAAATGTTCTTATTATTATACATAATAATGTTGTTTTTATAATTTTCATACAATTAATTTTTCTATATGGTAGCTACCTAATTACCTAATTTGATTTGAGCCCTAAAATTAAAATGATTATTAAATAAGTTGACCTGTGGCTAGGCTCAGAACCGACCGATGGTTTTAAATAAATTAATTTCCAGCTACAGAAACAATTTCAAATAGTTTTAAAGTAACTATTAATGCAATAAAAATCAGATATGGATATAACATAAATATTTTTAATTTTATTATTTTATTTTATTTATAATATATAAAGAGGCACTGGCTCTGGAGTTATGAAGGGCTGGAGGACGTCATATAATTTTAAATTAAGAAAAAACTAATGATGATGATTTTTCCGAGGATAAAACCAATACAAAGTGCATGTGATTTGTGGAGATATATAAAAAAATCTCAAGTGAAATTTGGTGTGAAAATAACCCTTCCCTTCCTATCGTCGATAGCTAATACTACCACTTCCGGTTTCCAGATTTGCACCAAAAGTTGATCAATTCATCCCACTGATGTATTAAGTAAATATACCAAATTTCATCAAAAACCGTTCAAGCTGTATACATCTATACGGACACACAGCGGACGGACGGACAGACAGACATCATGCTAAAAATACTTTTTTCTGTTAAGAAAATGCATGATTCGGGGAGACATGTAAAAATCTCCACATGTGAAATTTGGTGTGAAAACAATATCTCCCTTACTATCGTGGGTCGGTAAAAACATTATTAATAGTTTTAGAGATTAATTTATTATATATAATTTATATATATATATATAGGTTTAGATTTATATATGATAAATATATTAATCAAATAAATTGAACATGAATATTACTAGTAATGTACTTGATTGATAATCAATATTATTTCCCTCTCTCTCTCTCTTCCGAATAGATAATATTCTTTATTAAATTTATATATCCAATTGTATAGATTACGACAAATCATTAAACACATATTTTCAATTTCACTAGAGATTGGTAAGAGAGAAAATCCGATTAATACCACCAGCAATAACAGCGCAACTACGTGAACTGCACTGGGAGTAGTAATAACATGAGTTGCGTTGGAGTTTCCAATTTAACTAATATATTTAATTCTCTAATGACTAATTTAGTCAAATCGAAATCGACCAAAGTAGATTTTTTTGTTATATCTAAATAAGAGGGACGTTTACATTCTCTCTCCATATATATGTATATACTATATGAGAGGTTGTTAATTACTACTGACTCTGATTGTTGTTATAATGATGTTTACAATAGGATAATGAAATTTCATTAATTTAATCTAGCATGAATTGAAAATTTGTGATCTAAACATTTCATTAAATATTATTTTTAAAATTAAATTATATTGTATTTTCAATAAAATTAAGTAAAACTAATAATACGAGTTATAAAAATAAATATTAAATAATTATGTATCATACGAGTATAGGTGACAATATTGCTGAAGGAATAAATATAATTTATTTTTTTAATTTTATTAGCTTTTGTGATGCCCATTTTAACTACCCTTCGAATTTATTTGAAAAATTAATTATTAATTTTTAAATCTAATTGAGAGAGAACTTGGCGAAGTTCGGTCACAAGTTCGGCGGACCAGAATTATATCCGCAAGGCTGTCCCTGGTCTAAATTTTCTTTTTCAGATCATATTTCATAAGTGTAATAGAAAAATGAAGATTAGAAATTTAATGTAATTTTTCTAAAAAAACAAAAAAAATTATCCGAAAAAAAACTTGAGCAAAATCATTTTTCATTTAATCGCGTGCGCAAAAGAAGAAAAGGAGTCAACGAAAGAATAAAACGTTTGCCCATTTAAGATAAAGTCTCTTTGATTGATAAAGAAGTGAGAAGTATATAAATCA
The DNA here is from genome assembly GCA_963082975.1 of Labia minor. NCBI lineage: Eukaryota > Metazoa > Arthropoda > Insecta > Dermaptera > Spongiphoridae > Labia > Labia minor. The sequence goes on from OY720346.1 coordinate 14,948,182, forward strand.
ATTCATGATTCACATGCGTCACCTGAAAAAGTGGAAATACGGGAACCAAACAATAGTTTTCACATTATTATATATCTTACTTTATTACAACCAGAGCAAATAAAATATTAGTAATTGGTATTTTAAAAAATAATATTTTAAACGATGATAAATGTTATTTATTATTTTGTGCCCAAACAGAGATTCTAGTAATATACGAGGTCAGGTGAAGAAGTCAGTGACTTTTTTTTGAATTTCCCGTCTCTTAAATGAATGACAACACTGCTCTTGTCAGCAAGCAACCATCAGCTGACTCCTGTCGAAATCTGAACCAGCTGATGTCTTTTAGTTTTTGTTTGACATCTATTAATACCAGACTACCTCGTGATTTCAGAAGAAAATGGAAAAAAGTGAATATCATGTGCTCATTAAACATTATATTTGACGAAAAAAACCATTACTGAAACCGAGTTTTTGCGCCGTTTCGAATCTATAGATGAAACGTGAATCCACCACAACACTCCAGAGACGAAACAGTAGTCAAAACTATAGATTTTTCGGAGTGAATCAGCACCAAACAAATCTTATTTTGGGGTTGATAAACAAATTGGAGAAAGGTTGGACGAAATGTATTGTGCTCAAAGGAGACTACGTTGAAAAATAAAATTATTTTTTTGTTTCATTCAATGAGTTTAAAGCGAGGTTACAATCGGGAAACGCCTGTTATCATGTAATGAACGGGCTTATCGCGTCAAAATTGTTATCAAAGGGGATAAAAATTAAAATATATAAAACAATTATTTTGCGGGTTGTATTATATGGGTGTGAGGCATGGTCTATGACCTTAGGTGACGAGGGTAGATTTAGAGTATTTGAGAATAGGATTCTGCGAAGCATTTATGGACCAAAGGAAGATGTGGTCACCGGGGAATGGCGAAGATTGCATAACGAGGAATTGTATGACCTCTATGCATCTCCAGATATAGTTAGAATTATAAAATCGAGAAGGCTACGGTGGGCAGGACACTTGACTAGAATGGGAGAAGATAGAATGGCAAAAAATATATTGGTAGGGTGACCGAGTGGGAAACGTCCTCTTGGAAGACCAAGGAAACGGTGGGTGGATAATGTAGGAAAGGATGTGAGAGAGATGCGAGAGAATAGGGACTGGAAGGTTTTGGCTCAGAATAGGAATACTTGGGTGTGGATGCTGCGGTCAAGAACTTTCGAGTTCCGTAGAGCCACAGAGATAGATAGTTTCATTCAAAATGTCACTAACTTATTGACCTGTCCTTGTATTATATCTGTCGTATCGAATTAAATTTATTCTTGTTGAAAAGGAAGATTCTTCTGAATTATAGGTAAATATCACCCATATTGTGAATGATAGATTTTGTTTTGATGTAGTGATTTAACATAACAAAAATTTGCAAGTTTAAAAATCTTTAGATAAAGCTGTATAATTGGAAATATTTAGTGTCAAGAAAGTTTACTTTTAATTCCTTTCTACTACTTTTGTTTAATTTTATTCATTTGATCATCTTGCTTCGTACAAGTGATAGAATTTATATCAGAAATCTTATATTATGCTAGGAAAATCATTTTTTTATTCAAAATTAAGTATTATGATTAATATTGTTAAACTGAATTTCCAAAAATTAATAGCTTCGGACTTTGGCCAGCTCATCCTTGTCTTGAAAAGATGTACAATTTTTTGTTACAAATAGACCAAAATTAGGAGACAATTATAAGTGTGTGACAAACTTGATGCTTTGAGAAACATTGCTATAATAAAGATTTATATACCAACATAGATTTAACTTCTACAAAAATATATTAAATGAATGCATTTAGGAAACCAAAAATTACAAAATAATGTAACAACTATTTAGAAACTACAATCTTTTCAATTCATATCTCGATAAATTAGTGTAAGTGTTATTTTTTACTAAATTTAAATTAACAATTCATAATTACTTTAAATGTTCTTTATTTTTCATTTTTTTATCTTAAACAATTTATCTTTAATATTAAACAAACATCAGTTCACATTATTATTTTTGTCTATTAAATAATTTATTTACACATTTCCAATTATTTAACTCTATTTCATGTCTCTATGTTAGTATCTTATTAAATTATTCTTCATTAATTAACTCATTCATTAAATGTGGTGACTTATCACAGAGTGCCTTTAGGGTACTTAAAATTCTGAGGCTATTGTTTCCATTAGAGACCTGATGACAGGTGACTAGTATCCTGATATGCACTACACATCATCCTAGTCTTAATACAATACACTAGTATCAAATTTTCAATTAAGCTATTCTTACCCAGAGAAACATATATTCTGACATAATTTCAGTCTTATATATTAAATGTTAAATCATGTTAAATTTTTCAATATAATTTTAAAAATAGATGTTTTTTTACAGAAACATTTCATATTTATATTATTTATGATTTTTCTATTTGCAATAACAATTTTTTGTATTCGCCTTTGATTTATTCGTGATGAATAATTTAAATATAATACAATATTCATACATTTTAATATTTAAAATTTTGAATAATTTTTGTATATACATACATATAAAGTTTCTAATTTGAAGATAATCGTGATACATTTGACATTCATTAGGGTAAGGTTGCTCAAGTCGTACCCCGTAAGAAAAAAATCGTAGAAAACCTAGGATTTATCAAATAAATAAAAATGAATTGTGTCGTTCACAACATGTACTAATATTGTAGTTATTTATTATAGTGAAAATATAAAATTTATATGCTTTCGCGTAAAATAAACTAAATTTTAAAATACTTACATCGGTGCGACTAAGGAAACCGGTTTCCTAAGTCGTATCACCTAAAACCTAAGTCGTATCTAAAGATTAAATTAAGAAACAAAATTAATAAAAATTTATTTTTATTAATCTGTTTACATGATACATAATCAATCAGATAATTCAGGTATTGCAAATATCACATATTTATATTTTTGTCTTTTTATCAACTCCAGCGCATAAATCGTGAGCCCATAATTTGCATTTCAAGCAACTAATCATGTTTTCCTCTCGATCTTCTTCGCAAATAAAACAAAACCAATTACTTTTCTTCTTTTTAGTTTTTAATGCCAATTCCTTTTTATTAATTTTTGCATTTCTTTTATTTGTCGCATTTCTTATATTTGCTTTATTCTGTGTTGAAGTTATTTCGATTGGCGAGGTGGAGCATCGACTGTTTCGTTTTATTATTAGGATAGGAGCTAAATTATTTAAATTAATTTTTATTTGATTTATAGACGCTTCTGTTTCTTTTTCAAGAATTTCTTTATTTTCCTGTGTAGCCACTGCAGAAAGTTCTTCTTGATTATTGAAGTTAAAACGGGGGAGTTCGTAAAGAGTTTTCAATCACAGCTGTAGTAGCACAAAGATCATCATCAAATTCATGCCTGTTACATTGTCAAATACCAGTAGTTTAAAACCATTCAAAGCAATTTTGATTTTGAGTAGGTAATTCCCAATAGCTCTGACACTCTAATTGTGTTTCCGGGATTTGTTCTTAACCAAGAAGATGAAGCTTTGTTGGTTTGCAGATATTTGAAAAACGATCTGTTCAAAGGTTGGAGACGATGGGTTGTATGCGCAAGAAAGGATAACCTTATAATACTATAGTCGCAAGTTAGGCATATCCATAACTTCTTTTTTCCATTTATTATAAATACGTTTTGACTGTTGTGACATAATTATATGGCTAAAAAATAAAAAAATAAAGAAAATTCAGTTGAGAACAGGTTAGAAAATAATTAATTTCTTAATTCATACCAATACGATTTAGGAATATCATATGGGTACGACTTAAGACACAGTACAAGTTAGCATTAAAAATAAGCATAACCAAACATTGAATAAAATCAATACAATCTCGTTTCGACCAAACCATTATTCATGTTCTTCTGAATTTATATTTAAGAAGTAAAATAATTTTAGGAATAATTAACTTGCAATATTAATTCCAAAAATATATGCAGAAAATGCTAAGAAAAATGAAATAAACTTACTCAATGAGAAAATTTATCACAAACCACTTTTAATATAATAAAATAACACTTAAAACATGTGGTTGACTCATATACATATATTTCATTTTGTTGTATGCGCGGTTGTCTGCACAGTTCGTTCAAAATTCAAGTAGCACGAATTGAGCACTGGTACGACTTGACCAACCTTATCCTATATGCTTATGTGTATGTATTTCAAAGGTCATGAAAAAAATGTACGAGTGACAATTTTGATTTAAATTTAAACATATAGTGGTGATAAATAACGATTATCTTAAAAAGAGAATCTCCTTGGAGTATTTTTACAAAATAGAGTAGATGCCAAGAAAGAAACATGAATCGAATTGAAAGAGAAAAGAAAATAAAAATTTATAAGAGCGGCTGAATTTTATCAAAAAAACTATTTATTATTTTATTATATTTTAAATATATAAATATGATCTTCTATCAATATGAACGATATCAAAAAACAACAATTCTTTGCAATATATGTATATTTGTCTTATAATTTATTTTATTTTTATATATTAACAATTGAGATGAACACACTTTAATTAGTTTATTATAAATAAAAATTGAAATTATTATTATTTTTGATAATATATGTTTATTAATTCCTGGTAAATAGATTAGTCCTAAAACAGAATAAATATGTTATAATAGTTTATATCCATATTTTTTCAATATATATATATATATATATATATGTCATTTTACTTTCGATTTAATAGGGATACCTTAAAAAAATATTTTTCTCTCACACGATATTTGTAATTGAAGCTAAAAAAATAACATTGAAAATTAGGAGGAACAGGGGATTGGGAATGATTGGAACGATGGGAGAAGGATAAGGAAATTAATTAAAATTTTATGTAGAGATTTTTGTAATTTCATATTTAAAAATCAAGTTAGAGTTAAAACTTTTTAAATTAAATCTAAAAAAGACTTGAATATGTCCTTTAGTTGAATTTAATAATTGATTAAAGTTATATTTGAGATATTTTCTTGATAAGATTAATATATAATCAAATTAATTAAATACAGCTCATTTGAATTAAATTTTATTTCGAATATAATTAAGAAAAAATATTTTTAAATAAGTTTTTTTAGATTATGAAATTTAAAATTATAAATTGCATTAGAATGAATATATACATATATATATATATACGAGTCAGAAGTGTGTTAGTGTCAGTGCTAGTACCGAACATTCTTCAGAGTTTGAAAAAGCAATAAATCAAAAGTTACTTATTCAACCTAAAATACCAACATTGACTTTGCTCAATCAGAATAAGTCAGAATCCCCAAAATTTTATCTTCCGAAAATTGTACCAAAATGGGCGCTGAAACGTCAGATACAAATTTAAAAAAATATGTGAAAATAACCTTGAAAAAATCTTTCATAGTAGTGGTATATATATATGAATGAAAAATTATATAATAAATCAAAGACCGCCTTAAATTGATTTTATATATGTAAGCAAGTACGTATTATTATACCTATATTACATACAACAAACTCTTCAATTATGTATCTATTAATTTAATCGAAACTTTCTAAAATAATATTATTTATTTATTTGTTAATTGATATAATGTTTAATCTTTTAATTTTTTTTAAATGATAAGTTCACATTTATATAGTATATTATATATTAATTGATTTAATAAATATTCAAATATAAATATAAATAAATAAACAGTAGTTTTTTCTCTCTGCCTCTTTCAGTCTATATTTTAATCTAATTGGGAAAATATATGGAAATGTTTTAAAATATTTCAAATAAATAAATTAAAAATTTTTAAGATTAATTTCATATATGTATTTTCTTTTCAATTCAATATTTTTTTTATCTTATATATAATTAAAATATTTAGAAATAAAATCATATTCAATTTGTTTTTTATTTCTAGGATATTCTATTTAAAATTAATTACCTAAATGTGCAGATTTCCTTGATTATTTTTTTCACCCTTTCGATATAGACTTCTCAAAATGTATTCTCTTTAATGACTTTATTTAATTTCTTTGAAAGAAACTTTACTTTTAAATCTATAATTTTCATTTAAATTGAGAGATTCTTAAGTGGCCTTAATAGTGCTACTTGAAAATAGACTTCTTAACACAAGTTTTTTTTAACAATTTTCAAATTCTATGATGGCTCAGTGGATATTTCAATATTGATTGGACATTTAATATTTTGGAATTTATTTTTTATTTTATTATTAAACAATCGATATTTTTTAAATGATTTTTATATTTCTAAAGCATATACACCAGTTCATTTACTATTCTTAATGATTATTACTCTCTTAAACAAACTAGAACGGAGTTAAACGACTTTTTTAATGAAAATAACAAAAAAATCTTTATTCACAATCAAATAGTCTTCTCTTAATTTGTATTTTTTACGACTAAAATAAAGTTAGTAGAAAAAAAAAATAAAATAAAATAAAACTAAATGCATCAATTGCTTTGAAGTCGCTTGAAATATTCCAATTACTTGTCAGCAAAGAGCATCATTTTCCCTTCACCCCCTCTCCCATCCAATTTCTTCAATGTCTCCTGGCTCCTGGCCTACTCATTTTTACCAGTTCGTTTCTTTCGACTTTTCATTCTATTCTAATTCATAAAATGGCTATAATGAGAAGATCATTTACTCTTACATATTTTCTATCTCTTCATTTAATTTCCTTTGAATGTTCTCTCCTATCTTTTTTATTTTCGCAACATTCGAGTGAATATTAAATTAATAATTCTGACTTATAGTTTAAAAAAATCGTGATCAAATAGCAAATATTATTTTTTGAAGTGAAACTTCTTTAGCGGCGTCCTGACATTTGGTTGAGAATGGAGAGTGAATTGAAAAATTGAAATTTCGTAACGCGTTACGAAACGCAAGAGAGAAAAAAGATATAGATATAACGAGTGAGAATGAGATAGCCTCTATCTCCGACTCTCTTTTGTGCGGTGTTTCGTTTTTGAGAGAGAGGCTATCTGGGTCTTTCTTTTGTCCGGTCTTTCGTCTTTGAGAAAGAGGCTATCTGCCTCTTCGTTTTGTGCTGTCTTTCGTTCTACTACGCTCTCGCTAGGTCCAAAGTCCACGGCGCGCATGCGCGGTAGTACGTTGACGCGGAATAATATTTCTCAGCTTCTACTGGGTCAAAGAATAAAAATTAGTATGACTTATGATCAAAAGAGGGCGAGATCTCCACCTTGTCCAGTAGATATCGCAATTAAATACAATTTGAATTTAAATATATATTAATTTCAAAATTTGCCTAAACATTTATAAAAATAAATATACATATGAAATTTGTTATTTTTTTTTAATATTAAAAAATATTTAATTTGAGATTAATTATATGTAAAAAGATCAACTATCAAATAGATTCAAACTTTTATTTTCTTTGATTAGATTATAATTAAATATTATTTATATTATTTAAAAATTATTATTAAATTTAATTAATTATAAATTATAAATAATAAATAATAAATATTAAACCAGCGCATGTTTGGCTTTTTGTTGATGGCACCACGTCACGTGTTGGCGCGTGAGATTTGCAGTGTTAAAAAATTAATTCTGGTAATTTCAGCTAATCAATCAAGCTGAAATTCTATATATAGCAGTTTTATACAATTATTAATCATGTGAAAAATTATCAAACATATATCTTTATTTTTACGGTCACTTTAGAGGAAAAAAAATCAAAACGTTGTAGGTAATGACCCTCTTCCGGTTGAGCTACATTTCTCAAAAGTTGATAGAAAACTATGAATTTTGAATAATGTCCATGTACCAAATTTCATCATTCTAGCTCAAACCGTTTTTGCGTAATCTTGCCTACATACACACACACACACACACACACACAGACACACACACACAGACATTTTTCTCAACCTTAGTGAAAATGATTCAGGAACCTTCAAAAAGTATAAAAACATCAAAATCTCAACATCGAAAATTTTCGTGATCGCAATACTATCTCTGGCGAGATAGTAAAAAATGATTCATTATTATTGGATTTGGCTGGTAATATTAATACCTGAGACACCGAGCTCGCTCTACCCTTTAAAAAATATTGATATACAATTCTTTAATTATTTATTACAATTATTAAATGTATTAAATAATATTTTATTGAAAAAATATTAAAAATTATAAAACTATCTAAAACTTAATTAATAAAAGAACAATGAATAAATAAATCACGAAAATAGATAAAAAAAAAATGCACGCGGCGAGTTTCGATCCTTCGAACTCGGGGAGTAAAAACAATTGTTCTTACTGCTGGTCTATGATATTTTGATAATTACAAAGATATTTTTACCATCTTTCAAAGACATTTATTTGTTTTGTTGTTTTTTTTTGAGAGAGATTAATAAATATATATATATTTTATTAAAAATAAATATTTTTAATTTTATTTCGAAATTAAATAATGAATTTTAAAATATTTTAAATATAAAAAAATGTTAATACAATATCATTTAAAAAAAAGCGGGATTAATAAATATATATATATATTTTATTAAAAATAAATATTTTTAATTTTATTTCGAAATTAAATAATAAATTTTAAAATATTTTAAATATAAAATTTCGAAATTAAATAATGAATTTTAAAATATTTTAAATATAAAAAAATGTTAATACAATATCATTTAAAAAAAAAGCGGGATTAATAAATATATATATATATTTTATTAAAAATAAATATTTTTAATTTTATTTCGAAATTAAATTATAAATTTTAAAATATTTTAAATATAAAAAAAATATTAATACAAAATTAAAAAAAGGCGGGAGTAAAATTTCAAAATGGATGCCATTTACGTCACCCATATATAATTTTCAATTAAGAAATTAATAATGAAGCTGTAAGTTTCAAGAGATGTAATCAATAAAACTCAATTTTTCTTTATAAATACTATATCTAGTGTGAATTTGAAAAAAATCGTTAGAGCGGTTTTTGAGAACCAATGGTTATAGATAAATAGATAGATATATACAATTTTAGCTAGCATAATAAGATAAGATATATATCGTGAAATAATTAAAATTCTCAAGTCAAATATACAGCGTGCACGCATACCGACGCATGTAATTGTGTGTGTGAACATGGTCGGCGATTCACACGCCAACACATACAGTTATGTGCGTCGATGACCATTCACGTTATTTATCCGAATCTCAACATTACTTTAACACTACTAAATCAATTTAAAATTATTATTGCATTTAAAACTGCTTTTCTCTACTCCACAGATTTCACTATGCCGAAAAAAAATAACGACCAAAATTTAGACGATATTATTTATTTCATACACCGTTCACTACTGGTTTGTAGCCACACAGGTGCTAATGCACTTGAACGAGGCGAAGATAAAATCCCTCTAATTCTCGGGGGAGATTTTAATGTAAATTTTGGATCTGATGATTCGTTGCCGTTGATCAACTTTCTTCGAGAAACATTTGGTCTGCTTATAAATAACGATCCCAAGGAATCAACAACAAAATCTGGAACTACAATAGATGCTGTTTTTACACGTTATATAGAAAATATCGAATCACGAACATATATATCTTATTTTAGTTATCACAAGCCATTAATATCAGTATTACCAATTGAAGCACCAACCGACAATAGTACAGGCAATGTAGATATGATGATAGAGTAGATAATAATAATAATAAAGCGAATATTTGTTACGAAAATTTTATACTGTTATATGTCTTTCGAAATGATCCCTTTATTTTTCTCTATTTCTCTCTCACTCACACTCTCAACTAAAATTTATCTTATTCTCTAGATTGTAAGAAGTTTCACTTCCGCCACGTGTACGATGCTGCACATTTTGCTTTTTATTTTTTTAATTTGAGAACAATTCACTCGAATCTTAACTAAAACCTATAAATTAATATTTGCATGTGATAATTTTATCAAACCTTTTTTCCCAAAATAACCATATTTCAAAATATTATTAATCAACTTATTTTCTTTTTGTTCCAGGTGAGACAAAAGTACACTTTTAGAAAAAAAATAGAATGATCATCCAAAGGTAAGAGAAATCTTTGAATATATTAAAATAATTAAAAATTAAAAAAAAAGAAAAATATATCAAAACATAAAAATAAAAATTATTTTTTGACTTGACAAATTTTATTAAAATACCAATTTCAAGATTATAATTATAAACTCATTTTCTTTAATTGAATATATTTTTGATTTGATAGACAACACCATGAACATCACGAAATATATATTTCTATTTAAATTTATGTTAAACGATTATATAAAAAAAAAAACTTCTCTTAAATTAAAACAGGGAGGAAATCTTTTCTTTCTTTTTTTCTTTTCTTTTTTTTATAAATTCTGCAAGAGAGATATAAAAGAGCGAAAGACTAAATGCTCTGAAGTGATAAAAAAAACTGATTGATGATGATAAGGATCAGAGTCGAGCAGAGCGAGAGAGATGCTGGTTTTTTTAATTAAGTTAATTTCCCTTGATTATCATTAAGACTCAGGTTCTTGGCACGGTTGACAGGTGGCTCTGGTGGCACAACTCACTGTGGGCTTGCGATAAGGAACACTATCACAATAAACTGTGATTAAATCACCTAATAACTGAACGAGATCTAATCAAATAAGTGGAAAATCTCTTCTCATACATTCATGATCACTTTGCGAGATTCCTATGGAAATCACGATTAAAAAGAAAAATCAATCAAGTTATTAATACAAGCTGTGAGAGAGATAAAGAGAGAGGTAGAGCGAGAAGAACAGAATAACGAAATTAAGTGGTGGATAAAAAATAACATTTTTTTTTCTTTCCAACATTAAGAATTAAAAAATGAAATTCTTTTAAAAAAATATTCAGGTTTTTTATTTTTTGGATTTAAAATCCTATAAACGAAAACTGAAAAAACCTAAAGTTTTTAATTGAATTGTAGGAAAGTAGAATGAATAAATCAAATTTTATAAATCATAATAACTTTAAATTTATTAATAAATTATTTCAAATTTCGGAGATGAAATGAGCTCACATAATAATTACATGACTTATGTCTGATGAACATTATAGAACGATCTAGAAGTGATAGAGGTGTGGTATGGTCAGTACGACTTTTTTCACCTTAATTTGCTTGATCGGAGGCCACTACTTTTAATTTCTTATTTCAAATTGATCACGTTCTATGGTGGAACAAAAGCCGAAAATCGATCTCTAATTCATCCGGTAGGAGTCAGGTGTGTTAAACACTACTCTAAAATGAAATATTGTATTATATATTGTATTAAATTTATATTATATTTATATAATAATTTAATATTTATTCCTTATATAGAGAGAAATTTCACAATTTGGAATGTTCAAGCGAACATTTTAAATAGAAAAGAAATTAAATTTCCGTTTTGCATATCAACTTAACGTCAAATGCAGGTTATTTAAGATTGATTTGTCAAAGACGAAAGTCTGAATCCGGAAAATAATTTCTTGTTAATAGGAATTGTTAAGTGTTAAGAAGTTTCTGACAGCCTAGAAGTTGTACAAATTCAAATCGGCAAAATCTTCACAATATTAACAAAGACATAGAAATTTGTATTTAATTACTTTTTAATATTAAATTAATATTTTTGTTTTTGAATTTTACAATCCTCTAACAAAATAAATTATATATTTAAAGATTATTATAAATATTTTGAAATAAATAGATTTTCATTAATTTTTAATTTATCATATAATTTTATCAATATGTAAGAAGTCATGAAATAATTTCTGAATCAAATTCCAAACATCATAAGTTCATAATCATATTTTGAGTCTTTCTATAAAATTTATCAAAAAGAACTATTATATATATACAGTAATACCCCGTTTAACGCGGGGGATACGTTCCATCAAAAGAGACCGTAATGCGAAACAGCGCTAAACGAGGCTATTTTAACATGTAAATAATGGGGTTAGGGGAAGATGGATAGAAAATTGGTTAGGTGTTAAATTGAATAATTCTGTTTTTTTTTAATAAAAATAAAACCACACATTTATTTCTTACAAAAATAAAAACAATATAAACGAAAATATAAATAAAATTCTAGGTCAGACAAATCATTCAGTCTATTCTGTGTTTATAATTTTCTGCCTTTTTATCAAGAAGGCATCTAATGTAGTTTGCGTTTTCCTTGTGCGTTCTGTTAGAAGTTGTTGATAAGTGGATAAAGAATCTATAACACCTCGTCTTGCTTTTGAACTCGTGTCAAAATTTGGATCAATTTCAACAAATTGGTCCATAATTTCAGTTATAGTGGTCAAACTGCTTTTTACAAACGCCATCGAAAGTTCTTTTTGCTCTTCTTCGGAATCATTACTATTAATATTTTTATTTTCTTCTTGCTCAGTTAATTCCTTGAGCTCATCATTAGAAAGACTAGCTGCTGTTTCTTGAACTATTTCTTCGACGTCTTCCACATTTACCTCATCTAAACCGGTTTGTTTCGCTAATTCCACTATTTCTTCCAAAATTTTATTCATATCAACGGAGTGTCCAATGTCTTCACTCTTACTTAAATCTGGCCAAATGATGCAGTTGCCGATGAGAGTATCTTTTCTTTATTCTTAAGAATTGTTCTTATTGTTGAAGTTGCCAAATTCAATGTAGCACTAATTTGAGATTGACGTTCACCAGAATCTAATCTTCTAATCACTTGCATTTTAGTTTCCAGTGAAATGCTTTTTCTGGTTGCTTTCTTTTCTTGTTTTTCGTTATCATCCATGTTAAAAACTAAAGATCATAATATTTTACACTGTATCAATCGTTATACATATTATATAAATTTATACTTACAATAATGTCACCAAATGTTTCAAATAATAAAATTGCGTTCGCACAGCACCGTACCAAACAAAAAACACAACTACACTGTTTGGAAAACCTAGCGCTGCGAACGATTTCGGGGAATCCTCGGGTTCAAGAGCGCTAAACCGAAACAGCGCTAACCGAGACAGCGTTAAGCGGGGTCTTACTGTATATATTAAATATATCGATCAAAATTAAATACATATAATATAATATAATATAATAAAAAATAATAATGGCATAGTGGACTGCCAAAAAACAATGAAATGACAGTGTTTTTATCGATTTCAAAATTTATTGGAGCACCAAAATTTCATATTCCATAAATTAAAAGTCTAGTTTTAGGCTAGTTTTCTCATCTATCGGCGCTATTTATATGGATGAATAAAAAAATAATTCAAGACCATCATATATTATGATTGATTTTTTTGATTATATCAATCATAACATATGTGGATGTGGTGGTCTTCACAAACTATAAATAAAGTAAATTAATTGTAAATTTTTCATACCAATGCTTTCGATAATTTAAACTAATAAACCATAATTTTTAGAATTATTCGCCATACTAACAAGGTCCACACAAAAGCATAACTAGCTGCCCCTATAGGGCTAAAAAAATAAGTGAAAAATATAAATATGTTTAGTTGAAATCACTAATACAACAATGTTTTTTAAATATTTAAATTTTTTTACATTTTCCTTTTGCCATTCTAAAATGATACAACCTAAACAGAAAGATTTATCCTCTATAATTTCTATTCTGAATTGGTCATATTTCCTGTCACCATATTTTGAAATTAGAAATTTCCTCTCCAAACTAGAATCTCATTTAATCATCCTTTTTTAATAGAAAGTGTTTATAGTACTTTTTTGTTTATTTATATTTTAAAAACAGAGATTAGAATTTTCCCCGCATTCTAATATTAAAAAAAAGAAAATGTAATTAAACTTGGTGTTTACATTTGCTTATATATGATATATGATGATTTACTAGTTTTTTCCCTTTTTTTAGCTTATCTAATTCTCTTTTTAAACATTTCTATAGTCAAATAGACATATAGATAATTAAAAATAAAAGAATTTAGTAAATGAATAAAATGATTGTAGAGTTAAATATTTATTAATTGGAAAATTACAATTTAAAAGCTATCAATCATCGAGTACAAGAACAGGTATTTGGAGCCGCCTGATATATTGGATTGGCAACATTCAATAATCTTCATTAAAACATTCGCTATTATTTTGTTCTAACCAATTCAAGTTGTAAGAGGCTGCTTTTATCAAAATTAATGACTTTTTAATTTCAAAGAATTGGATAAAATAATCATTTTAAAATTTTCTCGATTATTAATTAATATTAATAAAAATTAATTATTATAATAGATGATTAATTCTTGATAATCTATGACCTAGTAATTTCAAACATTCTGAATATTATATTTAATAATAGCTAATATTAAAATATTAACTAAATAATAACTTTTACTAACTTTATTTTTAAAAGTTATACGTAATTTTTTATTTTGAATTCAGGTTAGTTTCTATAATTATCTTAAATTACATTTTAACAAAATAATATTTGAGAGGATCTTATACGTTGTTGTCAAAAGAGAAATTTCACTGTACTTATTGCAGTGACTTCCATTTTTTTAAAAAAATGTGAGATAATAATTGCATCCTGCCATCCTAATGGAATATTTTCCTTATGCCAGATCAAATGAACTTATTTGTAAATACAAACTACTAAAGGCTTCCCACTAAATTTAATTAATTCTGTAGGTACACCCTCTATTCTCGGTGTTTTATTATTTTTAAATTTTCTCTTTATCATTTCTACCTTATGTAACATCGGTTCTTCCAAATTAATTTCTGTTGAGTCTACCGCTAGTGTTTCTGTTCTATTACTTCCATTTGAGTTTAATATATAATTTTTCAAATTTTCTATTTTCTATTTTTAATACCACCCAAGGCTGTTATTAAATTATTATTAACTTCTTTAATTAAGTCTAATCGTGCCTGATAACCCTTTTTGATATTTTTAATTCCTATATATTCTTGTTGCAGCCACTTTCTTTTATCTCAAATATTGTATTATTTAAGATTTCCCTCTTCTTTTCGTTACGATTTTCCTAACATTCATATATTCTAACCTATCCATTTAGCGTTTATATTAACCCATTGTAATTTTACTTTTTCCTAATCTCTATTAATTCTAAACATTCCTCATCCAACCATTTATGCTTTTTGTTATTTTTAAACCTTATACTTTTTGATGCTTCCGTTTTAATATTTGTTTTTATTATTTATTTTGCCTCATATTTCTCATCTTTCGGCTCCTCATTTCCTTCAAGTTTCAAACAATTATATATATTTTTTATTTCGATTTCAAATTTAATTTATGTTCCTCTTATTTGGGTGAATTACTCCTAACTTCATGTTACGCGTCGAGAGCAAGCAGACCTCTCAATTTTATTCCAAGCAAATCACAATCCGCCCCAAAATTTTAGACTTGCGTTTTCTGTCTACCAGAACATGATCAATTTGATTATATGTTTTGACGAGTTCCATTTACCTTATGAATATCTCTATGCCTACTGTATGTGCTTTTAATTACTAAATCCTTCAAACTTATAACCCTAACCCCGTTGTCGTTACTTGTTTCATGGAGGCTCTCTTTTCCTATATATGGTTGAAATATTTCCTATTTCCCATTTTTGGCATTAAAATCACCTAATATAATTTTATTTATTATAATTTGGAACCTGATGATATACAGATTCTAGTTCCTCATAAAATGTATCTCTATTTTCTCCTTTATCCTCTGTAGATGCATTTATTAGCGTCATATTATAAATTTTGCCCTCAAGTATTAAAACGGATATCCTATTGTTTATGAATTCAACGGAGAGATATTTTTGTTTTTTGTTTTTATTTTCGATAAACAATTAAATATTTTAATATTTTTTAGAATCAAAAATTCCTAAAAATACTTTCAAAATCGAAATATTAATAATTTATCATACTCATCTCTTGGAATTGATGATAATAATAATAATATGGATAATAAATTGAATATCGTTTTAAGATAAAAGATTAGCCTGAATGATTAAATATATAAATATTGCAGAGGTTGAATAATAATGACGGCTCGTTAGTTTAAATGGAAACATGAGAGGGGAAGAGAATTGGACGGTGATACTAATTTTGTCATGGTTCCCCTAAGACTTATCATTCTCCCAGGGGCTATATTGTTATTTTTATATTAATGGATCAAACATTTTGTTAAATATATCTTGATCATATTATTATTATTATTTTTGCAATATTTTAAACTCTAATATTTATAGGACAGTTCTATTATAAATCTATAAGAATTATATTATTAATATTAATATTGAATTGGTATATATTCACTATAACATTTCAACCATATATTTCGTTGTCACAATGACATTTTTTAAAATAAAATATTTCAATTTATTTTTAATCTAAAGTTTAATCTTTTGATCTCATTATTTTTAATTTATTTTTATTATTATTTTTAAAAAAAAAAATAAAACAAATGAATACATAATTTAACATCATTTAATTTCATTCCCACTGTTTGATAATTATATTTGAAGTATATTCTAATGAGTTATTGATAAACCAAAATCCCTCGAGAACCAAGTTTCCATTTATATTTTTTTTTTATTTCATGCTTTGTATTCACTCAATTGAAGTCTTAAAATCATTTTAATGATGCATCATTGTTATCCATGAGAAAATCATTATCATTATGATTTGGTCCAATTAAAAAATGGTTTATGATGAAGTTGAAATGAAATATTGATATTAACGGAAATACATTAGTATAATCTATCATCTCGAAATGTAACGATATGGATTCTAATCAAAAGCTAACTTCTGGGAAAAGAAAGAGATGAATAAAATGAAAGGAAACTTAAAATGATTGGCGATTTTTATCTTCAAATAAATTGTTAATTTAGTGAAGTGTATGCTTGTGACTTTTTTTTACAAGGCTGATAAAAAGCCATCGACTCTTAAGACAAGATCGAAGGGTTGTTTGAACATCCCACTTTGGAATAAATCATCTTTTAATAACATTTTAATGAATCAAAATCCTAATTATGGAATATAAAGGAAAATGTTCTTTCATAACTGAATTTTAAAATTTTAAAAATGATTATATTATTACAATAACAATGTTCTCTAGGTTTTAGTTTTACTGACGTATCTTATATATATAGATAAGTTAATTATACATGTCCAAAGAGATAGACCAAGATAATATCTGAATGGTGACCGGTGGATGGGAAGGTGGAGGGGAAGGCAAATTATGAGATAGGATGATTACTTCAGGACGATGAAGAGAATAATGTGGAGAAGAGATGCCCACAAAAAAAATGTGGTAAGAAATGGTAGGCCTACGCCCAAAATGAGCCTAGTTGATCCAAAAACTAAAAATTAGGGACTAAAGAACTAAAGACTATACTTTTGTAATTAATGTAAAATACTATATTATATGTATATTGAATTGTATTGTATTTTAATTCTTTTGTATGGGCTATTTAAAGGCTTAAATAAATAAATAAATATACATTCATTATACATATATGAAAAAATATTTCTGGGTTATTTTCACATTTATTTTATTTAATTCTTTTTTTTTTGAGATTTGAGTCTCGACGTTTCGACGCCCATTTTGGTATCATTTTCAGGGGAGTTTTTTGTTTTCTGGATCATGTCTGTTTGGCCAAGAATCAATGTATTTTAGTTGAATAGGTGGATAATCTTTGTTTTTGAATCTCTCAACAATCATCGACTCTATCACTGACACAAAAATACTTAAAATGAATTAAAAACTTTCACGAAAGCCTAAACAAAAATATATACATAAAGAGAGAGAGAGAGAGAGACAAAGAGATTATTTAATAGTTTATATTATTATTAGTTATATTTTTGAAAATGAGATTTCGTCACAAATACATTAAATTCTTGGTGTCCAAAGTTTTTATGAACATTCTAAAACTAATTTGAACATTAGTCTTGCTCATTGAAATTTTCTACTGAAAGTTTCATAATTATTTTATAATATTTCTTATATAAATTTATTGAAATTTATATAGTTAGATTAAAATTATATTATTCTATTTTTTTATCGTTCTTTGTCCTAAATGTATATACGACTTCATTATTTTCTAATTTTATTTTAAATTTATCAATCCTCTTTTTCTATCGCAAATCTTTTTACAAACGTTTATTGAACGTAAATTGTAATTTCATACCTGTGAAAGAATGGTAGTGTGGAATAGCGAGAGCGGGTGTTCTATTCTTTTGGGTCACCGCGCTTAGTAAAATCTATGAGAATTTTTCTAGAGCAATTTTGTGCACATAAGTTATAACAATATACTTAATGTTTCGTAAATTTTGTAGAAAACACACCATTTCGATTATTTGATGCAATATTTTCCAAACAAATTCCCATTCATTCTTCAAAAATATTCTTATAAAAAATATATATTTTTTACATTACTTAATCTTACTTTAAATTCTTGTTTAAATATATATCCCAGTTTAAAATCATAAATAGTATTTACTCTTTAACGCTAGAAGTTTTTATTTGTATATTGTATTAACTCCTTTTAAGCTCCTTTTAGGTACGGTATGCTAGAAATGTTTAAAGTAGAACCCACCTACATTCATTCAGGTTACTTAACTACATAACTGCTCGCTTAGAAATTACAACGGTCTGATGATCATTCTATACCCAAAGAAAATTTAAAAAAAAAATCATGAATCGAATCTAAGTAATTAAATAATTGAGAATGTCGATCTAAGAAATAAATTTAGGAGGGTTAAGAAAAATTTAATATATATATAAATTTATTTCGTATATTGACTTAAATATATATATATTCCTTTTATTAATTGATATTGATTTTTTCTTCTATGTCTATAATATACTTATATTAGAGATATAGTTTTTTCCTGAGTTGAAAATTTGAATTTTTTTTTCTGTTGTAATATATATATTCTATATTAATTATATAAATATATATATATATATATAATTTTTAATTAAAGTATATATTATACGAACACAGACAAAATATAAATTTTACTTCAGAATTGTCGACTCTCTTATAGAAAGTGACAATGGAAATATTTTCATTTTACTCAATAAGTGCTCGACAATGAATCACTCAACTCGGTTCTTAGCCGTATAGTATAAACCAGGCGTCGGCAACCTATGGCACGCGTGCCAGGCTTGGCACGCGATGGGGTTCTGAATGGCACTCTACAAAGTAATCAGGGAAATCGCGAAAATATCGAGACGAAGTGATTTTTAAATAAGAGAAAATGTTTAATTATAATTATTAACAACATTTCCCCGAATTGAACGATAAAGAGTGTTTATGTAAATTGATGTTTCTGACTGATATAACTAAACATCTCAAAGAACTAAACTTAAGATTGCAAGGAAAACCCAAAACTGTGCTCGAACTTTTTGAATTGGACAGGATTTGCTATAAAATTAAATATATTTTTATGTAATATTAATAGTAGTACCTACAAATACTTCCCAAATGATATAGCGCTTGCAAATAAATCGACCATAGACAAAGATGAACTTAAAACCTTCGTTGAAGCACTTAAAGATGAATTTTCCAGAAGATGCAAAGACTTTGAAGCTCATTTGCTTATATTTTCCTTCCTCATAAAACCAGATTTAATAGATCCATTAATAATACCGTTTGATTTTTTAATTTTTGAGTGGATGAATGTTGATAATTTTGAAATGGAACTTATCAAACTAATATCTTCAGAATTATGAAAAACAAAATTTAAAGAATTACGAAAAAATCTGGAAGATGACTCTATGGACTTCTATATTAAATTGTTGGATGTCATTGCCGGAAAGATTTAATTGTTTAAAGAAAATTGCATGTGCTCTCCTTTCCGCTTTTGGTTCCACATATCTCTGTGAACAAATTTTTTCTCACATGAAACATATTTTGAGTCCACAAAGAAGTCGTTTAACAACTGAACATTCAGGATCTTGTATTAAATTAAAAGTCACAAATTATACCCCTGATATTGAAATATTAAGCATAAATGTGCAGGGGCAAGGTTCGCATTAAAAATTTTTAATTTATGTTAGAATTTTATGTTATTTTTTTAATAAATATGTTTAAAAGATAAATTTGGTAAAAAATTCTTCTCCTCTAGAACCCCAATATAATTTAGAAATAAGGCGGCACCCTGAATCATATTGGTAGAGTGGCTTGGCACACCACAGCTAAAAGGTTGCCGACCCCTGGTATAAACCATTCCTTAAATAGGATAAGATGTAATTTTTAGTTCCAAAAAGAAATTTGAAAATGATGGCCATATGATATTTTTTTCAATTTTATAAAAAATTTGTTCACTTTTTTCATCCTAAAATGGATATTCTCATTAAATTGATATGAAGTAATTATTATTATTATTATATTCACATCTTACAATCTCAACTGTTGCAGGTCTCTTTTTTCTTTTTAATTTATTATTATTTATTTTGTTTTATTTATTATTATTGTTATTAATATTTTTATATTTAAAATTATAAGATTTATTTTAAATGTGAAAATTATTATGGTTAAATAAAATTTTAACGAAGAAAAAAATGAGAAAACAATAATTAATAATATTAAATATTCTTTTGAAAAAATTTCAGGATGATTAAAATATTACTATTTATTAAAAAAAAGTTAAAAATTTTTTATTTTGTACTATTGTAAATAAGTATGGTGTCACAGCCATTGTGTAAATACTCATATATAGGGTAAAGTATACAGTCGTTGGCCCCCTATCAATAAAACACAAATTATAAGAGAATTTTATTTTAAAAATTGTGCTATTGGCCATGGATATGTAATCGTTTGTTGTATGGTTGTATAATCACTATAGAATACCTAGGCCCAGTGTCGTACCTAGAACTTTTGCCGCCCGGGGCGATCTCCAGTTTGCCGCCCTTTCTAGTATAAGTCAATCAAATAGTGGTTTTTATAAATTAATACACATAAATAAATTATTAAGTTATTTAATCAATATTAATTAATACACAGAGTAAATTTTTTTACACATATTTGTAGGCACTCGTAAACATATTTATATATTTAATCTTCTAGCTTTCATACTAGAAAAATCGTGTATAATGCTCTCAAAATTTATATTATTTGTAATTTCTTGTTCTATTGACAATATTGCAAGATTTTGTAGTCTTAATTGACTCATTGTAGAACGAAGATAATTTTGCCGAACAAAATCTTAAAGAATTTTAATGAATACAATAAAATAAAATTATTATCCTGTTCTTGGAATTAGAATTCAAATTTACACTAAAATGCATTTATATACACCGAGGAATAATATTCGAAATCATTAGTTGATCATAATTTATATAAATCAAATAGTAAACTTATAATAATCATAATAATCATTTATTATTCAAGAAAGAAAAAAAATAAATATGAAATGAATAAGTTGCTTTTTACAACTATAACGAAATATAAAAAATGCCGCCCCAAGATAAGTGCCGCCCGGTGCGGACCGCACCCACCGCACCCCCCTAGGTACGCCACAGCCTAGGCCAATAACTATAACTATATTTTTTAGGATTTTTTTAAAAAAGGTGCTTATTGATGAGAAAATGATATTTTTTTTGTTTTTATTCATCAAAATGCTCATAGTATCTATGTTCTGCAAACCTAATTTGACACAGATTGCTCCTCAATTGGCCCAGATATGCATTAAAGACTGCTAGGAGTTGCTTAAGGGGGCCAACGACTATGCTTTACTCTACTATTTATTTTTAAAAATTATTCTATTGTAAAATATATTCTTTTAGAAATATTTTTACTTCCACCCCTCTACAATTAGTTCTATTTTAGATTTAACATTCATTTCTCATTAAATGTAACCAATATCCTTTCAAGGATATACAATCATATGATTATGAATTAACTTTTACCATTACATAAAATATGATTGGATCAGGTGTTTTCAATATGTCAAGGCCGATGGTAATTAAGATTGACATGCAATAATATTTCTCCAACAAATATATATTTTCTTAAAAAAAAAAAGAGAATAAAGAAAAAACGTCTATTAATCACTAATAAGATGAATTTGCAACGGATGTAATATTTTACCGGTAAGAGCTTTCGGCATTCTAGCCATTCATTCACCATTCGGCATACCTATCTATATATAAGGATTGTAGTTCCATTTGTAAGCCTTCCAACCAGAAAGCAACGCACGTGGATTGGGTTTGGGGATGAGAGAAGAGAAGTTGTTAGAAATGAAAGAGGTGGGGCTGGAGCGGGATTGATTTCGCTAATGGTATCGCAACACCTCAAAGCCCTACAGCCCCATGAGATATGCGAAAAAGGAAAAGTGTAAAAAAAGGCTTTTGTTTTTTCTCTAGTTGCACTCCCTGGGCTCTTTTTTTATTAAAGGCAATATTATAGGTCAATGGAGATTCCAATAAGCAGAGACGCTTATCAAATATATATATATATATATATATAGGTAATTATAAATTCGTGTATTTTCAACTCAAAATAAAATATAAACCAAAAAGAAAAACTTTTTTATATTGAAAATTAAATAAACTTAACTTTTGTTTGTATATATGTTTGAAACAAGAAATATTTATTTTAATTTTATAAACAAACAAATCATGTTAACATTTTTTCAAAAATTTTTTTTTTTATTTCATATAATTGAAAAAATGAATAAGAAATTATTTATTAGAAATAAAATAACCAGTGGCTTAGCATAGATTTCTACACCCCGGGGCAGACGCCATCTCTCTCAGCACACATTGAATTTTCAATAAAATTTAATTTTATCCCAAACCTTAAAATTGTTAGAAACTAAAAAAAATATTTAATGGAAAAACATGTTTTAGTATTCAATTTTCAGTTAATATCCAAAAGGAATATCATTATTATATATATTATATATTTATATATATAATAATGTAGAGGTTTTTTATTTACTTGTGAAATAAATTTAAATATAAATAAGCTGGAGTGTCTCCACTCGACTATCTCGCAATTTGAATTGGATTAAATAACATAATATATTATATTTAAATTAAATTTAATTAATTATAAATTATAAATAATAAATATTAAACCAGCGCATGTTTGGCTTTTTATTGATGGCACCATCGCACGTGTTGGCGCGTGAGATTTGCAGTGTTAAAAAATTAATTAATTCTGGTACTATCAGCGATTCAATCAAGCTGAAATTCTATATTTAGCAGTTTTATACAATTATTAATCATGTGAAAAATTATCAAACCTATATCTTTATTTTTACGGTCACTTTAGAGGAAAAAAAATCAAAACGTTGTAAGAAATGAGCTACATTTCTAAAAAGTTGATAGAAAACTATGAATTTTGAATAATGTCCATGTACCAAATTTCATCATTCTAGCTCAAACCGTTTTTGAGCAATCTTATCTACATACATACACACACACATACACACACACATACACACACCGACATTTTTCTCAACCTTAGTGAAAATGATTCAGGAACCTTCAAAACGTATAAAAACATCAAAATCTCAACATCGAAAATTTTCGTGATCGCAATACTATCTTTTACGAGATAGTAAAAAGGGAAAAAACCAGAATTTAAATTAATTGGATTTTATTAATTTAAATATTTTTAATTAGTTGTGAAAGTAGTATTTTAATTAGATAATTTATTTAATTTATTTTATTTAAATAAATTGTATTTATAATTTAATTTTGATGAGTTAGGGATGTGGGGTGAGGGAGAGGAGAATTTGTTATAGGGAGGAGAATGTGGAAGGGGAAAGTTGGAACATGCGACCCAGACGTTTACGTAGGCGTATAGGAAGAAGTGTATCTTGGCGGGACAAAATAGTTTTGAGATAAAAATGATGGTGGTCGAAAGTATGTGTAATGGTTTATTTCTTCGTCCGAAAGACCGTATGATTAGCACATCAATGGAAATTGATTCCAACGAGAAAACAAAGAAAGAAATCTATACAGGAGGAGAGAAATTAAAACAGGTAAAAAATAATGAACGTTTTATTTTAAGAATATTGAAAAAATAATATTATTTTAATTAATTACAAATATTTTTGTTACTTTATGAAATTAATTATCAATTATAATATTACAATTTAGATGAATTAAATACTAATTAGGATAACAATTTTTATATTTGTAGAATTAAAGAAAAGAAAGTTTATCTTATCCGTGTTGTCTTGATGAGATTTCGGCGGATGCAAGTTGCCATGTTGATCAGCACGTGGTCCAGCTGTTGTAAATTTCTGTTAGAGATGAAGGAAGATTTGGTTGCTTGTGACTCCAGGCGTTGTAATTAAGTTTTTCCACTTTTTTGAGGAAATTAATTAATAAATTGATTAATTCAACTTCTAGAAATAAGTTCCAATATTTTATAAGGGTGTTTGGGAACAGATAATATAATAAAAATGTGTAACAACGCAAAAAATTAATTCTTAGTGTTGGTCAAGCAAGATACATCTGACCACTATGACGGGTAAGCTCGGAGTGAGGAGCTCAACAGTACATTACAACAAACACAGAAGTTAATTAAAAAGGGGTGTGGGAAACACTTTCTCCTTAATTAGGAGAATTAAATATTAATTCACTTAATTAACGTTTGTCAGACCCGATGCGAAATGCACATAATAATAATTTTAATGATTTTTTGAAGTACCAAAAGGTGTTATTAAAAAAAATGTTGTTTACAATCATTATTTTTAAATTAATTATTTAAAATGTTTTCTATTATTTATTTATAATATTACAAGCTGCTCAGAGCGCCTTCGGCGCTCTTCACACCTAGACGAGGCTCCGCCCCCTGTACCCCCAGTGGTACATAGTATTTGTTTGAAAGTACATAGTAAAAGGTTTTCATCCATTTTGTTTCAATCAGTATATAACATAAAACATTCATTTCTTTTCGTGTTCTTATAATATATTTTAATTTACTCAGTAAATTAATTATATATATTATTATTGTATATGTTATATCTATCTAAATATGTGGCTCAACGATACTCGAAAGTTCTTGGCCGCAACAACCACATTTCTCCAAGTGTCCCTATCCTGAGTCCCTGTTCCATCTCTATTATGTCCCTTCCTAGGCGTCCTTGGTCCCGCAATTATATCTCTTAATATTTCCTTTGCCTATGGTTCGTAAGTATTGTATATGTTATAGTAGAGAAATAGAGTTTCTTGATCATTTCATTTTGATATTTTATTTTCATTGCTTGATGTTTTGAATATTTTTAATTCTAATGGAATTTGAGAAAATGCAAAGTTAGAGACTTGAGACAATTTATAAAAATTAACGGTATAAAACTATAGATAAATTAACAATATATACATTCATTAATAGATAGTATTAATTTAAATTAATTGATTTATTTGTTTTTTATTATTAAGTTAATTTATTAATTTTTTTAGATCATAGTTAATTCCCTCCCTTAAAAGAAACTTATCTAATTTTGTGGTGCTAGGAGATTTGAAAATTTTTAGTCGCATGAAGATTTCGCTTACCGTTTCTGTTCTGTCCGACCTCCATCCAGCACTTATTTTCTCTCAAGTTTCTTGGGATTTTCTTCTTATTAATAAAATTTCTAGCCTATGTTACTATAAAGGTATATAAGAATATTGTGATGTAATTTCATAGAAATTGTTTCAGTCAATTTTGAGACTATAACATCCTTATTTTCCGGACAGACAGACAGACATGAAAAATTCTAAAGTCACTTTTGGATTCTAGACGTCATGAAACGCGAAGATATGCAAAAAATTTTAAATTCTGAGCAATGTGCAGACAAAATCCTTTTTATATATATATAGTTTTTTATACTTAATGAATTGATTTTTGATATATATATATTATATTTATAATTAAAATGTATTTTGAAATAAATTTATAGGAAGTGCCGTAAACTTAATAATTTCTACACAAAGAATTGAACTCCAACATTTCTATAAAGGCTTTTCTTTTCTCAATAGAAAGCAGTAATCAGATCAAGACTGTTGGAACTGTCACATAATCGATTATAATAATAAAAACCTTTTTATTCCTTGACCCAGACATAAATCCCTTTTTGTTGTTTGTTTGCTCCTTGTACTTTAACAGAATCCAAGAATTAAAATGAGAATTGTAAATAAACGAGTAAATAAATAAATCCAAATTCAAAGTGGAATCGAATCATCCTTTTATGTTCTTACGCTTTTAAGCATCTTATATTATTATATAATCCCTTTGGACAAAATCCCTCTGCTCTTTGTTATGATAAATTCACTCTGAAACTAAACCGTTATTTATTTTGTCTTTGCACGAAAATGATTATGGTTCAATTAAACAAATATTATAATAAAATAAAAATAATATTAAACAAACAATTTTATTAATACTTCTTAATTGATTAATTTTGTAATGCATAAATATTAATATGAATAAATTATATTGTTTGTGAAAAAGAGGGATCGGTTCTTCACCTCTAATTATAATTTTATGAAAATAAAAATAACAAAACTTTGCTTTAGTCTATTTGAAATGTTCATTAGGAGGTTCTCAAAGATAAAAAAAAAAATTGGAAGCATTCATCTATGAGGGAAGATCTTTTATTTGAATCTGTATCTTGATGAATCATTGAGTCTTGAAGGAAAGATTTCTAGAAAATAGAATGTCATAATAATCGTTTCATAAAAGAGTTAAAGTGGGGAAAAGGGAGAGAGGGGCAGTGTTGAATAGTGATAGAACAGAGGATAGATGATTGATCTAACAAAAAGACTTGGTGGTTAAATATCAGCCGGAAGTCGGTCCAAACGGAAACGGATCAGCCATTTTGCGACTGGTCTTCCATCTGCGTGTATGTATGGGTGTTTTTTTTTCCCCGGGTCGCGTCACCCAGCGGCTTATCTCCTCGGAGTTGACAGCCGAGCTAAGGGGCCGAATAGACACCGGGCAGACATCCACAGTGATTTGGCCCCGGCTTTATCCAGATCCTCTTCTGGACCATCATGTGTCATTAGTGCAACCCAGCGTTCGTCGTCGAGATAGAGAAGCGAAATTCAACCTGACTCGTGTTTGGGGGAAAAAGGGGCTACAGTTTCTTGATGACAGCTCGGTGAAATCATAATACCCGTCCACTCCATCTATGTCTTAGCAAAAAAGATCTAAGATTGTATTTTTCTTCTTTTCCATTTCCACTATCTTTTCTAGCCTTACCAGTTAATAATAAATCATGGATGGGGGTACCATCAAAGAAAACATTTTAATAAAGAATTTTGTTTTACTAATTTATTTGATTTGGCAATTCAAATCCGATATATAATTTGAATAAAAATTTCTCAATTAATCATTTATTCAAATATTTTCAAATTGTATTTTAGATATAAATTATATATTTTAGTAAAAACCCATCACATGTATGAGTTTTCTACAAATTTATGAAATATTAATAAATATTTAAAAAGACTATTTAACATTTAGAAAATACTTTAGAATCCAACAGTGACTTTAGAATTTTTCTGTCCGGAAATTCTGACGTTAAAGACTCAAAATTGGCTGAAGAGATTTCTATGAAAGCACCTGACAATATTCTTAAATACCTCTATTTTAACATAGGCTATATATTATATAAATATCTATTCAATAACCGCAGAAATTAATTTTTGAAAATTTGATATGTACATGTCATTCAGCGCCTTATTGATTATTATTTCAGTGAATATAAAATTAATAATTCTAGCAACTTCCATAGAAAGAATGTTTATAATATTATATTTAAATTTTTATTTTAATTTCTAATATTCAAATATCTTCTCAATTATTTAATTTAAGGTAAACGTACTAGTAGTTGTCCGCCTTAAGAGAAATTTTCATAAAAATTAGCTGGAGTGTCTCCACTCGACTATCCCGCAATTTGAATTGGATTAAATAACATAATATATTATATTTAAAATAAATTTAATTAATTAAAATTAATAAATAATATTTATTGAACTAGCACATGTTTGGCTTTTTGTTGATGGCACCACAACACGTGTTGGCGCGTGAGATTTGCAGTGTTAAAAAATTAATTCTGGTAATTTCAGCGAGCCAAACAAGCTGAAATTCTATATATAGCAGTTTTATACAATTATTAATCATGTGAAAAATTATCAAACATATATCTTTATTTTTACGGTCACTTTAGAGGAAAAAAAATCAAAACGTTGTAAGTAATGACCTTCTTCCGGTTGAGCTACATTTCTCAAAAGTTGATAGAAAACTACGAATTTTGAATAATGCTCATGTACCAAATTTCATCATTCTAGCTCAAACCGTTTTTGCGTAATCTTGGTTACATACACACACACACACACACACACACAGACATTTTTCTCAACCTAGGTGAAAATGATTCAGGAACCTTTAAAACGTATAAAAACATCAAAATCTCAACATCGAAAATTTTCGTGATCGCAATACTATCTCTTACGAGATAGTAAAAACACTATTATTCTTTAATAAAAGTGAGAATAACAAAACAAGTGCTAACATATTGTATAACTATTTTTAATTATCACTATAAGACAAACATTTCGTTAATGTATATTTCAATATTTTTTTAACCACTTAATCTCCATTTCTTTTATTATCAACAATTTTTTTTGTACAAATTCTCAAAATTACTTATAAAATCTTGGCAAATAATTCTAGAATAAACAATTTCTTTAAGTATAGTTAATAGAAATTTCTATACCAAAACGAAAATTCTTATTATTATATTCTTACCTTATTAATAACGTACTCGGAATCATTTTGAAAAATAAATATTTATATAAATGTTTAACTTTAACTGAGAAATATATCAAAATATCACTATTGCTATGTCAATTTTTAAATTAATCCAAAACTAAAATATTTCAATTTCTTTATCCCATGAAAATCCCAATACTACATATACATTTCGACATTTGGAAGGGATATAAATTGGTTTAATTCAATTAAATATTTTCCTATGTTAAAATGAAAGGGAAAAAGAGTGATAGGATGAAAACGCCAAAAATCGAACAAAACATATTTCGATGGATATTTTTATTATTATTTTTTTTTTTTTCAATCAGATCAGATAAATTCTTTCTAATTCAATGACCCGATTTTTATTTTCAATTTTATTTTTGTTTTTCATTCAATTGACGTTATAGTTTAGAAAAGATTGACACACACAAAAGAGACAAGAGATAGCATTTTGTGAAAGAGAGAGAGGATCTTAGCGAAAAAAAAATCAGCAATATTTTAAAACAAGTCATACTTAGAGGCTGTTGGAGAAGAGAAATGAGATTTATTCAACATCTTATTAGACACAATAATAAATTATTTAAATTAGTTTTACTTTAAATTGACTCCGGTGGCCATGTTACGATAAAATATATCAAAGGAGTGAGAGAGAGAGAAGACAACAAGCGGATCGAGACAGATAATGGCGTCTTTAAGGCCAACCTCCTTTTAATTTTCTTCCCCTCTCTCTTCACTTCGCATCTTTCTAACTCTCTCTCTCTCTCTTTTCAAAACTCTCAGTCGTCTTCGTTTTCGTCCTCGTCTTTCAATTTTATTTACATCCCTCCATCCCTCGTACTTAACCAAAAGAGTAACTTAGTTGATCGTTCAATATTTCCATAAAAAATTATCTTTTTTATGGATATACTTTTTCCTTATAATTAACTCTCATTTATTAGTCACAGCGATTGAAGAATGTTTAGCTGACTTTTTAGATAACAAGGAAGTCAATTTTAACAAAAACCTAATTTTGGAGTTAAACTAAGTTAATAAATAAAAATTTTAAAAAATACAAATTACTTTATAATTAAAATAATAATTTACTTGTATATTTAGTTTGTTTTTTTTTTTTATGTAAAAGATTCAATTTGTATAAGCCTTAGGCTTCAGACTATATAGAACAAATTATATATCTGGCTGCATGCAGACCTCTTACTAACACTTTTATGTAAATATTTATAAATTTATTTCAGACAAAAGGTTGTAGAGTTCATAAATGAGTGATTTAAATCGAAATCATTTAATATTATCAAGGCCAAACAAAAATTTTATATTACCGACCGACGATAGTAAGGGAAGTACTGTTTTCACACCAAATTTCACATGTGGAGATTTTTACATATCTCCACGAATCGTGCATTTTCTTAACAGAAAAAAGTATTTTTAGCATGTCTGTGCGTCCGTCCGTATAGATGTGTACAGCTTGAACGGCTCAACGGATTTTGATGAAATTTGGAATATTTACTTAATGCATCAGAAGCATGAATTAATCAACTTTTGGTGTATATCCGGAAACCGGAAGTGGTAGTATTAGCGATCGACGATAGGAAGGGAAGGGTTATTTTCACACCAAATTTCACATGAAGAGATTTTTTTACATATCTCCACAAATCATGCCCTTTGTATTGGTTTTAACCTCGGGAAAATCATCTTCATTAGTTTTTTCTTAATTTAAAATTATATGAGGTCACCCAGGCCTTCTTGACGTCACAGCCAGCTCTTACTTATATATTATAAATGAAATAAAATTAAAAATATTTATGTTATATCCATATCTGATTTTTATTGTATTAATAGTCACATTTAAATTATTTGAAATTGTTTCTGAAGCTGGAAATTAAATTATTTGAAACCGTCGGACGATTCTGTGCCTGGCCACAGGTCAACTTATTTAAATTATGTTTATTTATGTAGGGTCGTTTCATAAATAAAAGATATAGATTAAGTAAAATTTATTAAAATGAAGGAAAATCTAAACAATTAAATCTTTAAATACTGATCGATATGTATCTTGAAATCTTGAATCTTGTAAGTTTGGCTTCAATTGATATAAACGCTGGAATCTTGAATAATCACTGACTAAGTAATAACTCAATTCACTAAACTCAATCATTCCATAAAGACAAGGCGTTAATATTTATACGTGTGGTCCGTCGTCGCCTTCCTTGATGATGTCAGCGTCAGCGTCCAATCAGGATGAAGCCTGTCTTTGGCGACAAATAACTGGCCGGCTTATTATTACCAATGAGAGACCATATGAAGATTTTGGAGGGTTAAACGGGTCTAGCAATCCTTTGGGAAGAATAGTAAATGCACTTAAGGAAAAAATATCAATATGATGACTCCTTTTTACTTTCCCGCATACTTCCTATAAGGGAAGTATTGGAATCGTCAAAAATTTCGACTTCGAGATATTTGCTTCATATTTTGTATATAGATTTAAAAATATGAAAAAAATTCAGATACCAAATTTCATCATGATCTGACTACCGGAGGTGACATTTTACCTATACAAGTAGCGTTAGGTGTAAATTATAATTATATATAATAGTGTTAAACCATTTTACTTTATAATTTAAATTAATTAGTTTGTTTATTTTTATTGTTGTTAAAACATAATAATAATAACCTAATTACCTATTTATATGCGGGAAAGTCTAGGGGAGGACACTCACGAATTTTTAAATATATAAATATTTATATATATATATATATATATATATATATATATATACCTATAAATATAAAATGTTAGGACATTGGTTAAGTTGGTAGGTATCTTTAAGATAGATTCATACCTGATTAGCCAACTACAACTAGCATATGTATAATAATTAATATTGTAATTTTAAGTGAATAATAACTATAAAAACCAATTTCCTTTTAGGTAATGTTTGAAGTTATTATTTTATTTATTGTATTTTATATCATATAAATTTTAATTAATAAAATTCTCCTATAGTTAATACTAATCTAACCTAAATCAAAATTTAAAATTATAATAATAACATTATTATATATAATATATATAATTTAAAAAAAAAATAATTTTCAAAATATAATTATATAATAGCAGGTAAGGTAAAAAGACTTTTTGACGAAACTGTTTATTTATTTTTTATATTATTTATCATATTTAATTAAATTTTCGAAAAATTAGAAAATTTATTTATATTTTTAAATAAAATCCATATAACTAAATCATCTGTAATTTATCAAAATATAAAATAAAACATATTTTAATATCATAAATTTTCTATTTTAATTTAATAAAAATCTTATTTTGATTTTCTATTATAACATTAAAAAAAACAACACATTTTTAATTAAAAAAAAAATCGAAATCCAAATGAATTGGGATCGTTCCCTAATAGAATTCATTAAAATATAACAAGTTGGCCAGTAAATTCTAATATAAAATAATACCCAAGAGAGAAAATGATGGTAGGTGGGGGTTCGGTTTCCAATCGGCTGTTGAATTTGATTACCACGAACAAAATGACGAGAAACCTAAAACCCAACTAAAGGGCTATTTTAATTAAAGGACTCGTGAGCCACTTCCGGACTACAGGCACTAAGAACCAGGACGTGTTTCTTCCATCCTCGCCTCTACCCCATCCCCGTCTTCTTTACGTTAGGATTCTATTTAACCAGAAAATCTATTTCACTAAATTTTCACTAAACAATTCAAAGCTTAATCCTTTCATTCAATAAATGATTTATCACTATGATTTGAATTTACCATTATTATTATTATTATTATTTTATTTTTATTACCATTTCGTAACCAACCCCTAAAGAGAAAGAATCTCTCATTATTCAAATATTATATATTAATATTTTAAAAATAACTTCGCGGTTTTATGATAATATTTAAATTTAATTAGTATTATATGTAAATCAAGGGTCAAATATTACGGGAAATTCTCAATTCCCAAATGGAGATGGAAATAGCGACCAGGACAAGTGGGTCAGGGGTGAGAGAAGCATCGGGGTTGTTCACTTGTCAAGGGGGATGACCCTCGATCAATAAGGGAGACCTTTTATTTGAAAATTATGAGATATTAATTACAACCTCATTTAGGAAATATATAGAATTTTAATTAAAAAGTTTGTTTTTACAAATATTCATTTTTTTTTATTAATTTATAAGTTTTAATCAAATCCATTTCTACTTTGAAGTGTGTACTTCGATAAAATAAGAATTAGATCTATAATTAAACATTTATTTCCGTAAACAATAAGTTGACCTGTGGCCAGGCATAGAACCGACCGACGGTTTGAAATAAATTAATTTCCAGCTTCAGAAACAATTTCAAATAATTTTAAAGTAACTATTAATGCAATAAAAATCAGATATGGATATAACATAAATATTTTTAATTTTATTTTATTTATAATATATAAAGAGGCACTGGCTCTGGAGTTATGAAGGGCTGGGGGACGTCATATAATTTTAAATTAAGAAAAAACTAATGAAGATGATTTTTCCAGAGGATAAAACCAATACAATGTGCATGATTTGTTGAGATATGTAAAAAATCTCTTCATGTGAAATTCGGTGTGAAAATAACCCATCCCTTCGAATCGTCGATCGGTAATACTACCACTTCCGGTTTCCGGACATAGACCAAAAGTTGATGAATTCATACTACTGATGCATTAAGTAAATATACCAAATTTAATTTAATTTAATATATGTTATTTAATCCAATTCAAATTTTCGAGATAGTCGAGTAGAGACACTCCAGTTTTTTATTTTATTTTGTCAATAGTACCTTAACCATTTTCTAGAACTTTTTTTGAATTGAATTTTTATGAATTGATCTCTCTTTCACATTCTGTTAAATAATTATTTAAAGTTAAATGATTAAATTCTATAATACAATAACATAAATAATATGAATAAAAATAATTTAGATAGTCTAAATCAAAAATAATCTAAATCAATGAACAATACATAGATTGAAATATCACGAACCTTGACTGTTTTTGATTATTTTTTATTTTCATTTAAATTTATATAGTAGATATATCTGGTCAGATAGAGATATCGACTAAATAATATTACTCTCACAAATGCAACGCTTTTTATATGCTTCTTTACATACATACTATATAGTATATACATATAAATAAATAAAAGGAATTTATATATTTAATATTAGCTTTTTCCATTTCACAAAAAAAATCTAATATTATTAATATTATATTATTAAGGTTGATCGAAATATTTTTTTATTATATTTATTAAATTATTTCAAACCGTCGGTCAGAGTTATGTGTCTGGCCACAGCTCATTTTTACCGACCGACGATAGTAAGGGAGGTATTGTTTTCACATCAAATTTCACATGTGGAGATTTTTACATATCTCCACGAATCATACATTTTCTTAACAGAAAAAAGTATTTTTAGCATGATGTCTGTCCATGCGTCCGTCCGTCCGTATAGATGTGCACAGCTTGAACGGCTCAACGGATTTTGATGAAATTTGGTATATTTACTAATGTATCAGTATGATGAATTGATCAACTTTTGGTTCAAATCCGGAAAGTGGAAGTGGTGTTATTAGCGATCGACGTTAGGAAGGGAAGGGTTATTTTTACACCAAATTTCACATGAGGAGATTTTTTACATATCACCACGAATCATTGACTTTGTATTGGTTTTATCCTCGAGAAAAATCATCTTTATTAGTTTTTTCTTAATTTAAGTTTATATGACGTCACAGCATGGTCTTATATATTATAAATAAAATAAAATTAAAAATATTTATGTTATATTCATATCTGTTTTTTATTACATTAATAGATAACTTTAAATTATTTGAAATTGTTTCTGTAGCTGAAAATTAATTTACTTCAAACCGTCGGTTGGTTCGGACCTGGCCACAGGTCAACTTATTAAGAAGTGGATTCTTATTTGAATAGGATCTACTTCAGGTTATAGCATATTCAATTGCTAGAAATCATGTTTTTATTGTCAAACTTCTCCTCTTACCCTTTAATTTATTTTGCTTTTTTTATTAATATGATGAATTGAAACATTTTCAATTTATAAATATTTATTATAATGATAGATTATCTTAATTATAATATTATAATATTTTTTTATGATTTTATTTAAATTACTTTTGAATACCTTTAATAATAATAAATTTTCTATATCGATGTTTCGCCGTATATCCTATCTATACAATAAATCCATATCTACCAACAAAATTAAAAATATTTCCAATATAACAATATTAAAAATTGTTAGAAAAAGGTTGAATGATACTTAAAAGAAAAAAATATTATTCACTAAGTTGTAAATTTAAAATAATAAAAAAAAAATACTTTTTTTAATCTGTTTTCTATCTAAAAAGTAAAGGCGATTATATCTCAAGTATCTCTCCGCCTTTTTATTTTGTTTACACTGATTTTAATCGTTTTTTATTGCTCATCAATCAAACTACTTATAAATATAAAATCCCTCTTTTCAAGAATATTTTTAAAATAAAATTGAATATTTTTTCATTGCTCTCATCTTTTCATATTAGAATTGCTTTTGTCTCAAGAACATGAAAATACTGCTCCGTATATAAAACGATAGACTTGAACTATATAGGTATATAATTTCAAGGACCTCTCAGGATAGATATTCTGATCAATTGAAAGAACATTCTTTTATATTATTATTATCTCTTTCTTCAAACAATAACGCATATTCCTATTGAAAGTAAAATCATTTCATCCTTTTGACATTTATATATTCTAAAAAGAAAAGAGCTTATGAAAAGAAGATCAAGCTAATAAAGAAAAAAATAAGAAGTTATTCTCTTAATTGGAACATATATACATAATAATTTATTATTAAATTTAATTTAAAATAGTCTTTATATAATATTATATTTATTTTATATATCCCTTTCTAATAACTTATATTTCCCTTAATTTTCTTTTTTTCTAGATAAATTGGAGTAGTCAAAGGTGTTCAATATCTATCTTTTTAAGATGTGTAGAATTTTTTTACATTCAAGAATAATACAATTGTTATAAAAACAATTAAACGTGTTAGATAATTTTGATTGATCTAAGAGAATATTATTCTAGCTTATAGCCCAGTGGTTTATTATTGAACTACAGAACTTAAGCTCAGGTGTTCAAATCTCATCAAGTTCACTAAAATATAATTTAACAATATCCGGAAAAAATGTATTAACTTGTTATAATAAACTTAGATATCAGTTATTATCTATCCTCTCCTAGAAGGGTAAAGAATAGAGAAGATAAGATCTATTTCAGAATTTAGCGTCCCTGCTATCAAGCGAGCTTGTATTTTTATACACAAGATCCTTTTCTTAATGAATTATAATTTTTCTTATATAATTTTGGCAGCTATTATGTCTAGAATCGTTGCACAATACTTAAAATATCTTTATTTCAAAAACCCCTGGTATATATGCAACTAGATATACAATTGGTAAAAGTATTTTTTTTTATATTTTTTGCACCCTAAGTAAATTAATGAAGTGATTATTGAATTTGATAATCTTAATATTGTAATGCAATATACATTTTTCTGTAATCAATAACCCTTCATTTTGTCAGTTGGTTTATATGTGGAATTAATCGCTTTGGCTTCTGAGTGGCTTATATACCACAAGTAGAGGGTTATTCCCGGGAAAACCCCTCAATTTTTATTTCCCGTTTCCCGGGGAAAAAAAACGAAACATTTCCCGGGAAAACAAAACAAATTATTTTTCATGCTGATTATGATGCCGATACTGAAATCTTTATTTATTAACTAAATTAATCGTAATAAATTTAACATATATACATTTGTGTCTTTTGTTTAATTTTTTCTAAACAAGTATAAGAAAATAATTATGTTTATGTTATATTTTGATGATTATATATTATATCTTGCAGAATTTTTTTTTTTATTTTTGAATTAAATTTATTTTATTTTTGGCAAAAACAACATTTATTTAACTTTTTCGTAAAATTTTTACAATTTCCACCTCAAATTTAGTATTTTTTTATAATTTCCCGGGATTCACGGGAATCTCGGGAAATGAATTTTTTAAATTTCCCGGTTCCCGGGAACGAAAATATTCCGGGAAAAGTTACCCTCTAACCACAAGAAATATAATATTCATATTCGCAAAATAAATTAATAAATATTAGTCTAATGAAGATTCATATATAAAATAATGAATGAATAATGTCTTAATGAAGTTTCATATAAGATATAATTAAACTTTTTTTTTATTCTTTATTTCCATTTCTTTCACTTTATGACATTAATTATTCTTTTTATGATTTTATAGATTACATAATCAATTTTGATTTCAAAGTGAATGGTTATTCGAAGCTTAATAATAATCGGATACCTAAAGAGGCGATAACTCTAAAGGCTGCAAGTGGGTTGGCAAAGTCATAAATAGACTACAATAGTCGTTCAACCATCCGTTCATTGTCGCTTTCTCCTATAAGCCGCCCACAAAACGGAAAAACTAATTTCCATGTTAATGTGTCTTCATCTCACTTATTTGAAAACTTGTTAACTCTGTCATGTTTGTTAAAACTCCTCTATTTATCTCTCTATAGAGAGATAGATTAGATAGAAAGAGGGGAAGAAGCTGGTCTCACTTTATATGAAGAATTTAACGAATCCGAATTACCTTTTGTTTTGTTTTTTCTGTTGACTCGTTTGTTTATTTTTTTCTTTTATCGTAGGCATAAATCAATCTAAAATTAGAATCGGGTTCACTTTGATCTCTTTGATCAAAAGATGAACAAAATATTTTAGAATATTATATTCAAGTTATGAAAAAAAAATGATATGCAAAATATAATTTAGTTTATAAAAATTGAAATGATTCTAATTCGAATTATCATATAAAATTCAATTTTATTGACGAATAATTCTACTAATAAATATAAAGATAGTATTTTGGCGAAAATATATGAATTTTCATGTTTAATAATAAACACACACACACACACAGACACACACAGACATTTTTTTCAACTTAGTGAAAATGATTCAGGAACCTTCAAAACATATAAAAACATCAAAATCTCAACATCGAAAATTTTCGTGATCGCAATACTATCTCTGGCGAGATAGTAAAAAAGATAAAACAGTTTTAAATAAAAAATAAACATGGATAAAAATGTAAAAAACATACAAAATAAAAAAATATTCATCATAAAAATTATTAAAGAAATTAAAATACCTTATAAATTATTAGGATCATATAAAAATAAATAAAAATCCATAAAGTTCAGTAAATTTATTTTTGTTGGAATATATAAATCTAGAGAAAAAATAAAAATTATTTAGCAATTTTAACAAATACCTATTATAAATTATTATTTTAAATATTAATTAGTTTATTAAACTTCCATTATTTATTATAGTTACACACATTATAGTAATACAAAAAAAACTAATTTTTTTATAGTTTAGAGGATTGACTTGGAAATGACACATGATATATTTTTCTTATATTATTCTAATAGGAACATAAAATTATTCATTATCGCCACTAAGTTCTGAAGAAGGTCCTGATAAAGACCCAAACGTTAACATTTGGAGAAAATGAAATTAATGATTTTTGTTTTTTACCATCACTTCCTGACTATCCTCCGATTTAGTATTATCTATTAAGTTTGTTTTTATAAAATGTTGAGATTTTGATGTTTTTATACGTTTTGAAGGTTCCTGAATCATTTTCACTAAGGTTGAGAAAAATGTCTGACTGTGTGTGTCTGTGCATGTGTGTATTTATGTAGACAAAATTACGCAAAAATGGTTTGAGCTAGAGTAATGAAATTTGGTATACAGGAATTATTCAAAATTTTGAGAAATGTAGCTCAATCCGAAGAGTCATTACGTACAACACGTTTTGATTTTTTTTTTCCTCTAAAGTAACCGTAAAAATAAAGAAATATGTTTGAAAATTTTTCACATGATTAAAAATTGTATAAAACTGCTATATATAGAATTTGAGCTTGATTGAATAGTTGAAAGTACCGGACTTAATTTTTTAATATTACTACAAATCACGCGTCAGGACGTGACGTGGTGCCATCAATAAAGAGTCAAACATGCGCTGATTTAATAAATATTATTTATTAATTTTAATTTATAATTTATAATTAATTAAATTTAATTTAAATATAATATATGGTATTTAATCAAATTCAAATTCCGAGATAGTCGAGTGGAGACACTCCAGCTAAATTTTTAATTAGTGCCGTAAAAATGAAATGCCACCTTAACGGGTAATCATTAATTGAAATCATTAAATCTAATCACCCGTTATTTAAAATAGATAATATCTTTGATGCGGTGTTTAATTAGAAGGTGTTAATTGTGGTTGAACGTAAAATTAAGTTTTTTCATTTAAGCATTGTATATTGATGTGTATATGTTTGTGTATAGATATTTGTGTGTGTATGTGTATGAGAGGAGTAAATGGGCGTAGATTCGGATCATTTACTTTGAAACCTCTCTTTCCTATTTACATCATTATTAACAAAAAGAAAATGAGAAAATGAATAATCAAATTAAGAGCTAGTAAAATATTAGACGAAAAATAATATCATGAAAAATAAATAAATACTTTGGAGATGTATCTTTTTTTTTTTTGTTTATATATTTATTTTAAATAACAATTCTTTTATTCACTTTGACAGACAGTCAAACCATAATTAATTTAGATTTTATTTTTCATTTTATGTACTTTAAAGGTATAATTAATGCTATCTAATTAAGAGTTTATTATTAATTATTTTTATCTTCATAAGATTGTTGTTTTGTTGACCTAATTCAGTAAAACTAAAAATAAAATATTTTTTCCTAATGTTTTTTTTTTATTTTTTTGTCTTTTATTTTTACATGCTCTTAAATAATATATTATAAATAATTCATTGTAAATTACTAAAATATTTATAATAAATTATAACTAATTTGGCCTATTTCATAAAAAAATTCCAATTATTTAAATAAATAAATTTATTAATTAATAATTAATAAATAAATTTATTAATTAATAATTAAATTTATAAATGTTACGTCAAAAGTTCGTTGATAGTAATGCTTCCTAGCGTTCCCAGATGTTTATATATAATACCAAAAGACAGAAATTGATTTATCAAATAAAACTTTTAGGTAATAATATACCAATAGTAAGCGAAATTAATTAATTATTTATTCTAATTTATGAAATTATTTTAATTTACTTATTCTAATCTAAAACACATTATACATAAATGCGATCTATACAATTAGCCCTCATTTCATTAAAATCTTTTTGGCAATTTTTAAAATAAAAATTATATATTTCTTAATTTATGTATTTTAATCATAAAGATGTATATATTTATTTAATTTATGCTAGTGTTATAAAATTACATTAGAAATATATAATAATAATTATTTTTACTATCTCGCCAGGGTCATTACCTACAACGTTTTGATTTTTTTTCCTCTAAAGTGACCGTAAAAATAAAGATATATGTTTGATAATTTTTCACATGATTAATAATTGTATAAAACTGCTATATATAGAATTTCAGCTTGATTGAATCGCTGAAAGTACCAGAATTAATTTTTTAACACTGCAAAACTCACGCGCCAACACGTGCCATAGTGCCATCAATAAAAAACCAAACATGCGCTGGTTTAATATTTATTATTTATAATTTATAATTAATTAAATTTAATTTAAATATAATATATTATGTTATTTAATCCAATTCAAATTGCGAGATAGTCGAGTGGAGACACTCCAGCTTATTTTTCTATTCATATACCATAAATTTGAACATGTGATTGGTTTATTGTGTAAATAGTGAAATATTTTTAACTAATTTATTATATTTTTTTCAATATTTTTTTATTAATTATGTTTTGTTTGTTTTTCAGGTGAATTTTGATTAATAATCTTTCTCTCAATCTGATTTGCCAATAATTTGTAAGTATTCTACTTAAACTTATCTTATATCACAAAAAATAGTAAATTTAAATATTATTTATTAATAAATATTGATTAGCTGATATAATTAATATAATAAATAAATTTAAATAATAATTAATTATATTCAAATTTCATAAATTGGTAATTAGCTAATGTCTTAAGTATATATAATTTTAAATGTATATTACAAATATATAGATATTTATTAAAAACAATGTTCATCCAATCAAATTGTTTTTGATATATGAAGAAAAAATGATTTTTGAGTTGAGATTTTATATCA
The DNA here is from genome assembly GCA_963082975.1 of Labia minor. Lineage (NCBI taxonomy): Eukaryota > Metazoa > Arthropoda > Insecta > Dermaptera > Spongiphoridae > Labia > Labia minor. The sequence goes on from OY720346.1 coordinate 14,989,246, forward strand.
ACAACTATCTATTAAGTGATTTGAATATTCGGTTATATATATATAGCATCAATATTCATAACAAATTCAGAAAGCCATATCAAGAGATGAAACTCAGATGATATTCCCTTTTTTTGTCCTTGTATCCATCGGGCGCCCTTCACTTATTGACGAAAGTAAAAAACCGAAGGCAAAAAAAATAAACATCACTGCCATTCAAAGCGAATTTATGTTTTTTGATTGGCAATCGCAATAAAAAAAAATCTCAGAAAAAGAAAGAAATAAAGGAAGGATAAATTTTATTATTTATTAAGTGCTCAGTCACTGATTTTCTCTCACTTTTGCCACGTCTTTTCTCACTTTAAATAAAAATAAAAATAAAAAAATCAACATAAAGAAATAAAATCAATTCTAGTTAAATAAATATGGAATAAAAAAATAAATATTCATTTATTTAATAATTTTAAATTATAAATTTAAATAACGTAATTATACGTTTTTACACTTTTTTTATGTTTTAGAAATCTGAAAATATTTATTTTAATTAAGAGTTCTTTAAGAATTCAAAATAATTAAAAACAATAAAGTTTTGACGATGATGCTAGTTTCCTTATATAATATACTAGCTGATCAGAGCGCCGAAGGCACTCTTCTCATCTAGACGGGGGCTCCGCCCCCTGTACCTCCGAAGTCCGAGCTATAACCATCTAACTCCTACTCTGTCCCATCTGTCCCACGTCCCTTCCTACATTGCCCACTCACCACGTTCTTGGTCTTCCCAATCACACAGGACGTTTCCCAATCGGTTTTTACAAATATATTTCGCCGATCTTTATATAATATATCTTTATATACCATTCTAGCCATGACCCCTTCCCATCCCAGCCTTCTCTATTTTATAACCTTAATAACCTTAACTATATCTGGAGATGCATAGAGGTCATGCAATTCCTCATTATGCCAACTCCGCCATAGCCCGGTGATCTCATCTTTCTTTGGTCCTTAAATGCTGCGAACAATCCTAATATCAAATTCTCTAAATCTACTTTCTCCCAAGAACATCGACCACCCATATAATACAACAGGCAAAATAATTGTTTTAAATATTGCAATTTTCATCCATTTTGATAAAAGTTTTGATGAGTTAAGCCTCTTTATGATGTATGATAACAGACGTTACCCGATTGCGACCTCGATTTAAATTCTTATCCTTTGTAATTATAGAATCTAAGTATTTAAATTTTTCTACATTTTCAAATTCTACATTTTGTATGTTAAGACTTTGTGTGTTAATAATGTTTTTCTCTCTTACTAAATATTTTGTTTTATCCATATTAATTTCAATCCCCATCTTATTTCCTGCCTCAATTCCATCATACACGTGTATACATAAGTGTCGGTTAAGTGAGAAATTTCTTTTTTTTTTGTTTTTCTATGACAACAAAAAAGTAAACAAATTACATACATACAAACTAACACTCATAGAAGACTCATTTTATCTAAACTAACTTTTGAAATTATTTGTTTTTTAACTTTAAATAACTCAAACAATTCAGATGAATATTATTTTTATTATTTTTATTTATGAATAAATTTAATATTTTATGTATGTGTAAGTTTATCATAAAACATCGTATGATTAAAATTGACCATCCACCTATAGGAAGAGTAAATAAAGGGGTTAAAAAAAGGAATATAACTAAAGATAAGGGGAGAAGGTAAGCTAATTATTTAGATATACATATTTGCTTAACGAATTATTCTTTTATAACTAATACAATAAATGTTATTAAAACTGACATAAAATTCAATTTATCACCTGAAAGTTGATATTTATATACTATAAATCTTTAAATTTATATATATATATATATATATATATATATATATATATTCTGGGATACCTATACTAAATTCGTTTTTTATTTTTAAGTGTAAATATTCCAATTTCGAAAATTTAACTTCTCTCATCTAAAAGAAAGTAAAAAAAAAGTCAAGAGGCAACACGAACAGGTGATAAATCATAAATGCTGACAGCGCTTTTAAATATGCTAAAACCATATTAAATTTTCTATTAATCTTGGTCTCTTTCTACCCCATCTTCATCTTGAATTTAAACGGGCAATTCAAATAAGACCACATTCATTTTCTATATATTCGGTGGGTTTTTATTTAAATGTGTTTTATTTATTACTCACAACAGCAATTGTTATCTATTTATGAATTTCATCTCTATTTTGATCTTCACAGAGGGGGAACAAGATACAATTGAATCTAATCTAAAGAATTATTAATATAAAAGATATAAAAAGGCATTCCAAAAAAAAACAATAAATTAAATGTAAAGAGCAATATTAAGAGGTTTAAATGGTTAAATATTATATGAATAAAGTTATTCTATGTTTGATTAAAAAATTAATAAATAAATCTAATACATGCCAAAAATGGTCTTTGAAAAATTAAAAAAATTAAAATATAAAGGTATGCCATTTTTAGGTTTGTTTGGGGTTAAGAATTATTAGAATAGTTTTAATTCATTGTTTAAGTAAATAATAGATTTTTAATTAAAATTAAGAATTATCTTATTTAACTGATTTTCAAAGTCTAAGATCTAGGTTCTTACTTTCCGAAATTTCTTGTTCATCTTTTATTTTATTGCAAGTAACAGTAAACCCCAACTTAAGGGATTTATATTGTAGAGTTAATACATCACATTCTCGTACATATTGTTTTCATAGAATAACACATGTTCATATAAAACAATACCTCCCTTACTATCGTCGGTCGGTAAAAAACAGGTTTTAATTTTTATAATACGAGGTACGTCCAGAAAGTAAGTACCGTTTGGTAATATAATTAAATTGTGTACAGATACAGAAAAGTTATTTATTGCACCAAATTCTACAACTCTTAAACTACTTTTCCACATAACTGCCGAAATTTTACAGGCATGTGTCATAGCGTGGCACAAGTTTTTGAATATCTTCTTCATAGAAATTTGCCGCCTGTGTCTTCAACCAGTTGGAAACAGTTTCTTTCAAGCTCGTCGTCATCGTTGAACTGTTGACAGCCAGGGAAAGACTTGAGATGTAAGAACAGATACCTCATATTTAATATAAACTTAGAACCTAAGTAATATAATACCATTTAAAAATAATCATTATTAAATAATATAATAAAACTATTGTGTGTTAAAATTGTCTAATAATATTAGTTGAGGTAAATTTTAGAATACAAATTTTCATTTAAGTAAGTAATTTTTACTATATCGTCAGAGATATAGTATTGCCATCACAAAAGTTTTCGATGTCGAGCTTTTGATGTTTTTATACGTTTTGAAGGTTCCGGAATCATTTTCACTAAGGTTGAGAAAAATGTGGGTGTGTGTAGACAAGATTACTCAAAAACGGTTTGAGCTAGAATAATGAAATTTGGTAGACGGACATTATTCAAAATTGGTAGTTTTCTATCAACTTTTGAGAAATGCAGCTCAACCGGAAGAGGGTCATTACAACGTACAACGTTTTGATTTTTTCCTCTAAAGTGACCGTAAAAATAAAGATATATGTTTGATAATTTTTCACATGATTAAAAATTGTATAAAACTGCTATATATAGATTTCAGCTTGATTGAATCACTGAAAGTACCGGAATTCATTTTTTTACACGACGCCAAATCACGCGCCAGCACGTGACGTGGTACCATCAACAAAGAGCCAAACACGCGCTGGTTTAATAAACATTATTTACTAATTTTAATTTACAATTTAATTAATTAAATTTAATTTAAATATAATATATGTTATTTAATCCAATTTCAAATTGCGAGATAGTCGAGTGGAATACTCCAGATTTTTTTTTAATAGTTTTTAACTATTTATCTTTGTTTTTTTTCATATTACAATGAATACCATATATATTTATTAAAGATGTGATTGTTCTCAAATCAATAAAGAATTTCATTGTGGGGGTTTAATCATTGGAGAGGGATTGGTAAGGGACAAGGGACGAGATTCTCGCCGCTTAGAACTCTAAGGTATTAATTATAGTATGGTAATGCTGCGGCCAGACCGAGAAGCACCCCCAGTCCCGTCTGTCCTCTCTTCTCTTGGGCACAAAAGCACCCCTAGGACAAAGGGTGGAATTTATGGCCACGAGCATGCGCTTGACTCGGGCTGGATAATAAGAATGATCGAGATGATTATCTCTCCTCTCTTTGAGTCTCATTGCTTATTTCCTTCTCCCTTTCTCTCTCTTTCTATCAAGTCATTCAGTGCAGATTGTACTCGGTCATTCTTTTGATAGTTCCAATAAAAGTACGAATAATAAATTATATAATTCATAGGATTCTATGTTCTTTTAAAATGTAATCTGAGATTCTTTTGTTTGAAAGAGAAAAAATAAAATAAAAACAAATAAAAAGGTGAAAAGTAAACATATTGAAAAAGCCTCTGGCAATTTAAGATTGTTACATGACTAAATAAAAATAAAAAAAAAGTTAAAGTTCAAATTTCAACGAAAAGAATTTCACTACTTATTTTATCAAAGAATGGTTAAAGGAGATGTTTATATGAGCTAGGTGTATATATTTTTACCTACAATATGTCAAAAATAAGAACAACAACTTATCAAAATATAAATTAAAGTTAATATATTTTGAAATAAAAAAAAAAATTAAAAAATTTCAGTTGTTTATTCCAATAATTACATTATAATAGAGACGTTAACCTCTGCTGTTGGCATGTTGAAAAATAATGAGATCTTGCGACCTCCTGGCTCCTATTCTCGTTTTTAAACAGAAAATATTTTTAATATTCAATTTTAATTTAATAATACTAAATTGATGTATATTTTTATTATTATTTTTTTTTATTCAATGGCTTATAGAAAAACAGCATTTTTAGATAAAAATTAATTTTTCAAAAATTTTAAACTTGACTATATCACGCCAAAGACAATTATTTACTTACTTGTTGCTAGTCAAACAATTTCCTATTCTCAAGTTTGTTATAAGAAATTTAGTTAATTTAAAATCAACATTATCAATTAAGATTAAGAAAATAAACTTAATTACTAGATATATATATATATATATATATATATATTAAATATTGAATTTTCTTTAATATAATAATAATTAATGTTATATATATATAGGAATTAGACAATTCGATCATATAAATAAATTTCATTAATAAATTAAAGATCTGAATGAATACGTAATGTTATTTATACCAGAGGTCAACTCCGAAGTAGACTTTTGGTTACATAAACGCGACAAATTGAGCACCGAAATGTCGAAACTTCAATTGAATTTAACCCCATTTATAATGATATTAATAAATATATTAGGGTTTTAAATATAATAAGCTCTTTAAAAATATTAAATTACTTCACACATCAAAGTCATCTAATAAATTATTTCTCTTATCGTAATTTATATCCCTTTTTTCATCAGAATAAAAAACTATTAAATTATATATTTCATATTCAATTTTTTTTAAAATAACATCTACTGTAAATTGTTAAAACAATTATTTTCTTTTATTAAGTTAGGAAAAAATTTGGTATTGTAATTAAAAAGAAAAATAATTAATTATTAAATTAATTAAAAAGAAGAAAATAAATATAAAAATTTGCATGTTATTTTTGATTAATTAAAAATAAAGCCAATATATAATATCATAAATTATAATTGAAGCAAAATTTATGTTGATTAAAATACATCTCTCATTATTTACTTGTAATTTGAATGGTGATTTATTTTTTAATAGTTTTATATATGCTTTATATATATATATATATATATATATATATATATTACTAGAGAGAATATAACTGCTTCAAAACGAAGCGAAATACAGCCAGATGTCTCTAATAGCTCTAAAGAGACAACAGAAAAATGACAAACCACAATCTCATTTCAAATGAGATATTTACAAAATTACTAAATAAAACTCATTTTTATATAATTTCTTAACAAAAAAAAAACTCATATCAATTTAATTTAATCCTTAAGAAAATAGGAATATGAAAAACATTTTCTTCAAAATTAAATATAAATTAAAAACATATATACACACATATATATATATATAAGTGGATAGAAGAAGTGGGATGCTGGTTTTACGAATTTATAAGGGAATTTAAACTGGTTTAGAAAGGAAGGGGTAGGTTGGAGTTCTGACCTGTGGTTAGGATGGCGTGGGTTTAGGGGAGGGTTGCCTATTAAGGGCGAGCGCCTTTGATCCATCAGACAAGTAACAAGGACCTTCGAACCTCACTTGGTTGTCAAGTCATTTCATTAGAAGCAAAAGTTTGACCAGTTCATTAAAATTTCATAACAAATTTTCAATCAGTATTATCGTATATAATTATCTTTCAAATGAAACTTCGCTAATAAATACAAATTAATATGTACAATATATTAATAAACTAACTATATATATATGTTTGTTATTCATTATAATAAAATATATAGGTTTATTATTATTTTATATATATATATATACATATTCTTAATTAAAAATAAACAAAAAAAGTTATAATACGATGGTAGTTCAATAAGTACGTGACTTTTTAAATTTACAGTCTCTTAAATGAAATGGTAAAGCTGCTCCTGTCAGCAGGCAACCATCAGCTGACTCCTGTCGAAATTTCAACCAGCTGGGTCTTTTAGTTTTTGTTTGACATCCATTATTAGCAGAAAACCTAGTTATTTAAGAAGAATATAAAAAAGTAAATTTCGTGTGCTCATTAAACATTAATTTTTAAGAAAAAAAAACATCACTGAAACCCAGTTTTTGCGCCGTTTCGTAATCATGGATGAAACGTTGATCCACTACAATACACCAGAGACCGAACAGAAGTCAAAACACTGGGTTTTTGGGAGTGAATCGGCAAATCTTATTTCTTAGGGACAAAAAAAAATCGGAGAAACGTTGGACGAAGTGTATAGATCAAAGGAGATTACGTTGAAAAAGAAAATAAATTTTTATCCAAAAAGTCACGGACTTATTGACCTGCCCTCTTATTTTTTAAGAAAAAATCAATCTACCAGTTGGTGTAAGAATATAGATATTAATTTTCAGGAGAATTACGTAAATTGCATAATAAGAAAGAAACAAATAAGTGAGAAAATTTTGTTTATAGTGAAATTAATTGGGAAATGGTCGAGGGGTAGGATAGATAATAATATAAAGTTAGATATTAGGAAATTACAAATTGAATGACCAAGATCTTTCGTATTGCTATATGGAGATCTTCCTCCTTCATAGAAGGAAGTTTTTGTATATAGATTTCAATCTTTGTATATACTTTTATTTTACGAAATAGAAAAATTTATTTTATTTCAATTTAGCTCTATTTTTTCTTTCTTAGGCTGTACGATCAAATTGTCATTTCCGGTTCCGGGTAATTATTTCTTGAATAAACTCGAACCTTTGTTGATTATCATTTCAACTGTTCTAAACGGTCACTTCTACAATTCAGATTCTAATAATAATAGACTTGTCCTTTGACCAAGCGACGATCCTTTTAATTAAAGTCCAGAGATTGTTGGAAACTTAATTGAAACCACGATTAACCATGAAAATGAGAGTAAAATGATCTAATTATACTAATTAAGAATTAACAATATTTGATCAAACACGACAAAAGATTTAAAAAATTGATTCTTGGACTCTAAAAGAAAGAGAAAAAAAGAAATATTCTTCTTTTATTTGTATATTTCTTGAATTTCACTTCCCAAGATGAAAATTAATTTTGTATTAATATAAGAAGAATTTGATAATTTTATTATCAAGTAATAATATAATAATAATTTAAACTGATCACTGGAGTTAATTTTTATATTAATTTTTATAATTGTTTATCATGATGATTTTATAAATCTTTGATATAAATTGTTCAATTGCAGGTTAAATGTGCCACTCAGAAGCCAAACCAATTAACTCCAATTTTTAAAATGCAATATACATTTTTTTGTAATCAATAACCCCTCAATTTAATACAAACTCTGAACTTTGGGCTTCATTTTCTCAGATTCTTATGCATAGACTCATGCAATGTAAAGATATGAAAACAATTGTTACAAGAATGACTATATTAATTAATAATATAATTTTTATTTTATATGCCTATTTAACTCTACGGAAAGTTCTTGGCCCCAGCAACCACACCCCTCCAAGTATTGCTATTCTGAGCCACAACCTTTCGGTCCCTATCCTCTCCCATCTATCTCACATCCTTTCCCAAATTACTCACCCACCGTGTCCTTGGTCTTCCAAGAGGACGTTTCCCACTCGGCCTTCTCGATTTTATAATTCTAACTAAATCTGGAGATGCATAGAGGTCATGCAATTCCTCGTTATGCAATCTTCGCCATTCCCCGATGACCTCATCTTTCTTTGGCCCATAAATGCTTCGCAAAATCCTATTCTCAAATACTCTAAATCTACTCTCTTCACTTAAGGTCATAGACCATGCCTCACATCCATATAATTCAACCGGTAAAATAATTGTTTTATATATTTTAACTTTTATCCCCTTTGATAATAATTTTGATGTGATAAGCTTCTTTATTGCATGATAACAGGCGTTTCCCGATTGTAACCCCGCTTTAAACTCATCTCGAATATTATTATCTTTCGTTATCACAGAACCTAAGTATTTAAATTTTTCTACATTTTCAAATTGTATATTAAGATTTGGGGTGTTAATACTATTCCTCTCTGTTACTAAATACTTTGTCTTAGCATTATTAATTTCTAGTCCCACCTCTTTTCCTGTTTCAATTAATTTTTCTACACTATCTATAATTGCAATTGCCGAATCTCCTATTATATTTAAGTCGTCTGCGTAACCTAATCTCTCCCCAATTTGTCTAATTAAATATTCCAGAACTAAATTAAATAAAATTGGTGATAATGCGTCTCCTTGTTTTAACCCATTTCGAATTCCGAAAGTTTCTGACAATTGGTTGCCGCATCTTACTCTTACTTTACTACCCACAAGACAAATTTGAATCATACGTACTAGTTTCTTTGGAATTCCCCTTAAGATCAAGATTTGAAAAAGTTTTTCCCGATCTACTGAGTCATATGCTTTTGTAAAGTCTACAAAAAGTTGGTGAACAGAAACATTGAATTCTCGTTTCTTTTCTAATATCTGTCTTAATGAAAATATTTGATCTAAAGTCGATCGATTTGGCCTAAACCCGCATTGATATTCTCCTAGTATCTCCTCCGCATATGGTCGTAATTTTAATAAAACAATATACGATGTCGTCAAAAGAGAAATTTCCCTGTAATTATTGCAGTACCAGAAATGTAAGCAACCTGTAAAGATATTCTAATAAATAAAAGTCAGATATATAAATTTATTTCTATCCTATATTATAAAGGTAAAGAAAATATATATTTTCTCCAGTAAATACTATTTATGAATAATATAAATTAAAAAAAAAAACAAGATTAGGGATAGGAATATAGCTAGAACAATTCTATTATAAAATATCCTTTGTAAACTTGACTTGTCCATTTAAATTTGATGAACTTGCCGGTAAATTTACTTCGTCTTTCTCCGCCCCTTCCGAGTCGGAGTCTCAATTACCGTCAGTACATTTCGAGTTGATTTAGGCTTTAAACATAAATGCTAATAGGTCGAAATGCTTCACGGCAATGGATTACCTTCTTCCCCATACCTATCTCTCTCTCCTAACCCTTATATCCATCCTTCTCTCTATCTCCTTGTTCCTTCGTTCATCATTCTCTATTTCCTTTTCGTCTCAATTTACTATGTCATATTTAGATATTTTATTCACCTTTGTTTCCGATTTTAGTAAATATCCTCTAATTCAAAGATAAACTATAAAGCAAGTTAATATCTACCCATATTTATTTCTAAATCCTATTCAAAAATATACTAAAAGAATATATTTAACGCATGTGTGACAACCACCAACAACCAATGCACTATTCTAAAACTCTTGATGAGGTATTAGACATTCAATCTGCTTAAACCTGATATATATAGTAAAAAAATTTCGATGCATTAGCAGACGATGTAAGTGATTATAGATAAAATTATTAAATAAATTACATCAATTGAAGTGCAAATAGTTTTAGAGATTAAGAAAATGTTTTTTTTTATTGTTTTTTCAGTTTCGAGAATCAATTTATCGAAAAAATTTCTTCTCTCTCTGCCATTTTAGAGGCTTTGAGGTTTCCTGGTCCCAAGTCCTGGTAGAGAGCAGTTAAATATTTGTAAGGATTATCAGGGAACATGGTTCAGTCCTGGCCATGTTAACATTACCGCTTGCGACAGGGGTTTCCAGACAAGCTTTCACTCTTCCCACTCCCCCATTTTCCTTTCCTCTTGCTACTGTTGCTTTACCACAAATATATTCAGTCAGGATACAACTACTCCCCCTTTATTTTTATAAGCAATAATTTATTAAGAGAATATATTGTGTGGTAAATATAGTGACAAACATGTTTCTTTCGATATCGTATAGTAAAAAAAAACGAATTGATTTTTTTTTGTATAAAAACATAAAAAGCCGGATAATACCTGAAACATATAATGAATTTATTTTACTCTTGTTGTTTAGGGAAGGGGAGTTGTGATTTTAATTTTTAAGAGATTTATAATTAAAATCAATAATTTGGAAATTATTTTATTAATTTATTATTAAAATGATGAATTATTTTTATGATGAAAAGAAATAAATTAATTGATTAAAATTAAAACATTTATAAAATAATAAATTGCTTTCCATTTTCAAAATGATAATATTATATTATATTATTTTATATTTAACAAAAATAAATAATATTGTTAAACCACTTTAAATTAAATTCCTTTTTTATTTCAATTATCTTTTTCACCTTTTTGGTGTTTTTACTATCTCGCTAGAGATAGTATTGCGATCACGAAAATTTTCGATGTTGAGATTTTGATGTTTTTATACGTTTTAAAAGTTCCTGAATCATTTTCACTAAGGTTGAGAAAAATGTCTGTGTGTTTGTGTGTAAGTATGTAACCAAGATTACGCAAAAACGGTCTGAGCTAGAATCATGAAATTTGGTACATGGGCATTATTCAAAATTCGTAGTTTTCTATCAACTTTTGAGAAATGTAGCTCAACCGGAAGAGGGTCATTACCTAAACCGTTTTGATTTTTTTCCCTCTAAAGTAACTGTAAAAATAAAGATATATGTTTGATAATTTTTCATATGATTAAAAATTGTATAAAACTTCTATATATATACAATTTCAACTTGATTGAATCGCTGAAAGTACCAGAAGTAATTTTTTAAATCTCACGCGCCAACACGTGACGTGGTTCCATTAACAAAGAGCCAAACATGCGCTGGTTTAATAAATATTATTTATTAATTTTAATTTATAATTTATAATTAATTAAATTTAATTTAAATATAATATATTATGTTATTTAATCCAATTCTCAAATTGCGAGATAGTCGAGTCCAGCTAATTTGATTCACCTCTCATCCATATATATATATGCATATACCTAGCTATATAAATATATATCAAACCAGTTCATTTCTTATTCAACTGATCAATGAACGAATTGATTTTAATGATCATGGGAAAGTAACCAAATAAAAAAACAAATATTTATAAATATACATTTATAATTTTAATTGATTTCGAACAACTATTTACTGTAATTTAACCACTTTTTTTCTATTACATATTTTAAAAATAATGCTATAAAAAAGATTATCTTTTTTATATACAACATAGAGGTATATTTCTTTTTCTTTTAAACAAACCTGTCTTAGAAGAGATTCATTTATTAAAATGACTATCGATGTAAAAAAAAACGTACGATTTCGAAGTACTGATAAAATCAAGTTGAATTTCTCTACTTTGAATATTATAATTTTAGATGTTGATTTTTTTATTTTTCATTTTGTTTCTCTTTGAAAACGGATCATTTAATTTTAATTTCGAAATAATTTTTAATGTTTTTTTACTAATATGTTATTAACATTTTTCTCAAATAATAAAATTATTTCTAATTTAGAATACAAATTTGATACATTAATAATTTACATTTTCACTTCTAAATATATTATCTTATACCTATTTTTTTTTTAAATTAATTTTATGTTTAATTCATTATAAAAACATATTTGACAAAAATATTTATAATATTGCAATTTAATAAATAAATTAGGATATTTTTATTTTAGTTTGAAATTTTGATATTTATTAATACAAACATATAATTAATATGTAAAAGAAACTGGTCTATAAAAGGTTTGGAACAGGGCCAATCAGACTTGACTTTTTTAAGGTTTCAAATATTTTTTTATTAAAGTTCAATGAGTTATCTATCTAATCTGCTTTTATTATATGAGAAAAAAATGTATTTATTTAACTATCTAAATATAAATAAATCTATATATATAAATGTCTGCACATTGCTCAGAATTTATTCAATATTTATTATATTAATTATTATTTCATTTCTAGTCACATGTATAGATTTGTAAAATGTTTTGTAGTTGTTTTTTCATGAAAAGTTATTCCTCACCAAAGATCTCACAGTAATTACAATAGAATACATGATAGTCTCCTACTTTTATCCATCTCTCCATTTTAATACCAGCAAAACTTTACACAGTCCAGTCACATTAATGTGACCATCTGTCAAAAGCCAGAATAACCACCTTTCGCAGAGCGAACTGCTGCGAGACGTGCAGAAAGAGAGTCACTTAGGTTCCTGAAGGTATTCACTGTGATATTCATTTGGTAGTCAGTTAGTCAACGGTAGCCCGTCTATCTGCCCTAACGCATCTCCGCAACCGTCGTTCGCCTGTCCTCTATGGCCCGTGGTGCACTATGATTTTGGACAGTCCCATTTTGCCATGCACGGTACACTTTTACCACGGCGGCACGCGAACTGTTCACAAACTCAGCCGTTTCGGAAATACTTCCACCCTTGGCCCGAAAACCAATGAATATGCCCTTTTGGACGTCGGATAAATCAATTCGTTTCTGCATTACGCCAACGATTGAAATGTTTTCCGAAGCCCACACACCCTTTAAATACGCTCAACTGCACTGTGCTATATACTGTGATTAGTTATTTAACTCTGACGTGGAAAGTACTTGGTGGTTACATTAACTGGACTGTGTATTAAATTTAACTATATATTCAAACAAATTGAAAAAATTAAATCCTAAATGATCAATTAAGACAAATCTGGTGAAAATTTTATATCTATTAATTTTTTAAATGTGAATTTAAATAAAAAATATCTTTGCTACTATTAGTCAGACAATTCGATGTATTATTTAAGAATTATGTTAATAACATAATTCCTATGAAGTCTCTCAACATCAAAGAGGAGAATTGACCCCATCCAGTCTTTAAAAAAAAATATTTACATTTTTCCATTTATTAATTATTTTTTTTTTTTTTTTGGTAGGAAAAATTAAAATTTAAACACATACGCGTACATAAAATAAATACTGTTAAACACAAAAAAGACGAAAAAGGTTTTATCTTTTTTCAGTCATTTAAAAAAAAATTACATCTTTTAACTTTTTTTAATTTAATTATAAAATAATAAATTAAAAAAAAAATCATAGAATTGGTTTCTAATATAAACGATTAAATTGTAGAATTATGCTTAATGTAAACTATTAAAATAAAAATATTTCTTTAATATTTTAAAAATTACCAATTATATTTTCCGATCTTATTTAAAATGAAGCTTAAAGTTCAAATTATAAAATTATCATCAATCTTCACACATTGAAATTTTATATAAATTATTCAAATTATAATTTAAATCCATTCAAAAAAAAAGAGTTAAGATTAAAATTATTTTTTAATTTATTGGAAGTTTAATTAACCGAAATTTCTATTTTATATAATGTTTATAAGAAATTCAATTTTACATCTTTTGAATAAATAATTCTGATGCCCTTTGCTATAAAGAAAATTATTTATTTAGTGAAAGGTCTTTTTTTACTCTCTTTAATGATTTATTTCATTTCCTCTCAAGCACAAATTAATTCAAGTACTGGTACTTCAACTATATTCAATATCTTGATGTATTCAAAATCATTTAATACATTCTTAAATATGAAAAAAAAATATATTATCGAGATGTTATTTCTTGATAAATATTTTCTATAACCTTTTATATTCTTATCATTAATTTCTTTGAGAATCTATTATTTATTTAATCTAGCACTTAATTTAAAATTATTTTTCCATACGGAATTCAGTCGTTTCCTCTTCACTTGGTAAACTATTGATAATTGGAAATTAATTAATGCCAAGACTGATTATTATATAATTATTATTATTATTATTATCATCTCAATTAATCGTTCAAGAAATTAGAATAAGGCAACTCTTTTGATTTATTTATTTGAATTATTGTGTGAATAATGATTATTTGTTAATTTAATCTACATTACAAATAAATATTTTTAGATATAATATGGTCTTTAGATAAATAATATAAATAACGCCAGAAGTGAATTAAAATTTAAAAAAAAGAAGCTCTTCAATTAAAGGGTTTATCTTTCAAGTTTTAAGGAAAACTAATTCAGAAAGAGGGAAAAGTAGGAAAATAGATAAAGATAAGGGAAAATAAGAAAACAAAAAAAGTTGAGAAAAGAATAGACTAGAGAGGGAGGGAGAAAATCGTAAGCCACTCTCTTGAAAAGAAGTTCAGGCTGCATATTTAGTATTTGAAGTTTTGCCAGCCTTTTACTTATGTATACTTTAACTTTCTTGGTTATATATTTAGATATTTAGAATAAGTAAAAGTAGTGTGTTTTTTTATCACTCAAACAATCACATATTTATTTTTTAATCTTTCTTTTTTTTTTAATATTTAATTTTTCTTTTAAATTATAATTAAAAAATATCAAAGAGAGAAAGTGAAAAAAATACTATGTTTTAAACACATATTTTATTTTACATCGAATTACTAAGTTCTTTTTAAATCATTTGCATAAAATATTACATTGATAATATCAAATATTAAGATTAATTCTACTTAAGATTCTCATAAGATTGGAAAATATTTCTAACAGTAATTCATGTGAAGGTATGTCAAATTTTAATAATATAGTTTTCAACTATATTACTTTAAATGGTGTCTATTTAACTATAGGAAAATAAAATATAAACTTATAAAAGATAAGTTTTTTTACCTCACGATATATTTAATGTATTTCTATATCACGCCATCTATATATTAGAATATGGCAAGTCATTTGTATATTATGTAAATGTCATGCACTTTTTACAAGTTTCCAAAGAAATACTTTTTTTGACATAAACTAAAAAAGTAAAGTTAAGATTTGTAGATAGTAACTTAAATATATAAGTATAAAATAAGTAAATAGATATTATTACTAAAGTAAGCTTATAGTTCATATTATAATTGATATTTTATTATATATATATGTTACGAAAAAACACAAAGTGTCAATATGTATATACTAAAAATATTAAAAAATATATTTTCTCCCTTTTATTTTGTTTAATTTTCAGTAAACAAAAATTAAATTACTATTAATAATTATCTAGATATTTTAAAATCATGAAATAAATATAATAATATTTTGACATATTTATTAATTAAAATACATTTTTAATTATAATATTATTTAGTATATTTTTAAATGTGAGCACGAACCAGTTTCTGATTTTGACGTTTGTTTTGGTTTCAATATAAAGAATGAATAAAATATGAAAAAACTGATTAACATACAGGGTGGACCAAAAGTCCGGTAACATTTGAATCGAGCGCTGCTTCGAATTGCGGGGGATAGGGGGAGCCGGGCGTTACTAAACGCGAGAGCGGCTAGTTGGAATTCAGTGCCATGGCGTCGTTTAGCGGAGCACAACGCGCGTTTTGCGTACGCGAGTTCTATCGCAACAACGATTCTGCGAAAATCAAGCTCCACCAACTCGTGCAATTAAAAATTGGGTACAGAAGTTCGAGGAGACGGGTTCAACATTAAATCAACCACGATCTACTATGGTTTTAATCAACGAACATGGTTTCAACAAGATAGGGCCACATGTCACACCTCCAACGACTCAATAGCAGCGGTTCGTGAAATTTTTGGGCAAAAAGTCATATCCAAAAGAGGTGACATTAACTGGCCACCCCGCAGCCCGGATTTGTCACCAATGGACTTTTTCCTTTGGGGATACCTCAAAAGTAAAGTTTTTAATAACAACCCTCAGTCTATTGAAGAATTAAAAGAAAATATACGCGAGGAAATTCAGAACATTTCTCCAAACACTTGTCGGGCGGTTATGGAAAATTTCCTCACTAGGTTACAGGGGTGCCAAACTAAACAAGGGGCACATTTGGAGGACGTTATTTTTAAAAAATAAAACCCTGATTTTTGTACTTTTTTAATAAATAAACATATTTTCTCTCATATCTCTTTTTGTATTTTTTATAACCATTTGAAATGTTACCGGACTTTTGGTCCACCCTGTATTTATCTTAGTTGACTGTTTGGCTAATACAATAAATTATGGAGCCTTATTATAAATTTTATAAATAGTTTTCTATTATTTATTTTAATTAGTGAAATCATTTTTATTTCTTTATCGTTACATGTCTTTTATCTGATAAGTATGATTTTTTTTAACAATAGAACAATAACAACAAATTATTGATGACTATATATCAGTTTTGACGACACTGTAATTGGATGACTCCTCTTTCCGTTCATTTTATGTATCTTTTTTGACAGCCTTTCTATGAAGACGCGTGCAGGCCACGCGTGCGCGCACGCACAATTAATCGAATGCACAGGTTCATTGATCGGGGACTCCGCCCCTTTGCCCCTTTTTCCTCTTGTCCCATCAAATATAATGTATATATATATCTATATATATAAAATGTCTTCAAACGAGTCCTTGTGTCTCCTCCCCCTCTCTTTCCCACCCGCTACTCTTTTCCTTGGCCTTCATCCCACCATTGGGTCTGTTGGGCTCCACAGCACGTAGTATCAATCTCGGGGCTTACGGGGCCACTTTTTGCCCTCAGGAGAAGCCGCCAAGCTTGAGAAGATTTTTTTTATCTTAAACGGCGCCTTTCGAGAGCTGCTGAGTGTTCCAAAAGCCAATGAGTGTTTTTCTTTGTCTATTCTTTGAAAACACTTCATAGCTGCCGATTAATAATAATTGACTTGATTTAAAAAGAATAATAGAGATCGATATGGATCGGAATATTAAATGATCATGTTTATGAAAGGAAAGCATTTTAATCGTTTAATAGGACTTTTTTATTTTTCTATGAAAGTATTTTTCTTTCTTTATTATTACAATTATAAATTATACTAATCGTTTACATTTATGATTAAATTAAAATTAAAATTATAATCAAATTATTATTTTTTTTTTTAATTCAAGCGGATTATTAATCACCAGAAGATACTTACTATTTAAATAAATACTTATTATACTATTTTGTTAATATAGTTATATAGCGGAGAAAAACTTTCTAAAAAATCAAATTTTTAATAAACCAAATACGAGGACAGGACAATAAGTCCGTGACTTTTTGAATTTCCTGTCTCTTAAATGAAATAGCAACATTGCTCCTATCAGCAGGCAACTATCAGCTGACTTCTGTCGAAATTTAAACGAGCTGGGTCTTTTAATTTTTATTTGACATCCATTAATAGCAGACTACCTCGTGATTTGAGAAGAAAATGGAAAAAAGTTGAATTTCCATGAATTGTAATTTGAATTGCTCCCTGATCCACACTATTCTCCGGATTTAGCCCTGAGTGACTATTTCATGTTTCAAAATCTGAAGAAATGGCTCGGCGGAAAGAGATGAAATCATCTCACAAATAAATACCTATTTTGATGTCCTCGACAAATCTTATTTTTTGGAAGAGATAAACAAATTGGAGAAACGTTGGGCGAAGTATATCGAGCTCAAGGGAGACTACGTTGAAAAATAAAATAATGTTTTATTCTAAATGTCACTGACTTATTGATCTGTCCTCGAATTTATAGAATTATATGTAACTCTATCTTTTGTGTCATGAATATATAGCTCTATATAATTTAAAAGAAAATAATTGATGAATTTTATATGCATTTCAGAAATTCAAGATTATATTTTCAAAATAATTTATTCCTCAATTGAAACTATAAGTAGAAGAAAGAAAGTTAAAAGTTAAATAAAGCTTTACCCATTCAAAGTTCGTCAACAAGTTTTTATCATGCAAATATTATATTTCTACCATCCTTTCACCATTATTCTTCTATTGATTAATGATATTCATTCTGAATTTTTTTTTTTTTCATTTTCAAAAATATTTATGCGTTATATGTATATATTATCAAATTTTCAAATTGTTATTCATTCATATTCATTTCAATGACCGGATATTTTAATTTCCCAAGAGAGAGAGAGAGAAAGGGAGAGTAAGGCTGCTTGTAAGCTTATGGATGATTTATGGAACTAGTCGAAATATATTCAAGGCAGTGAAGAAAAATATCTCCCAATTAATCTATAGAAAAAATATTTTGGGGTAAATATAACATATTAATGGTTTATATTTTAATATTCTTCATTGATAATATTTTTTTTTATATACATGTATACTATATAAACAAGACTAAATATGATAAAATTATTTTTAAATTAATAAGAGGTTTATTTATCAATTATTATTGTTAGGATTCATTTAATGTTAATAAAAAATAAGTTGACGTGTGGCCAGGTCCGAACCGACCGACGGTTTGAAATAAATTAATTTCCAGTTACAGAAACAATTTCAAATAATTTTAATATATCTATTAATGTAATAAAAAACAGATAGGCATATAACATAAATATTTTTAATTTTATTTTATTTATAATATATGAGGCGCTGGCTGTGGCGTCATGAAGGGCTGGGTGACGTCATATAATTTTAAATTAAGAAAAAATTAAAGAAGATGATTTTTCCGAGGATAAAACCAATGTGCAAAGTGCATGCTTCATGGAGATAAGCACCAAAAGTTAATCAATTCATCATACTGATGCATTAAGTAAATATACCAAATTTCATCAAAATCCGTTGAGCCGTTCAAGCTGTACACATCTATACGGACGGACGGACGGACAGACATCATGCTAAAAATACTTTTTTTCTGTTAAGAAAATGCATGATTCGTGGAGATATGTAAAAATCTCCACATGTGAAATTTAGTGTGAAAACAATACCTCATACTATCGTCGGTCGGTAAATATTTAAAAAAAAATAAAGTATATTTTAAAAAAGATTATAAGGGTTAATGATAAATAATTATTTTATTTTAAAGAATTAAGAATTAATTATATATATTTTTTATTAATTGCTATCGATTGGATATACATCATTTTCAGGAATTTTTGATTTCATTTCTCCTCTCCTGTTTTAAAATGTTTCATCCTGAACGACATAGGATTGTCTGCTTAGGTTTGTAATCCTTATTTAATGTTCCTCGATTTTGTATTTGCTCACTTTTTAGACTCATTTTCATTGATCCCGATAAGAACAATGTAATTTATACTTCGATCTTACGTTTCTCGATATAAAGTTTAATTCCTATTTAATGTACAATTTATAAAACCCACATAAAAAAAAATACTTTAATTCAACGTTATTCGTTTGAAATCATTTTAAAAATATTAGCACAGGAATGAAATAAAACAATTATATAAAGTAAGTTCATTTATAATTATACTAATTATGCCTCAACTTAAGTTTTAGTTTTGTGTTTATCTGATTTTAATAAATCATATCTTTTAAAAAGCAAGTCTTATTGTTAGTTGATCAATTTCGATTCTCTATTAATATATATGACGTTATGGGAACAACGTAGTACCTATACCAGGGGTCGGCAACCTTTTTTAGTGGTCAGTCAAAATTTACATATTTGAATACGCTTCGGGACCTGGAATTTTAAATTTCAAGATGGGCTTTTAGTAAATCCTGCAATAAATTTTATAGAAAAAATATCTATTAATAATAATAATAATTTATTCTGTACATCAAGTTTAAATCACCACCATCTTGAAATGTGTAGTCTTTTCTTAGAGTTGTATTTTATTCATTATAAAATAAGTTTGCTTTTTAATTACATTTATTTATTTATCAACAAGTTCTTTACCATTACTCTAAACCAGGGGTGGCCAACCCGTGGCCCGCGGGCCGCGTGCGGCCCGCCGTAATCATCTTTGCGGCCCGCGAGATTCATCACACTTTTATATTATGCGCCCTCATGAAACAAGTATCGCACTAGTGAAATAAATATGATTTCATTTTTTTTATTTCGTTGTTTCTTTTTTTATTTTTAGTATTATATATTTTTTACAATGTGCATTCAGTATCATTATTATTATATTAAATATGTTTATATGTAAAAATAATAGTAAACATAATAAAAATTCATTATTTTTCAATTTGTCACACCAAACAATATCTATAATGGTTCTAAATCTAATATGGGTATGTATAATTGTATATGCGGCCCGCGAAGTTATGATGCATTTCCAAAGTGGCCCGCAAGATCATTTGGGTTGGCCACCTCTGCTCTAAACTGAGGTCTAAGTTTCAATTTCTTATTGTTAGATTCTATTCATGATAAGAATGATTTCAGAAAATATCGTGCTATTTTATGCATTTTGGTATTTTTTGTAATTTGACTTTTTATTTATATTTGAATTATTTTTTTCAAATCTATTCTAATATGTTTAAAATTACTAAGTGAGTCTCATGGTGACATACCATTCATGGCGAGACACTGAAGTAACCCTACCTAAGTTAATTTTGTATGTTCTATAATAGTTGATAATGATTGGGAATGATAAAAATGGTATTAATGATCATAGATGCAATTGCAAATTAATTTATCTCTTAGGGATTTTTTTAAGTTTAAATTTATTTCTAATTATTATAAATATAAATAAATTCCTATATATTTACATATTTATTTCAATTTATGTTTATATCCATCACTAATATTAATATTTAATAAATAGACATTTTTTTTTATTTATTTAGTAAAAATAAACCTTTCAATCTCACTTTTAATTTGTGCACTTTAATTTATTAAATAACTTAATATCAAAATGAAATCTGTATAAATAATTCCTTTTCGTAATTTGCTTTATTTTTCTATATTTTTTCAAGTAAACCTTAATAAAATAAATTCTATTATTAAATTTAATTTAACAATATTTGAAAAATGATAGATGTTCTTTGTGAAAAAAAAAGAAAAAAAAAACGGTCTGTCTATTTGTTCGTATATTTGATGGAGTTTCTGAACTTAAAAATAAATATAAATGTGCTTGCATCAAGGGAAATATTACGAAACCCACTCAATTGACTTAAATCAGAATATATGATAGAAAATTAAAATAAATTTCAGGGAACAAAATTTTAAAATACTTTTTTCTATATAATAAATGACCTAAAAAAATAACTCAAAACATGACGTGGATGAAAGCGCGAAGAGAAATTTGTGCAACCATATTTATATATATATATACTTTTTTTGAGCAATAGAGGTTGTTTATTTGGGGGCAACCCCTTAGGGATTTATGAGAATAATGAAAGTGATGACGGAAGAACAAGAAGTGGGTGGGGAACAACGAAGATGCTCGATAAAGTCTGGGGTTGGATAGAAAGAGAATCCAGACTTAAACTGAACAAACAAAAGTCATTAAAAATTATCTTATATATTTTTCCCGTTCTCTTGCGAATTGGGGTCTAAAGTTAAAAAACATTAAATTTTAACTTTTTCCTGGTTATTTTTTTTTCTTTTACATTTTTGTTTCTATCTCAAATGAATATCATAATTTAGTCTGAGTTCATAAAATAAATATTATCACAGGTGTTGTTAAGACTTTTCCATAATCTTTATTTCAATCACCACCTGCCCCTTATAATTTGCTCACTCACTTTCAATTTCTCTTACTCTTAATATACAATATTATACACAGTAATACTAGGTAATTTAATAGCTTATAAATATCACATATACTATAATAGTTATCTAAAATTACATTAAATTATTGATAAATACACTTAGTTTCTATCAGATTATTTTTTGACAGTATTTACTTAAAAAAGTTGGATCTTTATTGTTACGTGAAGGCGTTATGAAAAATAATTTCATAATTAGTAGTTACCCTATAAATAATTTTGACCTTATTATTTTTTAGTAGATAAAGATTTCAATTTATAAATATATAAATTTTATTTATTATATATATATATATATATATATATATATATATTACTATACTTGGCTCGTAGCTTGAATTAAAAATAGTTAGGATGAGATTTACAAAATATTCTCTTAAAATTTGATATTTTTTTCATTATACATGTAACATAATATACCTTTTATGATATTAATCAATTTATTTAAAAATTTTATAAAAAGTGAATAAAAAAAAATGCTCAATAGTCTTTCATTTGTATAACAAAATAAACAATTTTATATTGTGTTAATTTATTCATTATCTTGAATTCTCCGCCTATTATGAAGTCATTCATGAATAGAAGTTCTTCCATTTCCTCTGTTACCCATTTCTTCTCTCTTTTCTCTTCTTTCTCCAACCTCACTTCTAAATTGAACTTGATCTCTTATCAAAATATGATGTCTTGGTTTACGTATATCCATTAGAAGAAGAAAAGAAATTGGTTCACTTCACTTTTAGTGCTCCAACATTAAATCACTTCAAACTTTAAGCAATTTCCAGCCGAAACTCTTCCCTACTACTAGATGTTTTATGAACTTGTTCTTAGGCGTTATCATATCAAATCAGGTATATATATATATATATATATATATATAATATAGGATTTATGATGAACAAGTCAATCTCCTCTGAAGTCAAATTAACCAACTTCCCTTCTTCCTTCATCCCACATCCAGCATATCGACCTGAATTTGATTTTATATATATAATCTCATGGTCCAAACCAAATCGTGTCACATTTAAACCCAGTTCTTCATTTAGAGCTCCAATTAGGACCGAACAGCTTTGGGAAAATTAATAGTGGGTCATTCGTTCAACCCCTCCCCCCCACATTCACTCACCTCCTCCCCTTCCCTCATCCTTTAAACCCCGTTCGTACCGATTTCTCATGCATTTTTGGTTTATAGCCAAAGAAGAGTGATTGTGGATAAAAACCAGATTTAATTGCAACCATCATCAAAATTCAAATCATTACATCTGTTACATTCATACTTTTAATGTCTAATGAAAAATGCCATTCAGCTCAATTTCATTCATTGAATGATAACAGGTAGTCCATTCAATGATGGTGTTGGTTTTTCTATCAATCTTCATGAATCTTTAATAATTTAAGGATAAATTACATACAAACCAATTTTTATAAAAAGAGTTAAATTAAATATAAAAAGGCAAAAAGGGTGTTAGCTTAAAATTATCCGACTTTTTTATGATAGATTTTAATTAATATTAACTACACTTTTCCACTTATATTCTATTACATCGAGCAATTAAAAGGGAATTAAAAAAGGATTTACAATATAATTGGAATTTTTATAACTTTGAAATCTAGTATCATTTTGTGTATAGTAGTCATTTCAAGACGTTTTTATTATTTGTAGATATATATTTTAATTAAATAAATAAATAAGAATATTGTATGCATATTAATCATTATTCTTTTGGACATTTTGAATAATTTTACCAATATTGATTTTCGACCTAACGTTAAGTATACACATACAAGAGATAGTAGAAATTAGATCAATACAAAATAAAGGCTTCTTTTTGAAAACTTTTTTTTAGAAGGCCTATGTCTATTTATTGATCAAAAAAGTTAATACCTGATCATAAGTTTAGATTTCGATAACAACATTCCTCAATAAATACACATACTAGTCTCTCTCTCCCTGTAACTCTACGGAACTCGAAAATTCTTGGCCGCAGCAACCACACCCCTCCAAGTATTCCTATTCTGAGCCACAACCTTCCAGTCCCTAGCCTCTCCCATTTCTCTCACATCCTTTCCCACATTATCCACCCACCGTGTCCTTGGTCTTCCAAGAGGACGTTTCTCACTCGGTTTCCCTACCAATATATTTTTTGTCATTCTATCTTCTCCCATTCTAGCCACGTGTCCTGCCCACCATAGCCTTCTCGATTACCTAGATTCGTTTTTCCGTCTGGTGAGCTCCATGTACCCTTATGAATATCTCTATGCTTAAAAAAAGTGCTTTAAATCTTTTGTGGTCGTAAAACTTATTACCCTAACCCCATTGTCGTTGCTTGTTTCATGGAGGCTCTCTTTTAGATATGGTCGAAATATTTCCTCTTTCCCAATTTTGGCATTAAAATCACCTAATATTATCTTACTATTATAATTTGGGACCTGATCTATTATGGCTTCTAATTCCTCATAAAATTTATCTTTAATTTCCTCCTCTTTATCTTCTGTAGGTGCATGCACATTTATTAATGACATATTATCAATTTTTCCTTTGAGTACTAAAATAGATAACCTATCATTTAAGAATTCTATACTTTAAATTGCGGTAGCTACTGATTTTCTAATAATAAAGCCCGTTCCCAGTTGATACCTTTCAGATCTGCCGTATAAGCAAATATACTGTCCAGTATCAATCCTTCCTTCCCTCACCTACCTCATTTCCTGTAAGGCAACTATATCTAAATCATATTTTTTAGTTTCCATTATTAAATTTTTGAATGCCCCTGGTTTATATAAACTACGTAGATTCCATGTTCCTAATTTTAATTCCCTCATTTTACTAGTTCTAACCTCTCTATAGTGTGGTTGATGTTTCAAGATTTAAATTTTTTTGGAGAAGAGAAATCACTTCTTCGCCCAACCCCCAATTGGAGGATAATTAATAATAATAGATATAATTATAATTTAAAAAAATAAATAAATAAAAAAAGCTTATCTGTTTTTTGTTGTAAAATGGACCGTCTTGATCCACGTGAAACAGAAAAACAAATGAACAGATGAACAGATTGAAAACAGTAACAAATAAACACTCCAAATTAAAAAAAGTTGACCTTTGGTCAGGTCCGAACCGACCGACGGTTTGAAGTAAATTAATTTCCACCTACAGAAACAATTTCAAATAATTTTAATATATCTATTAATGTAATAAAAAACAGATATGAATATAACATAAATATTTTTAATTTTATTTTATTTATAATATATATGTAAGACCAGGCTGTGACGTCATGAATGGCTGGACGACGTCATATAATTTTAAATGAAGAAAAAACTAATAAAGATGATTTTTCTCGAGGATAAAACCAATAAAAAGTGCATGACACATGGTGATATGTAAAAAATATCCTCATGTGAAATTTGGTGTGAAAATAACCCTTCCCTTCCTATCGTCGATCGCTAATACTACCACTTCCGGTTTCTGGATTTGCACCAAAAGTTGATCAATTCATCATACTGATGCATTAAGTAAATATACCAAATTTCATCCGTTGAGCCGTTCAAGCTGTATACATCTATACGGACGGACGGGCAGACAGACATCATGCTAAAAATACTTTTTTCTGTTAAGAAAATGCATGATTCGTGGAGATATGTAAAAATTTGGTGTGAAAACAATACCTCCCTCCCTTACTATCGTCGGTCGATAAAAATAATAAAAACAATTCAAAATAATTCAAAAAATTGGAATTCAAAAAAATGAGCTTATTGATATTAGGGTTGCTATAACACCCTTTCATACACATACTAGTACTCAGCATAATAGAAGAAGAAAATAAAGTTTGTTAATATAAAAATATCTCTACAAAGTACTCCATGCTGAGGTATTTGATTTATATATTTCAAACATGTATTTCAGAGTAAAACAGAAGGATGTATACTCTGTATTACAACCAAAACTAGGAAAACAAAATAATGTCTCTTTGAATGAATTTGAATAACCAAATTAGGTTTGTTTTTCTATCATATATTCATTTATTTATTTTTCATTTTCTTCCTTTCTATTTCTTCTTCAATATACAATATAATATATATATGTATATATATATATATATATTACAAATTCGATACGTGACTTCATTGCAAATCTAACTTTAAGAAATAGCAACATAACGAGAATCGTATAAACCTCTGTTATTCACGGGTAGCAATCATTTATCGTGCCTGGCTCAAGGAAGAAGAACCAAAGGGTTTGATACCGATGATATTACCCCTGGGTCGACCAGTGGTTGGGCTGAGGCCCTGGAGGGAGCCGAATGGGAGGTGTTCGTAAAAGGATGTTTTTGCCACGAGCAACATGTGCATCCCATATCCACCCCAAACCATCGTCACTTTTGACCAGGATTGCATGTCCTGGTGCTGTCTGCTTTTCCGTTGGCCGTAAATATCAATCTATTCAACGGTGGTTTCAGCTGCTTCCACTTTTGCCCACCTCTGCCAAGATAGACTCTTATTTATGGCTATATGCGGCTATATGTTGATTTTGCCAGCAAATGGGCAAATTGGCTCACGTATCCTACCTACTCTATACCCACCAATATTTCATACTTTAATTGTCTACGCAAAAGGTGATAAATGTCTATTTATTTTTAAAAAAATGGATTCTATTCATTAAAATCACATTATATTGAACTTGAACAGATATTATCAAAATAATAAAAATTAGCTGGAGTGTCTCCACTCGACTATCTCGCAATTTGAATTGGATTAATTAACAAAATATATTATATTTAAATTAAATTTAATTAATTATAAATTATAAATTAAAATTAATACATAATATTTATTAAACCAGCGCATGTTTGGCTCTTTGTTGATGGCACCACGTCACGTGTTGGCGCGTGAGATTTACAGTGTTAAAATATTAATTCTGGTACTTTCAGCGATTCAATCAAGCTGAAATTCTATATATAGCAGTTTTATACAATTTTTAATCATGTGTAAAATTATCAAACATATATCTTTATTTTTACGGTTACTTTAGAGGAAAAAAATCAAAACGATGTAGGTTATGATCCTCTTCCGGTGGAGCTACATTACTCAAAAGTTGAGAGAAAACTAAGAATTTTGAATAATGCCCAAGTACCAAATTTCATTCTAGCTCAAACTGTTTTTGCTTAATCTTGTCTACATACATACACACACACAGAGAGAGAGAGAGACATTTTTCTCAAGCTTAGTGAAAATGATTCAGGAACCTTCAAAACGTATAAAAACATCAAAATCTCAACATCGAAAATTTTTGTGATCGCTAGTAAAAATAATTGACTTTTCAATTACATAAATTTCCAACATTAAAAAAATATATTTTTGGGTTAGTTAGTTCTGCTCTTGTTATAACTTTTACTTTAATTTTTAAATAAAAAAAATCTAAATTAAAAGGTAAAATTTCATTCTTATCATATTTTCTAATTTTTGGATACATGAAATATAAACTAAATATAAATGATAAACGAAAAGTATTAATATTTTTTCTTTTGCATAGCAATTTATTAATTTATTATTATCTTAAAAATAAAATCGATGTTTTAATAATTTTTATAAGTAATAATCACCTTGAGCTTTTTCCAGGTGGTTTCTTAAGGTTAAAATTTTAAAATATTTATTTTCTTAATATTTCTCGAATAATCAAACAACATTTGATTAACCAGGTTTAATTTTAATCAATTATACCCCCACCATCCTTGGTTCTATTTACCAACTTATAACAACAGTAATCTTGGGGATTTCGAAAGCTTAATTAAGGGCCACAATTATTAATAATATTATGTAATTAATATATATATGTACAATATCTGAATACCATAAAATTCGCTTTCAAGATTAGATTACACCATTTGGCGAGTATGATAACTATACTTTTCATGTAAATATAATGAAAAAAATAAACAAATAGTAATAGTTAAATTTTACTTGTTTGAAAAGACTCAATCAATTTTTCTTTGTATCCACCTACACTTCAGAAGAGTCTTGCTGTTTGCTAATGCTAGTATATTTATATTTATCATAAAAGAAGAAGAGGCAAAATATCTTTTCACAAAAATCGAGAACATCTTAATTTTGAAATGAAAATATAAATGTAAAGAAATTAAACAAAAAACAAACATGAATTTATAATTTATAACAGTATAAACTTTGAGGCCAGCAGGATCAAGGGGCAATGAAAGGCTGAAGTGGTTTATATATAGTTTATTGATAATTGATGTGTTTGAGAGCAGAGGATACAAAGCGTAGGTGGTCTCGTAGTGCTTGAAGATGGCCAAAGGTGAATCGTAGGCTGAGGAACCAGCCGGAGTACGAAGTCCTCTCTCGGCGTGCTGCGGTATAACCCTAAGCGGTCGGTGAGCGATGCAACCGAGTCGGAGAACGGTCAGTGGACGATGTGTGTTGACTGGTCAGTGGCTTGCGGAATCTCAATCTGCCTACTCCCCGCTATCCGGAAAGGATAAGAGAGGTATGGCTTACAGAGTCTCAATCTGTCTACTCTCTGCAAGCCAGGAAAATAAGGATGGGAATGGGGTAATTTGACTGTTGGTGAGCTGCCCTTATATCAAGTGGCGGCGATGAGGGTGTTGCTTCGGGGAGGAAGCTCCGTCCCTTTCTCCGGTCTGCCCTCTGAGGCTCTTGGTAGGGCGTGTCCGAAAGCGGAGCTATGTGTCTTCTAGAACCTTTTCGGGCCTTCTGGAACCCAGGTTTAGCATGATTGACGGGGACGACTCGTGTTGTGGCGAGATGCCACAAGTTTATATTTAAATGCACGATTACATCAATCTTCATTTCAATTAAAATAATTATATTACCTTTCACTTAAACTTAATTGATCTGTTAAAAAGTATACTAATTATGTGAAACATAAAATATACCAAAATAATAATTGTTAAACTTTTTTTTCTTAAAAGATTAAAAATATAAAATCAAAATAAAATGTAAATAAATATTTATGAAATTATAAATTAAACATTAATTTAAAAAACACGATCGGAAATTATGTTCTTATCAACTGTCGATTGAAGTGTCAAGAGAAAGAGTATATCCAAAAAATAAATAAAACAACTCATTATTATTAAAATAAACTATAATAATTATTATATGAAAGTTCAATAAAATTAAAATTTAATTACAAAAAAACAAAGAAAAAACGTTTATAAAATATAATTTACATGTTTCTAATTTAATGAATATAATGATTATAAGTTACTAACTAGATCATTTACTCGTAATTTAAGTTTTTACTTTGAAACAATATCATATATCCAAACCATATAATAAAATAATAATTAATGATTGAAAGATAAAACGAGAACACAAATCATTTGAATACAAACAACCAACAGCAATTCTATATTTACCAACATACAACATTTTAAATATTGTTTTATATAAATATTAATATATACATATAACCGGGTTTACGATTTAAAATAAAAATTAATTAATCAAATTAAAATTTAAATTAATCAAATTAAATTCTACAAGTGATATTATAATTCTTAATGAAATTAATTTATATAACATTTTAATAGAAGTAACTATAATAATTTTCCAGAAAATCTATATATATTTTGCTGTACAAGGTTTGTCCAAAAGAAAAGGTGAATTGTTAATTTTCGCTGGCTGTGTACATTCGATTATCGAAAGATGTTAACTGTGGCATTGGGCGAGTCTACTTTGTCTCAATAAAATATTTATAAGTGGTATCAAATGTGAAGGTTTTGCTCACTGTTTTCTTCGATTATAATGGCATGGTGCATCATGAGGTCGTACAAAGAAGTTATGCAAGGTTTGCTTGAAGCAATACGACTCGAACGATCGGAATTGTGGAAAAACAAATCATTCTATGGTACATCATGATAATGCACTAGCTCATACACCATTGTTTGTACTTTTTTTTTGGCCAAGAACAACACCATAATAATGCTTTAACCACCGTATTCACCAGGTTTGGCTCCCTGCGACTTTTTCCTATTCCCAAAACTGAGGACACCAATGAAAGAAAAGCGTTTTGCCAGAATTGATGAGATAAGTCGGAATCGAAGAACGAGCTGATGGCCATACCGAAAAGCGCATTTGAGAAGTGCTTCAACGAATTGAAGAAGCGCTGGTATAGTACATTATATTTGAGAGGAATTACTTTGAAGGTAACAAAATGGATATTGATGAATAAATAAATACTTTTTTCTTTTGAACAAACCTCGTATTTTTATTGTTTCCAAAATCAGACTAAAAAGCCACTTGAATCATTGGATTTATGATTTTATGATTCCCAAAATCTCTCTAAATTTCATAAAAATTTTACGAACCTTTTTCAAAATTAGAAAGGCAAAGGTACATGAATAAAAATATATGATGTATACACATTTAGAAAGATTCAATTTTTGTTAGTATACATATATATATATGAACACTTATTATATGAATGAATGAATTCTCGTATCCTTCTATCACCAGATGGCTTTTGATCCTTTTGTTCATCAATTTACACTCTCAGTGCGCTCAAACGCCCTGTCGACTTGCTCCTCAACATACCCCACCCTGTCCAACCCCACATCAGGACACTCGGTGCACTCAGCAATTAGTTGAGGTTAAAGTTAGCCCCCGAATTTGAATGAAATGCCACAATGAGAAACGAAAAGTGGAGAGAAATGTCCGTTTCGTTTTTCAAAAGAGAATGCACACAGAGACACGAATTTATATACATATATATGTACAAACACATTAGCATATATATATATATAAAACATTAAATACGATAAAGGAATAGGGGAACTGGATGGAGGGCAAAGAGCACTCATAGAAAGGCCAGAGAGAGTTGGAGGTGCTACCGCCAGCCAGATGACCAGCGACCATACAGGACAAAGTTTTAATTAATAAATTCATTAGCATATGGTGACAATGTCGCGTATCGTTGGTGAAGCTTGTCACATTCAAGCATCCTATTCATATATATATTTTGGTTTGCTCATATTTAGTATATATATTACACATAAATTGGAACATTACCTTTAAAATAAGTATTTTATTATCATGAATTCTCTTTATCCTAATCAATTTAATTGTGCCAAATACAAAACACATAGAAGTTTCATCTAATAAAAGAAAGGAAATTTAAAAAAATTAAAATTTTTATTTAATATATCATTACAAACAAAATCCCATTTATATATATAATTGCGATCACTGTTATATATATAGCAGTGATCGCAATTACGTGGCACGCTTCAAATTTTTGCTGGCAAGCGTTATAAAAATATGAAAAAAAAAAATTTCGTAGCACCACACAGGTTTAATTTTCTCCGCGCGAAGTTAACTTACGTTCACTGTAAATGACGATTCCAAATCAGTTCTCATTTGAACAGTTGAACTGTGGCCAGGTCCGAACCGACCGACGGTTTGAACTAAATTAATTTCCAGCTACAGAAACAATTTCAAATAATTTTAATATATCTATTAATGTAATAAAAAACAGATATGGATAGAACATAAATATTTTTAATTTTATTTTATTTATAATATATATGTAAGACCAGGCTGTGACGTCATGAATGGCTGGATGACGTCATATAATTTTAAATTAAGAAAAAACTAATAAAGATGATTTTTCTCACCACTTAGCGTCACAATTTATACAAAAAAGATCTCATACTGGGCAACTGTAGAAAATATAGTGTTTCTTTCTAATTGAAGTAAACTTTTATTGTTTAATTTTTGATATATTATTTTTTATTGGTAAGTTAGTTCTTGATATTTTTGTTTTTTTTTTTAATTACATATATTTGAGTTTTGAATAAAATATAAAAACGAATAAATACATTTTAATTTCTGATATTTCAATACTATTTTATTTTATGACACGCCAAAGTATTGGTTTGAACAGAAACATCTTTTTTGGCACGATACCCAAAATCTAATTGCGACCACTGATATATAGCATAGATATACTCTACAATATACTTTATTTTAAATAAATATAAATTAAATCAATATATATTTACATTTCTTAAATGTATATTAAATAAAACATTAATATACCTATATATAGTTAAATTTCCCTTCAACTTGATTATTTGATTGACCATTTGAGGGAACAAATAACTTGTAAGATGTTGGAGAGTATTTGATCGCGGACAGTGCCATCTTCGCAGGTCAGCTTATTGGATTAAAAAAATAGAAAAATTAACATATCTTATCATTATTTATGATTAGTTTACCAACTGATTTGTATTTTAATCTACCATCTCTATTAGGCCCATCACCTATTATTACAAAAAGATATTAATTAATTTAATTATCATTCGACCTTTAATGAATTTAGGTTCATCGGGTGTTTGGGATTGTTCGGAAATTTTGTCTAGACTCTCTTAAATGGATTTTTTGACTCAACTTTGTTCAAAATTTGATAAATAATTCTAAACTATAATATTATAATATTAGAAATATTATTTTCTATATATTTTTTATACTTTATTAATATTCTTTAATTAAGGATTTGTTATAAGATAAAAACAAAATCAAATATCATTCTAACTTATAAAGAAAGATTACATTAAGAGACAAAGAGTGAGGAATTATTGTCTTCTTTATAAATATCGAATTAGTTTTAATAGGCTTAACGAGACTGAGCTGAGTTTAAGATCTGTATGGTGGAGAACTTTGTATTTCGGTTTAAGTGGACCCGAACAGATCTTAAGGACATTCAGGATTACAAACCCCCACGATCGTTTAGTATTGTGGCCAACTAATTGACCGCTGACCGTTGACAGGCGACTTGAGGTCCTTTTAAGATCCTATTAAGTGAAGGGCCCACGATCAATCGAGGAATGGACAGAACACCCTCCCGGTACCCTTCATCCAAATCTACCATTAGGCCCATCACCCACAACCACCCTTCCATTCCCCGCGTCTCTTTCATTCCACTACTTTCTTATTCTAAAACAAATCAACAATTCAATCTCAACTTTCATTAAAATGACACTTACAACAAAATTATAAAAACTAAAATAATTGATTTTAGTTATATATTTTTATTTATTTTTCCCTTTAATCATTTGGACTTACTTTTAGATGGATTTATAACCTGGGTCGCCAAACTTTTTTTTATCATCGACACCTATATAAATTTTCGAATTTTCCATCGACCCCATAAAAATAATGTCGGTTAATCAAAATAAAACTAAAGTAATGGTACATTGTGTAACAATAGTTTGATGAAAAGTATATTAATTTTGAAATTTAAATACCTTAATATTTATTCGACCGCTAGCTCAGATCGATCCCCGCTTTTGTTATACGGACCACTTTAGCTACCTCTGATTAATAAGAAATTTAGCCGAAATTTAACCTAAATTTAATAATTAAGATACGATAGATAGATAGTCTTCACCGAAAATTAACTAAATCATAAATATTTGTTATTTAATCATATAAATAGAAAATATACTTAGTTTCTTTTCATCTTTCTCTGAATTCAACAATAATTGAAACAAACTCCACTATCTTTAATTTCAATTTCATTTACATAATGATATGTATATTCTAAACTAAAGTACATAATCATATCATGTTTCATTTGTAAATAAAATATTGACCGAGATTTAAGATGGATTTAAGTTCTTCTTACTTGACTCTTTTCCATGTTTCTCTCAATTGATTTAAAGATTAGTTGAAATATTTTGTAAAGTTAAAGTAAACACGTTCACCTTTAAAGTAATCAGGTCAAAATTGTGTTTATATAAAATTACTAAATACATAAATAGAAATGCAACGCTTATCAATTAAAAGATTTAGATAGGGCAGGTGAGTTGTTGTAAGGTGGGGAGGTTTTACCATGGTTTGAATGAAAGCTACTTTGGAAAGTTTGCAAATTTCTATTCATTAGAATAATTAAAGAGGAGAAGTCGAAATATTAACCGCTTGTTTAGACTTTAGATTAAAAAAAAAATATTCACGAAATTTCAATTGGATGTCTAAAATGAAAGGAAGTACTTTTGTATCATATGTATATCGAATGAAATATTATCTAGATATCAAATTTATTTATCTAATTATATTGCAATAACAAGAATTATAATATCTTGTTTGAAAAATTATATAAAGCAGGATTAAAGGACATTGGTGAATTTATAAAGTTTTTATGTGAGGAACAGAGGGAGTTACAAAACAAAATCCAGATTTCTTTTTATAACGTTTTCTTAGCGTCTGTCTCTGTATCTGTTCGCTCTTTTGACAAATTTAAATCGATTTTTCATCGACTTTTTATTGAGATAGACTTTTGAAAATTGACAAACTTTTAGATCTTATGGAATTTACAATTTTAAATGCAACATCCATAACATGATTGAATTTTAACACTTTTGAACATAATATTTAAGTATGTATGATACAATGATAGTCAATAAAATTTGGAATGTCATCATCACCTTTACACAAAGCAACGAACTCACTTTTGTTGCCAATCATTGCTGGAGCCCCATCAGTGGTTATTGATACCAAGTTGCAGATTGAAAAATTTGTTCGTGCGTGTAATATAATTTTTAAATAAATCAAAGATATCTTGACCTCTTGTGCGATCATGCATTGGAATAATAGTTAATAATTCTTCAGTAACCAACATATCATCGAAAACCATTCGAATAAAAACACATAATTGTCAAACTGCAATGATAATAAAACGCATTTATTAATATTTTCATGTAAAATGTCTTCAAGATTTCGGCTCATTCCTTCTGATCTACGCATAACTGTATTTCGCGATAAAGTCATATTTTTGATTGATGTCATTATTTTAGATTTATTTTTAATTCTGAAACAATTCTTCTCCAGCTTTCTTTCCATATTTCCCCATCTTGAAACGGTTTGTTGTGTTTAATTGTAAATTTATTTATTCCTATTAATTTAAATGAAGTTTAATAAATTTTAGAAAAGATTCTTTATTTCAATTGAATTTATTTTTATTATTTATCTCATATAGTAATATAATTATCTATTTATTATGTAATAAATAAATATTTGCTTTATTAGTTTTCTATTAATTACATTTACTTCTATTATTTTTTTTAATTGAATATAACAAGTTGGTTGTTCTCTTTCAATTTGATTGAGCGAACAAGTATGAATTGAAATGTTGAATCTTGACACAATCGTTTTATTTCAATTGAATTTATTTTTATATATTTATCTTCTTTAATAATATAATTATCTATTTATTATATAATAAATAAATATATTTTATATATATATTATTTTTGATCAACGAATAAAAAAAATAAAATATATAATATGTTTGTAATAAAGTGCTAAAAAAATGGGAAAAAATTATATATATTAATTATATAGTCAAAATATAGAGGGTTAAATCAATATTATATATTTATATATGTTCTTAGATATATGAAAGATATGTTAGTTTTAAATATTATAATAATGTTAATAAAAAAAAATTTGTAAATGGAAGGGCTGTTATTTTTCATTTAAATTTATAACTTCAATTAAAATAAATACTTCATTTTGGAATGGATATGAGAGGAGGGGGAGGTAGAGGCGAAATTTGGGTAGAGTAGTCTATAACTAAACGGTGTTTTGAGAAAGGGAAGCCCTTGGATAAAAAGTATATAAATTATCGGGATAAGAAAAATATAAATATATAAAAGATGTAATAACATATAGGATTATTATGATCTCAAATTATTTTTTAATAAATTTAAAAATAATATCCCGGGTAGCGAGTAGATTCTTTTCTATAAATCCAGTAGAAAAGAATTCTATTTCAGGGATTGGCTTCCCTGCCCTCACGTGAGCTCATGATTTCTTCTAAATTCCTCTTCTACCTGGAGGAATCATGTCCTTTACCCATTGACGTCTTTCCATCCATTCCCTTACTCTTACTCTCCCCCCCCCCCCTCCCCTGATCATTCAAAAAATCA
Organism: Labia minor; assembly: GCA_963082975.1. Lineage (NCBI taxonomy): Eukaryota > Metazoa > Arthropoda > Insecta > Dermaptera > Spongiphoridae > Labia > Labia minor. The sequence continues at coordinate 15,025,188 of OY720346.1, forward strand.
AATTTATTTGGATGAAGGAGAATACCTAGCATAGCTTCATTAAAAAGAAAAAAAAATTGAAATCTTGTGTCTTATAGGAGACTCTTTAGAGTATCCTATATATATTTGAATTAAACCCCCGAAGGGGGTTTAATTCAAATATATCCAGATTACGTCAATTCTCCCACTAGCAAAACCCTGTATATTCACGAGTGAGACATGTCTTAAGTGCCTCTGAGAGGACCCACCTCTCCAACGCTTCATATTAGTAAAAAACTTGGAACTCATATTTATAGAACGCTTTGGAGAATTAGGAAAAACGAATCAAATCAATGTTTTTCATTTTACTAAAATTTTTGACTAAATCTTGTAAATTGTGACCAAGACCAATCCATTGAGCATAATTTTAGCCAGATTCTAAATAAAACTGATTTTTTGTATCATTAAATGGAAATTTTTAATTAATTTTAATATTGGTTTATTTTTACAGTTCAACAAAAATCTTGCCTCATAACAACAGATAAAACCTATATGAATAGATTCATCATGAAACCTAGATTCATTTTCACTACTATTATATAATTTTACGTTGCTTCGTTGATTAAATATTAATTATTGTATTTTGACAGATTGAAAAGATTTGCCGCCATGTTGCCCCCCTCCGCCACCTCTTCTCACCTCCTCCCACCCTCCCTCCTGGCCTGCCAACATGCCTGCGAGCTTCGAGCGGATTCAGTTCGCATTCCCTTCCAGTCGAAGACGTTGACCGGCGTCACCACCTAAATCATCCCTCAATCAAGAATTAATTGTAAATTTATTTATTCCTATTAATTTAAATGAAGTTTAATAAATTTTAGAAAAGATTTTTTATAAAATATAGATTTTTAACTTTTTACTGATATATTAATTATATATATTTAATAAATTTCACCCCCACCTCCAATGCTTTGCTTCTCGGTGACCTTGAAGGGGACAGCATAGCAATCTCTTGCTTACCCCCAATGGATGAGATTCAACTGCCTTTGACTTTATTTTCAAAATAAATTATATTATTTCCCCTTCGTTAAATGAAATTATATACAAATTAATTATACTACGTATTATACGACAAATAAATTAATACGAATTATTTTAATAAATCGATTTAACCAACTCCTCTAATATTTAAGTTATATCCGCATGATTCTTGAATTTTTTTGTTTAATCACATTTCGGTTGATATTTCCCCAATATCTCTAATCACAAATCTCCTCTTCCAGTCCAATTCATTGACCTATCCATGTTGTATAAGGCATTTAAATTTCTTAATTTGGCTAGAACACTCCGTTTTTTAAAATTTTTAATATAGGGAGAGAGAGGGGTTCTAATTATATATATATATAAATATATTCGAATAGTCCATGTATTATTAATATAAGTATTTTTTTTAATTTTTTTTATTATTATATAATTTATAAACACATTTATTTTAAATATTCTCAGATAATACCCCTATTTTAATATTATAATTAAATATACAACTTTTAAAGTATTATCATTACACTACTATTTCTGAATGTAATACCAAGTAGATTTTCAAAATTTTCTATTTTTTTGCATATGATTGATTACATGTGTTATAATTTAAACAAATTCAAATATTCTAATTTTTAAATTTATATACAATTTAATATTATTTTTTATTAATATCATATCAAAAAAGAGATGTTTGAATGAGCTGAAATTTCGCATACATATGTAACTCCGATGACATTGCAAAATTCTGATTCATCCCAGGTCATTATTATCAGGTATTATTTTTATCAATTAGTAATTACATATTACATAATATTGAAAAATATGTATGGAAAAAAAGGGCTGTTTTTAGGGTTTTTCCCGGCGTAAAAACCATCCTTGGACTTCAACGAACATTTTAAAAAAAGAATTGTCAAAATTGGTCTAGGCGTTATTGAGTGATGCGATTACCAACACATTTTGCGATTCATTTTTATATATAAGATAATATTACTCTTTATCACTCTTTCTATTTTCTTTTGTTTTACAAAAGTGAAATTATTTAATGTACATATAATATTATTATTTTATTCATTACAAATATTCATATTAATTATTTTTCCTATATTTATCTTATTTTGGGAAAGGCGAGAGGACCTTTAATAGCTATATACTAAATAAGTTCTATTAACATAATAAATCACAAATTAAATATATGAAAAATATTAATATATATTTGAAAGTAATATTTTTTGTTCTAAATTTTTTTGTTTTTTTAATATTTTTCATATAATAATATTTATTAATTAATTTTATTTTGAAGTTCAGTACAATCAGTTCAATGTAAATGGGTTTTTAAGCTTAAGTAACTTAAGTGAAAGCCTATGAAAGTGCCTTTCATTCTATAGAGATAGAACAGATTCTCTAGGCAAGTTTTTTTATTGTTTTAATGAATATTAAGGCATAAAAAAATAAAGAAAAAAGATGCGAATTAGTCTCACATTTAAATTTAAGGTATACATTCTCTCAAATAAATAATTAAATGTAATATTCAAAACATTGAAATTACTTCATATTCATAAATTACGACTTGTTTCTTATAATAAGTTTGAATAATATAATTAAATTAATGATATATGTTTTGAATTTATTATATTTTATTTATTACTCGGTTCAACTTCTTACTTAAGTTTTCCTTAAATAATAAACTTTTGTTTTGAACTTGTTGTAAATATGAACATGTATATAAATTTTATAACTTTAGATAGGGGTAAATTAGTTTAGATATTATTATTGTTAAAACTAACATTAAAATAAACAGAAGTTATATAATTATTATAAAATTGACCCTCATATATTTTAATTATATTAACATTATAATATAAATTTAATTTTGGTAGATAAATTATAATTTATTTAATTTACTTTATTTAAATTTTTATTGGAGGATAATGAATATAATTTATTTTATAAAGCTGTGAATTAAAATTCCACAGATATTGAAAACTTTCAATATTATTTATCTTTTTTTAATGGATGTAAAATCTTCAACTTTTATTATAGATAATTATTATTTTTGAACAAAATGTTATTTTCTAATTTAATTTTTTTCAACATTTTGTTTTATAATTATTCTTGTGGGTTATTTGATAGTTAACTTTTATATTTAATAAAATTATTTTTTTTCTTAAATGTATTTCTCTACATACATATTAATGTTAGAAGTGGTTTCCCCTTAATTAAAGACTTTGTAAAAGGAATGGTAAAAAAGAAAAACAATATAAAGTGAGAGAGAGAGAGAATAAGAAAAGGGCAAAACTCAAGAGAGAAACTGGGGATCTCTTCTTGCATTTTCAAAATGTTTCTCTTTACTTTTTTCTTCCACGCTCCAGTCTCTTTGCGTAAAAAAAGAAAAGTTTCACGTGACATGTGGACAAATGAGCAAAAAGACATCTTATTTATCCAACTACTCTTCAACTATTAGCTAATTTCAAGTAGTTTTCGAAATGAGTAAAAAATTGATTTCTTTTTTTCTTAAAAATAAATTAGAATCTTTCATTAAAACAAAATAAAAAAAAATAGAATTTAACAAGGATGGGGGTGGGGGGGATTTAACTTTAATTTCCAAAATGTATATATACTATATATAATTTTAAAATTATTTAATATTTTAATATTATAATTATATTTAAAATTTATTGGGATTGGTGTTTCATGATTTGTTACAAGATATATCTTACAGTTATACTATCAATCTATTTCAAGAAATAAATACAAATATACTTATTTTTCACATATAAAGACATAAATTTCAATTATCAAAACATTTTTCTCAAATTTACTTACTCTATGGCCTACAAGGAACTGGAACTATCAATTCGATTCCAATCTAAGAGGGATAGAAGTAATGTATGATCAGTAAAACAAATGCTGCAACCTATTCCTTGTTTTTCGTGATCGGAATCTGCTACTTCTTATGTAATTTGCTTCCCAATTTTGATCACAGACTGGGTGTACCTTGAATCAGAGCCCAGAAAGGAAAATTCCCTTGCCAGGCCTTGTTCCTGGGTTTACAAGCTTGGTTAACAGTCGTAGACAACCTCACAGCCTTTTCCAATATTATTGTTTTATTAAAATAGTTTTTCATTATTATTTTATTTATTTAATACGAGTATTAATAAAAAAAATGGTTATCTACTTATTTTTAAAATCAAAAGAACTTTTTAAATTGATTATGAAGATGTAGAAAAAAATACTTGAAATAAGCTTCCAGATTAAATAATTAATTTTATTTAATATTATATATACCTATATGTAGAAATTATAAAGAATTAATTCTTACTTACAATTTTTTACTGTTTGCAAAATAAAATTAAATAAGGTCTAGTTATAAAACAAATTTAATTAGAAATAATTTCTTCAATCTAAATCCTAAATATCTAAGAATAAATCGTAGTTACATTTAATGAGTTACAATTAAAAGCTTAACAGAAGAGGCGGGGAGGGCATTTTCTTAATTTCAAGAGATCTGAATCTTACTTCTCTGTTTGCAACTTAAAATATATATTTTAATTATGTCCTGTTAACAAGCAGGACTCTTAAAAAGGATTAGACGCCATGAGCGACTGCCAAACGAACAAAGTTCAACTAACATACATTTCGTCTTAAAAAAAAGGAAAAATAGGAAAAAATAAACGAAGAAGCAAAATAAGAAGAATCTACTAACTTCGTGTTTTTTCTTCTTCTTTTTTTTAATGAATAAATTATTTTTAATAATATATAATGAATTTTAAATGAGTTCTTAGTTGGTCTTTTGGGTAAATTACCTACATTCTTCCGATTTTTTAATATGATTTTAATATGAATTTAGGGATTATTTTTAAATTATTGATAAAAGATTTGAAGGAAATATAGTCAATTTTTTAAATAACTTATTCGCCTTTTTTTTAAATAAAGATGAAATATTTTGAATGTACTTGTATGAGGGTGTGGAAGTTGTAGAGAATGGTTTCACGAATTGCTTTTCCATTAATAAGCCATTAAGCAAAGATTGTTGGTGGGAATCCATTACCAGCAAACTAGAACAAGCTCTAAATGGTTTTACCGATTATCGTCTTAATCTGCAAGCCATTCACACCTGCATGCGCGGGTGGCATCGGACCAACTGAACAGGAAACGAACCCGATTCCGGCACTCGCTTTCAATTTATTTTTTATCAATCTAACACAACAGTTCTTATAGCGGCTGTCTTTTTGGCATCCGCCCACCAAGAACTCATTTTTATTCAATTATATATATATATTTATGTATACTCTTCAGTGGTTTAATGGTTAGCAAGACAGTCTACCACACTGAAGAGTTCGGGTCTAGGGAAATTCAATAATAAAAAAAACCCTCTGACTTTGTACGTCCTACGCAAGGACAACGCCTATCAAGTCGGTTATATCAATTAGGTGTCCTATGATCAGTAGAACGGGTCCTATCAACCTTTACCTTGATTTTCTTGATCGGAGACGCTATCAATTTTGATCCCTGAGGTTGGATTGATTCCGTCCCATAAACCCCAGCTAGAGAATTTCCCTTGCCATGCCCGGGACTCGAGAAAGTGAGGCAGGTTCGCTAACCTCACACCCTGTGACGCCTTATTCATTAATAAATTCAATAATAAATGATTTCTCTGCATGAGAATTAATTATTTAGCTTTTTATTTTCTTCTTTTTTTTACCGACCGACGATAGTAAGGGAGGTATTGTTTCACACAAAATTTCACATGTGGAGATTTTTACATATCTCCACGAATCATGCATTTTCTTAACAGAAAAAAGTATTTTTAGCATGATGTCTGTCCGTCCGTCCGACCGTATGATGTGTACAGCTTGAACGGCTCAACGGATTTTGATGAAATTTGGTATATTTACTTAATGCATCAGTGGGATGAATTGATCAACTTTTGGTGCAAATCTGGAAACCGGAAGTGGTAGTATTAGCTATCGACGATAGGAAGGGAAGGGTTATTTTCACACCAAATTTCACTTGAGATTTTTTTATATATCTCCACAAATCATGCACTTTGTATTGGTTTTATCCTCGGAAAAATCATCTTCATTAGTTTTTTCTTAATTTAAAATTATATGACGTCACCCAGCCCTTCATGAAGTCACATCCAGCTCTTGCTTATATATTATAAATAAAATAAAATTAAAAATATTTATGTTATATCTATGTCTGTTTTTTTATTCCATTAGTAGATATATTAAAATTATTTGAAATTGTTTAATTAATTAATTGTTTTTGTTTAGATGTTTTTGTAATTAATTTATTTCAAACCGTCGGTCGGTTCTGTGCCTGGCCACAGGTCAACTTATTTATTTTTACATAAAATTGAATTTTCTAAATTATTTATGTGGGCATTTTTTCTTCTTTTTTTTTGGAAAACATGTATAATGTATGATGATACAGCCGTTTCAAACTAAACATCCCCGGGAACATATAAGAGTAAATTTTTTCATTTCTATTTTTATTTTTTATCAAAACCTAGAGCCTAGAGTAACAAAAAGATCATTTCAACTATTACCAAGACATATGAGAAGGCGAATAAAGAGCCATTCTACCAAAAGTGTTCCAAGCCGTGTTAGACAAATATATCAACAACAGCTTATACAAAGAAGCGACCAAGTCGAAAATTTCGAAGACATCCTATGAATCTTATACTTGAGTATGAAAGAAGACAACGATTAAATGTTTGACTAGATACACATATATGGCATGCAAAACGATTTCATAAGATGACTAAATGGGGATATAAATTGCCTAAATGTCCAGCGGATAAAAATTTTAAAGCATGTTATCTTGCTACTACACAGTACTGTTTATTACAAGACATTTCTTATTTTGTTTGTATAGAATAGCAAGGACCTCAAAGTAAATTATTAGATGGACTAAAACATCTGGTTTCTCCTTTATTTGGATTAACATTTCGTGCTTCACACTATCTTGATAGTGATCAAGTCGGGATCACCATTGTGGTGATAGGACTAGAAATTTAATGGGTGAAGGAGAGGAGAAGGATCAGATGAATTAAGTTAAGTTATTATTTATACTATTCACAAAATATACAATTCTCTGGTTTCGTTACTACCACCTGATCACTGCGAGTTGGCGCAGCGCGATCTATCGGCAGAGTGGGGCACCACACTTAACTAAATCATTAAATACATAATTAACTAAGGATTGATTGTTATGAATTATTTATATCAAAAAGAAAATAAATAAATAATTTATAAACATGAAATATTTAGTATCTTCTTATATACTATATATTTTAAATTTAAAATGGATGAAAGTAATTTGAAGTTATTGGTGTTCGATACGCTGACGGAATCCTTTGATTAAATTCTTTCTTTTCTTCGCTATGTCTCTTCGCGTTTGTACCTTGTTACACATATAGAAGAGAAATTATAATCGATGATGAATTAGCTGTGTGTTTGTGCTGTACGTGCTTTGTCTTTTAATTCCAGCGGCTGCAAAGCCAAGCAAAAGGATTCGGTTGTGTGGGTGGAGTTGAAATAGGAAAGGGGGCTAAGGGTTGGATGAGGTGGGATTTGCACGCAGCAGCAGCATCCCAGGTCCAATCGTAATTTGCACGATGTGCCTTGTGAGAACTCAGGAGGGTTGAGATCCGACAAGAGGGTTGCCTGGGTGGTTCATGAGTCTTTTAAGCTCCTATTTATTCTACTCGCCCCGTGGAACGAAAGAAGAGGGGATGAGAACCTAACAAGTGAAGTTGGAGCTTTGGGGATAACTTAAAATAAAATTAACCCAAAAAAAAGAATACAATTTTTTTTGTTTTATTTTTTTCTTACGTCTTTTTATTCTCTAAGAAAGACAAGCCTTTTCAGATTAATGAGGTTTTCTTATGACGCAGTGCTGAGGTGAAAGATAATTTTATTCCATTTAACTTTATTATAATTCATGTGGAGGTTATTTCCACGATGCTTAGTAACAATTAAATAATGAATACTCATAGAAATAATAATTTGACTATATATTAGAGCATTATTATGAAAATTAACCACAACTATAAACAGTAAATCATCAAGGAAGAAATAGAACATGCAATTCTGCAAATGTTGAGCAAATATTTTCCCCCTTAATAAAATAGTAAATGTACATACATTTTTAATATTTGTGATCAGTTTGTTGTAAGAAACTGGAAAAACAATATTCTGGATTTATTATTAAGAAGTCTTAATAAGTACTGATCTTTATATTTCAACTAAAAAAAATAAATCAAATTATTTTGATACACCATTTTAACTCCTTTCAAAACTAGCAGGAGAGGATTAGTACTAACCCAATGGGAAATGATCTCTCATATCAAATTTTATAACTTCTCAAATAAAAGATCAATCATCATCATTTTACAGAAAGTAATTTTAAAGGATCATTTGTATAGAAAACAAAAAAATATAAATCAATATCAAGTATTTTTATCAATAGGCAATTTGATTGATTAAAATTATTATTTTTCAAAAAAATAAAACAACTTAGAAATTTACTATAATTTTTCTATTCTTTTTTTAATACATGTTTATTTAAAACTATCTGCTAAGGCCCTCTTCGGCGCTCTTCACACCCAAAAAGGATTTTTATTCTATTATTCTGGTCCGAAATAGGAAGAAATAAATGGATAGGGGGGGTGTCAATATTTTGGCCATAAACGTACTCTCAGTACCGTTTCGGTTTCATATTAAAAAAATAAACATTTTTATATCGTCAAATAAATAATAAATAAATGTCCTAATGTTATTTGAATGACTGTACAAGATCCAACCGAGACTTAAACCAAAAAATAAATAAAAATATTAACTCTAATGACCAAAAGAGCATTAGAAATCACTCTGGTCAACCAACAAAGTTGTCTAACTCAAAAAAAAAATATAACTTACATCACATTTATTTGAAATAAATTATATATACGAGTATAAACATGTATATATGGAATTCTGTATCCTGGAAATAATTATATTTATTGATATTTTTTTAATATATTGTTTATTCATCTTTGACTATATAAACGTTAATAACAAAAGCAGTTTATCCGATGATGATTGATTGTTTATTAGCTGATGAAGTTAAAACGATTAATAAAAATGGTAATCAGATCAAATAAAAACATAAAAAAAAACAATAAAAATAAATAATATACATTCTACTTGACATTCGTGATTATTGTTATCAAAAATTTTTCAAAATATATTTACGCCCCTTTTCCGATGACAATTAATGTCATATCCTTGTGATTATAATCAATATTTTCCAATAAACTTTTCTTACTTTTTTATTTCAATAGACAGGCACATAAAATTTTCATAAAATATTCAAAATATTTTTAATGAGTAATAATAATTATCTCTTTTCTAATCTATAATAATAATAATAATATTCTATAATTGAGACTAGAGGGTAATTTTTCCCGGATTATTTTCGTTCCCGGGAATCGGGAAATTTTAAAAAATACTAAATTTGAGGTGGTAATTGTAAAATTTTATGTCAAAGTTAAATAAAGGTTGTTTTTGCAAAAAAATATAATAAATTTAATTCAAAAATAAAAATATATAAATCCAGTAAGATATAATATACATATAATCATCAAAATACAACACAAACATAATTATTTTCTTTTACTTGTTTAGACAATAACATTTTAGAAACGAGATGCAATCGAGGGAAATATCGCCTAAAACAGAGATCCTTCATATTAGAGGAGTAACGATTAGTTATTTATTTTTTTTTTTTTCTTTCTTTGTGTTTTTTTTTTTTTTTTTTTTTGCATTTTTTGTTGTATTTTGTTTTTTCTTTACTGTATATATCTAAAAAGATGGAAAACTGATACTCTGAGTCAGGGCCGCCCTAACCACAGGGCTAATTGGGCTATAGCCCTAGAGCGCAAGCCTTCTGGGGGCGGCATTTTTTATTAGTTTATATATTTTTACTAACCATTCTGTGTAATTTCTTATGAAAAGGGGCGCAAAATTTTAGGAGCCCACGGGCGCCGAAAATCTTAGGACGGCCCTGCTCTGAGTGTGTGATTATGGGTGCCCTCAATTAAAGACATTTATAATCGTTGAGAGTATTAATGTAAATATTTTTTTTTTTTTGTTTTTGTTTTTGTTTGCTTTTTGGATGATTTTACTATTTTTTTGTCACCACACAAAAAGGAAGACTGAAATAACATGATTGTATATATATTTCTTGAAAAAATAAATAATAATATTTATTTATTTATCAAAAAATATAATTATTTCTTTACCTTACTCGCTCTCAAAGACAGCTTATTTATATTAATTTAAGTTAAGAGGAAGGTGAAGATTAATTTCAAGGTTGTGAAGAGAATTACTTTCTTTCCAAATGGTCAAGTGCAATAGTGTATTTTATTATTATTACCTGTTCAAGAGCTATTTTACTGTAGGGGTCAGGTATGGCAATTAAAATCGAATTTTAAGTCTAAAGATTTATTAACAGTTATAAGTTATGCCAATTTCTATTACACGTGCAGACATATAACTATATATATATAAGGTTAAATACAAAATAATTTAGCAATGGCAACTGCCGTCTGCCAAAGTTCACTGTAAAAAAAACTCAAAAAATAGAAAAATTAAAGAGAGAGAAAGAAAGAAAAGAAAAAAAATGATAACAAAAGACAAATGTATGTATGTACACTTGCATTTTATATTTATTAATACGATTATTTCAGTTAACAAAGATTTCGGTATTGGTATCATAATCAGCATGAAAAATAATTAGTTTTTTTTCCCGGGAAATAAAAATTGTAGAAATTTCCCGGGCGGGAATTCCCGGGAATAACCCTCTAATTGAGACTATAAACTCAACTAATTCTACTTGTTAAATCAAAACAATAATTGACACTTGTTAATATTGTAAGTGGAGTTGAAATATCATAAATTATTTGAAATGAAATATAAATAAAAAAAAAACTTAAATTATTTACTTTTAAGTATATACACTAGTATATTTATATATATATATATATTTTAAAAATATTTTCTATATTACCAAGCACAAATCACTTGAATTACATTACGTACAAACAAAACATTCACTCTTCTCATCATGTTCCTCTACAACATCAACGACAACATCAACAACAACAACAACATACAGTTGATTGATGGACCAATGGACCGGAACACACTCCCTGTTTCTCTCCCCCCTCTCTCTTTTAAGCTTAAAAAGATTTATTTCATGATTACTCTCTCAAAAAAAAAAAAAAATAAAATAAAATAAAACAAAAAAAAAATACAAAACAAAAAATAAAATATAAAAAGAATCGAGCCATGTTAGCTTGTTATAGGAGAGTTTTAATTTGTACAAATCTTTTGGTTCAATACGATCTCGGATAGGTGGACGATTACTATATTTATATGCTGTCTAGTTTACGATTCTATTGAATGGATATGGAAAGCGAATTTTTCTTTGATAAATATTGAATGATATTAATAGAAAAAAAAGTATATTAGGTATTTTGAAAAAAAAAAATATAGAAACTAATAAATAGACTAATTGAAAAAAATTTAGTTTTTATTTTTGATATAGAAGAATATACTAGAAATATTACTTAATTCAAGTGAAAAGTATAGATAAATTATTCTTCGCTTTATTTTAAAACTAAATTAAAAGTGCATATATTTTAAGCAATCGTAGATTTTATTTACAAATAAAAAATATTTATCTAATTGAATTTACATTCATCTTTACGTTTATTAAGTAAAATGTTAATTTTAAAGTAGTCAATCTTCCTTCTGCCCTTCCTTACCCTCCCTCATTTTTACCCGATTTCATATGTCTAAGTTTTCTTTCCTTAAATTCCGGTTGTGGTTTTGGGTTTTCGGTTTTCGAGACTTCCGTTGCCGGAGGCATTTCCCTCTTCCCGCTCTATCAGTGGAGCACTTTGCTTTCCCTACCGGTAAAATGATGGCTTCTTGTTTCCGTACTTAAGTCTTTCTCTCCCTTCGTTGAATTCTTTTTTTTCTTTTTTAAATATAATCCTCTTTAGTCATTTATTTATCTATTTAAAGGAAGAATCTGAATAATTACTTGAATTTGTTTAAATTTTTATATTTGTATATTTCAAACTTTTAAAAACTTGTATTTAAATGATATGTAATGTTTTTTTTAATTCGAACCCGATTATACTATGAACATCTTCTGATATATATATATATATATATACTAGCTATTCTGATCGCCTCCGGCGATCTTCACACCTAGACGGGGCTCCGAGTGGTATTTAGTATTTGGTTGAAAGTAGTAAAAGGTTTTCATCCATTTTGTTTCAATCAGTATATTACATAAAACTTCATTTCTCTTTGTGATCTTATTTAAAATATATTTTAATTTAATCAGTAAATAAATTATATATTATGATTGTATATGTTATATCTATCTATCTCTGTGGCTCAACGGTACTCTAAAGTTCTTGGCCGCAACAACCACATTTCTCCAAGTGTCCCTATCCTGAGCCACATCCATCCACCTACCCTCTCTCATCTCTCTTATTTCCCTCCGCTTGGTCTTCCAAGCGGACGTTATCCATCGGTCTTCCCACCAATGTCTTTTTCCTCTCTCATTTTAGCCACATGCCCTGCCTTTCGCAGCCTTTTCGCTTTTATAACTATTTCTCGTTATGCAATCTCTGCCATTCCCCGATGTCCTCATCTTTTTTGGCCCATAAATACTGGGAAGAATTCTATTCTAAAATACTTTGAATAAAAATTTTCACTTTGATAATTTATATAAATTTCAATTTAAACTGATTGTGAGTCATACGCTTTGTCAAGACGTTTTTTAAAATTTTTAATAAAGGGAGATAGAGAGAGGTTCTATAATTATATATATATATATAAAAATATATTCGAATAGTTCAAATTAAATTAAAAATATAATATAAAATAATTATAACGCAGTCTAACATATAGTTGCTAACTTCTTTATAATGAAAAAAATACTATTTTGATTAATTTATAGTCAATATTTAAGTAATTATTAATCTACTCTATCCTATGTGTAAGATTAATGTATTAAGCTTTATTATTGTAAAGTTTCAATAAAATCCATTTAGTAGATTTTACGTGAAACGCGTTGGACATCCATCCATACATCCATACAAACATAGCCAATTATAATATATAATATTATATATTGAATTGAATAATTTAAGTAAATAAACTGTAGTTTATAATCTAAAAAACTGTGCTTTTCCATTAGAATAATACTGAATCTGAAGCAGAAAAAATAAGAGGACAGGATTTGATTCTCTAAATAGCTAAAAGTTTATTTTCAAGGAGAAAAAAATATATGGGATTCTTTTTTCTGGATAGACATTTGGTCGGAAAACCGATCCCTGATCATACATTTAGACACCATTTAATAAAAATCTATGATTAAATTCGATTCTTAAAAAAAAATACAGCATCATTAAACAATTACAATAAAAGTTTTTAACTTCCTCCGTAATGGAGTGGCTAAGTATTTATTTTTTTTTTTTTTGTTTATTTCACTATTAAAAAAGTATTTATTTATGTGTGCGCTTGACTAAAAGCATCATATATGGTGAGTTTTTGTTTCCCAGTTAATGAAAAAGTACCAAAAAACCTATTCTATTTTCACTTGCTGGACCAGCTTTCACAAATTACATTCCTATTGTTTTTATTTATTTATTTATTAAGACCATCTAATATTAAATTAGGTCAAAGACATTGAATTATTGATTTGTTCATAAGTACTATATGCAAAATTTATTTATATAGTTTCTTACAGAGTTCACCTGTTTCTTTCATATTTTTCTCTTAGCGTTGATTGTTTTCTATTAATATTTTATATATATATATATATAGATATTACTTTACATTGTATACTTACAATTAGAAAAATCAATCATTTTATACTAATCCTAAATGGGATTCATTAAATAAATGGAATCCAAATGGAATAATGAATTTTTTAATCTTTTTTTTTTTTTTTTTTTTTTTTGTATATTTCTATATAAATCTAAATTCTTCTGCCAAATTCATTTTATCGATTTCAAAGTTAAATTTGAATACTTCTTGTGATGAACCAAAATCTATTATATGTTGCTGGTAGAGATTAAAGAAACTGCCCTTAAAATTTTTATTATTATTTTATAATTAAAATGAAACGGATTTATTTTACTCTGATTCAACACAATTCACCATTTTCAATTCAACTGATTTCTAATCTAAAAATGATCAATGTATAAAATTAGATTTTTCTTTATTTTGATTTTATTCTTTTTGTTCTCTTTCTCTTCTTTTAGACTATGAAATGAGTATTATTTTTTTTTTTTTTTTTTGTTCTGACTAAAATCTAAAACACAAAAGATATCAAAGATCGTGCAATAAAGAGAGCAAATTTGAATAATTTTCTTTCCACAATACCAACCTCAAATAAAATTATGCTAATATATTATAAATGATGGAAATTGCGTTTTCATTCAAAGTATATGTGCATTAATATGTGTATATGTATGTATAGAAGAGGGAAGCAATAATATCAACATCCTACATCAATATCTTTGATGCCTATATGTTCGTATCATATCTCAAGGGTGGTTTTGTCGGAGGTGGAGGGTTGTGTTACGGATTAACTTTAGTTGAACAATGACAGACTGCATCTGGACCATTTATATGTATGTCAGAGTGAGCTAGCAAATAGGGCAAATTTTGATTAAAAGCATCTCCGCTTATAAAGGCTTAACGGAAACAACAGATGGCTTAGCCCCCTCCCCCACCCCCTCCCGCTACGCCTCTCGCGCTATACACTCGTGCAGGTTAAGTTAAAGCAATTAAATTTCAAAGTCTATCCATCCATATTTGAGGTAAAGGATCTTCATTTACCTCATTGAACTCGAAACTGCTAAACCGATTAACGAATATCTCAAGTATTGAGTTGCCTTTGAAGACAGATGTCTTAACTATTATGCATTAAAATAAAGGAGAATTATCTGCCAATCTTGACTCCCTTTTACACCTTCATTATCAACGAATTCGATCATTCTTATCACTCCTTTTCTATAGAATTAATTTAATAAATACATAAAATAGAAGATACCGCGAATTCTTTTGATGAACCCTTAAACATTATACTTTGACTGGAAAATGATCATTTTTTTTTTATCTTCGAGAAGAAAGTCTTTAAAAATGTGCACATTTATAATTGAAAACATATGTAACATAATATACAAGAAGAAAAGTATGATCTAATATTCAAAGGAATTGATTATCGCTCCAAATTTTTTGTACTTTATTTATTAAGGAATCTTAAATAACAAGATAAAAAATTGAGTAAAACTTTTATTATAAATTGTTTATTCATTTATTTGCTTAATTAATTAAATAGTTTTACTTTTATTTTTATATAATTATTAACAAGAGTTACAAAACAAAATTCAGACTTCTTGTTATAACATCCCGTTTTTAGGTGCTCTGTCCCAAAAATGTCTTCGGGACAGCCTATTGTCCCGTTATTTCAATATTAGGGACGTTACGTACTTTTTTCAAACTTTTTTCAATTTAGTTCTAAAAAAGTAAGGTAAACCGTTTGTCCAGGTTTGGTGTTTTCGAAATACGGTCATAAAAAATGAAAAATGATTGTTTTATATATTTCAATTTTGATCCTCTTTGATAATAGTTTTGATGAGATAAGCCCCTTTACTGCATAATAACAGGTGTTATTCGATTACAACGTCGATTTAAATTCTTCTCGAATATTATTATCTTTCGTGATTACAGATCTTAAGTATTTAAATATTTATACTTTTTCAAATTCTACATGTTGTATGTTAAGACTTTGTGTGTTAATAGTATTCCTCTCTGTTACTAAATACTTTGTCTTAGCACTATTAATTTTTAACCCCATCTCTTTTCCTGCTTCGATTAATTTTCTTACGCCTTCTTTGATTGCAGTTGCCGAATCTCCTATAATATTTAAGTCGTATCCGTAGCTTAATTCTTGAATTATTTTGTTTAATTACATTTCGGTTGATATTTCCCCAATTTCTCTAATCACATATCTCCTCTTCCAGTCCAATTCATTGACCTATCCATGTTGCATAAGGCATTTAAATTTCTTAATTTGGCTAGAACACTCCGTTTTTTAAAATTTTAAATAGGGGAGAGAGAGAGGTTCTAATTATATAATATATATATATACATGTATTCGAATGGTCCATGTATTATTAATATAAGTATTTTTTTTTAAATTATCAATATAAACATCCATTTATTTAAAATATTCTCAGATAATACCCCTATTTTAATATTATAATTAAATATACAACTTTTAAAGTATTATAATTACACTACTATTTCTGAATGTAATATCAAGTAGATTTTCAAAATTTTCTATTTTTTTGCATATGATTGATTACATGTGTTATAATTTAAACAAATTCAAATATTCTAATTTTTAAATTTATATACAATTTAATATTATTTTTTATTAATATCATATCAAAAAAGAGAATTTATTAAAAATTAAAATTTTTTTATTCATAAGATTATATGTTTTTTAATATTTTTTTTCCAATTTTCATTTCTGTTGTGTTACCCATAATAGTGAACCCTTTTGATGAACAAACCATTGATCAGCAATTCAATGGGGAATGATGTGTATATTTGTGTGTATTCTTATATGTATTGAGGATATTTTGATTTCGATTAGTTCATCACCTCTTTCCTTGCCAGTTCCAGATTGTAAAAGGGTGGTGGGCAAATGTTCAGCTTCTCTTGTCGATACTCTCTCTCTCTCCTTCTTTCTCTCTACTGGAAGCCATTAACAAACACACCAACAGAGACATCGAGTGCTGTCATCCCACCCATACATTCTGATACACAGACACATTCACAAATACACGTACCTCCGAATTCTGAACAAGAGAGTATCAATAGAAGGCGACAAGACAAAAGGCTTAGTTGTCGGTTGCTCTCCCAGAAAGTTTTTCCTATGTGTGAATAAATCATTTCCCTGACAACAAATAATCAAGATTAAAAGGCCAACCAACATTTTAATTATTTTCCATGATACAAAAAACAAAATAAAAATATTTTTTTATATGATATTATATCAAAAATATTTCTTATTTTAAAATAATTATTTTTAAGAGAAAGGTTCAGATCCAGCGATATAGTTACAGACAATGTTCCAATAATTAATCTATAATATAATAAAGAAAAAATTATATTTACTTCTATTCTTTTATAATATTAAATGCATTAATAGTATAATCAATGTATCTATTCAAGAGTTTATTTTAAATTGAACTTACTCAAGTCTTTAAGTTAAGTTTGAAATAACATTTTTTTTATAATTTTAAGATTTTATTAGGGTTCCAAATTAATATCCGCGGAAAGATTTGAAGAAAACCAGATTTGAACATATTGATATTGTTATATATACGAGTGTGGTCTGAAAAGTTTCCGACCTGACCAAGAAAAACGATGTTTTTCAATTTTTACCGACCGACGATAGTAAGGGAGGTATTGTTTTCACACCAAATTTCACATGTGGAGATTTTTACATATCTCCACGAATCATGCATTTTCTAAACAGAAAAAAGTATTTTTAGCATGATGTCTGTCCGTCCGTCCGTATAGATGTGTACAGCCTGAACGGCTCAACCGATTTTGATGAAATTTGGTATATTTACTTAATGCATCAGTGGGATGAATTGATCAACTTTTGGTGCAATTCCGGAAACCGGAAGTGGTAGTATTAGCGATCGACGATAGGAAGGAAAGGGTTATTTTCACACCAAAGGAGATTTTTTTATATATCACCACGAATCATGCACTTTGTATTGGTTTTATCCTCGAGAAAAATCATATTTATTAGTTTTTTCTTGATTTAAAATTATATGACGTCATCCAGCCATTCATGACGTCACAGCCTGGTCTTTCATATATATTATAAATAAAATAAAATTAAAAATGTTTATATTTATTATTTATCTATCCATATCTGTTTTTTATTACATTAATAGATATATTAAAATTATTTGAAATTGTTTCTGTAGCTGGAAATTAATTTATTTCAAACAGTCGGTCGGTTCGGACCTGGCCACAGGTCAACTTATTTTTTTTGTTTTATTTTTCAAAATTCAAGATAGCTGAGACCTGTACGATGTCAGCTGTACGTGTGCGAAATATTTTGCAAAACCATATGAATATGGAAAGCTGTGTGCAACGTCGGTGCCGCATTTCCTAACGTTAGACCAAAAATTGCTTCGAAAAACCATTTCTAACGATAATTTGGCGCTGTAGGCGTAATCAAAACTAATTTTTGCGTCGATTCATAACTGTTGATGAGACTTAAATTAAATCCAATTTAATTAATTAAATAATTTATTAATTAATTAAATAATTTATTAATTAATTAAATTAATTAGAACACCGTTATGAGAAATGTATCAGTGTTGATGAAGATTATGTTGAAAAATATAGCAAAAAAAAAATTGAAAAACATCGTTTTTCTTGGTCAGGTCGGAAACTTTTCAGACCACCCTCGTATTTCTTTGGTTTAGCATGATTCCAAAATATTAAAAATCCGTTCATTTGAAAAGATAGTTGATATAAAATGAAAGGTGAAATATAAAGTCAATTATTGTCTGCCTTCAAAGAGCTAAATTTTTTAAATTTATTAATGAAAATAATTTTAAAAATTTTCAATTTAAATTTTGCTCGTGACATTTTAACGACATAAAAATTAAAATATATTTTAATTTTAATTAAATGTTAAATAAAATTTATCTTAAATATTTTGTATAAGAAATTAATAAATTTTCGTCTTGGATGAAATTAGGATTTGCAGCAAATTACTTAATCATTCATCTGTGATGTTTGAGGGTTATAAAAGTTTTTCCTCTTTTTAAAACAGAAAATAAAACATTTTATATACAAGTGCTGGAATTCGAATGATGAAAATTATTTGCATTAGGAATTAGTACAATAGTTACAAACTCTCTATTTATCAAATAGAGACAACAAAATATTACTACATCCTCTAAATTTTACGTTCATTCCCCCCTCCCCACCCTCCTTATAATATTTTTGTTATTTTATTTTAAATGTTTACAACTATTTTTCAAAAAGTAATTTACTTTCGGATTATTTATTTTTTTTTTATATACAATGAACATAAAAAATAAAATAATTTTAATGCGTTTTATTCTTTTTAATATTATTTCCCATTATATTAAACCTCGTATCTGAAAAAATATAACAATATTTTTTGTAGGACTTTGAAACTTCTTGATGGTTCTTTAAAAACGGTTTCACCTCCCCTGTCGCCAATTTCATGCCTCCGTTTCACCTGTTTCTTGTAACTTCGGGTGATTTCATTTCAACGGTCTTCTGTCTCCAATGACGCCATCGCCACACCCTTCATTGACCGCTTAACTTTGTTCACATTCTATTTCTATTTAAAAGACCAAGTAACGAACACTTCTACGATATAACCGGCCAACAAAACCCCATCTCTTATTATCCTGTCTAGGAAGGCTGAAAAAAAGCTCAGGCAACTTGGCGCTTTTTCTTTTAACGATCGCCAACCAAAAGACCCAAAGAGCTTCTCATCGTCACTTTCATTTTATACCGAGGCCCTTTAACTGAATTACCTTTTCAATTACTCTTAAATAAGCTGCTTTGCCAATGACAACTTTTAACGGCAACTTACATGACTTTGCTATTAAATTCTATACTTCTAGAGGGTGGACTTTTATGAATACCAACTTAAGAAAAATCTGATTATTAATATTATTATTATTTTCATTAATATTAATAATAATAATAATATAATTAGATTTATAAATAATTAATCAACTTTTCAAATTAAAAAAGTTTTTGATTTTGCTATTCAAAAAAAAAAAAAATAAATAAATAAAAAAGAACTTATTTTATTATAGAATTTTATAAAGAAAGAAATGATTTCAATCCCTTAAAAAGGCAGCTATACAATTTATTTTAGTATTTATTTTGCTTAAAATGTATAGAATAAATATATTATATAGATTAAATAAACTTCATTCAACTTGAATTTTTCGTATATCATTTATATTATGTATATATAAGTATGGAAAAGTAGATTCTATACAATAAATTTTTTTCACAATTTCAATAACGAATCACCTTTTTGGGCAAAAATTATTTTTTAACAAAATGTTTGTTTCTATATAATCCGTAAATCATTTTCGCTCTTAAAATATAGTATTAATTTATAATTAAGTAATTAGTCATGTTACGTTTTCAAAATATTTTTGACTTCATAAAACACTAAATAAAATGTATACCCCTTTACTTTTAAATAGAAAAGAAGAAATATTCTAATAAATTAAGAATATAATTAAAAAAATAAAAATAATAATTTAAGAAAAATATGATCTAAATATTTTATTAAATTAATTAAAATAAAAATTTATAGAATAAGTTATTTAATTGTAATGGTATTGGAATATTAGAAATTAAAATAAAAATTTAAATATTATAATAATTTTTTGTTTGGGAATTGTTAAAATTATTAATTTTAGTTTCATTATGTAATGAATCGACACCTTTACTGAACCTGTGGAGGCTCTGAATGAAATTATGAAGTATTATATACATTTTTAAACATTAATTCCTGCTATTATTGATTAGATAATGATGAAAATTATAGCCTATGTTAAAATAGAGGTATATGAGAATATTGGGATGGTATTTCATAGTAATCGGTTCCGTCAATTTTGAGTCTATAACGTCACAATTTTTTGTGCGACATACATAGAGATATATGAACAATTCTATAATCAATTTTTTAGAGGTCCTGAAAGTGAAGATATGCAAAAAATTTTAAATTCTGAGCAATGTGCAGACAAAAACCTTTTTAAATATATATTTATGGATTTTTTTTTAATAATAGAAGGAGAATTTAAAAATTTAATTATTTCTTTAGCAAAAAATGAATATTTTAGTCTGTGAATTAGTTTTTTTTTTTAACATTTAGTTTGATCTTTTTTATTGTTTTGTATTTTGTTTTTCTTTGGTTTTACTTTTCTGTAGATGAAATTGATACTCTGAATCTCTAGATGTGGTTATGTAAACCCTCAATTAAAGACATTTGACCGTCGATTAAAGAGTTTGATGTATTATCTAAATATGTAAATATGTTTTGCTTTTGTTTTGTTTTTGTTTGCTTTTTTTCGATATTTTTGCTATTTTTTTGCCAGATCGCAAAAAGGTGGTTTGAAATAACATACAAATGAATGTATATGTATTTCTTGGATAAATAAATAAAATAAAATAAAATCCCTCTCATCAATTTCTTAAATTAAATATATTGAACCAAACAAAAAATGCATATTTATTTGATTCAAAGCTATTTAGTATTATTTTCCTTTGGTTACTGGTTATTTTACATTTTTCATTGATAAAAATTAATTAAAGTAATAATCAACGTGATTGATATGAATCAATATATTTTCAAAAACATATACTCTATTTTTGTTGACTTGGCTCTATGTTTCAACAATTTTTTACAACGACTGAACCGCATTTAACAAGGCTTTGGAGCCATACGAAATCCTGCTCTGGTGACTTCTATTATATCTTAATTTAATTTAGTCGGAGCCGGAGCCCGCCAAGTCGGAGCCAGAACAGGTCAACATGGCTCCACATCTCTGGTATATAGTCACCGGAGAGTCAATAATTATATAAACTAGTTCCTTTTAAATAATTTATAAAATTACAATTTCTTTTATAATTATACTCCTTTTAAATATTTAAATGTAATTTATTTATTAATATTAATTGAATTTTATTATTATTTTCTGTTTAATTTAATTAATTAATTATTTAAATAAAAAGACCTATATAGATAATTAATATACAAGAAATTAAATATTAGAATAGCATTAATGGAAGAGGTTATAAAGATTCAAAGATTAGTATGTTTAGGATGGAACTGAACTCTTGAATTCTAAATATCTTAGCTGACAATGGGATTTAGTAAATTGACACTTAAAAATTTTAAGATTAATTATTTGAAAGGCTACATAAATATAAAAAAGATCGTATTTGATTTGACATTCGTTATGAAAGATGTCATTTTGAATATTGTTCCAATGGTCGATTGGCAATTATCTATTCAGAAAGGCCATTGCATGTTAATAATGAATTTAATCTATTTCAATAGTTTCTATTCAGTCAGCTTTTGGGTAGTAATACAAGGTTTTGATGTTTCTTCTATTGAAAGTTTATCCTGTAGTCAGGCAAGCTTCTGAGGAAATAAAATCAGTGTTTTGTGTGTAGTGTATATGATGCAATTGAGTGCAGGGCAGGGCAATGCGGAAGGAGTGGGCCGGAAAGTTGAGGGTGAGTGTGGAGGTTGGCTGCTGCTGCGTGTATCGAGGGAGGTTGGAATGAGTGCTTAGAAAGAAAGAAGATGCGATATTTCGGCATTGAAAGAAAGAAATAAAAAGGGATTCGGTCTCTTTCGCTCTCATTGAGAATAGAGAAAGGAAAGTTGGGAAATTCGCAAATATAGAAATTTATGAGTCTTTCCCGCTTGTATTGCAAAAGAGATGGAAAAGTTTGTCCTACCCATGAAATGAAAGACGGCGATAGAGAGAAGATAGGATGAAAGAAGCTGAGATTCGGAATGGTGGAGGGGGATATTATCATTAATAATATATTGATTGAAATAAAGCGATGTTTTCTAGTTTATAGGTTTGTTTGCTTATATACATACATACATACACACACACATATATATATATATATATGTATATGTATAAATGAAACAAAGTAATTGAAAAAAATGTTTTTGGAATATTATATTAAAAATTGCCTTTTAAAATAAGGAAAAATATGGCAATGAAGACTGTGCTATTAACTTAGTAGAAAGGCAAAAAAATATTGTTATTGTTTTGTTTAATAACAAAACTATCAAATAAAAAAATTAATATCTGAATAATTCCAATTAGGAAAAAAAAATACTTTATAATTGCAATTACAAATCATTAATGTTAATACTAAATAATATATAAAATGTTAAAAGTAGCCTAATCCCCACAAAGAGGAAGGCGGGAATCTTACTAAATAAATCAAATTAAAAAATACTAAACACTATATAGATTAATTAATTTACAATATTAAACAATACCTCCCTCACTATCGTCGGTCGGTAAAAAAGATCGAAAAAAGATATATTTTTAGGGGTTTTTATTAAAATTTGAAAACAAAATTCCTTTTAAGTAGGGGAATGAGGTGAACTTATCAATTTTCTCAATTCTTGAGATTATGTGGCTTTACGGAATTCGAAACCTCTTGTTCTATTATATCATAATATAATAAATATACATAAATAGTAAATAATATATTATTCAGAACATGTATATTTATTATATTAAAAGATATCTATGTACTTAATTGATGTAATATTATTACAAATAAAAAAATTAAATAATTAATTAATAATTAAATAAATTAAAACAAACTGATAAAAACAATTTCTGTAAAATTTATTATATCTATAAGGAAGATAAAAATACAATTTAATTATACTAAATACTTTTATTTATTTTTAAAAAGTATATAACTTTAATTTTTAAAAAAAACAGTAAAAAATTGTTGAAATGTTTTAAATGGTGTTCATATCAATTTTAAGCAATTATTTTATTAATTATTTTTATTTATTATTTATTAATAAATATAAAATTCTTTTACTTAAAGATCATTTAACTACTTGACACATACTAGGTTTAAAATTATTTTTATTATTAATCTAGTGAATAAAAGTTTCTTAGAATATAATGAATTTTTATTTTTATTTTGTACTTAGTATATCGCACGCGCTAAGGTAAATTATTATTATTATTCTAAATGTGAGCGGTTTACATTTACAATAGTCAAATTCAGAACAACAATTATTTCTTGACAATAATATGGATGGAAATTAAGCCCCTGGGATATGTACCTTAAATTAATTTTCAAGAATAAAAATTGCTCGGGTGTGTAAATTTGCCAGTCTCTTATTATTTAAATGTCCCAGTGGATTTAAAATCAAATGAAAGTGGTAATCATTTTACCCTTTCAATTTTTATAAGATTTCTAGAGATTTAGATACTATAAATGACATCAGGAAATTTAATAATTAAACTTTTAATAACATTATTTATAATAATAGAATAAATATGATTTTATATGAGAAGTTGATTGCAATTAACTAAAATTTTAAATGAACCAGTTATGTGGTCACTCTCATATGACTAAAATATATTTGTATACATTGACTAAGCCCTTCTTAACTATACTAAATAAGTTGACCTGTGGCCGGGTCCGAACCGACCGATGTTTTGAAGTAAATTAATTTCCAGCTACAGAAACAATATCAAATAATTTTAATATATCTATTAATGTAATAAAAACAGATATGGATACATAAATAATAAATATAAACATTTTTAATTTTATTTTATTTATAATATATATGCAAGACCAGGCTGTGACGTCATGAATGGCTGGATGACGTCATATAATTTTAAATCAAGAAAAAACTAATAAATATGATTTTTCTCGAGGATAAAACCAATACAAAGTGCATGATTCGTGGTGATATATAAGAAAATCTCCTCATGTGAAATTTGGTGTGAAAATAACCCTTTCCTTCCTATCGTCGATCGCTAATACTACCACTTCCGGTTTCCGGAATTGCACCAAAAGTTGATCAATTCATCCCACTGATGCATCAAGTAAATATACCAAATTTCATCAAAATCGGTTGAGCCGTTCAGGCTGTACACATCTATACGGACGGACGGACGGACAGACCTCATGCTAAAAATACTTTTTTCTGTTAAGAAAATGCATGATTCGTGGAGATATGTAAAAATCTCCACATGTGAAATTTGGTGTGAAAACAATACCTCCCTTACTATCGTCGGTCGGTAAAAAATGTTTATTACAATGTGTATTATTTACCAAATTTATTTAATATTATTTTTTATATTTTAAATTCGGAAAAAATAAAATATACAAAAATTAAAAATATACATTTTTGGGTATATTTATAAAATAGAAGGTCAAAGCTTTCCCTCTCTCATATTTGTAAAACTACCCTGCCAGTAATATAATATTAATATAATTATTGGAATTGCAACTGCCACCATTTGCATTGCATTACGGTTATATCACAATATATCTAGTATATCCATTGTTTTTATATTTATAATCTCATTTTGCATCATCTATATATTCTCTTTATTGCTTTTTTTAATTGAAATAATGTATATAATGATAAATTTTCTTTTGGGGTTATAATTTATGCTTTAGTGGTAGAAATGCAAAACATATCACATTCTTTTTCATTTTGAATAAATGGCGTATATATAAATCAATATTTAAAAATAATGTCTTATTTTGATTCATATTATTCAAGAATTGATTTTATTTTGGATCAGGTTTACATCTCTAATACCGACAAATGGTTCAATCCAAAAATACCATCTGAATAAAATAGATTAGCAATTTGCAGCTTGTCCATGCATTGCATTAAAATAAGAATAAAAAGTGAAGAAACTATTAACTCAGATGAGAGCAGGAATTATTAGTATTCCAAATTATTTAGTATTTCAATATTCTAAAATTTTATCTGCAGAAAAATCTAATTTTATATTTATTATTTCCCAATTATTTAAAAAAAAAAAAAATAAAATAAATATAATACAATTTTTATTATTAATTTTGTTATTGTTCAACATAATAATTTTAAACACACAAAATCTTAACGTAGAATTTGAAAATGCAGAAAAATTTAAATACTTAGTTTTTTGTAATCACGAAGGATAATAATATTCGAGAAGTATTTATATCGAGGTTGCAATCGGGTTACCATGCAGTAAAGAGGCTTATCTCGCCAAAATTACTATTAAGAGGAATCAAAATTAAAATAAATTAATCTACGGGTACCACAAATAGATGGCGACGCGCCAACGGACGCCAACTCAGGACGAGAACAACATAGTGGAGATATTGTATATAGTGTAGATAGTGTGAAACAATAAATCGAGTTATGTCTCCAATTCTTCGGCAATCAACATCCTACATCCACCACACCTATATACATGTCCGCCACACAATTTTATTTTTGTTTGTATTATATGGGTGTGAGGCATGATCTAAGACCTTGGGAGACGAGAGTAGATTTAAAATATTTGAAAATAGGATTCTTCGCAGCATTTGTGGGCCAAAAAAAGATGAGGTCGCCAGGGAATGGCGGAGGCTGTATGATGATGGCTGGGTGATGACGGACTTGCGAAAAATATATTTGTGGGGAAGAAGAACGATTGGGAAACGTCCGGTTGGAAGACTCATTTGGTGGATAATGTAGGAAGAGACGTGGGATAGATAGAAGAAAATAGGAGTTGGATAGATGTAGCTCAGAATAGGGGTACTTTTCGAGTTCCACAAAGATAAATAAATAGATCTCTTCAAAATACGAGTATAGTTAAATTATACAAAATAAAAATAGAAGGAAAAAAAAGGAAAATGAACTTTATAAAAAGGCCCCCCTTATACCCGCCGTCCCCTCTCGTTTTTCCCCCGGGGGTACATTGCAAACAGGTTTGATTGGATCAGAGCAAAGTCCTCTGAAGGTGCTGTCGTTCATCAAAATAAATCACAGCAGTCAGATAGCAATTTCCATTTTTTTTTAATATCAAGCCAATATAATTGCTTAAAAATGATATGAACACCATTTAAAACATTTCAACAATTTTTTACTGGTTATTTTAAAAATTAAAGTTATATACGTTTTAAAAATAAATAAAAGTATTTAGTATAATTAAATTGTATTTTTATCTTCCTTATAGATAGAATAAATTTTACAGAAATTGTTTTTATAAGTTTGTTTTATTTTGTTTAATTATTTATTAATTAATTAATTAATTTATTTGTAATAATTTTGCATCAAAAAAGTACATAGATATCTTTAATGTAATGAATATACATGTACTGAATAATATATAATTTTCTATTTATGTATATTTATTATATTGTGATATAATAAGCCAAGAGCTTTCGAATTCCGTAAAACCACAAGATATCATAATCTCAAGAATTGATTGAAGATTGATGAATCGACCTCATTCCCCTGCTTAACAGGAAGTTTGTTTTCAAATTTTAATAAAAAACTAAAAATATATTTTTTTTTCGATCTTTTTTTTTAATTTTAAAAAATATGATTACATTATTTGTTTATTTTAAACAAAGAAATAAGATAAAAAAAATTTAAATTAACAAAATTTGTATCTCCCCTCCAAAAAGAAAACATAATTATTGAATCATATTTCGTACTTCATTATGTATAATTAATATATATTTATATCTATATATAGTTGAATTTAAAATTACGTGAAAAAGCCATAATTTATTTTCAAAGAGGAGAAAAGAGAAGATTGTTTTTTATCTAATTCAATTTTTCCCTCTCGATTTCACCTGAAAATCACTTTCTATTTTTTTTTCTCCTTTTCTATCTTTTTTAACTCACTTTTTCTCACTCTCTTACCAAAATAATTCTATTCTTTTTTCCCCTATACATTTAGCTAGTAATCTTTTTTTTCATTTATTTATTTTTTTATTTGCTATTTCAAATTGAATAAAAAAATCTGTAAAAATAAAAGAAAAATAGAAGTAAATATAGCTATAATATTATTATTAGTTTATTTGAATTTTTCAATAGTAATTAAAAATAATAGATTTGAAATATTTTATGTAAATAGGTATTAATAAATTAAATTTATGTACCTTAATATACTAGTGTTGATTTAATAGAAATTTAGTATCATTTCATTGAGTAAACTATTTGATGATAAACAAAATTATTATTTTGTAATCAACAATATACTAAAATATAAATTCTAGATTATCAAATGGAATAAAAAGATTAATTTAAGTAAATAAAATTTAATTAATTTAAGAAAAAATATTAATCAATTTATATAATATTATAGATAATTTCCGATTAATTATAGATTTTCACAATACAATTATGAAAAAAATTTAAAATTACTTGATAATTGATTTTTTTTTTAAATGGTGGGTAATTGTTTTTTTTTATATCTTATTCTATATAATTATTTTAATTTTACTTGCCATCAAAATTTATTTTATAAGCTGGTAAAATTTAGGATCAATGTAATAAAATAACGATCATTTAGAATTGGGTGTGTAAAAGGTCATTTTCATTTAGCAAAATACTTTTTTCTTGAGATTTT
Source organism: Labia minor (assembly GCA_963082975.1). Taxonomy (NCBI): domain Eukaryota; kingdom Metazoa; phylum Arthropoda; class Insecta; order Dermaptera; family Spongiphoridae; genus Labia; species Labia minor. Next base: position 15,053,506 of record OY720346.1, read on the forward strand.
CTTTATATAGATAGCATTCCATGTTTTTTTCTTATTGTGGTTAGTAAAACGTTTAAATTAGTAGCAATAACAGTTATCGTTTTAGATAGAAAATTACCATTTCCGTTTGCACTTATTCGAGACATTAAACTCAAAGAAATTTTCCCTTCTTTTCCCGTTCGCATTGTTTTATTTTTTTATTTTTTAATATCATTTACAATTAGTATACAATAATAAGACTATTTCTAGGAGTATATGAAATATTTATATAAGTGAATAAGCAAATAGAAAGGAATTCAAATTTTAATTCTAAATTCTTAACTAAGCAATTATTATTTTATTTTATACAAGCTGTGAATGCCTCGACAATCTCGGGTTGTGTTTAGTTGTTTTCCTCACATAATTTTTGCATAGTGGTCTTTGCCGCCCTTTACCCAGGGTGTAAGCTCTGTCATGTTAACATCACTTGAAGGGATATATTCAATCAAGTAGGTTTCCTTTTAAACGGGGTAGAAGTGTTGTATGATCTGTACTAGAACCCTGATTCTCTGGATTGGAGGCCGCTACTTTTTATTTCAAATAGCTTCCCAAATTTGATCCCTCAGTTTGAGAGAACCTCGCACCAAATCTCAATAAAAAAACTTCTTTTCTTTCATTATCCGCCAAGAATTAAGAATATTAAATATTAATTTTTTTAAAGAATTTTAAAATTTTACTTTCTTTGTTTATTTTATCTAATTATTTATCCGCGTAAAATAATGTATGAATGTTATTATATTTATGTTGTATGACTAGTATTATTAATATATGTATTTCAATTTTATAAGTATTATTATTTTCAAAGAAGACTAATAATTGCAAAAGAAAGAGCAATATATTAAATAATTTTCAACATTCTTACCCCGTTTCCATTTTTAGCAAAAAACATGATTTTATTTTTATTTTTCCTTTTTAAATTTTTATTAAAATTTAAAAAAAGACCAATATTAAAGTGATTATTGATATTATTTCAAGTTAATATTTTTTTTTCCAAATTCTATTAATTCATATTAATAAAATAATAACAATAATAAATTTAGTAAAATATTTGATACTTTAAAAAATAATAATTTGCTTTATCTTTCGTTCGATTTATACACATTTATATTCATAAATGACCCATAGAATCAATCACTTATTGGCTATACAATGAGAATTGATATGAAAATGAAAAGTTTTAAAGACTTTAGATGTTTTTTTAGCCAATCTGATGATTGAAAACAATCAAGAGATATAAATTGAAGGTGACGGAAAGAGAGACAATGGTGTGGTGAGGGGGAAGAGGAGGGAAATTTCAACAAACATATCACAAAAGTTGAACGAAGAGAATAATATTTCACCAAATAACAAAAAGTTATAGTTGTTATATTTCGAAACTTGGTGTGCTGTTATTTTCCCTTTATCTGTATTAAGATCAACGACCAAATCTAATGAATTAAAATTGGGTTAATTGAAAAACACCAAATTTTCATATCTACATTTTATGATATGCATTTGGGGGAACATGCAGCAGAACTTTAAAAAAAACAAAACATTTCCATAAAATTCATCATCATTTTTGATAACCATTTCAATTGAAATATGGTCTTTTTTTATATTTCTGTTCAACTTTTGCCTCAATTTGTAGTTAATCTTTTAATCTCTACCACCCTTCCCCTTCTTTACTTTTATATTATACTATATTCTTATATAGTAAAGCATACTTATGGATAATTTTGCTTTTTAAAAGATTATAATTTTTTTATCTATATTACCAAGATAAATGAACTTTCAAGACTGCTGAAAACATTTTTTTTTATTGTTTTAGTCCTAAGGGGTGTATAAAATTGACATTTTTATATATATCAAGAAAAAAGTAATTTCAGTGTTATACTTATTTTAAGTAGATTTTCTTTCAAAACTAGTTATAAGAGTAAGTCGAACCATAAAATTCATTTTTTCTGGAAAAAAATATATACATTTAGATAGGCGGTAAAATAAAATCCAATCTAATTGTTTTTCAGATTAATTTAATATAACTTTTGTGAAATTAAAGTAAAGTTAAATTAAATTAATCTGAAATTATATTCAATTTCAAATATTCATTTAAAAATAATCTAAATTTTGTTTTTTAAAAATAAAATGAAATGAAGAAAAGAGCAAAATAGACCATCTTTTGTTAGTGGGTGATTTAAAGTGTAGTTAAAATTTTTTTATTTCAATAGTCATCTAAAAGCTTAATTTTTGCATTCGTCCAGAATATTTTTTTTAATCGTGTTAAGTTTGAATTAATTGTCTCTTAAGTAGAGCAATTAAGACCATTAACAGAGAATTTTATTATTCTAAGACGTTTTATTAATCTTGTTTCTAGTTAAAATGTCCTTATCAGGCCATTTTTATACCTAAATGTATCCGTATTCTGTATTTATATTCATGATATTGTCATTTATTTAGACTTAAAGCAAAAAAAAGGTCTAGAAGGGTTGGTTCTGACGTAGATGATACAAAATCTTATCGGACAGGTGGGGTGAGAATGGAACGGTGGAAGTTAAAAGTCTGTTTAATGTCTGAAGAGTAAATAAGATTGGAAATTGTTATCCCTCCACGCTTATAATCGTAAATTCTACTAAATAAATAAATAAATACATAAATGGTTGTAAAATAAAACAGGTAATTACACAATTCAACAATTAAATAAATAATAAACTTAATTCTTGTTAACATGATATTATTTTCATTATATTTAATCTAAAATATAAACTTTTTTCTTATTCTATGCAAATATCATCTTTGAAATAAATTGATTTTTTTTTTTAATGACTTTTTTTCCTCCAATTCAATTATTAAAAATTCATCCTGTCAATGTAAATCTATTAAGCTACTTGTAACGAGAGGGAGAAATTTTCTTTTGATTTCTTCCAATTTTTTATGAAAATCATTTTTATCCAATTATTTTTGTTAGAAATCTATTCATCGATCGATCAACCTATCCATGTAATTTTATTTCTGGATGATGATATTTTAAAAGAGAGGGATATGAATATTTCGATATAATTTCATTTCAATTAATCATACTTTTTTTGTTTTGAATTTACTAGCGCTTCAATGCATATATATATATATATATATATATATTAATTATTCTATTTAAAATGCCGATAAAACAGAATAGGGAAATAATTACAAAATGAAAGGATAAGTGAAGTGAATGAGACAAATAATTCTATGTTTATCTATTTATACTTTTAGGTTGTGTATTTATCTATCTATATATATATGTCAAAGATTGAATAATTGCAGCATGTTTTTTTTTATATTCGTGCGATTAAGAATGCCATTAAAAATAGAGATAAAGGCTCTCATAGACCGACCGGGGGTGGGGGGTAGAGTGTCTGTTCCGATGAGATTATCCAAAAGCATCGCAGAAACAGCGCATTGTGTTTTATTTTAATGCTTCCATCCGCTTTGATATAAATCCACTTTAATCAAATTGTCGCTGTCCATCCCCACTCCCTTTCAACTTACATTGCCCATCCTTCAATTTCGTTCAATACTATATACACATACACTCTCTTTCTGTCTCTGTTTCGCTTTTTTTTATACATTTTTATTCGTGTATTTAATTACAAATCGACGAAAATGCGTCGCTTTGGTAAATTCGATTGGTAGAACGTGTAAAGAATAAAAGCCAATGGAATGTGTCAGTATGGTGGTTGGTATCACACTACGCGAATATTATTCGATTTTATTTTAGAATACCTGTTAGAGCTCTTTGGGCAATTATGCTCTTCTATTTTTATTTAATTTCTATATATGATTAAATAAAAAATAAAAGAGGTCATTATTTGGTAATTAACAAACAGCCCTTTTGAAACCACCGAAATATCAAATTTATAGAGTAAATCGATTATTTTGTTTAATTTTTTATATCAATTCATACTTTTATCTTATTTTATTTTGTTTATATGTATATATATCTTTAAAATGAAAATTTTAGGGTAGATTGAAATGTCTCTTTTTCTATTCAATCTTCCGATGAAATTAAAAAAAAAAAAAAAATAAAATAAAATTTCTAAAAATAAACTTCGATCCAATTTTTATTTTTAATTGTCAATTTTTAATAATTTTTCATTAACAAACATAATTGGAATAAATCAACAACCTTTTATTATCAAAACAACAACAACAACTGCAAAACTAAACTTATGTAATTTAAAAAGAGTCAATCAAAGTAAAATATAAAAAAAAAATAACATTTCTACGTTGTAATTAGAAAAAAATTAAAATACTTTCTAGAAAGAATTTTGTCAGTAATCATCAAGCAAAGATAATAAAATTTAGTTGGCAATCAAATTTATTTTTGCGTATTTCAAACTAACCTACCACCATCCTTGAACTAACCCTTTTTTCCTCTTCTCACCCTCCTTTACTCTTTTCCTTAGCCATTTGAACGTCTTAATTCATTCCTTTTAACTGTAACGAGAGAATAAAATAAGTTAGGGCGTATAAAAACAATAAAGATAAAGATAATTACAGAGCGTTTAAAAAAGAAGGGGGTGATGGAGAGAGGTAGGGAAGGAGAGATGTTTGTTGATGAAAACAGACATTTAAAAAGCAAAATGAACGAATGTATTTTATTGGAAGAGCAAAATTAATTGATGAACAGATGGTCCAAAAGAGATCCTATAAAATTTCTTTCTCTTCAAAGATATAGGTAATAAAAATTACCAATTTCGTTCTTGATAGTGTATAATAAATACCTTAAAATCGTTTTGTGATTTTAAAGAGTCCTAAAAGAAAGAATCTTAATTTAGAAATTGCATTAATGATTTTGATCAACTCATAAATGTGCGCTCCATAAATTCATTGATCATTATCATTATTTTCTGTAGAATTTATTTTTTAAGTTAAAGCATAATACTTTTCTGACTGACGACCATTTCATACATGGCAATTTTCAATAATACGCTTTAAGATGTACATATAAATATAGAGTAAATTTGAATTATATATTCCCATATATTTTTAGAATATTTGGTTTCTTAGTGGTTTCGTCTTGAAAGATTATTAGTTTTAAAAATGATTTATTGAAGTAATTATGGATATATCTTCAATTAATTATATAATTTTCCAAAATTTTTAAAACCAAGAATTTTATTAATTCGATGAAAATGCGACGTACCTACATAAAAGGATATTTTAAAATTAAATTATTTGTTGTGCATTCAATTTAATAATTAATTTCTAATAAATATCCTATTAAAATTTAAAAATAAAAATAACCTCTGGATTTTGTAAATCATACGAAAGGACATCGTCTATTTATAAAATAGATTCCCAATTTTGATCCCGGAGGCTGGGTAGACTCCGTCCCAGAAACCTCAGATAGAGAAATTGCCTTGAAACTTAGACTACGAGGATGAGGGTAAACAAAATTTGATATTATATAATATTAATTGAAAAAGATAATTAATTGCAATTATTAAAAATCGATAAATAATAAGAATAATAAGATTTTATAGATTATAAATAGAATAATTAAAAAAAATATCTCTCAGCAAAAAAATTTTAAATAATTTTATTAAATTAAATCCTCTAAAACTCTTAATTAATAAATTTATCTAATTAATATTTCTTGATCATACTGTCATATAAATATTGCTTTTGTTTAACTTCCATGCTATGCAATGATAAATAATCATAAATATAAATGTGTTTTAATTAAAGACAATATATCTAAGTAGATATAAAATAATATTGCCAGTAACTTTCGAAATTCGAAATGGGTTAAAACAAGGAGACGCGCATTATCACCAATTTTATTTAACTTAGTTCTGGAATATGTAATTAGACAAATTGGGGGAGATTAGGTTACGCAGACGACTTAAATATAATAGGAGATTTGGCAATTGCAATTATAGATAGTGTAGAAAAATTAATTGAAGCAGGAAAAGAGGTGGGACTAGAAATTAATAATGCTAAGACAAAGTATTTAGTAACAGAGAGGAATAGTATCAACACACAAAATCTTAATATACAAGATATGGAATTTGAAAATGTAGAAAAATTTAAATACTTAGGTTCTGTGATAACGAAAGATAATAATATTCGAGATGAGTTTAAAGCGAGGTTACAATCGGGAAAGGCCTGTTATCATGCAATAAAGGGGCTTATCGCATCAAAATTATTATCATAGGGGATAAAAGTTAAAATATATAAAACAATTATTTTACCGGTTGTATTATATGGATGTGAGGCATGGTCTATGACCTTAGGTGATGAGAGTAGATTTAGAGTATTTGAGAATAGGATTCTGCGAAGCATTTATGGGCCAAAGAAAGATGAGGTCACCGGGGAATGGCGAAGATTGCATAACCAGGAATTGCATGACCTCTATGCATCTCCATATATAGTTAGAATTATAAAATCGAGAATGCTACGGTGGGCGGACACGTGGCTAGAATGGGAGAAGATAGAATGGCAAAAAATATATTGGTAGGGAGACCGAGTGGGAAACGACCACTTGGAAGACCAAGGACACGGTGGGTGGATAATGTGGGAAGGGATGTGAGAGAGATGGGAGAGGATAGGAACTGGAAGGTTGTGGCTCAGAATAGGAATACTTGGAGGGGTGTGGTTGCTGAGAGGCCAAGAACTTTCGAGTTCCGTAGAGTCACGGAGATAGATAGATAGATATATATAAAATATTTGACGAATGTAAAAAAATAAACATAAAAAACTACATATTTTTTTTTATCTTTATGACGTAAATGAAATTCATAGAATTAAAAACGTTTATTGATTTGTATGTAGATATGAAAAATCAAAGGTGGTTAAAAATTTTCAATTTTGATTTGATATTATTCATTAATCCGATAGTGCTATTAAACCAGGATGTCACAAAGAGAAACAATTAAATCCAATATCGTAAAAAAATATAAAAAAAATGATTGAATTCATTCAATCATTCATTCATCTTTTACATTTTCATTTTTAATTAAAACAAAATTTCCAATAAAAATTAGACATTTACTCACATGAATATACGAAATAACTAAATATTACTTATCCATTTAGAGTATTTTAATGTGTATTTATAAATTTTTATAAACCATTATGTAAGAACTAAAGGGATAATAAATTACAATGTGTTTTTTATTATTATAAAGAATCTTTAAATTATTTATCAATCCGTTTTTTAATTTAATTACATTTAATGTATAAAAGATAATATCAATTTTGGTATTAATATATTTTCTATAAAAAAAATTAAAATATAAATTGTAATTTTGTAATTAATCAATCTTTTGGAATTAATGCGGTGTTTTGAAATGGGATGCATGCATTGAGAAACCAAACTAAATTTTATGTATTTATAAGTGAAATGTCCCATTTTAATATAATTGTCGATTATCTGATTTTCAATTAATTAAACTCATTTTAAACCAATCATCAACTTTTTATTTAAATATGTAATTTCAATATGAGTAATTGAAAAATTTTCAAGTATTTCAAATGAATTGTCAACAAAATGAAAGGACCACCGATATCTATCTAGATGTATAATAACCGAATAACCACCATTGGTAACTAAATGAATTGGAAACCTGCCTGTGGCACCATTTATTTTCACCTGACTATTTATTTCTATTTATTTTGTGAGTACCGCCGGCGTCCAGACAAAAAGACCTCAACCACCCCCTTTAGGTTCAATGGTCTTTTGATGCTGGTATGTTGCCCAAGGACAATAGGAACAATGCCTGTATTGTCCTCCTGGCCTTTTAAACTCCTATTATCGAATTACTTTAAGACGAGAGTCAAAATTAACGCAATCCCAAAATTGACGCTTTCTACTTTATGATTTTTCTGTGCTTGTTTGTTTCGTATTATGAAATACAAATATAATATATTTAATAAAATATTTGAAATGTGTTTTAATTTTAATAATTATATTTGTTAAATTTAATCATTGATCGATCAAAATTTAATGTTTATTCAATTCTTCATGATTTGTATATTCTTCTAGTAAACGTTCAATTTTCTCTATTTCATACTTGTTTTACTAGCTTGAACATGACTTATCTTCCATGTCAAAATCACCTTTTTTATAGTGATGAAACCATTAGTCACATGTTAAAATTGATGAAGCATATTCACCATAAACTTTAGACATCATTGCTTAACTTTCTAAGCTACTTTTCAAAAAGTAAAATTTATAAAATTCGGCATGATCACTAAGGACGCGGTGGGTGGACAATTTAGGAAGGGTCGTGAGAGAGATGGGAGAAAATATGAGTTGGATAGATGTAGTTCAGGATAGGGACACTTGGAGAAAGGGTGTTGTTGCGACCAAGAACTTTCGAGTTCTGTAGAGAGATAGATAGATAGATTAAAAATAACAATTACTTGGGGGCAGAGATATGAAGTTTCATTCAATAATTTAAATATTACTCTATATTGTATAAAAAATAACTTCTAGTCTAGATAAATATAAAATTCTTCTAATTTATTTTAAAATTGTCATTTATTATTATCACTTTATTAATATATATGAATAATAAATGTCTAATTGCATTAATTAGAACTGTAAGGATGACTAATCGAGCCAAACGTTGGGCTGCCACTTTGTAAGGAGGACCGTTTCAAGTTGGGGTCACTTTGTAGACGATCCTCTTACGTTGGGTGCCAATTTATAAGGGGATCTAAGTATGGGGCACTTGTAATGATCCACGATGACCGCGAATTGTTAATTATGTTAAGTTAATGATGGGCGCCAACTTTGGATATCCCAAAGTATAAAAGAGTGTTGAAAAATTAAGGGAAAAGGGAAAACACAATAATAATGTTCACATTAATTTACTTTAATTAAATAGATAAAAATTAACAAATTAAATATACAAATTTTAAATAGAAAAATAAGAAAATGTAATTCACTAATATCACTGGAATTAGCGGAAATAATTATCACAGGGGGTGATGATAAGGATTATACACAAATAATTATATCACGGGACGTGATAAGTATAGGTTATATCAGGATGATATCACTTGTTCGACTGTATCACAGGGTGTGATAAAAATGATTATGTACAAAATAATTATATCACGGGACGTGATAAATACCAGGTCATATCGGGATGATATCACTAGTTAAACTGTATCACAGGGTGTGATAATAAAAATGATTATATACAAAATAATTATATCACGGGACGTGATAAATACAGGTCATATCAGGATGATATCTCACTAGTTCCACTGTCCATTCTCAACTGCTAAAAATATTAAAACTTGGAGGGATGGTCCCTCCCCTTATGTGAAATATAATATCTATATATATATTACATTTTAAGAATAATGCGACCAAATAACTTTGTTAATAAAATAGGGGAATAGAAAAACAAAATAAACTAAAAAATAGATAAACAAAATAAAATGTATAATAAAAAAAATAACTAAGAATATAAATACTTTGTCCGTTACATCCTCCCCCTCTGATTCCGAGGTCTTTTGATTGAGGGATCAGCCTTAGGAACGGACAATTTTTGGCCTTCCTCGCTTACTTAGAGGAAATACTGGAGTAGAACGCGTGTCGTGGCTTAGACGCAATGCTGATGTATGAGGGGGAACAAGTCCTTGAGTAAATAATTGTTTTTGAGTTTGTGGTGGCTCCATAACTCCTGGTGGGCCCCGATGGGCTCTCGGAGACCCCACCAGCTGTCTATATCGGACAGCAGGATCTTCTTTGCTGATATTGGTACCGTCCATGGGATCGACGGCCCTTTGCAGTCCATTCAAGCAACCGCCTGTGTTTATATGATGTTCAGCGAAAGCAGTTGGCTCTCCCCCTGGTTGAAAGACAGTTTCATGTTCTTTTAATAAATGGGCAAGTTTTATGTTCTGTTCCGCAGATAGCTGAATAGTGTTTTCAACAACAGTATTATTTTCTTCAGTGGTGCAGAGATTTTCTCGAATAAATTTGTATTTTCTCTTAGGATAATTATGAAAATACCAGCGATTGTTTCGCATATCTAATACTAAACCTGCTTTTCTGAGGAAGTCAAGACCTAATAGTGATCTATTTCCACTAACATTGGGTAGGAATATCATTTCTATATGTATTATTTTATTTTTGATTTTTACAGGAACTGTAGCTAATAACACGGAATGTATACGCTTTTTCCCGTCAGCTAGAGTTAAGGAAAGTTTTTCTACTTTAAAATGTTCTCCTCGTTGTCTTAAATAGCTGAGAAGACGCTGACCGCCAATTGAGCGAGTGGCCCCGCTGTCAACGCAAATAGAACCAGAAGCTTCATAGATGGAGGCTTCTATTAGAGCGAGTTTAGTATCTCCATTTGTAGTGACGTCACACTGCAAGGCTTGTGCGTTGGTAATTTCCTGCTTCGGATTGCAAGTTAGACACCTAGGTTTGGTGACTCCTGGAGTTCCGCAGCCGTAGCAACGAATTATTGAAGAGTCAGTCTCTTCTTTTTGTTTTTCACGAGGTTGTGAGTTTCTAAGGGGTTTCCGATCATAATATTTCGATTTAGGGGGTTCGATAGATTTATTTGAAGTAATAGTTTTTGAAAATGGGGCCCTTAAGTTATCATAGGAGTCGAATTTTTCTGCGAGATCGAGGGGATCTACCAATGTTTCCCAAGAGTCGAGGAAGTGATCTTTGCATTCGGATGAACACTTTCTCTTCATTTGATCAGCTAGGATCAAATTTTTAAGTTGATCAAAATTTTCAATTTTTAGATCGGATAGCCAGGCTTCTAGATAACCGCGTAGATTGAAGTAAAAATCTTTCCAAGTGTTTTCTGATGTCTTCTTGGAGGTGGAGAAAAGTTTTCTTATTTTATCCGTAGTTAATTTAAATCGGTGAAGTAGGAGCTTCTTAATATGTTGATAGTCTTGGGCGACTTCATTTGGTTCTCTAATTATTAGAGTGGTAATATCTGTGGGTAAGACCGAAATAAGATAAGTGACCCATGCATCCTCAGATATGCCAAGAAAATTCATTTGTCTTTCGAAAAGACGCAGATACGTATTAATATCGTCATCGTTAATTTTAAATAGAGGTAAGAATTTCAATATATCTACTTTCGGTTGAAGTGGGGTTGGTGATTCTACCTGGTTCACTACGGTTTGAATTCGGAGTTTCTCTAGTTCAAATTGTCTTTCCTTCTCCTTTTCTTCTCTTTCATCTTTCTCCCTTTCCCTCTCTCTTTCTTCTTTCTCCCTTTCCCTCTCTCTCTTTCTTCTTTTTCCTTCCTATCCTCTATGATGGTCATAAGTAATTCCCGTGTAAGGTCTTCATCATAATCAGGCAATGACGTGATGTCATTTTTTATATCGATCCTACGAGAATCTAAATTCATAACTATTCCTAATTCCTGTGCTAAAAGGATAAGATCCTCCTTTTTCCCTTTGCCGAAAAATGACATTTTTAATAGGATAATTAAATTTAATGTTAACCAAAGAGAAAAAAAAAAAAAAATTAATTAATTAATCAAAATTAAAAGTTATTTAGTCGCGTACAATTGAATTATACAATGTTTAATTATAATATAAGGTAATTGAAATATAATTTAAAATATATAAAAGTATTTAAATATTTGAAAATATAGTGATATTTTATCAATTTTATTAATTCATTAATTTAAATATAATGTAGTAGAATAAAATTTAAAAATTAAAAAAAAAATTACAAATTAAACATATAAATTAATTAATTATAACTAATAATAATATTAATATATTCAAACTATTTTTATTGAATTAGAATTAAATAGATAAATATTCTATTTGTTAGATAAATGTGAAAATTAAAAATAAAAAAAATAATTAACAAGTGTTAAATATATTATTATAATAGACAAGGAGATATGATTTATTTAAATTTAAAGTATAAAAGTAAAAGTTTTAAATTTCTATTTTATTAATTAAATATTAAATTGTACTATAAGTCCGTTGAGATGAAAAAAATGATGATACTGCTCACCAAAGATGAATAATGTACTTTTCTCAGGAGCCGTGGTGTACTAATCGGGCCCCACGTTGGGCGCCACTTTGTAAGGATGACTAATCGAGCCCCACGTTGGGCGCCACTTTGTAAGGATGACTAATCGAGCCAAACGTTGGGCTGCCACTTTGTAAGGAGGACCGTTTCAAGTTGGGGTCACTTTGTAGACGATCCTCTTACGTTGGGTGCCAATTTATAAGGGGATCTAAGTATGGGGCACTTGTAATGATCCACGATGACCGCGAATTGTTAATTATGTTAAGTTAATGATGGGCGCCAACTTTGGATATCCCAAAGTATAAAAGAGTGTTGAAAAATTAAGGGAAAAGGGAAAACACAATAATAATGTTCACATTAATTTACTTTAATTAAATAGATAAAAATTAACAAATTAAATATACAAATTTTAAATAGAAAAATAAGAAAATGTAATTCACTAATATCACTGGAATTAGCGGAAATAATTATCACAGGGGGTGATGATAAGGATTATACACAAATAATTATATCACGGGACGTGATAAGTATAGGTTATATCAGGATGATATCACTTGTTCGACTGTATCACAGGGTGTGATAAAAATGATTATGTACAAAATAATTATATCACGGGACGTGATAAATACCAGGTCATATCGGGATGATATCACTAGTTAAACTGTATCACAGGGTGTGATAATAAAAATGATTATATACAAAATAATTATATCACGGGACGTGATAAATACAGGTCATATCAGGATGATATCTCACTAGTTCCACTGTCCATTCTCAACTGCTAAAAATATTAAAACTTGGAGGGATGGTCCCTCCCCTTATGTGAAATATAATATCTATATATATATTACATTTTAAGAATAATGCGACCAAATAACTTTGTTAATAAAATAGGGGAATAGAAAAACAAAATAAACTAAAAAATAGATAAACAAAATAAAATGTATAATAAAAAAAATAACTAAGAATATAAATACTTTGTCCGTTACAGAACTCAAATAATTAAAAATAAATAACGAAGAAGGATATATTTTCAGCGTCATTTTCAATAATAGAGTCTCTGGTTTGAAATAAGCTCTTTTGCATTGGTGGCTTTGTTCACTTTGGCGTTTCTGATATCAGGCGGCCTATTCTATGCGATTTACGACCAAATCGTAAAGACAGTTTCTAATACGGAGAAAACGTGGCCAAAGGGAGAGATTTTCAATTTGCTATCCCAACCTCAATTTATATAATAAAAATTTTCACTAAAGAAACGAAAACGATTTCAAACGGACCAGGGGGTGGGCTCTAATTAAATTTTATTCAACAGAATATTCTAGTGGTTCCTCTATTTATTAATTCTTCAAAAAGTTTAGTAATACTCCTTGGGGTCGAAATAAGAAAAATAGAATTGAAAGAAAGCATTTACCATTAATTGAAATTGCCTCTTAAGAGTGCAATTTTAATTTGTTTAATTTTTATATCTTAAAAAAAAAATTAACTTTATTTCAATTTTCTCCCGGAAATTAACAATAATCAAAATTTACAAATTATGTTGATATTAACACTGTAAGAAAAATATAATAATTCTAGTAATATCATATGTGTTTAGTTTTATTGCAAATGAAACAATTTTAATTAATTTTGAATATGCAATTAAATATAAAAATTATTAATTAATTAAATAAAATACATATAATAATCTCTTTGATAGATTCATATAAACGATAGAATTTAATTTTACAAAATAGCATTGTTTATTGTATTTAGAAAGGTAATTAGATAATCTTTTAAAATTCAATTTCAAAAATATCTCGCAAGTGCGAAAGAGAGTGATTATGTTTTAAAATAGAAATTGTTTTCATTTCATTAGTAATAGATTTATTAAATGTAATTTCCCCATTCGTATAAATAAATACTACACTTTTAACAATTTCAATTAAAATTTGTTTTTTTGATACCACACACTCTAATAACCTCAATTAGCATATAATTTAATGTTTTGTTTAGCTTTTTGTTATATTTTTTTTTTATAAATGCCATGAAGTTAAGTGCAATAACATATATTATATGAAACTTTCCATATTTTATTATTTTTCTGGCATTAACCATTAACCTGCGTTGTGAGCAAAGGGCATCAACGCATTTTGTAATTATCGTTTTAAATCGAATCAATTTATTCTTGTCGTTGCCGGAGAGCCTGCAGTGTACCCGCCCAAAACCACCCTCCATCCACTTTACCGGAAGCACCTGCAATGTTGGTAATTAATCACGACTAGCCAAGGGACAATGGCGGTTTATACATACATTCATATATATATACCTATATACTATATATATATATAACATTAATATAAGAGTAAATAGAAATGAGTTGTTTTTTACATAAGATTTAGGAAAATATGAGGGGATATTTACAATTTATTTATTTATTTATTTAACTAGATTTAATTTTAGATATTTTTTTTATCTTTTTGTTTTATATTTAGAAAAGGTTATTTATCATTTAAAAAACTTCACCTCTAAAAATATTATATATGAGGTTGGAGAAAAATTGTCTATTTTAATTTCACCGCTCTGTACTATATATAATACAATATGTATTAATGTTATTTTTAATTAAATACATATATATATATATGAGGTTGGAGAAAAATATATATATATATAAATTATGATCTATTTAATAAAGGTAATTTTAAATATTTTTAATTTTTTAAAAAATATACACAATTAATTTTTTTGTCTTTATTTTTGTGTTTCAGGTTCGAGTATTCTTCAAATATACAAAATGAATAAGTATTTCAAGAAAATTTTGATAAAATTTATCTTTTTATAATAATTAAATTATTAAAAGAAGAAGAATATATATTGTTTAAATCTAATAAATATTCTATTCAACTGTATGCGTTCAGTGGTAGTCCTCCTATTTATATTTACCTACCGCCTACTTTTGAATCTTTTTTAATATTAATATTTTTTAAATTGCCCTTACAATGCAAACAGTTATATATATATATATATATATATATATATATATATTATATTTATATACTTATTCTATTACAATGTAATTATTATATATAAATATAATTTTTACTGACCGACGATAGTAAGGGAGGTATTGTTTTCACACCAAATTTTACATGTGGAGATTTTTACATATCTCCACGAATCATGCATTTTCTAAACAGAAAAAAGTATTTTTAGCATGATGTCTGTCCGTCCGTCTGTCCGTCTGTCCGTCCGTCTGTCCGTCCGTCCGTCCGTATAGATGTGTACAGCCTGAACGGCTCAACCGATTTTGATGAAATTTGGTATATTTACTTAATGCATCAGTGGGATGAATTGATCAACTTTTGGTGCAAATCCGTGAACCGGAAGTGGTAGTATTAGCGATCGACGATAGGAAGGAAAGGGTTATTTTCACACCAAATTTTACATGTGGAGATTTTTACATATCTCCACGAATCATGCATTTTCTAAACAGAAAAAAGTATTTTTAGCATGATGTCTGCCCGTCCGTCTGTCCGTCTGTCCGTCCGTCCGTATAGATGTGTACAGCCTGAACGGCTCAACCGATTTTGATGAAATTTGGTATATTTACTTAATGCATCAGTGGGATGAATTGATCAACTTTTGGTGCAATTCCGGAAACCGGAAGTGGTAGTATTAGCGATCGACGATAGGAAGGAAAGGGTTATTTTCACACCAAAGGAGATTTTTTTATATATCACCACGAATCATGCACTTTGTATTGGTTTTATCCTCGAGAAAAATCATATTTATTAGTTTTTTCTTGATTTAAAATTATATGACGTCATCCAGCCATTCATGACGTCACAGCCTGGTCTTGCATATATATTATAAATAAAATAAAATTAAAAATGTTTATATTTATTATTTATGTATCCATATCTGTTTTTTATTACATTAATAGATATATTAAAATTATTTGAAATTGTTTCTGTAGCTGGAAATTAATTTATTTCAAACAGTCGGTCGGTTCGGACCTGGCCACAGGTCAACTTATTTCTTTTAATTTGACATTAAAAACTAATTAATTTTTAAACCCCATATGAGAGTAGGTAAAGACTAGGTTGACTAATTCTGGCATAAATTAATGAAATCTCAAACAGTATTTTAGAAATTGTACATTACATAGAATTATTAAAACCTTTTATTCATAAAAAACACTTAATTCATATATATATATTAATATTATAAGATTGTATAATGATATTTGTACGTAAAAACAAATGATTATAAAAACATATCATAAATTTCAATTTTTATAACCATTGCAATATTGTATTTGTTAGATATAGATGTATTTACATATATACTTAAATGTTTATAAAAAAAAAAAAACAAAAACGAAAAACCTAAATCAGCAGAATATATTCCTCTGAGATTGCAAGTTCTTCAGAGATGCAGTAGAAGACAAACTGAAGTGGGAAAGGAAATACTTAAGAGACTTTATAGACAGTATTTGATTTTATTACTGAATTTTTTATAGATTACTTGAATCGATCTCATACTTTTCCTACCATATAGGAAGAAATTTCATTTGTTGTAAATTTTTTTTAATATTTTTATTTTATATATATATATATATAACGAAAGATCTTTTAAAATTTTTCATCCTCCTTTTTGTTGTATCTTTATTATAATATTATTAGATACATATTATCAATATATAATAAAAATCCACAGATTTTTTTTACTCTTGTCTCAGTGGCGGAGGCAACATTGTACTTACAGGTCTATTTTTCAGTCACGACACATACTTCGTGTTTGGTAGTTTGGTTTTAAAGCATATAGGATGTAGGGGCCTAATTAATTATCGGATTCCAAGAAAAAAGGGAAAATAATATACTTGTACAAAAATTTTCGGGGCCAAAAAATTAACTGCCCGGCACGTGCCCACTAAGTTGCCTGGGCCTTAGTCCGCTCCTGACTCTTGTATTTCAATTAATCATTATCTTACAATTAGTTATTTAATAATTTAACATTATAATAAGAAGAAGCTATTCAAAATCAAAATGAAAAGATTTCGATTTTCATAAAATTTTATTAGAATAATTTTTATAATTATTGAATAAAAAAGGACTTTAATATCTTTTGAATATTTTATAATTCGATTAAAAGATATGGTAAAAAGGAAGCTTAGAGTATATTAAAAATTAATTCAATTGACTAGAAAACTTTCACCTGATCAGGACTTGTTTAAGATTTAATGCAATTTCGTATTTTAATAGAGGGGTGAGCAAGAATGAATTGTACTTTTCTATCACTACCCTTTTTGCCTCCAACTCCTTTCTCTGCTAATAATATAAATTACAAAAGGGCTCAACCCTTAGCCAATTCGTTAATCAACCCTTCTAAGGCCATTAGCGATTTGTATTTGAAAAATGGTTCCAATTTCGATGAAAAGAGAGACTTGGGGTGGATTTTAATTTAAAAGTATATTTGAAAATATGGTCAAAATTATAAGAGTTAATAAAAAATAAGAGTTGGTTAAAATATTTGTTTTGCAAATGTGAATTTTTATTTTATTTTATTTATTTTTTAGTTAATTATAATTATAATGATAAATTAAAAAGTAATTTCTAAAAACTGTTCTATTTGAAGATTTACCTTTATTTTGCAATGTTTAAAAACGAAAGGTGTGACCATCATAAGACTATCACAAAATTTTATGGTTAATTGTAGGATGCGTCTATGTTTCTAATCAAGAGTGATATCTAAGGCCCGATTCACACACAAGTGGCGTATCGCACTGGCGTGGTTCTGGCGTGGAACAGGTTTGTTAATGTAATTGCATTAGCTTATGACTCAATACCCACAGATATGGCGTATGGCGTGTTGGAGGCGTGGAAAATGGCACGAAGACCACTCCAAATGGTCTAGAAGTGGCGTGCCAGTCCCTACGAGCCACCGGTGGAGTCGGAGCGGAGTGGTCTTCATGCCATTTTCCTCGCCTCCAACACGCCATATCTGTGGGTATTGAGTCATAAGCTAATGCAATTACATTACAAACCTGTTCCACGCCAGAACCACGCCAGTGCTATACGCCACTTGTGTGTGAATCGGGCCTAATGTGACTCTATGGTCAATATTAATATTAATAAAATATGAATAATAAAATTTAATATTTATTTATTTTTAGATTTAATTCTAGTGTGATCTTTTTACAATCCTATCCCAAAGGCATTAGTAAATTTATTTATTGATAAATTTTTCAAAATACATATAAATATATGAAAATGTTTTCTTATGTAATGCTGACACTATGGCCTATCTATCTATAACTATGGCTCTCTTGAACTCGTAAGTTCTAAGTTTCAGCAACCACATTTCTCAATGTATCCCTATCCTGAGCCACAACCATCTAACTCCTACCCTCTCTCCTATCTCTCACGTCCCTTTATATATTGTCCGTTCACCACGCCTTGGTCTTCTCAAATGGTCTTTCTCATTCTTACCATGTATCCTGCCCATGGCAACTCTTTCCCTTACTATATCTGGAGATGCATAGATGTGTCTTTATGCAGTCTCTGCCTTTCCCTGGTGTCTTCATCCTACTTTGTCCCAGAAATGCTGCGAAAAATCCTATTTTTAAATACTCTAAATTTACTCTCGTCCCCCAAAGTCATAGACCATGCCTCACGGCCTTAAAATAAAACCAGAAAAATAATTCTTTTATATATATATTTTAATTTTGATTTCCTTAGATAATAATATCTCGAATTATTATACTTCCTGATTACAGATACAAAATATTTAAATTTTTCTACACTTTAAAATTCTATGTTTTATATGTTAAGATTTTGTGTATTAATTCTAAGCCCTCGGATACTAAATATTTTTGGCATTCATGGTCTGCAGTTCTGATATGTTCTATCTAATAAAATATTAAATTATATTTCAATTTCCAGACATTTTACATTTTTACTAATAAAAAATATATAGATATAATAAATAGAAATTTCAAAACATAATTATTTTTAAATTTCAAATTGAATGATAAATATTTTATCTCAGTTTCATTGATTCATTTTTGATTACATATCGATCCGTTCCAAGACAATCATTTCACGCTAATATTTAATTGAAAGGTGTTGTTTCCTTTCTGGTCTACAGGGTCAACCCACTCCTCTTTTTCTTCAAAGCTTTCTTCCATATTTAATAGCACTCGAACTGGATCAATCGACTTCATTCAAAATACAATAACTGGCTTCCTTTTTTTATCTACCCTTTTTTTTTATTTTTGTTTCTTATTTATTTATGTCTACCTGTATACATTTTTCTCTCTCAATAGACTTTTTTCTTATAAATTATTATATGAATTGTTATTTAAATAAGTTTCCTCTTCATTGCTCATTCTTCATTCACAATATTAAATATTCAAAATTTAATTTAACTATAAAAAGTTGTAACAATAAAATATATTCTATTGAAAATACTGGAATTTAATTATAATAATAATTATTATCATAAATATTATATTTACTCAATTCACAGATCTCTCCATATTTATTGACAAATAAGTTGTGTTCCTAGAGGAATAGTCAGTTAATTTCTAAAAGACAAATAAACTTCATCAATTACTCTAAGTACAAATTCTTGAGAAATAGCTAATTATTAGACAAATTCCATAAATATTTTCTTTAGTATAATTACTATATTGTAGATATAATTAGTAAAAAAATTTTTGTTTTTAAATATAAAGAATATTAACTAACAGGTAAATATGTGTAAGTTTGTTTCAAATAGATAGTCATAAAATTATATGAATATATATAAAAAAAATGAGAGGTTGTATTATTATAAGTAGAATGAAAAGCGGATGAAAGTGCTTTTCTCCTTGTATTACGTGTTATCTAACTTTCAGGGGTGAATTGAAATTTTCAAATTTAACCTCGAAACGGTTATTTTTTTAAAAAAAGAAGTAAAACTATACTGAGTAAAGAATTTAAATAATGCTACAATATTTAAATGATAAAGAAAGAAAACGATGCATTACATAAATAACTTAAAAAGAATTTTAAAAATTAAGATCACATAGGATTCCATAAGAACCATTTATATGCATAGTTTAGTTTTGTATATTATTTTTTTTTATTAATGGAAAACTTTTCTAAATTATAAATAATCTAATAAAACTAATGTGACCATTTAATAATAATAATTTTATAAATGTGTATTTTTAAATGGAAGAACATGAATAAATGCTAATCGTTTTGTATTAATCATAAAGAAAGAATTACTTTGCGGCAAACCATCAAAGTTTTTATTGATGAATGTAAATTACTTTTTGTTTCGGACTTTATAGTTTAATTAAAAGGGAGAATTATACTATTATATATATATATATATATTTGAATCTAATATTCGATTTAAGAATAATTCAGGATCCTACTTATATTTATTCCTAATAAAATTTTAATTGGAATTTTGATATATTTATATCAGAAGAAAGATAACATTAAATGATCATATCTATTTTGGTAAAAATAGTCATAGCCAATCGTTTCAATGGTCACTTTAATATACACGCAAGTATAATTTATCAAATTGGAATGTTGAATTGCATTGAATATTTTGACACGCATGAATTCTGATAAAAAAATAAAACTAGATTGTAAATGCCTTTGGATTTAAAGAGATAATAAAGAAACAAACAAGTATTTTAATTGAATCAACAAAATAATAGGATATTTAAGATTAATATTTCGCAAATTGAAAATTTTTCAGTCATTTAAACTAAAAAAAAAAAAAGATTAATATTTTACAATGGTTGAGTTTTCTTTGAAATTTTTAACATTATTAATTTTTTTTTTATCTAATTCATTTTTTTCTTATTATCAAGATTTATAAAAATATTAGCAAGAATTGAGGAATAATAAATAATATTTATTTTATAATATATTATTATATTATAATGTAAAACCATACTCATATACTTAAATTAAGAGTTTTTAAAAATTAAATTTCCAATTATTTTTATAATTAGAAAATTAAATAATTTCATTTGAAATAATAATAACAAGTTTATTTTTAGCAGGTCTCATTTTCATCAATGAGATAATATAAACATTTTATTATTTCCATTAAGAATTTTAGTTGTAATTTTATTTCAGCTGAAAATGTTCTCATTTTATTAACACCTTATAAATGGATTATCCTACTACAGTCGAAACTAGGTTTGTATATCTTTTATTAACTTTTAAGAATTATTATTTATTAGTTGGGAAGCGCTTGGAACATTATTTTGGCTTCTATCGAAATAGCTTTGTCAACCGGTTAAATTTACCCTATGATAGAACATAAATTGTTATGTGGAGTAAAATTATTAGGACATAAAAATATTTCTATAAATTATTTTATTAAAATTAATTGATAGCACAAATTTATCGTCATTTGTCAATTTTATTTTATGATCAATATTATTGATACATATTTTAGATATAAGATACATATATTCATAAATCGACTGTCTAATAATTATGAAGAATCTTTTTATATGTATATTTGAATATTGCTCTACTTTATCTTCTGCTCTGTGGGCTGATCTCTTTCCCTTCCACTCAACTAAAACTGGATTCTACATAAATATACACTTTATATGAATCTTATAAATATACCTGTACGTTTATGTATATATTACAAAGATATAGACACGATATAACTATAAAGTATTTGCAATTTGGAGTGGTCGATTAAACCGATTACGCTTTTTGCAATGCTAATTATTTAATATCCATTCATGTTGACTGAATAGCCTTCCGAACAGCATAATTAATTTGATGTTTGACAGTTTTATTGACATTATTTAAAAGATATACATAAA
The DNA here is from genome assembly GCA_963082975.1 of Labia minor. Classification (NCBI taxonomy): domain Eukaryota; kingdom Metazoa; phylum Arthropoda; class Insecta; order Dermaptera; family Spongiphoridae; genus Labia; species Labia minor. Next base: position 15,075,363 of record OY720346.1, read on the forward strand.
GTTTTACATTTATATATATATATACATATTGTATTAAATCTAAAATATATTAACTTTTAATTTGCTTATTAGTTAATTTTAGTTAATAAATTGTTAAAATATTTTATATTTCTTATACTAGTAATTTTACTTATTTTAATAAATTAATTATACATCTCTTATATTAAAATCCTCAAATAATTAATGATAGAAATTTAAAAAAGTGCAAATTTGCTAAAGATTCAATTAAATACCTTGGGCATATAAAAGTAAGGTATATCCAGTTATGACAATCCTATAGCTAATTGAGAAATTGAAAATCAAAAAATAAAAACAAAATGGTACGACAATCACTGGAAAAATAAAAAATAAACATCTGGGTTTTTAACATATCTATGTATATATATAATTTTTGCATATCTTCGCGTTTCATGACCTCTAGAATCCAAAAGTGACTTTAGAATTTTTCATGTCTGTCTGTCTGTCCGGAAAATAAGGATGTTATAGACTCAAAATTGGCTGAACCGATTTCTATGAAATTACATCACAATATTCTTATATACCTCTTTAGTAACATAGACTATAAATTTTATTAATATCTAATCCATAACCGCAGAAATTAATTTTTTAAAGTTTATATATAATTCTCCGTGTTGTTCATTCAAGAGCCTGGCGAGTCCCACTGTCCCTAGCGGAATCATTTTATACAATGAATTATCATAGCGATTCCCAATCAAAGAATTATTATAATATTTAAGTTTTTATTTTAAATTCTAATATTCAAATATCAATTCAATTAAATAATTTATATTCTAAAAGTTCTCATTTTATTTAATTTAATAAAATATTTAGATCATATTTTTATCTTGAATTTTTCTTATTTATTCTTGATTTATTTGTATATTTCTTCTTTTCTATAATATATATTATAATATATCAATTTTATAAATGTCTAAAAAGAAGATTCAATTTAGATGAATTATTTGTAAAAAAAAATCAAATTTAAGTATATACTCATTAAGTATTATCTGTCAATTTATATATGCTTTAGATTTTCAAACCGAAGATACGTATAATCAATTTCATTCTGAAGAATGATCCTTTTTTAAGACCTTTTCTAGAAACATAGAAAATCCATTAGTTTTAAAACAGTCCTTTATAAAATATAACTAGGTTAGAAAACGCAGAAAAACATAACAATCTTATTCTTGAACCAGAATCCACTCCGATATCAAATCTCATCAAGATTGGAACCCCTGAGATTACATCCCTCATTCCCTCTCGCTTTTTTCCTCTCGTTCCATTCCCCAAGAGAATGAAAAAAAAAAATCCTAAAAAAATTTCCAACCCAATTCGGGAAGGGAACTTTTATTTTGAATATTAAGGTCCGGTGACTCAAAACAGTGGTATCATTGAATTTGGAAAACTTCGAAAAGCATTTCGTTGAGATGGGTTGAATTTTTATTAAATCACATTTATATTCTAATCTCCTAATTTGACCATCGCTTTAACTCATTTGATTAAAGAGATTGAGCCTTATAAAGGAAATAACATTATTCTAGAAAATATTTATTTATTTGTACATAGAAAAAATAACAAATTCTTAGATTATCATAGAATGTTTCTGATATTTAATTTACCAAAGTGATCCATCGGATGCACATTACATATGCATGTGTGATTTCTATGTGTGGTTGTTTAGATATGATGTATGCATTCTCCAGGGTTGTGGTTTGTTGTCTTGTCTATTTATTCTGAGACAGAGAGTCTGTGCAAAATTCTTGTTTAAACAAACAGGCATGCCTTATCAGTCCCTACCACCCTTTATATTGTTTATGCTTTATGGCTAGCAAAGCAAATCCTTTGTCGTTATAAAAAAATTCAATAAAATCTTCATGTATTTTCTCTCTATCTTTATATATACATATATATATATATATATAAATAGATAGAGAGATATATCTACAAGTATATAAATGTTTATTATATTGGATTATCATAGTTATTTCAGATATTATCTTAAAAATTGGTCTGAAAGTAATCAAAATTTTTCCCATCTTTCCCTCTTCTTTGTTTTTCATTTTATAAAGGAAATTTGTTTTGCGTCTCATTTTGGCAACGGTCCTTCCAGAAAATTCCCCCTTTCCATCTCACGGGCTTTCGTCCGTTTCCATCCAACCCCTCGAAAGTGTAATTTTGTCATTAATTTCAAATTTATCTTGAGACTGAATACATATCAGAGACAAAGATTAATTGATTTTTTTGTCTACCATTTCTCCACTCTTAATATATATATATATATATATAGAGAGAGAGAGAGAAAAGAGGGTGAGTTAGTCAATGAAGCCCGGAAAATTATAACAGTTTTTAATTTAAAAAAATATAATAAACAATTTTATTCTAAACTATTAGAGATAATATGTATTGCCAAAAAAAGAACAAAATTTCATTAAAAATAAAAAAGTATTTTTCTAATTGAAGTCGATAAACATTCAAAATAACATTTCAATTGATTTTTCTTGGTTTTGATGTTTTTTTTAATTCTGTTTTATTTTATTAAAAAACTGTCTACTTTTGAAAAGATTTCTTTTATTTGCAATGATACATTTTCGTTGCTTCATACCCCTCCCCTGCTCCCACCCTTCTATATCGTTTCCTTAAAACATTAACACCATAAAAATTGACTAAAATATAAATAAATAAAAAAACTTCGAAAAATTAAAATAATGAAATTGAAAGTTAAAGTAAAATATAAATTTAATTTATATCTATTTTGAAGATGATATATAATTATTTAGAGAAGGATAACATTTGCTAAACCAGCATTCATCAAATTTATTGTTTAAACATTAGCTGTTGTTGAATCAAATTAAACATTTTGATTGGGAGAAGTGATAAATAGTTAGGTCTAGGGTTCAAAATCCTTTATTAAAATAAAACCATTCCTATCATCTAAATATAACAAAATATTTATATATTGTAATATATAAGCATAAAAATGCATTTTAATATACAATGGTGGGTCAACCTTCTAGAAAGATATTTTTACCGACCAACGATAGTAAGGGAGGTATTGTTTTCACACCAAATTTCACATGTGGAGATTTTTACATATCTCCACGAATCATGCATTTTCTAAACAGAAAAAAGTATTTTTAGCATGATGTCTGCCCGTCCGTCTGTCCGTCTGTCCGTCTGTCCGTCCGTCCGTATAGATGTGTACAGCCTGAACGGCTCAACCGATTTTGATGAAATTTGGTATATTTACTTAATGCATCAGTGGGATGAATTGATCAACTTTTGGTGCAATTCCGGAAACCGGAAGTGGTAGTATTAGCGATCGACGATAGGAAGGAAAGGGTTATTTTCACAACAAAGGAGATTTTTTTATATATCACCACGAATCATGCACTTTGTATTGGTTTTATCCTCGAGAAAAATCATATTTATTAGTTTTTTCTTGATTTAAAATTATATGACGTCATCCAGCCATTCATGACGTCACAGCCTGGTCTTGCATATATATTATAAATAAAATAAAATTAAAAATGTTTATATTTATTATTTATGTATCCATATCTGTTTTTTATTACATTAATAGATATATTAAAATTATTTGAAATTGTTTCTGTAGCTGGAAATTAATTTATTTCAAACAGTCGGTCGGTTCGGACCTGGCCACAGATCAACTTATTAACACATGTAGATGATATAAAGAATTTTGCTAAATTGGAGAATGAAAGACCTTTGGTCATAAAACATGTGGCCTACACATGTACAGAGACCCATCCGTGTATCCAAGATGGGGGAAAGGAATGAAGAGTTTTCGTTATCGGTGAACAAGAATGTTTGAATCAGTCTTGATCAGAATTGGGGAAGGAGACACCAAATCCCTTGCAGGAGTGATATCCCTGCCACCCCCCTTTGCAGCCCACGATATGTTCCAGGACGACACTCAAGACTCAAGTCTCTAAGAATTCTCCATTTATTCCTATCACATACAGCTAAGTGGTCGACCATTGGTTATTAATAAAATTGCAATTGCTTAATGAAATGAAATTTAATTTTATTTCTAATATTTCTAACGTACCGTCTTTATAACTACTTTGTTATCAATTATTATAATATCAATTCTTATGATATTAATTCTTTTATTTTATTAAATACATAATTTTAGTTTAATTTTATATATGCATTTTTTAATCTGAACGAATTCAATTTTACCTTTTCCCTTATCAACCTTCGCGGATTCAATTATCCATTTATTCTTCATAAATTAATCCAGAGTGCTACCAAATTAATTTAATCTTATTTTCAACCCATTTTTTCTCATTAACCACCTTACCTAAGTCATCCAATATACGACAATATATATAATGATATTTAGTAATGTGCATCCACAATCATATCATCTTTTATATGTTTTAGAAAATTTTAAAAACTAAAGTAGGTGACATTCCAAAAATTGAATTTTATTTTGAAGCTTATTCTAAAATGTCAATTAAAGAAAACTTTATTTATAAATAAAATAATTAATTTAAAAATTATATTTGAAACACGTTCTTCATTCCTCCATATTTAACCTAACGAGATTATATCAAAATATCTTACAAGCGTAATATTAACAATTATCAAGAGTCAAATCCAAAAAAAGACAAAAAAAAACACACCAAAGCTATTGTTATATATAGTGCTCAGAGAATTAACCACTTGAGCCTTTACTACTCCTCTTCTTTCACTTAATCCTCTCATGACATCGTATAATAGCATGTATTATTATATTATGCTTGTTTTATTATTTGCTTAGTTATATCCATATTTAACGGGACAGGATTTATTTCACAAATTAATATCCATTCTCTCTTCTACTATAATAAATTTAATCCATTTTTGGCTCTTTAAATCACTATTTAGTGTTATGATATGGTGATATAGTCAAAAGAGTAGTTATTATAGCTGTTATTACATTTATATGCCAGAACAAATTGAAAATACTATCCACTAAGCTCGATTATATATTCAATGATATTTTAAGATTTTCAAAATGATTATAATTTCGTCGATTTTGTTTTTATATCAAATTATATTTATATAATTTATGAAATATATGTCATAAATAATATGATGTATATGAAATGCAAAATGTTAATCGCTTAATGAATCATTAGCATTTTACATGTATGAAAGGATTTGATATTGTAATAAGTTATAATTCAAATTAATTATATTAATATTTAACTAATATGATTCAATTGAAAATTTATCTATTTCCAAAGTTTATAGTTTTTTACTTTTTCAATTTTGATAATGTTGTATTGATATCATTAATCATTTAATGATTAATGATAATTATTATTAATTTAGATAGTGGTTGGTAAATGTTTTCTAAGCAGACCTCAGTCACAGGAAGATATTGCATTCTTAACATAGTTTGTACAGTCTAATACAGATTTGCTCAACTATAGAAATGACAAGTTAAATTAATTCAAGTTTATACAATAATATATAGCAAATCAACCTAAAAGTCATAATTTAATTAAATATACCACGCGTCTTTATTTCTATTCCTCAAATGTAAGTAAATTTTTATGTCAGAATATATTTTATTTATTTACAATAATATCATATTTTTTATTTAAAAACAATCTTCTCCATTTTGTTCTTATAGCTGTTTCATCCAATATTTAATTTAATCTTCAGGATAATACTTTTTCTTTTTCAATTCTTTTCTAAGCCTTTCATAGCTTCTAACATTTTCAGGACTGCTTCTGCTACTATAATATTTTTGTAAGCTGGTCTTCTGATTCTGTGTGTGGCTCAAAATTTCTTTCTTACATTTACCCAGTGGACCACTCTTAATTATTGAGTGTTCTTTACGGACTCTTTGAAGCAATTTCTTATTATGGATATTTCTTCATTTCATTTTTGTTTCTTCGTAACAGTGTGTCTGTTCTTGACTCAATTTTATACGTTAGTATTGGTCAGAGGCCTTATATATTCCAAGGCATAAACTTGTTTTTCTATTCTACGTGGCTGAAATTCTACGTCATGAAATTTATTATTCGTCGTAATAAACATTATCCCTTTTGTTGTCTGTCCATATAGTACATTTACAAAAAAATAAATAAAAACTACGAAACCTTTCCTTTTTGAATCACTTTAAAATTTTACTTTCTCTCGAGTTTATTTTAAAGATTCAAGGAAGTGAATTTTCTAAAGTTTTTTTTTTTTTGATATTTATATATCGGACAATTGTTTATACACTATAAATGTTATTGCAATCATCATGCATTTTGTTGTGGTAATGGAAACTTTTTCATTTCATTTCAGAATTATTTCTAAATTTATCAAAAGAAATCTTCCAGCTATCGAGAACTCGTTATCTGCATACCATATACCACTTGTACTATTCTGTGACTAAAGCCCAAGGTCCGGAAGACATTTTGAAAATTTCATTTTGGCCCGCGCTTAAAAGTATTTGCCCACCCCTGAACTAATGACAAGTACTAAGCCCGTGTAAATTGGACTTAAGATTTATGAATGATTTTCGATAATAAAAATTATCACGTGAAACATGGAATTTTATAAAAAATTTAGTTTAATTGTTTATTTAATTTTAAATAACATTCTTTTGTAATTAAATTGATGAATTTCAATCATTAAAAATCACATTATATAGAAAAAAAGGAATTTATGTTATCTTGTTGAATTTTCATAATAATAAGAGAATTAATTGTAAATTATTAAATGATTTCATTCCATAGCCAATAATATTACAAAAAGTATTGTGGGGTAGAGGAGAATAAATTCAGCAGTGATTGGCCATCTATTTATTACCGGTGGTTAAATCTCAGCATATACTACGAGCAGCTTAATGCATACAAAAACAGGCTTATCCGCTATCTATAGAACCAACCCTTCTCAATTCACTCTCCTTTATAAATAAAAAACTAAAAATACGTATCGTTTTCAGAAATAATCTTATCAGATTCAGAACTGGGTGAGAGAAAAAAGATACACTAAATAATCATTAAATGGTTTATTGTTAGTCGAGATGCTTTCTTATTTACACTTCACTTCAAGAGAGGAAAAAATATAGCGAGAATTCTTTTATAATATTCAGATGAAACATCAATTCCGTTGAGAGGAATACTGTACTTGTTTGATCTCTGTTGTTGATAGGCAAGGGGAAAACATTCTTTATAAAAATAGAATATGCATCGTATAATGTTCAAACATAAAAATTATATCATGGAAAAATTGAAAAAAAAAATTCTAAAATATTTAATATTTTATGCAAAAAAATAAAAAAATATATTTAAATAATTACTTAAAAATTAACTAAATTAAATAAATAAATAAATATTATATAAATATAAAAATTACTAAATGTAATAATTATTTATCCTACAATACAGGGTGCGCAGTCAAAATCCGGACAAAATTTGATTTGAATTTTCCGCTGTTCTATACCACCTACGGATGTCGCAATTGGCTCCTAAATATCGTGTACGCATCTATTAAGCAGGCATAACCATAAGTACAAGGAGTCTGAGAAGTCGGAGGAAGGTTCCGCAACACCCGCGAGAAAAGTGCAATTGTCAGGACGCCTGAGGCCATTCAACGCCTCCTAACAGCCCATATTTAAATCCATTGGATTACTAAGTATGGAGCGTTATTGAAAGGGTGACAAACATCAGCGGGGGCGTAACAGTCTCACCGTTAATTTTTTTAGTGATCTTGTAAATATCTGTGACATTTTGATCATTTAATTCAGGTGTGGCCAAACTTTTAGCTTTTAGGGGCTACTTTTTGAATAAAATATAGTCTGCGGTCGACTATGGATATGGGCAAATAATTTTAAAATTTTAGATGATAATTAAAGAAGTCATTATATCGCCGATTTAAATTTCAAACATCCACTTTTGGTCAAAAATTACATTTTCACACTATTAGAAAGTGAAAAACACCGTACATTGGCTATGAAACACCGCTATTATGCACCTATTTAATTGAAATCTCATGACAAGCAAAAAATTTATGCGTTTTAAGAAAGTTGTGCAAAATATGCTGAATATGAGTTAGCAGGTTTGCAATCTAAGCCGACGATATATTTTTTATTTTATGAATTCTAACAATATTTATTAAAATTTTAAAAAATACAATGTTAAGAAATAAATACGAACAAAACAAATTTTAAGCATACAATTTTTATTTGGATGAAACCTGGCATTGCATAAGAGCAGCAAGTTTGGCTCCTATGAACTTAAAGCAATTCTTAAGCATGACTCTAAATGTAGATCCGTTATTTGCGATCGCTGTTTTGTTTTAATCGCATTCATATAAGAAAATGCGGATTCACATAAATATGTGGAGCCAAAGAAGGAATTGAAACGAGCAACCATTGTCCAAATATTTGGATATTTATCTTTGCTTATTAGTTTCCAAAATCTATTTATTAGGTAATAAATAAATATATTTTATATTTATATTATTTTTGATCAACGAATAAAAAAATTAAAATATATAATATGTTTGTAATAAAGTGCTAAAAAATGGGAAAAAATTATATATTATTAATTATATAGTCAAATACTAAAATATAGAAAGGTTAAATCAATAATATATTTATATATGTTCTTAGATATATGAAAGATATGTTAGTTTTAATTATTATAATAATATTAATAAAAAAAAATTGTAAATGGAAGGGCTGTTATTTTTCATTTAAATTTATAACTTGGATTAAAATAAATACTTCATTTTGGAATGGATATGAGAGGAGGGGAGGCAGAGTAGAGTAGTCTAGGACTAAACGGTGTTTTGAGAAAGGGAAGCCCCTTGGATAAAAAGTATATAAATTATCGGGATAAGAAAAATATAAATATATAAAAGATGTAATAACATATAGGATTATTATGATCTCAAATTATTTTTTAATAAATTTAAAAATAATATCCCGGGTAGCGAGTAGATTCTTTTCTATAAATCCAGTAGAAAAGAATTCTATTTCAGGGATTGGCGTCCCTGCCCTCACGTGAGCTCATGATTTCTTCTAAATCCCTCTTCTACCTGGAGGAATCATGTCCTTTACCCATTGACACCTTTCCATCCATTCCCTTACTCTTACTCTCCCCCCACCCCTGATCATTCAAAAAATCAAATTTATTTGGATGAAGGAGAATACCTAACATAGCTTCATTAAAAAGAAAAAAAATTGAAATTTTGTCTCTTATAGGAGACTCTTTAGAGTCTCCTATATATATTTGAATAAACCCCCCGAAGGGGGGTTTATTCAAATATATCCAGATCACGTCAACCCTTCGACTAGCAAAACCCCTTATAATCACGAGTGAGACATGTCTTATATGCCTCTGAGAGGACCCACCTCTCCAACGCTTCACATTAGTATAAAACTTGGAATTCATATTTATAGAACGCTTTGCAAAATTAGAAAAAAACAATTAAATCAAAGTTTTTCATTTTATTAACATTTTTGACTAAATCTTGTAAATTGTGACCAAGACCAATCCATTGACCATAATTTTAGCCAGATTTTAAATAAAATTTATTTTTTGTATCATTAAATGGAAATTTTTAATTAATTTTAATATCGGTTTATTTTTACAGTTCAACAAAAATCTTGCCTCATAACAACAGATAAAACCTATACGAATAGATTCATCATGAAACGTAGATTCATTTTCATTACTATTATATAATTTTACGTTGCTTCGTTGATTAAATATTAATTATTGAATTTTGACAGATTGAAAACATTTGCCGCCATGTTGCCCCCCTCCGCCACCTCTACTCACCTCCCTCCCACCCTCCCTCCTGGCCTGCTGGTGAGCAGCTTCGAGCGCAATCCAGTGGCGCAACCAGGGGGGGGTTTTGGGGGTCAAAACCCCCCCCAGGAGAGAAAAAAATATACATTGCTGTATATCATGTACTATATTACAAATAGAAAAGAAAAAATATAATCCTTCTTTTTATTTGAAAAAAAAAATAATTCATAAAGTATAATTTAGTGTATAATAAGTAAGTTTATTTTATTTTAAAATAATTTTAACAAAAATAAAAATTGCTTATTTTTTCGTACAGAATTAAATATAAGAAATAAAAAATTATTTTATTATTTCTCCTAAATCATAAAAAACAAAAGACTTAATATAAGATTACTAGATGATTGTGAAATTTTCCAATTTGACTATTATTTAAATATAAAATAAAGAAAAATATTACTCAAATTCTAAATATTTCATAAAAATTATGAAGCGAAGACTAATTTTTTCAAAATGGAAACGGGTAAAAATCCCTAAAGGAAAAAATCCATAAAAGTCAAAACTCTATCTCCCTAAAACCTAATATCCCTAAAAAGAAAAATCCTTAAAACCGAAAATCCCTAAATAAAAATATCCATGACTGAAAAAATCCCTAAAAGAAAAAATCAATAAAAAGAAAATTTTTCATTTTTGTATTAATTTTAATTGTGATTAAGAAAATTTAATTACAAGGTGAGCATGACACCCAGTTGCCTGAGACACGACCTCCCAAGGAGGTAATCGAGCCTGGACCGAAAGTAGGGAAAAATAGGTAAAAAAATACATACATATGGCCCAGACAGGTGATTTTTCCAAAAAAAATAGGGGTGTCAAATTCGTATGTAAAATAAAGGGAATTTACTCAAATTTCGTTTATTAGCATACGTTTTAATAGCTTAATGATTCCAAATACAAAATACACCATTTGCACCGTATATTTCACCAGGGAATATATAACGCAATTTGTGAAATTTATAATCATCAGAGGTTGTCTTTTTCATTGTGCTCAATGCATTTATAGAAACATCAAATCAATGCCAGAAGTTTTGAAGCTCTATAATGATATAGATAATCCTGACAACTCCACTCATTTACAAACTCTTGCAGCTTTGATTTTGGTACCACCATCAAAAGTCATTGTAGCCTACCAAGCATTAGCTGGACGACCAACAGGGCAAAACTTCGTGATCTTTTTTCTTCCTTCGAGCGCACTTGGCTAAGTGAACAATTTTTGGCTGGCTTTTATGACCCCGAATTCGACATTGGAACATTGGAACATCTACGATGCCACTTTGATGGGTTTACCTCGAACAAACAATGCAGTAGAAGGTTATAAGACATCAGTATGGGTCACCTGATTAAGCAAATCCATATTGAGCATAACCTTATCTCTTTGGAAATCTGTCGTGATGTTCTTGGTAAGAAGCCTGATCCACCAAGGAAACGATTCAGTGACTCGCATGATGAGCTTCTGACCATAATGAAGGCAAACCATGAAAAATGGGACGCTAAAAAACCAGATGGAACAGATGTGATGACACCAAGCATAACTACCTCATTCAAGTCTCTTCGGCTTTTCATTATTAAATAAGTACAAAAAAATTAGGGAAATTTTTTATTTAGGGATTTTTTCTAAGGGATTTTTACATGATTTCTTTCAAAATATCCTGCCACTACGGGCGGACGAAAAGCTTTCGAACTTGGGGTGTCCCATAAGTTTCTTCGCTTTTTTTGATGCGAAATGAATACACGATATTTGTTGGTTAAGGTTGATTTATTATGTTATGTATGAACCATTCTGTTCTATAACCTTCTTCCATCTCCCAGGAAGCCTGATTATGCCCTCTTTCCAAAATAGTTGAGGCTTACTTTCAAAATATTCATTTAGGTGCGTTTTTATTTCGATTATGGATTTGAAAGATTTACCACGGAGAGAGATTTTTAAGGAGAGGAACAAGTAATAATCGGATGGAGGAACGTATGGGGAGTATGGAGGATGAGGTAGAACGTCCCAATCAAACTGTAATAATATTTGCCTTACGATCAACGCAATAAGCGGCCTTGCGTTGCCGTGATGGAATACTACACCTCGTCGGTTCGCCAATTCTTGCCGTTTTTCTGCTATAGCGGTTTTTAGTTAATTCAGTTGATTGCAATATTTGTCAGCATTGATCATATCACCTTCAGGAAGGAGCTCGTAGTACAGTACACGCTTCCAGTCCCATCAAATGCACAAAAGAACCTTCTTCGGATGAAACCCAGACTTCGCAACAGTTGAAGGTCTATTTTCTTTAGACCAAATCCGTTTTCGATCCACATTTTGATACAAAATCCAAGTCTCGTCTCCAGTGACAAGACTCTTTAAGAAATGATTTCTTTTGTGTCGCTGTAGAAGCAAATCGCACGTAGGGACGCGCTTTATAAGGCCGGTCTCCGTCAATTGGTGTGGAACCCAAGCTTCATATCGACTCGCATATCCCATTTTGATTAAATGCTTATGTGCCGTTGTTTTGGGAATATTAGTTTCACCAGCTATCTCGCGCACACTGTATCGTGGATTTTCAGCATGCACAGTCTTGATAATATCCGTCGTTGCTGGGTGGCCAGCTCTAAATTTCTTAAACCAATTGCGGACGGTCCTAATAGTCGAAGCACCAATCCCGTAAACGGTGCAAATCTCTTCTGCCGCAAATGATCTTTTGGCTCTCCATAGTAGAAAAATTTTAAAGAGACTTTGTCACCAACGAAACGAATTCTGAAAAAGCTCTGGGATGATTAAATAAGATGCCATAAACGGCTAAGAGATAAGCCTGCATGTTTATATATATATATATATATATATATAAACATAGGCAGTTAGATTCATTCATAGCGTGACGCGGAAAAAACTTATGGGACAACCTAATAGTTTTTTATAAATAACTCCTTTATTATTAAGATTAGGTAAAAATGAATATAATGAAACTTTTAGTAAATTCGAATCCCTATAAATTTAATACGATAGTATGATAATTCTCATAAAAATCGGTATTTATTGAGAAAATCAATAAAATATGCTTTGACACATCTTTAAACTACCCTTACTTATGGTCCGATCTTGTCCAACAACAATCCAATCCCCGCCCATCATTCCCAAAAAAACATCTAAATATCAAATTTCAATACAATATCTCATTTTGTTTAGACGTAATCTCGGTAACGAGCCGGTTCAAAAAATTTGTTTTGCAGTTTTGGATTCAGAACCGTCTGAAAAGTGAAAATCTCAAAGAATCTCGGAGCAAAAATTTTCAAAATTTTCCGATCATCGTATAAGCTATCCTTATTTCATGAGGAAAGCTAAAATAATTTACTTATAGCTGGAAAAAAATATTTTCTTTCTAAAACTGAATACGAGTAAATAAAATACAAAATTAAATTTTTTTGCCAGATTTTGTAAAATCAGTGTTTCATTTACAAAACTTTTTTAAATATTTAATATAAAAAAAAATCTTAATGAAAATTTGTCTTTGAGAGAGCCCGGGGGGGGGGGGGGCGCCATAGGAAGGTGGAGCGGCTAGTCAAAACCCCCCCCAGGATCAAATCCTGGTTGCGCCACTGGCGCAATCAGTTCCCATTCCTTTTCCAGTCGAAGATGTTGACCCGCGTCACCACAGAAATCATCCCTCAATCAAGAATTTATTGTAAATTTATTTATTCCTATTAATTTAAATGAAGTTTAATAAATTTTAGAAAAGATTCAAATAAAAATTTAATTTTATAAAATATAGATTTTTAACTTTTTACTGATATATTTATATATATTTAATAAATTTCGCCTCCACCTCCAATGCTTTGCTTCTCGGTGACCTTGAAGGGGACAGCATAGCAATGCTGCATTGCTTACCCCCAATGGATGAGATTCAACTGCCTTTGACTTTATTTTCAAAATAAATTCTATTATTTCCCCTTCCCCCCCTTTGAAATTATATACAAATTAATTATACTACGTATTATACGACAAATAAATTAATACGAATTATATTAATAAATCGATTTAACCAACTTTTCCATCCCAATCATTCCTTCTTTTTTGTATTTTAACATTGAAACATTTTCCCTGCTATTCTATTCTATTTTCAAATTTTATATTCAAAAATAAATAACTTAAAATAACATAAAAATTACTTGAAAAGGAAGGAAATAATTTTATTGTTTTTATCTAAGAAGCAATAAGAAAAAAAATTGAATAAGTTTCATGAAATGTAAAATTAATTGTTAATAAATTTAAAAATAATATCCTGGGTAACGGGTAGATTCTTTTCTATAATCCCAGTAGAAAAGAATTATATTTCGGGGATTGGCGTTCCTGCCCTCACGTGAACTCATGATTTTTTCTGCCTTCCCTCTCCCATGGAAAAATCATGTCCTTTACCTTTTAACTTTTCCAACTTTGGCTTCGCGGGCTACTTTTAAAGCCTTTGCGATCGACCGGTCGACCGCGGTCGACGTGTTGCCCACCCCTGATTTAATTCATTTATAATTTCATCTTTTGAAATGTCAACAAGATCTTCACAATATATAACTCCCTTAGAAGTATTTAGTTTTTGGTGAGGTTGGACTTTTACAGGAATTCCCTTTTCCAAATTATCAAGCGTGCAAATTTTTTGGAATCCTTGTCATTTGTAACTTCTACAAGAATCACACCTGATCAAAGTTTTTTAATTGATTTTATGGGACCTTGAACTTTTTATGTGGGTGTTTTATTTATAATAAAAGGACTCAACTTTATTTAATTTCTTTTCCTTGTCTACATGTGAAATTACCAAGAATCAAGGCTCAGCCTTGACCTTGGAAATTTCAGGAAATATTGCAAAACTAGAATGGTCCATATATTTTTTGGGGCGTTTTAGGCGAAGTGATATCTCAAATTTGCAGGGTTCGAGGGGTCTATACCCCTCTCACCTGACTCATCCATTTGGCGGCTTGCCAAGGGAAATATAAAATTAGTTTAATTATTTTTATATAGTTTAAAATAATTAAATTATTAATTTTATTTTATTTTAAAGCAAGTAGATATAGTTTTGTACCAAATTAAATTGTCTATATATATATATAGAGAGAGAGAGACAGAGAGAGACAATTTATACAATTTAATTTGATACAAAACTATATCTACTATAACTATATATATATATATATATATATATATATAGAATGTTAGAAAGTGTGATGGGTCAAAGGGAGAACAGAGTGGTTCTAACAGAGAACAGAGAGAAAAATACAATAAAATGTAAGTTTCTATCTTCTAAATCACTTGTCCTCTTGAGAGATAAAACTTAAAGCACCCTCGGGTTCAGTTGACTCTCACTCTTAGCTGGCATTGCTTGGACAGATGCCCCACCCTTTTACTCTTTTCTTTTCTCTCTCTCTCTCTCTACTCTTTTTTACTTATATATTGTTTATATAAAACATATACATTTATATATATATATATAAAAATTATGCCATTTTTTGTACAATTCATTAGGCCTAGAGTTAATTCAGACGAGGTAGGTTTTTATTTAAATTTAAATGCAATCAGCCCAGTTTCAATAAAACTTTTTATGAATATATACATTGATAAATTCTGATTAAGGTAAGCTTAATGATATATATATATATATATAAAATATTATATATTGTTTAAATACAGTTTTTATATCTGGGGAACGGAAGGTGTTCTGCTTTGTGAACCTCAAATTAATTAATTAATTGACATAGTTGATAAGTTTTAAAATTGCCCAAAAAATCTCCAGCTGGGATGAACGCCAAAGAATGGTTTAAATTGTTTCACAAATTTGAATGAATCCAAATTGTGAATGAAACACTGAAAATTTTCAAAATATCATTTCTAAAAACAGGTTTTGTTTTATTGAACCAATTAAATATTATATTATAGTTGATTTTTATATTATAAACAAATAAAAATATAACAAATCAACAAATACAATAGAATGCGGATAAATAAATAAAATTCAAAATTAATATTAGACCTTTTTTATAAGTCAATATAATTTTTTAATCAAAATAATCATTTAACAAAAAAAAAAAGTTTTATTTGAAAACTGGATTTTATATTTCGAATTAATTATGAAAAAAGTATCACTCGGAAAAATCAAATCTAGAATAACTTTTAAATACTTTAAATGTAATATTAAGTTTAATCTAATAATCATATTAAAGTGATAGCTTAAACATCTGCAACATTGCTTTGGTCTTTTTTCTTTTTAATAAAAAAAAAATGAACTTAAGAATGTCATTTCTGAAAAGGATACTAAACTCTGGATGGGAAAAAGTCTTTTTTTTCTTTTCTTTGACTAATTTATTAAGATTACTTTCTTGTTAAAACTTTGGTTATCGGTACGAATATAATATCCATTGTAATTATAGCTTTACTTTTATATATATAAACAAAATCATTACATGAAGGCATTAAATATATTTTTAGAAGTAAAGAATGATAAAAAAAAATATATTCTAATAAATCTTTGAATTTTAATATTTTTCCAATTTTGAATGAAAAAATGAATGGTAGAATGAAAAAAAATATGTATAAAACATAACTAAAAATAATGCTTTGTTAATTATTAGAGCAAATATATATTTTACTCAATAATTATTGGGATGATATACTTCATCACTTTCCCCGGACTTTGAGACACAATATATTGTAGTTCCCCAACATCTTTAAGCTATTTTGGAAATTTAGCAAATTAAATGCACTAGTAACAAACAAATAATTCTTTAGTGACTTTAATAATTATCAGAATAATACACTCTTATGTTATTTTAGTTTATTATTCTATAAAATTTCGCCACCGTAGGCAGAAATGGGGCTCTGTTCAACACTAAAATTATATTCAATATTTCAATATCCACGTTAACTATCAAAACCAGTAAAGAGTTTTATATTTTTAGTTATTGGAATGATTGTTTGGTATTAATTAGCTTAAAGGCATAACTTCTGAATTTGAAATCAAGCAATAATCAAGCAAGTTAATTTAATAATTTAGCTGCCAGATGCAGAAATATATGTATATATGAATAAGTGTACTGCAAGCCTATCAGCGTTGATGAAGTACCAAATACTATTTGGAGTTGAGTTAAGAAAAATGTATTTACTTTAACTAAAATCAATCCTGTGCTTAAAAAATTTTCAAAAAGGTTCTAAACAATAGTCATATTAAATTCATTATTATTAATTCGTGTTCATATTATTTCTATCATAATTTAAATAAATAATAATAAATTATAATTATAATTTCCTAAGTTGTATTGTCCCATTAATAAACTAAAATCCACTCAATTATGAGTATATAATATATCTATAAAAATTTATAATGACTATTTTGAATGCCAAGAAACAAATCGCATTATTTGTTCTTGTTTAGTTTAAATTAATTATTATCAAAGGCAGGATTAAAGCAAAAATAGATAATTGGCGACTTTTCAAAATATTTAATGTTAAGAAAAAATATATTTGTAATTTTATTTTTCAGTTCCGTTGTATGATTATTGAGGACAACGCATTTAAATATAGACTAGCTTTCAAATGTCTTAATACCTCGTTATTATATAATATACATATTTATAAAAAAAAATTTGCTTGTGACTGCAGCGTTTAAACATTTCGGTGTGTGTCCAGAACAATTTAGCTTAACGAAAAAGAGAGGGGGGAGAGATGTTGATATCGACCTGGTTTGGGTGGGGTGATTTAACCAACTGGAAGATGTATGTAAATAGATTACGTGCCAGGGGAATGAATTTTTCTTTCACCTGACATGAACACTCACCTCCACCTCCACTCACACATTCTCACTCTATTTCTAATGCAAAGGCCAGATATTCAATCCAAGAATTTTAGAAAATATTTTTTTTTTCCACTTTGTTAAGTAATAATAAATATTTTAATATTACAACAATAACATTTACATATTTATAACATTAAATAAAATTTAATTATATTTTTCAAATATAAAATGCATAGAATATAAAGATTTTTTTTTTCCTTCAAAAACAGTGATTTTGTATATAAGATATGAGCACTGAATAAATAAGTGAGGTCTTTTGATTTTAAAATTAAATTCATCAAATTTAAGTTAAAAAATTAGATATAATGTAATTTCAAAAATTATTTTTTTATGATTTTCCATCGTAATTTAAAAAATAAAAAAGTATTTCAATTTCATATTTGTTTAGTTGAAATTTATAATATCAATATTTTGAATGTTAATTTTTAAATTATAATATTCATCATAAAGTATAAAATATCAATTTTAAATACAATGTTAATAGAGTAGTTAAAAAAAAACTTCTAGAGGGAATTTTCAATTTATTGAATAATTGTGTATATTAAAAATTAAACTTTTTGAATATTATTTTTAAAATTCTTATACTTTTTGGACAAAAAATAATAATTATTGGACTAAATTATTTAATCTTATTGTTTTCTTGGTTATCATACATGAGGAAATTGAAAACACAATCTTTTAAATATTTTAAATATTTATTTTAATAAGTAAGAATAGCGAAAATCATTTATACCTATTTTGATGTATTTTAATACATTATTGTTGTGTTAAAAATTCGATATTCGAAAATTTTAATTGTTTTGTTTTCTAATATTTATCATAGATTGATTTTTCATCTATCAAATAAATAAACAAAAAAGTTGAATATTCTTGAAAAAATATAAAAAGTTCAATTTTTTCAAACATAAATTAATATTGGAGTAACTTTTTTTTTTGTAAATTTCTATTTTATATATGCATAAGTTTTTAATATAGATTTTATCTTTTTTTTTTTTGTTATGCATATTATTTTCTCTAATTTATGCTTATAATAATATTTTCTGAATATTTATTTCTCCAAAAATACTAATCTTATCTTAGTAAAGTTTATTTGTAAATACCTCATCAAATTTAACGATTTTTCAATTCAAGTTTTTTTTTTAGTAAAAATGAAAAAATAAAACACGACTATTTGTATATTATTAAACTTTTAAAGAAAACAAAAAACAGTTTTTATTTTTTTAATTGCCTTATTTTTATTACTAAAACATAGAGTAGTTATTCTCACAAAAAAGTCTTAAAATCTAGGGCACGTATTTCAACTTCTAATCACTGATGTTTTTATGAAGTAAAAAAAAAAATAAAAAATATATATAATTATAAATCATAAATAAAAGTCAATTATCATTATTTTTTTTAATGAAATCAAAATAAAAATAAATTAAAATATTTTGATAAAAAAAAAATAATGATAATAATGATATTGTAGTTTTGAATATAATTAAAACAAAACAATAGTGATGAATTGAACTTTTAAACAAGTTCAGAATGTCTTTAACAAGCTTTATGCATATGATCTGCGGTCCGCCCTTGATGACATCTTTTGAGGAATTACACTAAAATAGAAAATTTTCCTAAGGAACAGTAAAGGATTTTCAGTTTGGCTTTCTTATTGAAAATTGGAGGGACATGCACATTGATTTAAATGGAGTAGTGATTGAAAAAATTTAATTAAAAAAGTACAAAAAAAAAAGTGAATGCAAATCTCCAGTGTTATTAAATAAACTTGATTTTATTGTATGCTTTTATTAATTACTATTTTATATATTAAAATAAAATAAATAAATATTGTTTTATATGTATTTAAATCTTAAAACTGGGCATTTAACTCAATGAAGTACATTGATCACTTCATTTGTCCAATATTGTATTAGAAATTTAGTATTTGATGATAGAGTATAATGTTGAATTTTGAGAGAAGTATCGGGATCTTGAACATTTTCTTATTATTAATAATAATTGAAAAAATTATTAATTATTAATTTTTATACCTCCAAAATAATTCTTTTAAATTCATGATTAAATTAATGGATAACTTTAACCAGTAGGTAACGAAAATACTTAAAATGAATTTTGGCAAACTAAAATTAACTTTCAAATATTTTTTTTAATCTGAAATTTGTTAGTTTTGCTTTGTAAGAAATAGGAAAGTTTCTGAAGAATTTTCCACCAACGTGCATCTGACAAGTTCATTAGACTGGAAGAACTTTATCCACCATTCAAATGAAATTCAAATATTTATTTGAAAGCGTAGTGGTGTATCCAGCTACTATTTTTTAATTCTTTTACTTATAGATAATTAAGAAAAAATTTTCATGAGTTGTATTAACATAATTTTTGTATTTGATAGATGTTTAATTAAATTTCTTCTTTTTTCCCTTTTTTTGACTAATTTTCTACTCATGATTCTATTTTATACCGATATTTATTTTTTCTCCATTTCTCAATTTTTATTAAATAGTCAAATAAATTTATTAATAATCGAATCCCAATTTTTTCTATTTATTTTATATAAAACACACACACACACACATTATTTTAAAATATTTATTCCACTCTATTTTTGAATAAGTATTATATCAACATATATTTATTGAATAAAATATAATAAATATTAAAATACTAGCTGCTCAGAGCTCCTTCGTCGCTCTTCACATCTAGACGGGGGCTCCGCCCCCTGTACCCCCGAGTGGTACATAGTATTTGGTTGAAAGTAGTAAAAGGTTTTCATCCATTTTGTTTCAAACAATGTATAACATAAAACTTTCATTTCTTATTGTGTGATTATTTAAAATCCCAGGGTCATAGACCATGCGTGGCCCAACGGTACTCGAAAGTTCTTGGCAGCTACAACCACATTTCTCCAAGTGTCCTTATCCTGAGCCTCTGTTCCATCTCTCGTACGTCATTCCCTGATGTACTCATCTTTCTTTGGCCCATAAATGCTGGGGAGAATCCTATTCTCAAATACTCTGAATCCACTCTCATCTCCTAAGATCATAGACCATGTCTCACACTCATATAATACAACAGACAAAATAATTGTTTTATATATTTTAATTTTCATTCCCTTTTATAATAATTTTGATGAGATAAGCCTCTTTACAGCATGATAACAGGCGTTTCCCGATTGCAACTTCGATTTAAATTCTTCTCAAATATTATTATCCCTCGTGATTACATTCAATTTTTCTACATATTCAAATTCTACATTTTGTATGTTAATACTGGAGCAGTATTTGTTTGTTTGTTTCTAAATATATTTATTTATCATTATTAATTTCAAACCTCATCTCTTTTCCTACCTCGATTAATTTTTCCTCGCTATCTGTAATTGCAATTGCCGAATCTCCTATTATATTTAAGTCGTCTGGGTCACCTAATATTTTACAAATGATTTCCGCATCTTACTCGTTCTTTACTACCTTCAAGATAAATTTTAAGATCAAAATTTGAAAAAGTTTATCCGGATCTATTGAGTCATGCGTAGGTTTTACTAAAGTCTACAAATAATTAGTGAACAGAGATATTGAATTCGCGGTTTTTTTAATATCTGTCATAATGAAAATATCTTAATTAATGTTGATCGATTTGGCATGAACCCGCAATGATATCGTCTAATAATTCCTCCGCCTATAGTTTATAAGTATTGTATATGTTATAATAGAGTATAATATTTCTTGATCATTTCATTTTGATATTTTAATTTCATTGCTTGATTTTTATTGAATATTTTTAATTATAATAAAATTTGAGAAAATGCAAAGTTAGAGACTTGAGACAATTTATAAAAATTAATTTATAAAAATTAACGGTATAAAAGTATTGATTAAAACTAAAGATAAATTAACAATATATACATTCATTAATAGTATTAATTTAAATTAATGGATTTATTTGATTTTTTATTATTAAGTTCATTTATTAATTTTTTTAGATCATAGTTAATTCCCTCCCTTAAAATAAAAGAAGTATTCAAATATAGAAAGAATAAATACAAAATAATTTAAGTTAAATATGATTTAAATATTTTATTATATTAATTAAAATGAGAACTTTTAGAATAAATTATTTAATTGAAATGATATTTGAATATTAGAATTTAAAATAAAAAGTTAAATATTATATTAATTCTTTGATTGGGAATCGCTAAAGTTATATACATTGTGTAAAATGAGTCCGCCAGTTAGTGGGCCATGCCTGGCTCTTGAATGAACAACACGGAGAACTATATAAACTCTAAAAAATTAAATTCTGCGGTTATTGATTAGATATTAATAAAATCTATAGCCTATGTTACCATAGAGGTATATAAGAATATTGTGATGTAATTTCATAGAAATCGTTTCTTATTTTTTGATGTTCATAATTCTAAATTATCAAGTGTCGGTTAAGTAGGGAATTTCTTTTTTGTTTGTTTCTATGACAGCAAAAAAGTAAACAAATTACATACATATATACATACATACATACAAACACTCTCCTTTATATATATAGATTATAGATTATAATTGTCTTTAAATTTTTAAAAATAAATCAAAATACTTGTAATACTAATAATAATAATCCTTTATCTTTTCATTTTTTTCATTAAACTGATGGATTATCCTTCTAAAAATTAATAAAACACTCACCATTTACCTCTACGCTCATACAGATAAAAAGTTTTTATCCATTTGAAAAAAATATATTGTATATATCATTCATACCACAATGTTAATTTTTATAAAAACTTATGTAATGTAAAGTAAATTAAAAATATAAATTAAAAAAGCGAAACAAAACTTTATGATAGATTAATGTTTGTTTTTATTTATGAACGTAGTTAAGAATTTGTTAAGATAAGATTCCCATTCATCTTCAAGAAATTATTAAAACCATTTGAAAATATATGTGGTATATGTATTGAAAAATAATTATTATATATCTTTCTGAGATATTTGGTTTATGATTTTATTTGATTAGAGTGTGGTATAATTTCTAATTAAGTATACATAATATTTCAGACTCATATACCTACTCCTTTGTGTAAACGCAGATCAGAGTATAGTACTTATGTACAAACGGTAAATTTGTAACACCAGGTAATTGACAATTATCATGTTTTTTGATTACCTAATCGATGATGACATTCATTCTCAAGTGCTAAGATCACTATAGACTACCTATTTTGCGTTTGAATTTTTATTACTTTAATGGAGTTTTGTTGATCAAGCACTTTGAACATTTTCAAATTCGTTGTTTTTATGGTTGTTATGGTTTAATAAACTCTTATTTTCTATTCGTTTTGTTTTTGAAAAGATATATGTATATATAAACCAATAATCTAATAATAGTAATAATAATGATCAGTCCCTTGCCCTATACCACCAATTTAGTATATATTATTTTGAGGTGAAGAATCGACCTGAATTAGATTCTTTCAACATTCACACTATAACCTGGAATCAAAAACCAGGCGAAATTTCTATCAAGACTAAAAATTAGGAAATAAAAAAATAAGTTGACCTGTGGCCAGGTCCGAACCGACCGACGGTTTGAAATAAATTAATTTCCAGCTACAGAAACAATTTCAAATAATTTTAATATATCTATTAATGTAATAAAAAACAGATAGGCATATAACATAAATATTTTTAATTTTATTTTATTTATAATATATAGTTGAAGTAGCCGGCGTTGCCGGCGTTACCCGAGGCTGTGACGTCATGAAGGGCTGGGTGACGTCATATAATTTTAAATTAAGAAAAACATAATGAAGATGATTTTTCCCGAGGATAAAACCAATACATTCGTGGTGATATGTAAAAAAATCTCCTTATGTGAAATTTGGTGCGAAAATAACCCTTCCCTTCTTATCGTCGATCGCTAATACTACCACTTCCCGTTTCCGGATTTGCACCAAAAGTTGATCAATTCATCCCACTGATGCATTAAGTAAATATACCAAATTTCATCAAAATCCGTTAAGCCGTTCAGGCTGTACACATCTATACGGACGGACAGACGGACGGACAGACGGACGGACGGACGGACAGACGGACAGACATCATGCTAAAAATACTTTTTTCTGTTAAGAAAATGCATGATTCGTGGAGATATGTAAAAATCTCCACATGTGAAATTTGGTGTGAAAACAATACCTCCCTTACTATCGTCGGTCGGTAAAAATATAAAAAAAAACTTTTTAAAAACACGCTTTTATTTAAATGCACTAAAAAAGGAGAAAATAATTTCTCCACACATACCCCACTATTTTTGGCACCAAACATGCAGGAAAAAACATAAATTCTACTTCAAATAGACATAGTTAACAATTATAGTGGAAAAGAAAAAAAAACATGTGTGCATATACAATGAGATGTCCTTCGTATTCTTTTCCTTTCTCTGCATGTTTGGAGCCCACGTTTTCATTTTTTAGATATGATTAATTATTAGGAAATCGTGGTGTCTATGGAGAAATTATTTTCTCCTTTTTAGAGTGCATTTAAATAAAAGCGTGTTTTTAAAAAAGTTTTTTTTTATATTTTATTTTATTTCCTTATTCTTTAAAGAAGAAAATAAACATAAATATTTAAATTGTAGATGATAATGAATATACTCTAACCACAGGACAAATCAAATGAAAAACCGTAGTGTGTGTGACCAGTAAAATAAAACTAAAATTTATATTTTCCAAATTAACTAGATTGCTGACGTCCATTAATACTATATATGAGTTAGAAGATAGCCCTTATATAGAAATCGTAACCCTAGTTACAAATATTTTTTGTAATTTTTTTATTTTTTTTTTTTAATATAAATTTTAATTTATCACAGAACTGTGTCAGCTTTCATTTTTCCAAACAAACTTTAACTTAATCTCTGACATGTTCTTTATGAATGAAGAAGTATCAGTATAAATTTCCATATTACTAGAAAACCGTGGCTTCTACCAACGTTTCAAAAATATTCTGCATAAAATTATCTTGAAAATGATCAAGATTTTCTGTAGGTATTTTTCTGTCAAGAGAATGAAAATAGAAAAACAAATGAGTTTGTGTTCCCATTTTTTTTTCTTTTTACTTATCACCAACGTTTCGGCACATTAATCATAGTCTTTCTCAAAATGAAAATAAAGATAATATTACAAAATATTCTTGGATATATTTGTATGCATTTGGAAATTTTGTGTTTTAAGAAAACTATCATTTATCAAAGAAAGAAAAAAATAAAACATAAAACAAACAAGGCTTTAATCACAAAAATTAAATTTAAATTTTACGAGATAGACCAAATTGTATGATTGGTGAGAGTCTATTGTAGTGTAGATTAGTTTAAGTGGGAAGAGTGGGGAATGACAGTTTCAGTTTTGATTAGAGCGTCCATAAATAAAAAATCACGATTCTTGTTTCAATGTTTACAAATAGAAATAAATAAATTTAACAAATAAATAGATAAAATAAATATGTAAATAACCATACAATTTAAATAAAGATATGATCAACATTTTAGTATAATTTATTTTTTAAATATATTTATATATTTATATTATAAAATAACAAATATAGGATATTTTTTTTTACTTTTTACATATAATATTTTGCTGTCTTTTATTTTATCCCAGGTATTAAATGAATTACATTTGGTCTCTAATCGTGTTTGTCATTTCGAAGGACTTAATTCCGCATGTCTATGCAATTGTCACAGAAAATAAATGTTTACAGTGGAACTAAAAAAGGGAACTCGAGGAGGGTGAGAGAAACAGATAGGTGGACATTTTGTATTGTAAGGATAAACAAACTGTCATGTGAACAATTTTGTTGCTGTCTATTTCAGAGCGTAAAAAATATTTTATAATTAGAAAATTTACATAAAAAGCAACAGCCATACTGTGTATTCAGATATATTCTTACATTCTAAATGGCTATGTAACTTCCAATAATAAGATTATCATAATTGTTTAGATTTCTTGGGAGTTTATAGAAATTCAGGGATTGACTCGAAATAGATATTAAATATTAATAACTTGAATTGGAAGAGCTTTAAGAAAAAATTCTGAATGATTTTTCCTGTCCAGATGGAAATGATTAAATAAAATTATTAAAGCTTTGGTGGTTGTTTTTACTTAAATACAACTGGCTTGCTTCCCGCCAAAAATATTTTGCTTAAGTTAATATTAATATAATAAATAATGTAAAATTAAAGAACTCAATTTATTCATAAAATAATTGTTGTTCACGTTTTGTTTTTGTTTATATTCTTTAAATTAATTGTTTAAGAATAATTATTTTTTCTCCTGTAATTTTGAATTTGTTGTTGGTGGCCTAGGTCTTATATTAAGTTACGTTGTGTACGTTGTGTATATTTTTGTATTTTTTGAATAAATTTATCATAACAAATATCAATATGTGGTTTAATTTACAAAATTCCGTTATGATTACATAAAGATTTGTAATTTCCTGTTAATAATAAAAGATGTCTTATTGAGTGGGGCGATGGGAGAAATTGTTTAGTGTGCCTATACACCCAATGAAGAGGGTGGAAACAGGATAGAGATGCATTAGTCATAAGTACATTATTCCTCCGTTGAATTTCGACTGTTTTCGTGTGTGTTCGCTCTCGTCTGTCGGTCAAAGTGTAGGAGAGAGAGAGAGAGAGAGAGAGTGGGAAAGAGAGAACAGTTCTCTTTCGAATTCCCCTTTGTTGCCAACTCGTGACAATTGCTAGTGCTAATGGACTCAGCAACGGGATGAAAGTGGTAGGGAACAAACGCCAATGGAGCTGTATTCAATATCAATTCAATATATCTATATATATATATAGATATATACAATATAATAGATATTTTTGATTGAGAAAGAAAAATAAAATTAAAATAAAAGCCAGAGAAAATTAAAAAGAAATATATGGTATAAAAACAATACATAGACTTTTAAAATGAAAAGTAATATTGGATAAATATAAATATCAATGAAATATAAGACAAAAATATCACTCCAAATGAATATTAAATAAATTTAATTTTTTTTAACACTACAGGTAAAAGTAATTTTTATGGATAAAAGTTAAATAAAAAAATCAATGATTTTATAATTTCTTCCATTTATAAACAAAAACACTAAATGAGCAATTCTTAGGGAATAAAACATAAATCCATTTTATTTGGTGTTCTGATTATATTATGAAAACCGCCACCCATTTTGTAAAAATCGAAGTAATATACGAGGGTGGGGTGAAAAGTTTCTGACCTGACCAAGAAAAACATTGTTTTTAAATTTTTTTTTTTTTTTGCCTTGATTGATTTTTTTATTTAACTTTTATCCATAAAAATTACTTTTTCCTGTAGTATTAAAAAAATTTAAATTTATTTAATATTCAATTGAAATGATATTTTTGTCTTATATTTCATTTATATTTTATATTTATCCAATATTACTTTTCATTTTAAAAGTCTATGTATTTTCTTGGTCAGGCCTGAAACTTTTCACCCCACCCTCGTAAATAAGATATTCATAAAAATGAAAATATGTAAAAAAATGTATTCTAATATACAGCAAAAATTTTATTTTATAAGTAAATAATTTGAAATGTTTTAAAAATAAGAAGATAAATAATTTATATACATATTTATAAAATATAAAATTCAAGAAATTTGGTGAATATATTATGTTTATATTAAATACCATTTCCAAGTGATTATAAAAAATTAATACATAATCTATCAATTACTTTATAATAACATTTATTGTGACATTTGTAACAAGAAACTCTTACTATGTACGCCCTATGCCACATAACATACATTAAGAAGTATTGGTTTATGTGAATATTTGATATTGATAAAAGTTATAGAATATGTTCAAATAGAGGTATATAAGAATCTTGTGATGTAATTTCATAGTAATAAGTTCAATTTGAGTCTATAGCGTCACAATTTCCCGGACACACAAACATACAGACAGATATGAAACAACACATCTATAATCATGTTTGCATTCTCTAAGTCATAAAACGTAAAGATATACAAAATGTTTATATTCTAAGCAATCTTCTGACAAAAACCTTTTTTGATATATAGAAGATTTATTGTGTTGAAGATAATTTTTTGCTTATATATATGAGTTTGTATAGAAAATTGAGAGTGAAAGTAAAAGCATTCTGTGAACAACAAATTATTGAACATTAATTAGAAAAACCAACTTAATAAAAAAGTCAATTCTAATTTATCAAGTAAAATATTAATATTTGTTGGTTAAAAAAAAATATTTCTTTCAGTAATTTACTTTCTATAAAATAAACAACTCTAAATGCCTTTTTTCATTTTTTTTATTCTTTAAAATTTAAGTAGGATACATCATCCACGTGCAAGTATGATTTATTATTCCACTAATTTTCATATGTAGAAAATAAGAGAAAAAAGTACTAAAATAGAATGAACCTTTTTTAATAGCTATCTTATTCATAGGAAAGTTTAATTATAACATTTTTTGTTTTCTTTTGACTCCTGGTATTAATTAAATGCCTGACATAATCTAAAATTGCATTTTTTTTATAAAAGAATTTTTTTCACAAATAAAACACATGGAAACGTTTTTTTTAAAGGCTGTGAAGTAAACCTTACGCTATTGTAAATAAACAAGGTGTTTAAAATTGCTATTTATCATCATGATAATGAGAGAAATCTCTCTCTCTCTCTCTCTCTCTATATATATATATATATATATAGAAGGTTTTTGACTGCACATTGCTCAGAATTTAAAAATTTTTGCATATCTTCGCGTTTCTTGACCTCTAGAATCCAAAAGTGACTTTAGAATTTTTCATGTCTGTCTGTCTGTCTGGATAATAAGGATGTTATAGACTCAAAATTGGCTGAACCGATTTCTATGAAATTACATCACAATATTCTTATATACCTCTAGAATAACATAGGCTATAAATTTTATTAATATCTAATCAATAACCGCAGAAATTAATTTTTTAAAGTTTATATAATTCTCCGTGTTGTTCATTCAAGAGCATCTCGCGGCTCAATGTCCCTAGCGGAAGTATTTTAAACAATGAATTATCATAGCGATTCATAATCAAAGAAATATTATAATATTTAACTTTTTATTTTAAATTCTAATTTTAATTAATTTAATAAAATAATTAGATCATATTTAACTTAATTTTTATTTATTCTTTCTATATATTTGAATATTTCTTCTTTTTTATTTGAAAGTGAAGGGTATCTTCAAATTTGCCTTAAAGCAGTGACGGATTAAGTTGATTGGGGGCCCCGGGCGGTAAAATTGAAATGGGCCCTCTGTTATTTATAATTATAATTGAAAGACAAATTTTCTTTATATTATAATTTAGGCTGTTTTATACTTAGATATATAGTACTTATGTAAAAAATACATAATTTTTACTGTGGTCGCCGAGACCCAAAATTGATTATTTTTTCTTAAGTTAATCGGGGTTCAAACACGACCGAATAAAGATCTGTTGTTCAATAAAGATCTGTATCAAGAATAACTTGTTTTATTTAAACTCCGATTATCCATAAACTCAACAGTTTTTTTAAATTTTTTTTAAGGAAATATTTTTATTTAGGTTTCGGTGGGCCCCCCACGGGCTGGTGGGCCCCGGGCGGCCGCCCGGTCCGCCCGGCGTTTAATCCGCCTCTGCCTTAAAGGTAGTAAAGAAAGAGTAAGATGCGGAAATCAATTGTAAAATATTAGGTTACCCAGACGAGACTTAAATATAATAGGAGATTCGGGAATTGCAATTACAGATAGCGAGGAAAAATTAATGGAGGTAGGAAAAGAGATGGGGTTTGAAATTAATAGTGATAAGAAAAAATATTTGGTAACAAAGAAGAACAGTATTAATATATAAATTCTTAATATACAAAATGTAGAATTTGAATATGTAGAAAAATTGAATGTAATAACGAAGGATAATAATATTTAAGAAGAATTTAAATCGAGGTTGCAATAGGGAAACGCCTGTTATCATGCAGTAAAGAGGCTTATCTCATCAAAATTATTATCAAAGGGAATCAAAATTAAAATATATAAAACAATTATTTTGTCTGTTGTATTATATGGGTGTGAGGCATGGTTTATGGCCTTAGGAGGTGAGAGTAGATTCAGAGTATTTGAAAATAGGATTCTTCCCAGCATTTATGGGCCAAAGAAAGATAAGGACACATTATATAATAAAATTAAGACTAAATTATAACTTATTATGTATTTTAAGGTTTGATAATAAAAGAGTTATTTAGATAAAAAGAATATTTATTATAAAGTTAACTGGAGAATTACAATTATTAATTAGAATGTATAAATACAAGGTAAGTCATTTCAGAGAACCATTATATGAGTGAATATATAAGCGGAGAGAATGATATGAGTTGCTAAGGTAAGTGAAGTTAGAAAAGTATTGTGAGCGGGAGTTTAAATATACAACATTTCCTCCCCCGAGTAGGATTGTTTTCTTCTAACTCGGTGAGAAACGTCTTGGGGGATGCGTTTGCCGATGTGATCGACGAGGCATCTGAGGCGGTGTTCCCGGCAGTGAGGCTCTGACTTGTGTTTGCCTTGGAGTCTGTGACGTTATCTGTGGAGCTTCGGGCGGAACACAAGGAGCAGATGGTATTATGGTAGAGTCACGGTGCTGTCCGTCATAGAAGTGAATTCTGCGCTGTTGGTCCTGTGGATTTGAATGGAGTTGATAAGGTTCGGCAGTTTCACGCTTTTTGATCTGATCGACGTGTCGTTTATAATGTTGATTGTTGAAATCTATTTCGTAGTGTAGATCTCCTAGGCGGGTTATAATACGTCCTGGAATCCATTTATCCATACGAGGGTTACCAGATAGGAAATAAACATCTTGGTTAGCATGAAATTCTCTATATCGAGGTATGAATTCTGCCCGCTGTTTTTCTCCAATGGTGATACTTATGTTTTCGGGTTTGACCAAATCTAGGCGTGTTCGTATGTGACGTCCTAGGAATAATATTGATGGTGATTGTCCAGTTGCGGTGTGAGGTGCTCTTCGGAATTGCCTTAAAACTACGTTTAAATTCCTTTGCAGCGATTCACGAGTGGTGGACATGGCTTTGAGTGCATTCTTGACTGTTTGCACATAACGTTCAGCTTGTCCGTTAGTTGCGGGGTGATATGGAGCAGATCTTTTGTGGTATTTCACTCCACTGTTACGTAATGCTAATGGTACTTCGCGAGCTCGTGCAAAAACTGGTTTCGAGTCTGGCTTTAAATGAAGTGTAGCTGGTGGTCCAGTTAACTTCCCTGGAACATCGCCAAAGATATCTGAATATCTTGATAAAATAGAATTAAGATGAGATTTTTGCTCTGATGAGATCTTGGGTTTTGAAGTTGCCAATGTGTTGATTTGTGAAAATAACTTGGCAAAGTCTATTTCACTGGCAAATGGAGCTATCCACTCTCGTCCAAAAAGTGAATCAAAATCTCCCTCAATGATATATAAGTTTAGTTTCTTGGTAATTTTGCCAATTCCAACGTTAACTGTGGTGAATCCTAAACATTTTATAGGATGTCCCGTATAGCTTTTGAAATTCCGATCCGATTTTTCAAGAATACAATTGGATTTTATTTTATTAAAATTTTTTATATTCATTATTCCACAGGGAGCTCCTGTATCGAGTTCCATTGAGCAGCTCTTTCCATCAATTTTTACTGCTATTATATGTTTGCTAGATGATTCGTTTACTTGGTTTATTTTAGATAAGACGTAAACTTTTTCTGTAGGTGATTCGTCTTCTGTTTTTGGCGATTCTTTTTTGTTCGCGCGACATACTTTCGCAATATGCCCTTTTTTTCGACATGTGTGACAGGTAGCGTTTATGAAGCGACACTTGTTTCGTGGATGATATCCTCCACATCCTGAACATGGCTTCAGGCCCACCCATTTTTTATCATTAAAGCTAAGGTTGCTTTGGGAATACTGTTGTCGTTCACGTGAAACTGACCTTGAAAGTGGTTGATATCTATTTGAATTCTTTAATTTTGGTTTTCTATAATCTAACTTGTTCATTAATTCGGTTGGCAAATGCGTTTTGTCCTTAACTTCATTCGATGTCTTACGTGTGGTTTCCAACGTTCGAGCGATTTCGTAGGCTGCGTCGAAAGTTTGTGGATTTTTTCAAATTATTTCGTCACAAATTTCTCTTGACTCAAGTCCATGTAAGAGTTGTTCAATCAGCATTCGATCTGCAAAATCTCCATACTCGCATTTTGTTGAACCTTGTTTTAGACGTAAGGCGAAGTTGGCGACACTTTCTCCTTTCTTTTGAACAATATGCCGGAATTTAATACTTTCCACGTATTTATTAGTTGGCTTATCAAAGTGTTTTATAAGCGTTTCTTTTAAATCATCATAAGAAATGGTCTCTGGTTCATTAGGACTTACTAAATATTTTAAAGCAGTGTTTAATTCAGGACCCATATGCACTCGAGCATAATCAGCATGTCTATCCTCAGTAATTTTACTCAAATTAAGAGCCCAATCAAATCTTTTAAAATAATCGGCGACACTTGATTCATCGGTTGATTGATATTCGCTTATTGCAAATGGCGGTGGTCGAGGCTGTATAGTTTGCTGAGACTGACCTGGTACATTTGATGTTGTTGCTTTTTTTAAAGCTTCAGCCAGCAATGTTGATAAGGTTTGAAGTAATTCAGGCGTTACTGTTTCATCTGGCATTTTGAAATGCGTTGGTTGAACAAATTAATCGAGATGATACAATTTTTTTTTTTTTTTTTTTTAGTTTTGTTCACTTCTGACACCAATATGTTATGTATTTTAAGGTTTGATAATAAAAGAGTTATTTAGATAAAAAGAATATTTATTATAAAGTTAACTGGAGAATTACAATTATTAATTAGAATGTATAAATACAAGGTAAGTCATTTCAGAGAACCATTATATGAGTGAATATATAAGCGGAGAGAATGATATGAGTTGCTAAGGTAAGTGAAGTTAGAAAAGTATTGTGAGCGGGAGTTTAAATATACAACATAACTAATCAAATTATTCAAAAAGATTGAAAAAATTTCTACAATTTAATGCATTTGAATAGTAACCAATTTAATATAAATCAATATCTTCCCTTTCAAAGCTCATTTACTGTAAAAATCCGATTTTATAACAGCCATTTACAATTAATTCAAACAAAATCAATCAATAATCAATTCTTTTGATTCATTGAAAAGCTTTAAGAAAAAATTCTGAAAGATATATTATTGATCGATTAATGATGTGGGTAACCTTTTTGTAATATGGACCAAAATTAAAAACAATCAAACTTATTAACGGAAACTATGTGTAGAATTATGGCATATTTTATTAAGATTTCTATTTATTTTTAACAAATTATTGACATAATTTAATATACAATGGGTATTTAAAAAAAATAAATAAATGAGAGAGAATAGGAGTTGGAAGGGGCAATTCAGGATCGGGACACTTGGAGAAATGTGGTTGCTGCGGCTTCCGTGTTCTCTCTAGATGAATTAAAAAAAAACCCGAATATTTAATTAAACTGTATTTTGAAAAAATATCAATTAGATTAATAATATAATTTCAAAAAAACTTCAAATTTGTTTTTTTTTTCTTTAAAATTTTTTTAAATTTTAGTCAAAAATTTTCTTTTTTTTTGTACAACTGTAATTATATTATATGTGCAGATCATTCATAGTCTACTTCAATTTGGAGGTAGTTGTCATACAAAAATGTTGACCAGGAGGATTGAGCGTCAAATGCAAATCAATTTGGAATTTATTGTATAATTTGATAAAATTAAATATAAGTAGAACAAAAGCTATTTACTATTAATCAATATTATGTTAAATATAATTTATCATTTTATAGAGAATTCAAATGTAATTTGGTTTTAAATTATTACATAATCATTGAATATAGAATATATTATTTTTCACATATATATACGATATATTAATCAGAAAATAATTAAGGAAAGAGGTAAATAAATTTAATCAAAGGAAGGAGTGGGTGAAATTTTAGAAATAAATTTAGAATTCTCTCCTCATTAAAACAGAATTCATGAGGAAATTTGGTAGGGATTGGCACTTGAAGATATAAACAATAATTAACTCAAAACACCCATTATTTTCATCTCATGTATTTCTCTGATAATTTCTTTGACCTTAATAACTTCTTGGAGCGAAACAAATCTGAAACTAAATACAGATTCAATTTTTTTTTCCGATTAAATCGATTAACAAATAACTTATTTTTTTAAATTAATAATTCATTGTTTCATATAATAGAAATTATTATAAGATAATTTTTGAGAAATTATCATCTAAATTTATCAATATCAAGAAGGTCGTGTGTGAATACTAATTTTCTTTGAAACTGTCTATTAAAAACTTTCTAAAAATATATATAAAGAAAATAATAAAAATAGAAAATATGCATTCATTCATTTTTTTACGAGGCCATTCAACTTAAAATTGAAATATTAATTTTTCGCCCAAGCTCTTTGTCAGTGGGGACACGATGGCCCACATTTCAATCTAAATAAGCGCATGACGTCAACACAGCGAGAGCTAGGATAAAAATATTCATCGAAACATCGATCAGTCCAAAATGACACAAAAATACACACTGTCCTGTTTAATTAACATAAAACTAATAATAAAATAGAGATATTATAGAATAAATGAATTATATTGAAGAATATTTTATATTTACTTCTAAAATATACATATATACCATATCCTTTATATATATTATATAAATATTAATAAAACTAACGATCCGTTAATTCATTCAAAAATATGTCCTCTGAAAAATGATGATAAATTTACTGCCAAATATCGGTGCCAAGACCATTACGTGTCTGTTTATACAAATTGCTAATTACGAAACTTGGTTAAGAAATATTGTTTGAAAATATGTTCATAAGTGATATATATATTTTTTCATCATTTAAATTGCTATAATTATTAGTAAATAAAATATTATGATTGGAATCAGAAGCGGATTAAACGCCGGGCGGACCGGGCGGCCGCCCGGGGCCCACCAGCCCGAGGGGCCCACAGAAACCTAAATAAAAATATTTCCTTAAAAAAAATTTAAAATAAGTTGACCTGTGGCCAGGTCCGAACCGACCGACGGTTTGAAAAATTAATTTCCAGCTACAGAAACAATTTCAAATAATTTTAATATATCTATTAATGTAATAAAAACAGATATGGATACATAAATAATAAATATAAACATTTTTAATTTTATTTTATTTATAATATATATGTAAGACCAGGCTGTGACGTCATGAATGGCTGGATGACGTCATATAATTTTATATCAAGAAAAAACTAATAAATATGATTTTTCTCGGAGATAAAACCAATACAAAGTGCATGATTCGTGGTGATATATAAAAAAATCTCCTCATGTGAAATTTGGTGTGAAAATAACCCTTCCCTTCCTATCGTCGATCGCTAATACTACCACTTCCGGTTCACGGATT
Source organism: Labia minor (assembly GCA_963082975.1). Taxonomy (NCBI): domain Eukaryota; kingdom Metazoa; phylum Arthropoda; class Insecta; order Dermaptera; family Spongiphoridae; genus Labia; species Labia minor. The sequence continues at coordinate 15,110,543 of OY720346.1, forward strand.
TGCACCAAAAGTTGATCAATTCATCCCACTGATGCATTAAGTAAATATACCAAATTTCATCAAAATCGGTTGAGCCGTTCAGGCTGTACACATCTATACGGACGGACAGACGGACAGACAGACATCATGCTAAAAATACTTTTTTCTGTTTAGAAAATGCATGATTCGTGGAGATATGTAAAAATCTCCACATGTGAAATTTGGTGTGAAAACAATACCTCCCTTACTATCGTCGGTCGGTAAAAACTGTTGAGTTTATGGATAATCGGAGTTTAAATAAAACAAGTTATTCTTGATACAGATCTTTATTCGGTCGTGTTTGAACCCCGACTAACTTAAGAAAAAATAATCAATTTTGGGTCTCGGCGACCACAGTAGAAATTATGTATTTTTTATCTAAGTACTATATATGTAAGTATAAAACAGCCTAAATTATAATATAAAGAAAATTTGTCTTTCAATTATAATTGTAAATAACAGAGGGACCATTTCAATTTTACCCCCCGGGGCCCCCAATCAACTTAATCCGCCACTGCATGGAATGCTATCTCATAATAGTAATTCTTAAATTATTTGAAAAGAAATAAATGTTCAAATTCAACTACATAATTTTTATTTTATTTTTGTTAATATGTATCCAGTGGCGTAACTAGGGGGGAGCAGGGGGGGACATATGTCCTCGGGCGCCAAATTTAGGGGGCGCAAAATTAGGGAAGTCAATTTGGAACAAAAGAAGAATTAATATTTAAAGTTAAACTGTATTTTGTGTAAGTCAATAAATATTATTTATACGCTTATTAAAATCTGTTAAACCTGTTTCGTTATTCGTCATTAATATTCTTTAAAAAAAATTAAATTATATATATATACGAAAGGGGGCGCTGAATTCTCAGTTGCCCCCAGGTGCAAGAGCCTCACTGCACTGTATGTATCTCATATTCATGTGTTCGAATAATAAAATTTAATTTTTAATAAATATTTTTAATATTCTTTTGGTATTTATTTATTTATTCTTATAATTTATTTAATAATATTTCATATTTAATCATTTATTTAAATGGTTAAGTGTTTTTTCTTATTTTTATTGTCACTCTAAAATCTTTTTCTTTTTTTTTTTAAGATAAACTTAAAGTTAAACTATTTGCCCCTTCTTTTATTATCTTCCCACTCTTCTCTGAAATCAAACCTTCACTTTTTTTATTTTTTTCTATTCATTCTAATTCAATTTACAGACTCGTGAAAAATTCCAAAAGGCTTTTGCCCTATTCCCATCAATGTAATGCTCACCCTTTGATTTGATTACTTTTGTTCATTTTTATTGTATGTTTTAACCATACCCCTTCTCCTACCTCATCGCTTAACCCTTCTATTATAATTCATTCCATTAATGAAAGAAGGTTAATTGACAGTGTTAAATAATAACATATAAATTGAATCATAATCCACTTCATTTTCTCAATGTTGTTAAATTAATTGACTTCTGTTATAAAAATTTATGTACTTACCATATATGTATAATCAATATGATTGATTTATTTTATTATATATATTGATACCTGAATTTATTAATAATCCTAATGCTTTGTTTGTAATTGTTCAATTTTAACATTAATATTTTTTTATTGTTTAAATTCCAATAAACCAGGCTCATTTTAGCAGAAGATTGGTTTTCATTTGAATGGAAAACATTAGTCAACGATTGGACGAATAATCTATGAAGACTAATTTATACATTTACTAACTAACCATTAATATATTCGTTTTGATAGTTAGTATTTTTACTCTCATAATGATTTTTTAGAATTAAATCTTTTGGAAATCTTCATAATTCAAATAAATTTGTATAAGTTTACCAACAAGGTCCTAAATACAATTTTTCCATATATATTTTTTTTCAATTACAATAATTGTATTAACTACAATAATTCCAAAAAGTATATCAATTACTAATTGCATACTTTATTTAATTTGACAAAATTACATATTTGACCCTATTTATATATTTATTTATTATATATATTTATTATATATACCAGTCCCATTCAAAAAGGGAAAATTTGAAAAATCATTATTTTCATATATTATAAAATTGTCTAAAATAATATTTTACATTTGATTAATATTTTTTTCAACTGTTTAATATAAATAGATAATTAAAATAAAAAAAAAAGATAATTGAACTTAACTAATTATTAATTTTTGTTTAACTATTTTTATATTAGGATTTGTTTATGAGAAAAAATTCCAGGTTACCCTTGCAATTTTCTAAATAAAAAAAATATGTGAATATTCATTGCAGGTTATTTCCTATAGATCAGGGATGTCCAACTCGCGGCCCGCAGGCCACATTGCGGCCCATTTTGATGCGGCCCACTATCGACTCATTTTGGAGTTAAATTTAAAAGAATTCACAGTCCGGCAAGCGACCTATAACTTCGAGGCTATAAAAAAAAAGGCTGGGGGGCAACATTCAAAAACAAAAAACCACCACTATCCCCAAAAATCTCCATAAGTTTTGAGACATTCATTAGCTAGGCTTAACATATTCTGGTAATTTTGCGGCCCAGTTAAATATTTAAGTCTGCGATGTGGCCCATTAAATTAAAAGGTTGGATATCCCTGCTATAGATAGACAATTATAACTGCACATACATATATATATATATATATATATATATATATATATATTATGTTGTAGAGTTAGACCTATATTAACTTTATCCTCAATTAATAGTTTAATTACTTACTTAAAATGAGATGTTTTTTGTCATTTTATTGCATCTTTTATTTATATAATCGGTCAGAAAGATAAACTTAGATCATGGTTTTATGTATTTTCTACCACTTTGGTAAATATTATTTTAAGACGGAAAAACTCCTGAGATTTCTTCTGTCTTTCATTTTTCCATATTTTCCTCTTTCTTTGTTGTTCATTCGTTTTCCATAGAGATTCTCTCCATCGTTTTTCGGATCCTCTGATTTAGACGAGACGGCGAGTGTCTTGTTATGGAAGGTTGCTTACTGGACTTCCCTTAGAAGGGTATTCCCCCCGAGATCGGTCCCTATGTCTTGTGTCTTTCATAGAGAGCGAGTGAGAGCCTCCCATTTTGCCGGGTAAACATAACAGCCATCCCCAGGGGCTGTAAGCTTAACATAGGCATAATTCATTACCACGTGGTACTGGCATCGCTCGTTTTCATTTTTAATGATTAAATAAACAGCAAACAAATAGAATTTATATTCTTTTCTTATGTTTAGTTATATATTAAATATATCGATAACATCTCCCTCTACTCATAAATTTTCTTTTTATTTCAAAAAATAATAATTATCTTAAAGAGAATCTTTTGAAATTATAAACTTTTAAAATATATTATAAATAAACTAGAGGGCGCTTTATCCAAAATTGTGTTATGTGTCCACCATAAAACTTGCACTTACCACCCTATATATATTTGTGTAATTAACTCTTGATGTTAAATAGCATATTAATACATAGTTTATTATATATATTTTACGATTATGACAGACATTCTTACCTGACTTACCTCTCAATCAGACCAATTGCTGGGCTAAGTATTTTGGACATTAAAACATGTTCTTTTTACTATCTCGTAAGAGATAGTATTGCGATCACGAAAATTTTCGATGTTGAGATTTTGATGTTTTTATACGTTTTGAAGGTTCCTGAATCATTTTCACTAAGGTTGAGAAAAATGTTTGTGTGTGTGTATGTATGAAACCAAGATTACGCAAAAACGGTTTGAACTAGAATGATGAAATTTGGTACATGGGTATTATTCAAAATTATTTAAAAACTTTTGAGAAATGTAGCTCAACCGGAAGAGGGCCATTACCTACAACGTTTTGATTTTTTTTCTTCTAAAGTGACCGTAAAAATAAAGATATATGTTTGATAATTTTTCACATGATTAATAATTGTACAAAACTGCTATATCTAGAATTTCAGCTTGATTTATTTGCTGAAAGTACCAGAATTAATTTTTTAACACTGCAAATCTCACGCGCCAACACGTGACGTGGTGCCATCAACAAAGAGCCAAACATGCGCTGGTTTAATAAATATTATTTATTAATTTTAATTTATAATTTAATTAATTTAATTTAATTTAAATTAATGTATGTTATTTAATCCAATTCAAATTTGCGAGATAGTCGAGTGGAGACACTCCAGCTTTTTTCGTAGAAAATTAGAATTCAATACTTGCCCTTAATATATATATATGAAGAAGAAAAAAATATTTTGTAAAAATATTTTTTTTAAATGAGCCAACTAGTCATTAAATGTAAATTTTATATCATTGTTCTATTCTCTAATGGAAAGAAACCTTGCAATATTATGAAATATAAAAACTAATAAAATTGGAATAATCTATTCTTTTCTGTTCCATTGAAGGATAAAATATATTTTGAGACAATAGATGCGATTTCATTTTCTGTGTACTCACACATAATATCATATTGGACGAATGGACATTATCTTTTGAAAGAGAAGCAATCTATCTACCACCATTTTTTGTCCTCTATTTCTACAAAAATTCTGAAAATTAATGTTCTAGTTTGTTTTTTTTAAACTCTCCACTCTTCAATCGAATTTTATTGTTGCTAATGGATTATTTTAAAAAGATAGGTTGCTTCTTTAATTGGATATAAATATTCATATATACCTAACTTTTAATTCTATTGTAAATAAATGTTTTCCTTTAAATATAATCATTAAAAATAACCATTTTTTAATAAATAAATACAATATTTAATAATTTGAATTTTACTGGTAGAAACTGTCTGACCAGGTAATCTATTGACGTGATGATATATATGATTGACAATTGACCTTCATTCTACTCATACAATCAAATATCCATTGGAGAAATTACAAATGAAAGATTTATATCTATATTGGATTTAATACTATATTATTTTTATTTATAAATCAATATACTTCAATAATTTCTATTATTAGATATTAGATATATATGTTATTATTAGATATTAAATGTCGTATTTTTATAATCCGATTAATAAAAGAAACTACCCAAAACTTGATGTAAGAAAAAAATAAATCAAACAGAACTTAATTCAAATCTTTAAAATCATATTTTTACCGACCGACGATAGTAAGGGAGGTATTGTTTTCACACCAAATTTCACATGTGGAGATTTTTACATATCTCCACGAATCATGCATTTTCTAAACAGAAAAAAGTATTTTTAGCATGATGTCTGTCCGTCCGTATAGATGTGTACAGCCTGAACGGCTCAACCGATTTTGATGAAATTTGGTATATTTACTTTTGCATCAGTGGGATGAATTGATCAACTTTTGGTGCAAATCCGTGAACCGGGATTGGTAGTATTAGCGATCGACGATAGGAAGGGAAGGGTTATTTTCACACCAAATTTCACATGAGGAGATTTTTTTATATATCACCACGAATCATGCACTTTGTATTGGTTTTATCCTCGAGAAAAATCATATTTATTAGTTTTTTCTTGATTTAAAATTATATGACGTCATCCAGCCATTCATGACGTCACAGCCTGGTCTTGCATATATATTATAAATAAAATAAAATTAAAAATGTTTATATTTATTATTTATGTATCCATATCTGTTTTTTATTACATTAATAGATATATTAAAATTATTTGAAATTGTTTCTGTAGCTGGAAATTAATTTATTTCAAACAGTCGGTCGGTTCGGACCTGGCCACAGGTCAACTTATTTCATTTGCTATTTAAATACATTTATTTGTATACTAGTACATATATAAATATAAATTTATTCTTCAATTAGTTTATGCCAAGCATTTATCTATTATTATTGTTTTTAGTTCTAAAATAATTTTATTAGTATTCATTTAATATAATTTTATTGATTTCTGTTGGTTAAGAATAATAACTATCAAAACTTATTATATTATTTTTAGGTAGTATGAGGGAGGTTCCCAATAAATGGCAAAAAAAGAAAAGAAAAACATTTTACCAAATAAGTTACTAAAATCCCTTTTATATTTTTCTTCTTTAAAGAGAAATTTTATCACTGAAAAATATTTCCATTTATCCATGAAAACAATGTTTTTTTTTTTAGTGTATGCATGTTCAAATAAAATTAAACCAATAATCTCCATTAAACCGCTATTCAGTAAAAGCAAAATATGGAAATTTGTTTCAAATTTAATTAAAAATTTGCCAAAATCCCAAAACCCAACACAAGAATTCTTTCTATTGGCCAATATTGTTTAATAGGCGTATATTGAAAACGCTGCAACCCTTTACTATTTTCAGTTATTTGGTTTTGTTTATTTAATACAAAGTAAAAAAAAAAAAAAAATAGTTCAATTGGAAAAGCGACCTAGTCTATTTCCCCATTCCATTTTGAAAAGTTAACTTTGTCTATTCAAAATGAAAATGATTAAATCAATAGCCGTATCGGAGCGAAAGTTCCTTGGTGAGTTGCTTTTGGTCCCACCCACCACACACACACTGACAAGTGTCAATGGGGGATGTTTATTTACGCCAGACTCCATTATGACTCTTTATTAAAGACAGCTATCAAAGGCATTGACTAATTTAGGTGTGCCCTGACTAAATGGCACCAGAGACGATGAATCAGTGCCATACGTTCAAATGGGAATTCTCATTCGCGTGACATTTAGCCAAAGCTTATACAAAAACAAAACCCCAAACGACAGGTACTCCTCTTAATGGATGGTCATTCAACGGGTCAAAGATATACAAATACATACCATCAAATTTACTTATTCTATTAGTATAAAAGCAGGTCCTTTAATTAAATTAATAATCTTGAGCTAGATTCATAAACCATGGCGAGAGTAATAAACTAATAAATTATTCTAAGGATAAAACAATTACAAATATTAATTAATATGGTAATCCATTATGGTATAAATAAAAAGATTAAGATAAATACAGAAAACATTAAAATTAGTTAGAATAAAATTCAAACAATATAAATTCTTGAGGACAGGGAAGATATAATGTATTTTAAATTCCATACAAGTTTATCTCATATAAGTGCTCAACCCCCTCCTCCACACTACACATTCTTTCTTTAGATTCTCTCGAGAGTTTTTTTTATATACACCGTATAACTATTTAGAAGAAATTGGATAAAAATTATGTTTATTCATTAATTACATATATAATTTTAAAATTTAAATAAATAAATTGTTTTTTAAGAAAAATAAATAGACATAAATATGTACTTTGTTTCAAACTCAGTATATTTAAATATATGAATAGCATGACTACGTATGTAATATTTATAAATAATTAAAATTCAACTGAATCCCTCAAGCCATATTCTACGATATCCTTATGATAAATTATTTAATAGTGTATTTATATTTATATAAATGAAATTAAAAAATTAAATTAAAATTAACACTTAAGATTAAAAATGTTACTATCGTAAAATTCCATAATCTTAACTAAATTGTAGTTTTCAAATAATCATGTTGTTTAACTTAAAATGAACACCCTCTACAATACAGATGAGAGAAATGATAAAATATAAATTAAGAGAATAGGTAAAGTCAATAATAAAGTAATAGAGATAAAGAAATCTGGAAGGAAATGAAGGAATAGGGGGGAATCATATATCAAAATCAAATTAAATATAGACACTTGCACAGACACACTCACACACATACCAGGCGCGGAGATGACTCGTAACAATATAATAAAACAAAATAGTAAAGAGATTCCTAAAGATTTTCAGGATGAAATAAGTTTATATAGAACATTCTCAAAATTAGTAATTTTGTAAACATTGAATTTAATTATAAAATTATATATGTCCTTTAATTAATAAAAATATATGTTTACTTAAGCATTTTTAATACTATTTATTAATTAATATAATAATAATAATAATAATGAAAAAAACTGATTAATAATATGATTACAAGAAATATATAAATTACAAATAAAAATAAGCTGGAGTGTCTCCACTCGAATATCTCGCAATTTGAATTGGATTAAATAACATAATATATTATATTTAAATTAAATTTAATTAATTATAAATTATAAATAATAAATATTAAACCAGCGCATGTTTGGCTTTTTATTGATGGCACCATGGCACGTGTTGGCGCGTGAGATTTGCAGTGCTAAAAAATTAATTCTGGTACTTTCAGCGATTCAATCAAACTGAAATTCTATATATAGCAGTTTTATACAATTATTAATCATGTGAAAAATTATCAAACATATATCTTTATTTTTACGGTCACTTTAGAGGAAAAAAAAATCAAATCGTTGTAGGTAATGACCCTCTTCCGCTTGAGCTACATTTCTCAAAAGTTGATAGAAAACTATGAATTTTGAATAATGTCCATGTAGCAAATTTCATCATTCTAGCTCAAACCGTTTTTGCGCAATCTTGTCTACATACATACACACACACACACACACACACATACACACACACACAGACATTTTTCTCAACCTTAGTGAAAATGATTCAGGAACCTTCAAAACGTATAAAAACATCAAAATCTCAACATCGAAAATTTTCGTGATCCCAATACTATCTCTTACGAGATAGTAAAAAAATGAGTATAAGTAAAAAGTTTACATTCTTTTCTTTTTGTTAAATTAATAAATAGGAGTAATAAATATTTAAAAACAAAAAACAAATCAATATTAATTATCTGATATTAACCTCTTTTTGATTTATGTTAAAAGATATGTAGGTACCATATATTTTTAAATATTTTGAATAATATTTATAGTAGTTTATATGTCGAAAAATTATAATGAATTATACAAAAACATATCTCTGAAATAAATCATACAAAAATTCAATATAGAAAAGTGAGATCAATGTTGTTTGGAGATGGGGGAAGGGGTGGAAGGTAAAACGGCAGTGGGTCGAGTATATAAATTCTTTATGTAATAAATTATTTATAAAATATAAACAGAGATTTTAAATTGAATTATTTTCTTCAATATCATTTATTATTGGGTATTATATTTTTTTTTTCTTTATCATTTTATTTTTTTTATTTGTTTGAAATAAAATTATGTATAATATATATATATATATATATATATATATGTATATATATTTATACTTGATGTGTTGGTGTTAAATCTTAATTACACCAACCACAACAAAGTGTCATGGATATTCATTTTGAAAATGTAGTTTTAGTTAATATGATACGAAATGGTTTATGTTGAATGATTGGCTTTGCACGTTTACAGAAACAAAATGGAGTTATTTGGTGACTTTAATAGAGAAATTGAATGAATCCTACACCTAAACAATTGGATGAGTATTTAATGCGGTTTTCACTTCACCATCTCTTTCTCGCTTTCAATAGAGAGGATATTGAAAAAATACAGGGGATAATAAACATGAGAGAAGAGCTCGAAAATAGAGGAATAATAATTAAAAAAAAAAAAAAAATTGAAAGGACTTTTAAATGAATGTGTCCTTTCGAAATCGATTTATTTCTCGGATAATGATATAAAAGAAACAAATTGGAAATGTAGCAATAGACAAAGTAATTCACTCTAATAAATTGAAGAAAATAATAAATAATTTAAATATATATATATATATATATAAATATTTTTTTTAATTATTAAAACATAAATCTAAAAATATATTACACCTATCCCCCGATTTACACGGTAGATACGTTCCTGAGAAAAACGTGTAAATCGAAAATTGAAAATTTTCAAGTCAAAACCGTGTAAATCGAAAAGCTCGCAGAATATGCATAATTTTGCTATTTAACAGATGTGATTTTCTTCAATATTTTTAGGTGTCCACAGAAATAAAAATAAAATGCATTGACAGGTTAAAATATGTAATATATTACGGAAACACTGTTTTTTTATTTAATTACAATACATTAAATAGAAGAACAAAAAATAAAACCAAAGGTGTTTTATTATCCTTCATCACTATCAGAAATTACTCTCATTCTTTTTTTCGGAATCGAAGGTTGGAATATGGAAAATTAAATCTTTCTGAAACTGTGAAACTTTCACTCAAATACAAATTTTCCGTAGATAAAACTTTAATTTTATGCGAAGAAATACAGACACAGTGTGCATGTGCAGCAAGTCAGCACATAAGCTCGGGATTCCCCATGAGATGTGTACACAGTAGCATTTAGTAGAGTGCGATAAAAACAAAAAAAAAACTTATTTGGAAAACCGTGTAAAAGCGAAAACGTGTAAAACAAGTACCGTGTAAATCGGGGGATAGGTGTATTATAATTTTAACTATTTTAAAATATTTTAGAATTTAAAAAAAAATAAGACCTTAATTGGGCCATGAGTTAAAAGTCAATACTGTAATCCATTGATTTACAAAACAAATCAAAAAAATTTTAAATTTAAAAAATTAATGAAATTAGAATATAAAAGAAAGATTTAATGAATCAAATAAATTGACAAGAATGTTGAAAATTTATTAAACTATTTAAAGAAATTAAATAAATCAAATATGAAAATGCTATTAAGATATTGTTCTTTAAATATAAAGACAGTTTATTTCTCCCCTAAATATAATAAAAGTAAATATAAATGTTTTGCTTATTAAGAGATGAACTTTGTTAGAACCCCAAAACAAACTGCCATTGTTCCATTTGCAAGAAATCCACTTTTGTTTGTCTTTTGTTGACCAAACATCATAAAGACTCGTTTGATTGTTTTATTGTATAATATTGGCAAATTGTAAAATGGCTTTTGGCACTAAGCTTTATTTCATTTCTTGTGTTGGAATCTTAATCTCTACGCTATTTCTGTACCACACCCCCCCCCCCCCTTCCCACCAGCTTGTAGATTTCTAAGCTTCGATGGTCAGTCCTTCAGTCCTTTTAGTCTCAAAAGGTTCTCTCTTCGTTTGGAAAGCAAACAGTTTGTTCGTGAAAAGGAATGAGTGCTTGGGAGAAATACCCTTTACCACCCTCATTCCTATTTGCCCCACCTTCATCTGCCTCCTTTTCTGGTGATAGAGGGATTTCCGGGGGTGGTGAAAAGTGGTAGAGGTAATGCCCGATCGGTGATATTCTCCACCCGCACATTCAGTCTCAACTCTTGTAAAAGGAATAAAATAAATAAATCGAACCGCCGTTACGGACCGAAACCACTCACACTCCACTCTCTAGTCTTTCGATTCGGTTTTCTCTATACTTGACCACCAGTCTTAAGAAGGATTCGGACAAACTTGGAATTCCAGGGAGAATATAAGAGACGAGAAGAAACTCACTCCTTTCAGAGCTTTTTTATTGCTTTCATATTATACGTATACACATCTAATCGAAATGAAATCTATTAATGGATTTTTATAGAAATATAACTCTATATATGTTGTTATACTTGTTCATATATTGAATGTATATATGTATGAACATCTTTATTATATATATATAGATATTTCTTATTATTCGTATATACCCCTATATTTTTTTATTTAAAAGAATAATTATAATTTAAATATATATATATATATATATTGTGAGAGGGGGGGTTTGTTGTGGCTAGTCAGCTCTTATAAGGGAAAAGAGGAAAGAAAAATAAGTTGACCTGTGGCCAGGCCCAGAACCGACCGACGGTTTGAAGTAAATTAATTTCCAGCTACAGAAACAATTTCAAATAATTTAAATGTATCTATTAAGGCAATAAAAAACAGATATGGATAGAACATAAATATTTTTAATCTTATTTTATTTATAATATATAAGTAAGAGCTGGCTGTGACGTTATGAAGGGCTGGGTGACGTCATATAATTTTAAATTAAGAAAAAACTAATGAAGATGATTTTCCCGAGGATAAAACCAATACAAAGTGCATGATTCGTAGAGATATGTAAAAAATCTCCTCATAATTTACTATTTTTTAAATAACATATTTTTTGAGTGAGGAAAAATTTATTTTCAAATTTATACTACAATGATCAATATCTAAAAGAGTAAGTATCTTTAAAAAAAGAATAAAAAGAATAGGTGAATAAACGTAACGTAACATAACAGTGGTCACAAAAGAGACTTTAACTCATTTGACAGAAGCTGAACAAAAAGACAGCTCAATAAAACGCTTCTTCTACTGTTTCTTCAACCTTCCTCTTCTCCACCCTGAAGTCCATTCACCCTCCTCTCCAACACCATTAAACATACACACACTCAGAATTACACACACAGATCCATTTGATCTGCTTAAAGTTTACAACGAGTTGGCAAAGACTTGGCTTGGAAAATGCGCCTATTTCCACCCTTCTCTATCGCCTCCCACTCTTCCTCTCCCACTCACACTCTCATATAACCCATTTGGTGCCCCTTAACTCCTTTAACCCTTACACCCTCGCCTTCTACGTATTAACTTAGCAGATAAATTTCAATAACAAAAGTTTCGTTTTATAATTTTGGTAATTTAATAAAGATCGCACTCTCTCCCCTCTTAATCTCTTTCACTATATAAACGCGCTCTCTCTAAAACCCACCCCTATTATCCCTGTAGTGAATATTTATTTCCGTTCTCGGGATCATATATGACTCTCAATTATTTCGAATCCTCCAAAATTAATATCCTAAACCAGATATTTTCTAATTTAACGAGTGTGTATTTAATTATATATTATATATATATAAAACTAATAAAATATTTACCTAAATTATATAAAATCGAAAATATAGAGAATACAAAAATAAATGTCGGAAAATAATAAACAATTAATTCAAATTGTCTCTCTATCATTTCATTATTCATTCATTTTGTTATGATACTAATCTTAATTATTATATTTACATGCCATTTCGGGGTAAACAGATGACACTTGTTGAAACATTTTACTATAATGTATTATTACCCCAATCTATGTATGGATAAATTATATATTCTAAAATTTTTCTCGCTATATATATACTAAATACCTATCATTTATAAATATTAATTATTTGGATTTGGATTTTGGATTTGACAAAAGAGAGTTCGTTTTTTTTAATTTTTTAATATCCAGTACCAGAACTCCCAACAACTTCAAAATAAAAATTAAAGGCTCAAGGCAGATTACTTAAAAATGATTAGGGATACGAAAAATGTTGTTTTCAAAGAACTATTTAATTAATTGCTGCAGACCACCATAAATTCATTTTGAAACGGGATCGTCTTGTTTTTTAATAATACTTTAATTCTTTGTTTTTTTAGGGAGGGAGGGGATTTTATTCTACAAAATGTACCTATAGTTCAATCCTATATAGTTGTAAGATATTTTCACTGAAAATCCCTAATGTTTAATTAATTAATTTTTTATTTATTAGTATAATTGTTTTTTTTTTTAAATTAATCACTTTGTATTTTGCTATTTATATATATATATATATATATATCAAATAAGTTGACCTGTGGCCAGGTCCGAACCGACCGACGGTTTGAAATAAATTAATTTTCAGCTACAGAAACAATTTTAAATAATTTTAATATATCTATTAATGTAATAAAAACAGATATGGATACATAAATAATAAATATAAACATTTTTAATTTTATTTTATTTATAATATATATGCAAGACCAGGCTGTGGCGTCATGAATGGCTGGATGACGTCATATAATTTTAAATCAAGAAAAAACTAATAAATATGATTTTCCCGAGGATAAAACCAATACAAAGTGCATGATTCGTGGTGATATATAAAAAAATCTCCTCATGTGAAATTTGGTGTGAAAATAACCCTTCCCTTCTTATCGTTGATCGCTAATACTACCACTTTCGGTTTCCGGATTTGCACCAAAAGTTGATCAATTCATCCCAATGATGCATTAAGTAAATATACCAAATTTCATCAAAATCTGTTGAGCCGTTCAGGCTGTACACATCTATACGGACAGACGGACGGACGGACGGACGGACAGACATCATGCTAAAAATACTTTTTTCTGTTAAGAAAATGCATGAATCGTGGAGATATGTAAAAATCTCCACATGTGAAATTTGGTGTGAAAACAATACCTCCCTTACTATCGTCGGTCGGTAAAAATTAAAATACATGTAAAGTGCATGAGATAGCTGAGACCTATACGATGTCAGCTGAACGTGTGCGAAATATTTTGCACAACCATTTGAACATGGAAAAGCTGTGTGCAAGATGGGTGCCGCGTTTGCTAACGTTAGACCAAAAACTGCTTCGAAAAACCATTTCTACCGACAATTTGGCGCTGTATAGGCGCAATCCAAACGAATTTTTGCTTAGAATCATAACTGCTGATGAGACTTGGGTCCACCACTACACTTCTGAAAATAAAGAACGGTCAAAACAGTGGGTTGGAAAGGGGAAACCAACTCCAAAGGAGGCAAAAACAATTTTATCGGAAAACAAGGTTATGGATACTGTTTTTTTGGGATGCGAAAGGAATTATATACATTGATTACCTTGAAAAGGGTAAAACTATCACTGGTCAATACTACGCAGAGTTATTGCAACGTTTGAAGCACGAGGTACAAATTAAACGACCTCATTTGGCGAAGAAAAAAATTTTGTTTCATCACAATAACGCACCAGCGCAATCGTCGATTGTTGCCATGTCCAAAATCCACGAATTGAAGTTTGAATTGATGTCCCATCCTCCCTACTCTCCATACTTAGCTCCCAGCGACTATTACTTGTTTCTTAACCTCAAAAAATGGCTTGGCGGTAAAAGATTTAAGATTTGAGAAGCTGTAAATCAGTATTTTGAGGACCTTGACGAATCTACGTTTAAAACTGGCATAAATAAATTAGAACACCGTTATGAGAAATGTATCAGTATTAATGGAGATTTTATTGTTGTAAATGTTTTATGTATTTTATTATTATTTGGAAAGGAGCACAAAAATTATATGTTTTGATAAATTAAATTCACCTAGCCATTCAACTATCTACCTAATTTTTTTCTGTTGAGATATATTCTTAAATACAGAGTGACTTCGTAGTTAGATATAAATAAAACATAAATTGAGTTAATATTTAATGTTGAAAAAATGGAATAACGAATCATATATATATACGTCTAAGCAATACATCCACGAAATGATTTATTTATAGAATTAAAGTTACTAACAAATTGTTCATTTACCAACTTTTAAAGTTTTAGTAAATTCAATTATTTAGTTAGAGTTTGTAAGTATAATATCAAACCAAGTCTTTTTTTAAAAATTAACTTAGTTCTTTGTGATAAAGGGCTGTAAAATAAACAAAATAAAAGAAGAAAAATATAATAGAGTTGAAGTTTGTGTTGTTTTTTTATTTATGAACAAATAAATTACTCAATTTTAAAATCGTGTTTCTTATTTATGTCATTTGATTGAATGGAAGGCAGTCGTTTGGCATTTCCGCGAAAACCACCATTAGTCTCTGAAAAACAAAAAGTGCACGACATTCACCGTCATTCAAATAAGATTTAAACAATTTATAACCAGTTTATCAATAGGAAAAAAACAAACTTTTTTGTTGAATAATTCTTTATTGATTGATTCTCCACACATCTTATAAAAGTTTGTTTTTTGTTATTTATTATATGCATATATACATATTGCTTTTTTACGTAAACAACCTGTTTAGTTCGCTTTAAAAGTTACAAAGAATTTAAAAAAAAGAAATTTAAAAGGGCTGGAGGTAACAATTAATAAAACAAAAATAAATAAATATCAGTATATGCCAAAAAGAGTAAATGGATTTTAATAATCTTAATTTTGTATCAATATAGACAAAAATTTCTCTCAAGAAAATTTAATAAAAAATAAATAAATTAAAAACATTTTTTCAAGTTGGGAAGGGGTAAGGCGTAGTGCATATATTTGCCACGGGCGCTTCATTCCAACCATACAGTACTGACAATATATATATATTGTAAAATAAATTTATTTTTTCTCAATCTATATGTAGTTTATTGTAAATAATTGTTTTCATTTTTTATATCATTTAATATAAATACTTATATACTTATACCTACAATAACAATTTTTATGATTACTATAATCATTTCCCTTAAGTTAAGTACTTTCTATTTATTTCTATATCTTTTCAAGAATAAAAAGTTTGTTTTTTTACCAAGTAAACCCCGAAATAACTTTCGTTGTTTAGGACTTGTTTAGTTAGAAAAGAAAAAAAAAAGTTTGATTCATCCCTACTCCGTCACCTACACACATTCTACCTTGGCGTTATGTGGTCATTTGTAAAATATAGAAGCAAAAAGTCTGGAAAAATTGGATTATCCCCTTGCGTGGAATCAAATAGAAACCAATGGATCCAATTTGAGCCCAGTTCTAAAATAGTAGAACATGATTAAAGCAACCCAAGCAGGGGGCTAATAATTCCATTAGAGAAGGGATGATGACTAATATCAAGTGAAGGCTTTGAACTCACTAAGCTCGATTTAATAGAGAGAATTCTCGAAATAGATACATACATATTTAGGCGTAGTGCCAAATTTTTATTAATTTAGAATTTATAATAATCGATATTTAATAAATGATGGTGGAAAGAAGAAAAAATGACCTGAATTTTAGATTCTAGTTATCGGATAAAAGTGACTGTTTTAAAATTAAAAAGAGATATAGTGATTGTTTTTAAATTTATTTTAAAGATAACTATAGTGTGTATTTATGTGTTTTTTAATGAAATAATTAAAATTTTGTATTTACAAAGTTGACAATACAATGAAAAATATAATCAATATTATAAAGTAGATTTTGTCTTATTTTTGTTTTTTATTTAATTCGCATATAATTTGAGTTGAATGTAGTAAATAATAAAACACTTCCAGTTTAACTATTCAGTTTGAACTGTATAAAAAACTGTACTATGAACTGAAAGTGTTGTGGGTTCGTCTTTACAGTTTGCCGGACCAAAACTAACACAAACTCAGGTCTGAGAACTGAGCGATATAAACACAAAACTGCAGTTCTTGTTGTCACACATGATATAAAAAACTGTATAAAAAACTGAACTGAAAGTGTGTGGATTCGTTTAGTTTTTTTACAATTTTTTCCCCAGTCTTGTCAGTTTTTATTTTTTTAATTTGTGTGCATTTAGTTTATATTTGTTCCAATAAAATGAACGAAGCTCCAGTTTGTATTTTAATTACCAGCTCAACTCTTTTCTAAACGTAGATCTCAGGTTATTAATTTTGTTCACAATACTGTATCGCGTTTTGCTACCATCTATTAGTTTTAATTTTTCTATTAGTTTACCATACGCAGGTGTCTTTCTGAATATCCCGAACATTCTTTATGAGCTTAAACATATGGAAGCAAATGATATGATTCTATGAATTCGAGGAGCAAAGATTTCTTTATTAAGGATGTCATGGTAAAAGCTAAGATGAAAATGGCAAAACTGTGTATCCTGTGCAGTTTGCCGGAGCAAAACAGGGTCCAATAGCTCAAGTCTGGGAACTGAGTGATATAAACACAAAACTGCAAAGTTCACATAGTTTATAGTTCAGACATGACGCCACACATAAACAACAATTTAACTGAAATTGTATGAGCCGCTTAAGGTTGATAAGAGGTACATTTCAAAATCTTGTCGAATCAACTTATCTGTTCTAAATTCCGTTCAAAAATTTAACGAAAATGCAGAATATCCTTTGGAAGATTATTTCAAAGACACTCGGTGAGTCTCTTAAATATATTTATTCTAATCTTTATAGTTTCTTTTTCAGGTATACACGATTAATTGTTTGATTATATGTTTGGCTAACTCTCTTCTAAGAATGATAACATGGGGTTCTTAACATTCGAATGTTACAGAAGATTACAAATTGTTTAATCAGTGAAATTATAAAATTGAAAAAGTGAAATTTTGATAGAAGAATTCAATTGTTTGATGTTTATATAGCCCAACTCCTTGGTGTTTGAATTTTTTCTGCTAGTGTATTATATTAGACAGATATTATTGAATTTATTTCATTCTTACATAATCCAATTTAAATATTATTAAATTCAAAATGAAAATATTATTTGATGGAAAAAGGGTAACTTAATGGTTAATCAATTAATACTAGCAAAAAATTAAAAAAAAAACAATTCAATTATTGAAAATGAATTCAAAAATTAAATAAATATGACAAAATTAAACTCCTAAATCGAAAATTTACTAATATTTTATATAGATTATGCATAACTGTGTTTGAAATCAAGTGGTTTATTCTTTCATTTAGGGTTACAGTCAAAGTTGAACAAACAGAAAACTTGAATAGAAACAAAATACAATGTTTAGAAAATATATGCCCATTATATATATATGTTGTGTAATAATATAAAACCTTAAATTTATAAAATAGAAAGCATGAGAGGAAAAAAAGATATTTTAAATGTTAAACAATACATTTGTATTCAAGCTGAAGCAAACATTGCCATGAATAAACGACCCAATTGAAAATGAATGGCCGTTAAAAATTAAAATGAAATTTAATCTATGTTTTTTTTTTCAAAAATTAAAATAAAAATGTACATGTATAGTTATATAGATCATAAATCAATCTCTCCCACTCATTTTATCTTATTACTTTTTAATTTAAAAATTTATGGTAATTATACTCTGTTCTTGTTTTGTATTAAATTTTAATACAAAAGATATAATTATAATTAATATACTATAAATTAAAATTTTATTATTAAATAGAATTTAAAATCTCATAAAAACCTACACTTCTTGTTTTTGAATACTACGGATATAATGTCGACCATACATATTATAATAATTATTAAACCGACATTTCCTGTTATTCAATTTTACTACCTATTCAGGAAGAAATAAGCTTTTCAACAACGAAACTATTTACTAATTTAGTTTTGTTGTTAATGTATATTTGAATAAAGCATATAAACCAGCATTCCCCCTTTGAAATAAAGATATGTGGTAATAAACAAATCAAGATAATTGCAATGAGAAAATTTAATTCATTTATAACTATGTAATTGTAAAATGAATATATTCCTATATGGTGTATATTGTATACAGAGGCGTACCTAGAACTATTGCCGCCCGGGGCGATCTCCAGTTTGCCGCCCTTTCTATTATAAGTCAATCAAATAGTGGTTTTTATAAATTAATACACATAAATAAATTATTAAGTTATTTAATCAATATTAATTAATACACAGAGTAAATTTTAAACCTAGGAGACCGCCTTCCGCCGGCCCTGCTTTTCAAAAGAAAAATCGATGATTTAAAAAAATATTGGTATATCACTTCAAAGTAATCATATAAACTTTTCAAAAGAAATGACATTTATAAACTGATATCAAAAAATTTTAGTTAGGAAAAATTGCCGAACAAAATCGTAAAGATGCGTTTACGAATTCAACGAATTTTAATGAATACAATAAAATAAAATTATTATCCTGTTCTTGGAATTAGAATTCAAAATTTACACTAAAATGCATTTATATACATCGAGGAATAATATTCGAAATCATATATTTAATCATAATTTATATAAATCAAATAGTAAACTTATAATAATCATTTATTATTCAAGAAAGAAAAAAAATAAATATATAATGAATAAGTTGCTTTTTACAACTATAACTAAATATAAAAAATGCCGCCCCAAGATAAGTGCCGCTCCCTAGGTACGCCACTGATTGTATACATATTAGTTGTAAAGCGATTGGAGTTGATCAAATTTTTTGACCAATCTTAACTCTTATCTGATGGATGATTCTATGATTAAATTTAGGCTTCTTTATTCAAAGAACAATAATCTGATACTGAATTATGATCCTACCACTTTTTACTTTCAACCTTAAATAATTTTATTTATTGAAGATTTATGTGAGAGAGATGGGAGAGGATAGAGACTGGAAGGTTCTGGCTCAGAATAGGAATACTTGGAGGGGTGTGGTTGCTGCGGCCAAAACTTTCGAGTTATATTGAAGATCTTCGAAGACCAAGCAACAAAATTTAAAGTAAAATTCACCAATTTTATATATGAAAATTTAACTTTTTTTAGGTTTATTTATTTAATATTCATTTACAATTAACAGAATTAATTATTTTATAAAATTGTATTTATTACTTTCATAAATTTATAGTCATTTTTCACATTTTATAGGGTTAAAAGCAAACTCTTCAACGATAAAGGGGTAAGTTTCATTTGCCTGCAAATTTTCTATATAATTAAACTAGCTTTAGTATAATTTTAAAGAAGAATAAATGCAAAACAAAATGGAAAAATATTGTGTTTTTTTTTCCAACATCATGAAGTGTTGCTACATGTCCTATAAATCCAATTCGGGAAAATCTTTTAATTTATTGTCCATCATCTAGTAATTTAAATACGAATCCATATTGTTTTGATAGAGTCAAATAGATAGATAAACTTGCAGAAGAGAGGTTTTAATTAAAAGTCACCCCCATCCATTCTCTCACTCACCATACTAGCCCCGCCCGTACCACCCCTTTGCCTGGTGCCAATATAAACTGTTGCCGCTTTTGCTAAGCCACCCCTAATCACAATGGAGGGTAGTTTTACAAACGACACGACTTTGCTAAACCAGTTCTACTCCACTTGAAAAGAGGATGGATGTCATTCGAATGGATGCTAGGCCCATGAAAAGTGACTTTCAATTCAGAAATAAAATTTAAAAATCAAATTAGAAAAAATAGGGAAGAAAATAAAAAAAAATCGAATTATTATTGCTTATGTTTTATCAAGTTCTATCATTCATATATATTTAATAACAATATCTTTATATCTATATATAATATAATATTAGATAAAGTAAAAGAGAAAGAAATAACTTTGAATTTTTACAGGAACAATTTGAATGAAGCCTTTTCAAAATTGTCAATCAAAAAGAGTATCAAGAGAAATAATCTTGGCATTTTTTTTTTTTGCATAATTCTATTTTATTTTTACAATGAATAAAAAAAATGAAAGAACATATAAAAAAAAATCTAGTATATACCATATAGATTCATATATGTATATGTGTGTGAGTAAGTGTGTTTTACATTTTGAATGACGTCAAATAAAAAAAAAGCGTGAATCAGTCAATCGTTATTATTTTTCTCTCGCGTTTATCTGGAATATTTGCAATTTGACTAAAAAAAAGCAAAATCGAAGGTATAGATAAAATCAAATGGCGAAGAGAGGTTATAATCAATCACTAAAATGCAATAGAAATGGTGTTTTTGAGAAAAAGAATATTTTCATAGAAATTGGAAATTATAATGAAACATCAATAAATAAATTTTAAAAATCAATAAACTAGGTGTTTTACATTGTATTTTGAATATTTTCAAATCGAGTCGGACGACCCCTGACGACCTCTAGGTACTTTTATGTTTGGGGGCCCCTCCTTAGTATATGCAATTATTTTTCGTTCTACCTACTACCACCACTCTGTTTCAAAATAAAATTTTAAATATTCATTCCTTGAGTGAATAAATATAAAATCAGAAAACAATTTTCAATAAAAGTTTAATATTTACCAAAAAATATTTTAATGTTTGTGTACCTAGTAGGTAATCCGCCGCTGCAGTTGTTCATTGTGTTTTCTAATTTATCGAACAAATCGTCTTTATATAAAATGTTTTTTCAATACTCTTATTCAGGGTAAGTAAATAATGGCTCACGACATTAAGTTATGCCTAATACGAGTATAATATCATATAATATAATCTCAAATCGGCTAGGAAACAAACTATTTAATAAAAATCACATATTTAATTATAAAAACAAAACAATTCATAAAAGTTATGTCATTAATCAATAATAATATGTATTTATTTTTAACCTCAAAGTTTATTTATTATTAATCTCAAAAGCGCATTATAATTTAAAAGCATTTTAATAACTTAAGAAAGGATTATATATATGAAGACCTTAGAGCGAAACAGTGGTAAGCCACAAAATCAAAATGTTGAGATATTGCAGTTTAAAGTGTAGAAAAAAGATAGAAAACATTGGGTTTACTGCATATATTTCAAATTTGCTCAATATGTAATATCAGTAAAGGGAAAAAGTCTGCAACTATTATTTCTTAGAGATATATATTTAAGAATAAAACAATTTTCTACAAAAGTGGCTTACCATTGTTTCGCTCTAAGGTCTTCATATATATATATATATTATGAGAAATTATTTTCACATGAATTGCTTCATACACAACAAAAAACGTTGGGCACATTTAGTTTTCATTTGATTTCTATTTTATTTCTATGCAATTAAATTCCTTTATAGTGCTATAATTCATATATATACATACATACCACACTAAAACACTTCAATAACTAGTAACACAATTTCTTCTAATATAATCAACCATTTTGGATTTGATTGATAATATGTAAATTTAATAAAAATGCTTTTAAATTTTGATACACACTTTGATATAAGTATATTACAGTGAAAATAATAAAAGATTAATTTCTTAGCTCTCAACATATCAATTTTATTGCATGATAAAAAAATTTGTCAGTTTATGTGTTTAATAAATTTTTATTATTACAATTGTTCATATAAATCAGTGATTCTCAACCTGGGCGATATCGCCCCCTGGGGGGCGATCGACATCTTAAAGGGGGCGATTATTTGACTATATGATTTTGGGGGGCGATAAGTTATTTGGGGGGGGGGGGGGGCGAAATCATTTTCAACTCTAAAAAAGGTAAGATGATTTTGCGAAGAGGCTTTTTAAACATTTCCTCTTTTTTTCAATTTTTTTTCAATATGGTTCTAAAAAAGGTCAGATGATTTTGCAATCAGGTTCTGAATCTCGATTTTTCAATATGGCTCTAAGTATCACCTAGTGTACCTACCTTATATTAGGGATTATCATGCAATTTTTATCTATAAAAATTTATAGGGGGGCGAATTAAGGAACGGGTCTTTCAAAGGGGGCGTTTGGTCTAAAAAGGTTGAGAAACACTGATATAAATAAATAAAACTAAATGCGCCCAACGTTTTTCGATGAATATGAAACAATTCATCCACAAACTTTGTCAGGCTTATAGAAAAATTATTTTATTCTTTTTAGTCCATTGGAAAAACGTTATTTTATAATATTTTTTTTATATTTTTATTATTAAAAAAAAAAACTCTTTTGAGAAGGGTGTCAAAATAAGCTCTAAAACGTCGAGACTCAAATCTCACAATTAAATGTGAAAATAACCCGGAAATAACTTACCATAATAATAAAATTTTCTTGAAATACTAAACAAAAATATATTTATATACAAGACAAATCTGTTTAACTAATGTTTGTGTATTTTTTTTCTAAATACTAATGTGGATTTTATTATATTTCAGGTAAATGTTCTAGAAGTTGTATCCTGCTACGCTACGTACTCATATGTATATTCAGCTACGTATATTCCGCTCAATAATTTTGGTATTCTATCTACTATTTACACAGGTAATTATAACTATATTATTGATAATTTTATCATCTCGAAAGCGGCATTATTATTGAGAAGTCTAAAATTCAATCAGCCCTATTTCATGAAGATATATACAAAGAGATTGAGAGATTTATAAGAATTAATTGTTTAGGTTTGTCTCTACGACTCTCTGGGTGAAAGAGAATTATGATTAGAACCAATTTCTCTCTCTCTCTCTCTCTGTCACTCTCTTTCTCTCTCCCTCCATAATTGATTTCTAATTTCAAGATGGCTGGTAAACACGAAATCAGCAGCAATATAGACGCTTCGTAACAAGCGATGGAATGATTCTAGGGTACTTTAACGAGTGCCCTCGGGACACAATTTCACCATCAAGAAGTGTAAGAAAATTAAGAGGTAAAGGGGAAAAATAAATATTTTATAAACACAATAAATTGTTGAAATTCGATAACTTCAATGGTATATTTATCTATAAATATAATATTATGATTTTGCTTTAAGTATAAAAATTATTTTATATTATAAAAATAATTGATATATACATCAAATAATTAAATTATGTTGTCATTAAAACATTTTTAAAACATAGGAAAAAATTGCTTTTTTTATTAATTTATTTAATTCTTTTTTTTTTATTCTCTATAAATTCATCTGCTTTATTTAAATGATTTTGACTCACTTTTATAATTGAAAGACTAAATATTTTATCATCATAAATTATTAAATACAAGTTTTTTACTACCCATTCATAGTTAATGATATATTTATTTAAAATTCTATTTTATATTTTATGATAGAAATATAGTGGGGGTGGAAGGGTGATCATGACTCATAACTTATATAATATAAAAAAATGTTTCTTATATTTTGTTTAATGTTGATAAATATTTGACCAGAAAATAGTATAAAAAATTTTGTTTATATTCAATAGTATATTTTATTATTATTATCCATTATTGCAATTTCTCAGCTTTCACTGGCAAACTTTTACCTAGAGATCTTTTTTGGGATTAGGCTCGGTCGATGTATTAAGGGAATTTACCATGACCCACATAATTCTCTGGATAATCTTCAATTAAGGAACTTTCTCACTATGTGGCATGTTTGTAGGATGATTGTCTTATATACTTACCAAGAGATGGTGTTAGGGAAACTTAGTACCTCAATATTTTTATTATTATTGTTATTATTTACAAATTTTTTATATCAATTTTCCATCGTTATAAACAAACTATCAGCAATAAAAAAAATATTATTTAGTATTTTATGAAGTTAAAATAAATTTTAAAACGTCAATTAAAATGACTAAATTATATTACCTATGTTTGTTATTTTAATTTAATTACTAAATATTATATAAAAATTAAAATATGATGATATAAATGAGTTTGTTTTAAATTTTTGACTTTTTTAAATTGGGTATATTTGTTAAATTTGTTTTAAATCCAGATAATTATATTCTATTATAATTTATTAAAATGTTTTTTTATTTATTATGTTTAAAAGATTCTTTTTTATGATGGGATATTACAAAAAATAACGGATGGTCTGTGCAAGTGTTACATATAATTTCCAAACAAAGAATTAATATAATATTTTATTTTAAATTCTTATATTTAAATATCATTTCAATTAAATAATTTATTCTAAAAGTTCTCATTTTTAATTAATTTAATAAAATAATTAGATCATATTTAACTTAATTTTTATTTATTCTTTCTATATATTTGAATATTTCTTCTTTTTGATTTGAAAGTGAAGGGTATCTTCAAATTTGCCTTAAAGGTAATAAAGAAAGAGTAAGATGCAGAAATCAATTGTAAAATATTAGGTTACCCAGACAAGACTTAAATATAATAGGAGATTCGGGAATTGCAATTAAGATAGCCAGGAAAAATTAATGAAGGTAGGAAAAGAGATGGGGTTTGAAATTAATAGTGATAAGAAAAAATATTTACTAACAAAGAGGAACAGTATTAACATACCAAATCTTAATATACAAAATGTAGAATTTGAATATGTAGAAAAATTGATTGTAATCACGAAGGATAATAATATTTGAGAAAAATTTAAATCGAGGTTGCAATCGGGAAACGCCTGTTATCATGCAGTAAAGAGGCTTACCTCATCAAAAATTATTATCAAAAGGAATCAAAATTAAAACATATAAAACAATTATTTTGTCTGTTGTATTATATGGGTGTGAGGCATAGGAGATAAGAGTAGATTCAGAGTATTTGAGAATAGGATTCTTCCCAGCATTTATGGGCCAAAGAAAGAGAGATGGGACAAGGGCTCAGGATAAGGACACTTGGAGAAATTTGGTTGTTGCGGCCAAGAACTTTCGAGTATCTTTGAGCCACATAGATAGATAGATATAACATATACAATAATAATATATATAATTAATTTACAGATTAAATTAAAATATATTTTAAATAAGAACACAAAAAGAAATGAATTTTTTATGTAATATACTGATTGAAACAAAATTGATGAAAATCTTTTACTACTTTCAACCAAATAATATGTACCACTCGGGGGTACAGGAGGCGGAGCCCCGCGTCTAGGTGTGAGAGCGGAATGACGATCTTGATCCGTCAAAACCTCTCCCGAGAGTAACAACCTCGATAATCAAAACAAGCTTATTAGTCGACAAAGTTCACCATTAAGAAAGATGGTATGAGAAAGACGGAGATTTAGAAGAGAAGATAAGCAAGGATGATAAAATCAACAAACATTTACGCACTAAACTTTATTTTTATAAACAAAGTTTTATCATATATATATATATATATATATATTATTTAATGAAATTATTTTTAGAGTTCATTTATTCATTCAATTTTATTAAAATTATAAATATTCTAATGAAAAAAAAAAAATTAACATCCCAGTGGAAAAACCAATTTTAACAATCTTAATAAAAAAAGTTAATTTATTCGAAAATCAATAGTAACTGGAATTGTAATTTAAATATAAAATGAAATATATATATATATATTTACTTTTGTCTCGTTAGATTGTTTATGATAGTCTTAATTAAAATCCAAAAAATTACCATTTGTTTGGTTAATAAATTTTATATTTTAATTTATTCTGTTAGTCCTTGTATAAATTTTGAAGAGTTTCATCTAAAAAAATCCTCACCCTTAATCAAAAAGCAAGGCGAAAAATAAAATTCTTTTAATAAATTGATTTTCGACAATAACATAAACTATTCTAGACGAGTTTTCCAGCCTTTTAGATGTCCCCGAGGGATTTCGGTAGGGAAGGGTGAATAAAAAAAAAATACGTCCCCAAAATCAAATCCACTTGTCCTTTATAGGACTAGCAGTCTGTCCTATAGGATGCACATTAGCTTTAATGTCAACCGATGCTTTATTGGTAGGACGTGTAAAGGCCGTACGAGGGGTTGCTTGTTTGAAATAAAAAAATCGCCTCGTAAATATGACTTTCGCAGTAGCGAATAAGTTGCCCAGCAATTGGGGCCACCGTGTAGAATATGGGTTGGTTTTAAAACCTCGCCTGTTGCAGATTTTTTTTTTTATTATCTAGAGATTCTTGATTCATGAACGGATAGGATAGTGAAAAGCTGATCTTAAAGAAAAACGTTGAAAGAAAAATAAAAATTCAATTGGGAGAAATTTATTACATAATAATGATAATCGTGTGAATGGTTTCGAGAGATTTCCAACGAACAACAGTATAGGATGAAGTGATGGAGAGGGAGAGAGAGTGAGAGAAGGAGGGGGGGAGGGGTGTTGCGAATGCTTTTTCCAACATTTTGTTGGCCTAGATTGATAAGGGATGCCTCGTTGGCAATTTATCTTTTTTTCCACACTTTTTCTTCTTTGATAAAGAAGTGCAAAGCACATTTCATTTTTATTATTTTTTTTTACTGTTACTCGTCTAAGTACTCTTAAATCGTATTATTTTTTATTAAATATATGTAAAAAGTCAATTATTAAAATACGTATATCATAAAAAATTTATTATATAATTTAATATATGTATATATATATTTATTATATATATATATATTATTACATTTACCTTAAATTGTGCATGAGATATTCAGTTTAATAATAATATGATATTACATATGTAATTTAATTAATATTGCATAACATAATATCATAAATACATTAATACATTGGATTAATTTATTTATAGTTAATCTATTAATTTTACTTTTATTTTCTCAAAACTTATTTTCTAATAATATGGTTATTTGTAATTTTAGGATAAAATAACTGTAACACTGTTTTATATATATTGTAATATGTATATAAGCATAAAATTCCCTTTTAATAGGCGAATGTCATGAAGACACCATAAATAAACATTTAAGACAAATATTCAAAACCTCACGTACATCCATTTTACGTAAAATGCATACAATGTAAATGAAATAGGATCGCTTGATGAATGGAGCATATTATTATGAATTGGTCCTTTTCAAGGCTCATAAATTGCTTGACATATCTTTCTTAAAATTGGCGAGAATTAACTATTGACAAGTTTATTGCGGTATAGGGTGTGAGTAATTGGAAGAGTGGCCAAGGGTTGCTAGGAAGGGGTAGAGAGGCATTCATTCTGCTGGATAGAAGGGAGAATGTAAGATAATTCTTCGGGATAGAGAGGACATCTCTAAGTGATACGACAGTGCCAGAATCATACATCAAGGCACAGAGAAAACCTGAACTTTATACTATTAACAATTAACGGCAAAGCCGACTCTTTAAAATTTTAAATTGCTAAACAAATATAAAATTTGATATATCAATCATATTAAAATAAATGAACTTTATTTTATAGTTAAATTCTAAGTTATATTTCTGCATGTTTCTTATTATAATTGTATTGAATTCTTTTATCATTAAATATTAATTTTATTATAATTTAATATTTTATTTTAATCTGAATGAATTCAAATTTATCTCTTTCATTATCAACTTTCGTTGGATTCACTCTATTTTCTATTAATAATACACAGAGTGCTACCAATTAAATTAAAAAACAATTTTATTAATTTTAAACCCTTTTTTTAATAACGCAACCCATACTACACCTCCAATATACGACAATATATATATTTATTTATTTACATATTATTTTTATTTTTATTATATTTACTTATAGACTTAATAAATAATAATAATATTTCTTACTAATTCTCATTTTTATTTAAAAAAATATTAACGAATTTTTTAGATGCTAAATATACAAATGTTCATTTAATCAAGACATTCACAAAGAATATACCTATTCGCTATGTGCGTGACGGTAACGCCACCAGAAGTATGAACTATGGGGGACTGTTTACACTCAGTGCCCTTATGTTACTTAGCAATAAAAAAAACAAACAAATAAATGGGTCCTAATATTAATTTTCAAAGGTCTGGTATCTTCAACGATTTCTGTTTGAATTTCTGCTTGACATATTTCATCTTTGACAAATCGATTGCAAATAAATGTTTGCGAGTTGACATCGGACTCGGAGTAAAAATTAACTAGACACTCTTGATCAATCTTCATTTCAAGAGCCATAGCTTGAGGATTTGCAGTAATTTTTTCAATAATAATAGATTCAGAAATTATTGCTGATTGTGATGTTTTTTTAATCGGCGGTTCATTACACGTTCGAATCTTAAAAAAATTCAAATCATTAACTTAATGTCATTGAATATTTTTATTATTTTTTGTGGACAATTTTTAACCTATTTATAGCTGAGGTTTCATTAATTTTTTGTTAGGGAATATAGTTGGAGCAAAGCTCGGACTTGACTCTGTTTCTGACTTTTTGCCTCCTATGAAATACAATCATCTGGTTTTGGAACCCACGGTGATCCATCAACACTACAAAATAAATGAAATACTGTAAATAAATATTTTGGAATTAAATGCTTACGAAAAATTACAAATATGAGAAATACTAGACATTTTTTTTGTTTATTAACTTTGATAAATATTAAATATAAAATAATTCAATTTTTCTATCATTAATTTAAATAAAATATTGTCTATACGAAATTACCAAATTTTTCGATTTGTTTTTAAATATTATTCTCTGTTATTATTATTACTGAAATAGAGGTTATGGTATTATTTACGTTCTTACTGTAACTATCCACTTTTGTCTTTGATTTATTTTCGATTTCGCAGTTGGAAATTTGTAAAACTTATATTCACTTTTTCCACTAGTATTTTTGCAATCGACAATACAGCAACTACGGTGACCCATTTTGTTAAATATTGTTAATTACAATAAATTAAAAATGTTCAGGTGTATTTAACAGACTTAAAAACACCACCAATATTTTTCTATATTAACCGCTGCTGGCGCTGGTGTCGCTTTAGCTCTCCCCCACCATGCCTTCGCACACAGCCAATAAATATTCTCAATCATTTAACAAAGAAAAAAGTTTTAATTTTAAAAACTTTTTCAATGTTTATCTCAATTAATTTTCTTTTGTTTTAATTTACGAATTTTCTATTTGATCAATTGGATATACTTTCCGTTATTTTTTTATTTCAAAATTAATTAAGAATCTTTTGTAATTTTTAAAACATTTAATTCTATTGAAAAATCTCATTTTATTATACATTGCTTTCTTCTTAGTTTGTCATTGATTAATTATTGTTTAAAAAGTAAATAAATAAGAAATAAATTGATGGAAAAAATAATCTTTGTTTCTTTTAAATAATTCAACAAATTAAAATGAAATCAATAAAAATTATCTTTATTTCCATTAAAACAAAACAAAACAAAAAAAAAATTGTATTTGTTTAATGAAACTAATCAATTTATCGTGTTGCTGGGAAACGACTGGACCAGATTTTACTATGATCAGTAGCTTTAATATTTAATGATTTTTAGATTTATGATCGGGGTCATCCAGATACAACCATCTTAATAATATAAGGATATTTATTTGTAATTTTATAATTATAATTTGTTTATTATATCTAAAATATTATGTATTTAACTGTTACAATACTCTGGACTGGCGTCAGTGGCGTACCTAGGGGGGTGCGGTGGGTGCGGTCCGCACCGGGCGGCACTTATCTTGGGGCGGCATTTTTTATATTTAGTTATAGTTGTAAAAAGCAACTTATTCATTTTATATTTATTTTTTTTCTTTCTTGAATAATAAATGATTATTATGATTATTATAAGTTTACTATTTGATTTATATAAATTATGATTAACTATATGATTTCGAATATTATTCCTCGGTGTAAATAAATGCATTATAGTGTAAATTTTGAATTCTAATTCCAAGAACAGGATAATAATTTTATTTTATTGTATTCATTAAAATTCGTTGAATTCGTAAACGCATCTTTATGATTTTGTTCAGCAATTTTTCCTAACTAAAATTTTTTGCTATCAGTTTATAAATGTCATTTCTTTTGAAAAGTTTATATGATTACTTTGAAGTGATATACCAATATTTTTTTAAATCATCGATTTTTCTTTTGAAAAGCAGGCCGATGGAAAAAAATATAAATATAAATTTTGAGAGCATTATACACGATTTTTCTAGTATGAAAGCTAGAAGAGTAAATATTATATTAATATGTTTATATATACGAGTGCATACAAATATGTGTAAAAAAATTTACTCTGTGTATTAATTAATATTGATTAAATAACTTAATAATTTATTTATGTGCATTAATTTATAAATACCACTATTTGATTGACTTATAATAAAAAGGGCGGCAAAAGTTCTAGGTTCGCCACTGACTGGCGTTCATTCTCAGGAATGTTCATGTGCCCTAGCCATCTCAGCATTGGTCTTCCAATTGGGTTTTTTCCTTCCGAGAATCCGGCATACATGCCCCATCCGTAAATACGTGTAGGGTAATTGAATAGTATTTGTATAAACCATACAATTCTTGATTAAGTCTAATCCTCCAGGTTCCTTGTTTTCGAATTTTTTAATTACAAAGTAAAAGTACTGATTATAATAAAAATATTTGACATCAGGTAAAATGAAGTGAAATTTATCATTCTTTTGTTTATTGAATTAAAATTGAATAAAAATTTAGATTTGTTTTATTTTAACAGAATCCATTATCTAAATGTTAGTCTGAAACTCCATTAATATCTATAATTAATGGAAGGAACTAATTAATACGACATTTGACAATTAATCTGTAAGCGATATTGTTAAAGATTTCGGTAGCAGAGGTCCTCTATTTATCACATCGCGTTATAGATATATATAAGTATGTATTCATAAATTATATAACAAGGAATAATAATTTAACCATTTCAACCATTAATAAGTAATTATTAAAATAATTTCTAAGAAAAATGTGCATCACAGCAACACAAATTGAATCATTAAGATAATTTTTTAAATTTTTTTAAAAGAAAATTAGGTCATATATTGTATAATTTTGGAAATTACATATTTTATTATTTTTTTTGCAGATTAAACATATTTCAGCCAGTCAAAATATTTAATTTATTTGTAATTATGTATATTCTTTCAAGATAAATACATAAAAATTTTGGAAAAGAATTTGATAGGAAAAATTTTCTAGGTGAATGAAGGACCGAGAGGACATCCAACATCTTGGTAATTTTCTGAGTGTTAATTCTTATGTATTCCTCAAGGTACAAATAATGTCGTCGTCAATGTCAGAAAACTGTACTTTTAAGTACCTCCAACACATACTCCTTTTCTATACTCCTATTGCCATTTTCGTTCTCAATTTTTAAAAGATCTTATTACAAATCTCACTTAATTGAAAGTGGTTTAATATTAAAATGGCAAAACAAAAGATTTCGTTTATGCAGAATGTAAATGAAGATCTAGGGAATGTATTAAAAAATAGTATATCGTAGAAATAGAATAAATGGATAGCATCCATCCAGGTACATCTTATTAGTACATATAATTTAATTAATTTTCAGCAGGAAAAGGATTAGAGCTGGTAAATGTCTAGAGTGCTTTATGTCGGATATAAAATGTTTTTGGTAGGATTAAGGTGATGAGCAACGAGAGTGAAAGCTGTCACTGCCCTTTATAGGAAGAACACCTCACGAAAGTCAGGGTCACAGATGGGACAATTTGTACATCACAACACATATCTCTGATTTTTATTAAGAAATCGATTAAAAATCAACTTTTTAAACAAAAAACTTAGAATTTAAAAAAATTATTTAGAATTTATAAAATAAAATGTTATCATTTCATTTGATAAATTAATAACTCAATTAATAGAAGAAAAAGAAATAAAACCAAAGTAATATAATTATTTTTGGTTTCAATAATTAATATGTTAATTAAAAATGTATTATATAAATAGAGTTCTAAAAATGGATTATATAATATTATTGTACATGCCTTTGGGCATCTTGATTTTCATACCCAAACTCGAATTTAATTATGTTACAAATTAAATAAATTTAATTAGCTAAGTTAAATGAAAAAAATAAATACCTACTGAATTAAATAAATAAAAATAACATTTTCAAATGATTAATATAATTATTTCTATTTTTTAAAGACTTATTTAGCTTGCCATGTATGTTTTCTATTTGCCAGCCCGTTTATATAAATAACTGCTCTGCAAGATCACAGACACTAGTATTAAATAACTAAATCCGCATGTACGGGGAACATGACATCTATATACGAAGGTCATTTTTTTTTCATCCGCCGATAGGTCATATATTAGAGACAAATGTATATAAAAATAATTTAATTATCAAAAGTTACTCACACATATGTTTACTTTCCAACATAATCGCCGTGAAAATTGAGGCATTTGCCACTTCATAAAATGTAGCCGCAATGAGTTAAAGTAGGCTTTGACGTTGTCTTGAAGTTTTGTTTCGGGTGTGTCATATCGAATCCAGGTGTCATCTTTTAGATAACATTTGATTTCAAAAAATCTTCCCCTTCATTGTCATAACGGTAAAGGAATGTCAAAGCCGAGCCAATTCGACGAGTTTTGAAGTTATCTGACAACATTCTCGGTACCCAGCGAGCATAAAGTTTTCTGTAACAATAGAGTACAGAGATTTCCTCGAAACCTCAAGAAATTTCATTGACAACTTACATATAGTGAACCTACGGTTTTCTCGAACAGCTTCGTTAACTTGTTGAACAAGCTCGTTACAGTCTATCGCCCTAATCCTCCTTCATCGTGCACGTCAGTACGGCCATCTCTGAAATTCCGACACCATTCAAGCACAAAACCATCACTCATAAAGTTTACTCCGTTAACTCGACTCATTCGTCAGCGAATTTCTGCTGGACTATTTCCTCCTGCTTGTAAAAAACGAATACGAATTGGGAGGAGACTCATTTGATGCGGCCACCTTATTGCGACTGTAATTCGACAACTGAAAAGGTGGCCGCGCCGATCACGGAGCGTTTGTTGAGGGAGGGGGGGGACGCACTGTTAAGTTCTGTGAACATTTTCTACCTAGTGCTTGTCTGACTTTAGTGCTGTGTGATCGGAGGTTGAAAAAAATCAATCCTCGTATATATATATATATATATATATATATATTACTATCAGATTTATCAGGGATATAATCACGTATTTTTGTGAGATTGTTTTCTCGACGTTTCGGCACCCATTTTGTTGTTGGTAGCGATCAGTGCTAACTGCGAGGTTGTAGTAGCTCATAATATATTATACTCTATTGATCCCAACAAACTCAAAGCAGTGTTTTCTTTTCAAAACGATTTGCTCTTACAGTGGGTGTTGATTCACCCATGATTTACGACGCTTAGAATTCTGAAAATATATTCACTTTTCTTGCTATCTTTCATTCAGTTCACATGGTACCCATTTTCCCACTTTCTGAATTTTTCCCTTAACTTGCAGACGAGTAGATACCTACTGCTTTTTGCGTCACATTTAATTGTTCCGCGAGTCCTTGTTGAATCTGAGTATCATCTTAATTCAATAAGGATTGCAAGTCCTTGTCTTCAAACTTTTTCGGTGGTTTTCCACGCTCCTCGTTTCTCGCGTCAAAATCACCAATTTAAATTTTTTAAACCACTCAAAGCATTGAGTTTTGTCAATAACATGTTCACTGTATGCTTCGACAAACAACATTAGAAAGTGGAAAGTAAAAACATCTAAATATATTTATTATTTCTATATTTATTATGAATTTAAATCTATCTTAATTTAATATAGAAAATATTTAAATTGAGATTTTTGAAGCATTTAATATCCATATACTACACCTAATCATTAATTCAGAATGTTTTTCAACATAAAATTTATATTAAAAACTTTAATAATTATTAAAAATACACATTTAGAAACTTTTAAATAATAACTAGAAGCAATTTATTGTGAAAATGAAAATATGATTAGTCTATTCAAAAGCCAATTTTAAAATAGATAATTTGAATATTCAAATTCAAATTTAATTAACAAAAAAAAAATGATTATAAGTAGAATGTAAAAGTTGAAATAGAAATTGAGCAGAATACTTTGAATAATTTATAATATCTATTATATTTTATAACTTAAATTAATTCGTATGGATTCATTGAATTTCCTGAAATTTAATTTTAAAAAATATGTATATACTTAAATAATTGTATAGAAATATAAAAATTATTATTGAACCATGTCCACTTAATATGGTAATTTACCAAAAAAACTACATATTTCAATTGTTATTAATGTTTTTCTATTTATTTTGAATATATTAGGTTGGAGAAAAAGTAATCCATTATTTTTGGATGAAATTTATTAGTTTAATTAACAAAGTTTGGATTATCCGATTTATGTCAAATAAGAACCGTTTTGTTTAACAATTTCTTGCCATTTTAAAGGTACCTTCATAATTCCTCTCTCATAAAAGTCTTGTTACTTACTGGCAAAAAAACTCTAAAAGTCGATTTTCGCAATCTTGTCTTGATCATTTTTTTGCTAAGGAAATTTTGTAATGAAAGAAAAAGATGGTACCAGGTCCGGACTGTAAGGTGGATGCATTAGGACTTCTCAACCAAACTCCCTGAGGTTTTGGCAAGTGACTACGGAAGTGTGTGGCTGAATTTCATTACGTTTGATCAAGACTTCGCAGATGGATATTCGATCCATGATGTTTTTTGGAGTTAGCTGGTATGGTACCCAAACATTGAGCTTCTTTCTGAATCCAGCTATGTGCAAATGGTTTAAAACCGTTTTGTGTGCGATGCTACGACAACTAACATGCCGGTCAACTTGAATCATTTCTAGGATTTTGTCGGCATTTCCGACGACGGGCCTGCCTGAGCGACATCTTCAACATCAAAAATGTAGGCTTGGAATCGGCGAAACCAGAACTGAACATGATTAGTTGTTACAGTGCCTTCATCATAAACACTGTTAATAATTTCAGACACCTGGCTTGCATTCTCCCCTTTATCGAAAAAAAACTGTAAAATGTACCTAATTTTCTATTTGTTGAGTTCCATTTTTTCCCCTCTGTAACCAACAGCTAATTGAAACAAACAAAATATGGTAAAGCGTTTTATTTACTTTGAAATTTCATCTGATAATGAACAAAAATTTAAGATTGTTGAGTTGAGAGTACAGAAGCTGTGATTCACTAACGCGTTCTACCGGTAAAATAATGGTTTACTTTTTCCCCACCCTATTATATGTAAATACTTAAATCAAACAAAAATTCAGTAAATTATATATATATATATATATATATATTACTAGCTATAATCATCAAACTCCTACCCTATTTTTCGCCATTATTTCCTCTCCCATTCCCACGTACCCTGCCCATCGCAGCCTTCTCTATTTTAACTGTTCGAAATGGAGAATTCTTGTAAATACTGAAATAGGTCTCACATTAACTATGTGACAGGAGATACATACTCTATAAATAAACAAATGAAGGAAATCATTTTTTACCTAAATCAAAAATTGAATGGCCAATTCATAAGTTTTATCATCTTACATTTAGAGTTTTAAAGACTGATTTTAAAATTGTTGCAATTATTTAACCAACCGTTTTGATTATTCCTCTAACAATAATACTTCTTACCACTTCTACGAAACGAAAGATTTAATAAAAGATGAATTTCATGTATACAGACTTACAGTCAATTGCAAACCTTCAATTAGAAGTAATAATTTAAATCGAGCCCTCAAAGAGACACACACAGAGAGAAAGAGAGAGAGAGAGAGAGAGCTCATTATTTCCTTTATATATACAAATTGTAAGATATTAAATTTAAAGATATATTTTTTTATAAAAAGAATAATTTAAGATACTTTTAGTCCTGCATAATGTGTCAAAATTCATAATATAAAAAATATTTTATTTTCTTAGAAGCTTAACTCGTATAAAAGCTTTCTATCTAAAACTACCCTAAAGATTTTATTTTTATTGTTTTCCTTAATTGAAAGATTAATATATATATATATATATATTATAATTTTTTTTCTTAATATATAAATTTTAAAATTTAAAAATCATCATCAACTTGATAAATGATCTATAATTTGAAATTAACAACAATTTAACTTAAGAGCATATATGTATATATGGATTTTATATATATATATATATATATATAGGGAATGATCAATAAACTGAACGAACACAATTAATTGTCCCTTAAGTAAATTTGAACAAGAATCGAGTGGAATGGCAATTTACACACAGCTCATTTTTTAAGCCCATTAATTATACAATTTAAGGTTGATTGATTTCAAAAGGAATATTTGGGTTCATTGATTAATCTCACTCATTAAATATTTTCTATATGTAAAAGTAAAAGAATAAATATTGCTTAACTCGATATATAGTATTTAAAACATTCCCTGTATATTGTTTAAAATATATTTTTTTTTTACATTTCATCACGTTTCAAAAACGGAAGAATTAATAAAGAGATAATTAGGAGTATTCAAGGCTATTAGAATCAATATTATATTTATTAGGTGTCTATTCGTCTCAAAATTCGTACATACGTTTGATAATAATCGTAAGAAGGAAGAATGTCTTAAGAGCTGAAGCAGGATTAAAATATTTTATCCTGCAAAGAGTCGCTTCATTGAGATTACTACTCAGAGTTGGTTGGTCATATTACAGAGAGAATTTATGGGGCATTGAGGGGGGTCAATGTTTATGGCCTAATAATCCTTGGATTCCCCTTGATGTTAAAATTAGGGATGGCTCCAATGTATTTTTGATTTGATTGTAGAGGGGCTGAATTATGTTTCTTTGGGGGTCTTATTAACCTGACAAAGGATTGCACCTCTGAATCTTGCGATGTATCAAGGCAAACAAACCTAACAATTGAATTCGATTTTTTTGACATTTCCCTACATAAAATAACAGTTTTCCATTTAGTATTATTGAATTATAGATCCAAATACTTACTACGACAATTACATTCTCAAAAAGTCATGGGATAGTTCAGGAGAGCCATCCACATCGACACCGAAGTAAAATATTCATGGCCATAAAGTGTTGCTGCTGATCATAAGATGGAATCAGCAAGGTGTGGTGTATTACAAGCTGCAAAGTCATAATGAAACTGTAACTGCTACCAAACTAACCGTAACCAAACTAACATCGTTCTTTCGGGACGGTATCTCCTTGTTTCAAGAAAGATGGGTAGAAGTTGTAGAAAATGATGGAAAATATTTTGATTAATATATTTTGAACCAATTTTTCTGAATAAATACCTATTTAAAGTGGAAAAAATAATCAAAATATATACACATATATATCAAAATAAATATATGGGACGAGATTCGAATTAAAGATCAAATTAGTTAGTGGCATGCACGGGACAGATGTCACATTTATCACACACTCATCCATTCACACAATGAATTTTCAAAATATCATTTTTACCAAACCTTAAAATTTTCAGAATCTAAAAAAAATATTTTGAAAATAGTATGAAATAAATAGTTTTGTTCATTAAACAAAATCATATTATATTTCAATTTTAAGAATAAAATAAATAAAATAAGTATTTATTTATTTTAATCAAAAATAGTGGATAGATATAATAATTGCTGTGTACAATTTAAAAAAAATGAAAATATTTTTTAACAAATTAAAAAAATAACTAAGTATATTGGATACTAGCTCAACAACAATAGTCGACAAATTTAATAACAATGTAGGTATGTAATATTTTTAATTAATTATTCTGTGTAATTTCAAGGGGCATTTAAAATCAGTGTTATACCATTCAAATGACAATTTTACTTTATGGAGACAAACATTCGTTGTGTGCCCGAATATTTTTTATGTGTCCTATGCTTAAACTAATTAAAATTAAAATAATCCTATGTGAAACAAAAAAATGTTTTATTTTATTATGAATTATATATATATATTTCAAAATAATTTTTATTAATAATAAATATATGTATTTTATATAGTACAATAGGATTTTAACGACCATTTTGACAATGTTTCTCATGAATTAGAAATTTAGCTCTATTGAATTGAATTTTTTTGATGCTTTAAAATAACCCAAAAATAATTTTTTAAAATTTCATTTTTGGAAAAATCGAGAAACATCCATACATCCTTAGCGAATTAATATGGTGCACTTTTTATTTGTTGATTATTGTCGTTTTTCCATTTGTTTCACCTTCCCATTATTTTTTCCAAGGCATGGAAGTCTTCAGAGAAGTGAAAAAATGAATATCTAAAGTCGCCCAGGGAGTTATTATCTAAATTATTAATTACTTAATTCTTCATTTTATGGCTTTTATACAAATAAAAAATGAAGTTAGAAAATCAAAATATTTTTTTACGAGTTTAGTATAAAATAAAATATTTGAATTTCTAAATTTTAAAAGTCACATTGGAAGTGAATACTGCCAAAGGCCGCCAGAGTAGTGACTAAAATATAAACCTAGAAACACATTTTATGTTAATTTGATTTATTTATTTTAAATATTTATCGAAAAATAAATAAAAGAGTCGGGAGTGTCCTCCCCTAGACTTTTCCGCATATAAATAAGTAATTAGGTTATTATTATTGTTTTAACAACAATAAAAATAAACAAACTAATTAATTTAAATTATAAAGTCAAATGGTTTAACACTATTATATACATTTATAATTTACACCTAACGCTACTTGTATAGGTAAAATGTCACTTCCGGTAGTCAGATCATGATGAAATTTGGTATCTGAATTTTTTTCATATTTTTAAATCTATATACAAAATATGAAGCAAATATCTCGAAGCAAACTGGTACTTTACTTGAAAGGTAAACGCAACCAGTGTAGGTAAAGTACCACTTCCGGTTAACCGATTTTGACGAAATTTTGATAGAAATCTACAAACTGTGAATAATATCGGTGTACCAAATTTCGACGACCTAGCTTGATTAGTTTCTGAGTAAATTTGCTCACAGACAAACATTACATACATCCATACATCACACACACAGGCATAATTCGAAAAATGGTATTTTCCGACTCAGGGAGGTCTAAAACGTCAAGATCTATCGAAATCTCGAAGTCGAAATTTTTGACGATATTCCAATACTTCCCTTATACGAAGTCTGCGGGAAAGTAAAAAGCACAAAAATAGGAATGGATTCTCACATGTTGGGGACACCTCAGCTAAACTAAATTGAAGTCATATTTTCATTCATTCACCCGGTTGGATTAAAGGCTACTTTTCTGCTAATTTTCAAGATCTAAGTTCTTTAAATAACATAGAGAAACGTGACAATACAAAAAAAATAAAATAAAATAAAAAAATTAAACGTGACTAGAAATCATGATGATTCTAAACCTGGCCGAATCATTATAATTATTTTTATTAAAAAAAATAAGAGGATATACCTACTCTTATTAAAAAATATAATTTAAAATAATAATATATACATTTTAACGAAAATAAAGAAAATTTTAAATCTATTATTATTTTTTTATATTATATGTTAATTTGATTTGCTTTTTTGATATGAAATTTGAAGAGATAAAAGTGAAAAAAAAAATTCTATAGAATACGTGAAAGAATTTTTTCTGAGGGAGATGTTTGGCAGCGGTAGATGGTGAGATGGTGAGCCTGTGACAGCAGCAGCAACCCTTCCTCCGCCCTATCCAACGCCTCCGAACACATTTTGAATTTATTGCACACGTATTGTCCTAACACTATTCACTCGTAGCACTTTATTTTATTGTATTCAAATCAAAATAAATAAAAAAAAAAAAATGAAAGAAAGGAGAAAAATGAAATGGAAAAAGAAATATACTCCCCTTCTGTGAGTTTCTAGAGAATCTTACTCCCATTACCCTCACTCTCTCCCTCTTTCTCTATGTTTAGTCTTTTAAGTCATTCCAGTTATGAGATTTTGTTTATTTATTTTTTTCTATTTTACGTACAATAAACATGCCAAGATATTTAAAAAGATATAAAAGTGTTTTTATAAAGATATAATATATATATAAGTATAATACAGTATAATATATTGGACTTTAAAATATTTTAAAAATATAAACGATACTATATAAAGTATAAATTAAGAAAGTTTTGTTCTTGATGTTTTGAGATCCCATAAATTAATTAATGATATTGCAATGCTTGTTTCTTCAAATTTGGAATGTTAGATTATAAACTAATAATAAAAGGCTCTGTTGCAAGGGCAAAGAGAATTAAATTCATTACAAATATTTATTAAACTAACTAAAATATATTTTTTTTTATTTTAAATTAAATTATTAAATTATTAATTATTTTTTCTTTTAATATTTATAATATCAATATTTTAATCGTTAATTAATTATTTTTTCTCCTTTTGAAGTCAACTTTTCATTAACCACTTTTAGTTATAATTTATTTATTTGTTATTCATATTTAATTATATATTTACAAGTGAAAATATTATTTGCTTTTTAAACCGATCATTAACAATTAATTGAAAATTCTTTTTTTATTAATTTTTTTTTTATTTTATAATTGAAACTAATTTATAAATTTCATAGATTAATTGATTTAAAAATATCAATGATATTTGAAATTTTTAATTATTCACTTATAATATACTATTTAGTTTTTTCAAAAATCGCAAAATCTTATGATAATTATTTTTCAAGACTCATCTAAAAAGATCAACATTTTATTTAAGTATTTTTAAATTATTTTATAATTTGAATTAGAGATCATTTCAATTTTTAATGGAAAATATTTATATGAACGATCAAAATAAAGAAAGGATTGAATAATATTCTAGGACCAATTTTTGAAATGATCGATTCATTATCCTGTAATTCCCTCCCCTTTTCCATTTATACCAATGATCGTTGTTAGAATGGAGAAAGAAAAAAGAAAAAGAAATGAGAGAGAGAGAAAGAGAGAGAAATAAAAATGAAGATTCTCTTTGAATTTTAATAGAGAAGTCAAGATGTCGAGGTGGGAGGGAATTTTGGCTTGCTTTCCTTGGCAATGGTTGGTCCCCAGACAGACAGGGATGCTCCCTCTGGAGTCTAGCCAGGGGGCTGGATAATGCCTTTATTACGCAGTCATGATATTTATACGACAAAAGACCATTACGATGGAGCTAACTTTCATCTAATTATTATTAGTAATAGGAGGAGTATTAGAATTAGTATTATCAAAAGCCATTTGAATCAAACAAATACAAATAAGGTTACTTCTCCAAATGTATTCAATGTATTCAAGATTATTTTAAAATTAAAGAAAAGAGAAGCAGTTTTGTAACAATAAGTTGTAAGATTCAAATTCTATTATTTTAATTTTATTTTCAAAATAATATTTTTTTAAAAGATTTATCATTTATAATAAAACAAAAACAGAAATTATATATAGATAAATTATATTTTTTCTCAAATTCCTACTATAGGATATTTTTCCGATTGAAAAGTAACAAGTCTCATTTTCTGTTTTTTTTTTTAATTATGATAAAATCTTTCATCAGAGATGAAATGTATATTATTTAATTCTCTATAAATTGTTTAGATAATTTTATTTTTTTTATTTTTTATATTTTAAGAAATATGGTCATTTTACTTTTTGATGACAAATATATGCAAAATAGCATACCGCA
The DNA here is from genome assembly GCA_963082975.1 of Labia minor. Taxonomy (NCBI): domain Eukaryota; kingdom Metazoa; phylum Arthropoda; class Insecta; order Dermaptera; family Spongiphoridae; genus Labia; species Labia minor. The sequence continues at coordinate 15,152,998 of OY720346.1, forward strand.
AATGTATTGTGAATTTTGATGTTTCATTATCGAAAAACGAAATTAATTATTTTTTGAAATTATATTAAAAAAAAGTATTTAATCAAAACTATTTAGGTATATAGATAATTGGTTAAAAATACATCAAGATACATTGAGATTTTTCATTTTTTCTGATCAAAAATAATAGATAAATTAAAAATTCATTAATCAAATTGTATAAAAAAAAGTATAAAAAAGTATAATAAAGTTTAATAATTGTAAATAAACATTTGTAAAAGAAAAATTTTATTTTCAATAAGTGAGTTAAACCAGTAAATACATAAAACAAAAAAAAATCTTAAATATTTTTAATTGGAATTTATTGAAATGTATCAGTTAAAGATTTTAATTATATTTTTTACCCCTTCCGATTCATTACTGCTCATTAAGGCTAATGATTTAAGTAAATTTTATTTTACGTATATCTTATCTTATTATGCTAGCTAAAATTGTATATATCTATATATCTATATATCTATATATCTATATATCTATTTATCTATAACCATTGGTTCTCAAAAACCGCTCTAACGATTTTTTTCAAATTCACACTAGATATAGTATTTATAAAGAAAAATTGAGTTTTATTGATCACATCTCTTGAAACTTACAGCTTCATTATTAATTTCTTAATTGAAAATTATATATGGGTGACGTAAATGGCATCCATTTTGAAATTTTACTCCCGCCTTTTTTTAATTTTGTATTAATATTTTTTTTATTTATATTTAAAATATTTTAAAATTTATTATTTAATTTCGAAATAAAATTAAAAATATTTATTTTTAATAAAATATATATATATTTATTAATCTCTCTCAAAAAAAAAATAACAACAAAATAAAAAATGGTTTTGAAATAATTTTTTTTTTTTTTTTAATCTATTATTTTTTAATAAATTACTATTTTATATTTATTTATTCATTGTTCTTTTATTAAATTTAATATTTATTAATATTATTTATTATTTATCGATGACATATGACATTCATATTGAAATTTTACTCCCGCTTTTTTTTTAAATATTTAAAATATTTTAAAATAAAATTCATTATTTAATTTCGAAATAAAATTAAAAATATTTATTTTTAATAAAATATATATATATTTATTAATCTCTCTCAAAAAAAAACAACAAAACAAATAAATGTCTTTGAAATATGGTAAAAATATCTTTGTAATTATCAAAATATCATAGACCAGCGGTAAGAACAATTGTTTTTACTCCCCGAGTTCGAAGGATCGAAACTCGCCGCGTGCATTTTTTTTTTTTATCTATTTTCGTGATTTATTTATTCATTGTTCTTTTATTAATTAAGTTTTAGATAGTTTTATAATTTTTAATATTTTTTCAATAAAATATTATTTAATACATTTAATAATTGTAATAAATAATTAAAGAATTGTATATCAATATTTTTTAAAGGGTAGAGCGAGCTCGGTGTCCCAGGTATTAATATTACCAGCCAAATCCAATAATAATGAATCATTTTTTTTAACTTAAGTACCGAGCCGAGGCTCGGGGTCCCGGTATACATATTTATGTATTATTGAGGACCCCAAGTTCCATGCAATGATGCAACATTTAATAATTGTAATAAATAATTAAAGAATTGTATATCAGCTCGGTGTCCCAAGTATTAATATTACCAGCCAAACCCAATATAATAATGAATTATTTTTTTTTAACTTAATTACCTAGCCGAGGCTCGGGGTCCCGGTGTGATCTTAATATATTGTCAGAATTAGATAAATAATGTAGAGAGAAAAATTATTTAAAAATAGATATTTATTTAAATGAAATAAAATTATTTAATTTACAGAATGAAAATGTCTATAATAATGTCTAAATATTTTTTCGAGCGACAGCTCGGTATCCCAGGTATTAATATTACCAGCCAAACCCAATAATAATGAATCATTTTTTTTAACTTAAGTACCGAGCCGAGGCTCGGGGTCCCGGTACTTATGATAATAATATGCTATAACTGATTTTCAAAACAGACAAAAGCTCATTATTTTATTTTATTATTTATATGAATATATTTTGCCTTAAGTTAAAATGAGTAAAATAATGTAATTTTTAAATCTTAATTAAATAATTTCAATCCCCCTTCCCTCATCCTCCTCCATAATAAGCACAGTTCCATCAGAAAAAAGTTTCTGATTAAACAGTTCCAAATGCATTTGGTTTTGAATTAAAGCTTGTTTTATTTTCCATTTAATAACATATATACTCTTCTATTTCCAACAAAAAAACAATTCTTGTTTGTAATCCTTAATAAATATTATTGAAAAAAAACCAGAAAAATTGATATTATATTTTTTAAAAGAGACTTTTTGTTTACTCTGTTACTTTGATCGATTAATTAATTAATAAAATAACTGAGCGTCATCTTTCCATGAATTTCTTTGTTAATCGGCAGTCTTTGATATAGAGAGCCATTAGTGAGTAGGGGGAGGGTGTATGAAGGGGGTGAGAAGGGGACAAATATCTCATATATCAAACGTAACCCGGCCGGGGCTTTAATATCAGCTTTTTTATCACTGTCACATTTTTTATTAAATTTAAACAGCAAATAAATTTATATGTCTCCATCAATGTGTAGATGTATGGTATATATTTAAATTATAAAATAGATCTCTGGTATAATGAGATTTTAAATTTTCAAAATAAATATTTGTATGAATAAATTGTTTTATTTTAATAAAAAGAAAAATTAAATAAAAAAATTAAATATATTTTAAATGAATTAAAGTTATTATTTCATATAGGTAGATAATCAATTCAAGATATCGAAATCACTATTTTCTTTTGAAATTTGATTTATAATAGATGATTACTAAACCATACTTTTAATGTACATAAAAAAATATCTTTTGGGTTGAGCTTCTCTTGTGTCGAGTCCTTTGAACACTCAATATCAAATTATAAAACTTTTAAAAAGATATTTGAATATTAATAATTTTTAAAATTCTCTAAACCTGTATTTGATTATTTTATTTGAAAAAACAAAACATATTTTTGCAAATTATATAAATTAGCCATTTCATTAATTATGTATATATCAGTTATAAGGTGAAATCGTTTATATTAATTAATTGGATCAAATAATAGAAAAATGTAACCATATTGGAAAGAGAGAGAGAGAGAGAGATGAATGGGAGGAAATTTATCTGTGATGATCATCAGAGATTTTGTTATTCCATGGCTATTACATACGATCAACAATCCTATTAAAAGACTGGATAATTATACTTCATTTTATATTCTTCCAAGATTTTTTCCTCTAATATGGGATTATAATTAACTTTTACAATAAAATTTTATTAATTTATTATTTACATTTGAATTGCTACATTCATATTTTACTTAAAGTTATTTAATTAAAAAAAAACAAAAAAAAATAAAAAACAAGCAAACAAACAATAATTTGATAAAAAGCGTTTTAATTAGAAACAATGTTTTCAATCCTATTGATTTATGTAATCTATATTTTTTTTTATTTTGTAATTTCTCTCCCTTTCAGCAACAAATTAAACATAGGTTTAATCTACAAATATAGTAAGATATTGTAATGATATTTTAATAAAAATATCATTAATCTTTAAAAAAAAAATAAAAAATAAAATTTATTTATTTAAAAATAAATTTATTTGTGGAAAGGATTATTATTGTAATACGTTTCCCGAGAAGAGAATAGTTGTTGAAAAGTCAGACAAGGGCATTCGTTCGTGGGCTGCCGTCGAGAACAGACGGACTTTATTGGAGGAAAAAAGGACCACCATTACACTTGGTCGTCCACGGACTATCGCTTACAAAAGGACCGGCTGCATTATTAACAAAAACTATTGTTTTTCAAGGAGTGTTTTTTTTTTAATTTTTTTAATCTAAGAATAAAAAATATTTGTTTCACAACAAATATTGGTTTCTCTTTAATTTTTATAAAACGTCTTTTTTTCTTTTTTTATCAAAAATATAAAAAAATTTCTGTATATAAAATTATAATTTAAAAGATTTACATTTAAATCTAAAGTTTTTAAAAATTTATATTTAAACATTAAATATAATAAATCTGATTATAAATTTTTATTCTTAATGATAAATTTAATTTTTTTCTCTTTTTTTGTAGTCCAGATCTCCCGGGCAGTTCAAGCCGATTCAAAGTCCACCCTTTTCCATTACACATTTGTGACCAACCTTTCTACTTCTTAAATTTTCCCCTGTCGATATAAACCCATATAAAAAATCATATATATATATATATATATATATATATATATATATATATCATCTTGTTTAATTATTATTATTTTTAGAAAATTAAATTGATTAATTATAAAAGGAAATAATAAAGTTTCTTATGTATATATTAGAATTTTAAAATTATACCAATAAGGTAACTGACAAATTTGGTGAACAGTTAAATAATAAATTCACCCCTGTTTGAAAACCCCTCTTGCTTTTGCTTAATTACTTTACTTCCCCCTCAATTTTTTAATGAATCTCTAGGGTGGGTGGCAAAGCGGAACTCAGTCTCTCTCTCTTTCCATCTATATATATTAAATAAAAAAATGTCGTGTTGAACCATTTAAGTTGTGTCAATCTAATCGACGGGATGGGGATCTTGTTTGCTGTCCCCCATGCATGAACCAACCGGAGATGATTGCATTTCATGACAGACCGAGTGGTCAAGTGACCGCGAAAATAAACTAATGTATGAGGTATGAGAGACGAAAGGGAATAGGAGAGAAGGGGGCAATTAGAGTGGTAAAAGATGCTATCTACGAGTGTTGATAATAGATCGTTTTAACGCTTTGGCTGTCACGAAATGGCTAGCAGACCATGGTTGAACACGGACACCTGTCCCAAGCACGCACACTGCCCACCCACGCATTACTTAACTTGGATTGAGTTACATCATTGGATCTCTCCCCATCTCTTTCCATCTATTTCATGCCCTCTATTTAAATACATTGTGATTATTATTCTATTTAAATACAAAATATTATAATCTCTTTGAAAATAATCTTCATATCACTCGAGAGAATTTATTGAAAAAAATCAACATTATATAGAATTTCTGTCCACACACACACACACACACACACACACCATGCTCATATGTTTTTAACAATTTATATGTTTTGTATATTATAATATATATATTCTATTTCTCATTCATGATAATAGTATTATATACCAGAAGCATTTAACATAAAACGATTTAATTATATGTTTACATTTCTATTTTACTCAAACACCTTTAATCTTTAAAAGGTGAATTAATTTAAATCTCAACTCGATTGTACAAATCAACAAAAAAAAATTTTAAAAAAATATTTTTTTTTTAATTCTGAATAGTTTTAGCATTAATAGAGATTCCGTGGGGAGCCGCGAAAAAAATTTCCTAATACTTGAAATTTTTTGGTTTAAAAAAAAACTGGGGATACTTTTGAACATTTTCGATTATTTCGATTATTTTTAAAAAAATTTCAATTTGTCTCTAAAAAAAAATAAATAAAATAAGCTCAACCGTTTGTCCCGGTTTGGTGTTTTCGAAATATGGTCACCCGCGGGAAAAATCCGATGTATTATGGGAGCCGTATACCGAAAAAGTTTGGGAACCTCTGCTTTAATGTAAAAAAAAATTAAATTTAAAATATTGAATACAATAGAGAATTCAATTTTCTTTAATCTCTATTCTCGCATATATTATTTACATAATATTTGTCTTTTAAAATTCTTTTCATTAATAATAAAAATAGTTAGAAATGGTTAAATGGTTTATTGGTGTACTTTTGTACCTTTAATGTATCTTAGAAAACTTTTGAAATATTCTTCAATACTCATCAATCTATTTTTATTTATTTTTTTAGAATGAAAAATAGAATTTGAAATATTATTAGATTGCATAGGAAATAACTTCATTCATTCATTCAGATTAAAACAAAACAGATCAGATTCATTGTCTTATCCGACCATGATAATTTATATTAACATATTTGGAAAATGTTTTATTTAAATTATCACTTATTAGATTTTATTCAACAAATTTTAATGTATGAAGATAATAAACGTTAAATAATATTTTATCTAATTAGCTTGGTTTTAAAAAGTTTCAATGATATTATCCAAAAAATGATACGATTATCCAATCACCTATAATAAGTATAATATTATAAATTATTATTACACATAGAGTAGTGTATACACCAGTAAAATTCCATTTGAATTCAGTTTCTCACCTACAAAATTTATTTTTTCTTAACTCAACATGAACTGTGAATGGTCTGTTAAATTTTAATGTGTTAAATAACTAAATACCATGTTACTAGCACATGATCACCAATGTATTTGTATTTTCTATTTCCTTTCTATGCTTTTAGATAATACACAATGGAATGCTTTAACCCTTAAGGGCTGGGATCATGTTTGGTAATTAAAGGGAAAAGGACGAAATGGTCGAGGGGAGGTATTCAAGTAGGAGCCTTGACTGGTCTCAATTGCTGATAGGCAAAGTCATAACTGAAACTGGATTAGTAAATGACCCTACTCAAGTGAAATGGAGTGGTTCTCTAAAGGCGCGGATCCAGCAAGGCTTCATTTCTATTCATCATTTATTTATTACAACTTCATGAGGATATTATTGAATATGATTTCAAATCAATTATTCAATTTAAATTTATTATTTTACATTGATTATATGGATGATATTATTTCAATGTGAATTTTCCAGGTGCTTCATTCTCTATCAATTGCTGGTTATTTGTATTTATAAGTTAAAGATATAAAAGAAATCAGATCAAAGGGTTGAATTACTATTGAGTTGATATACAATTATCCCTCCAGGCAAGCCTCTAAACCGTCATCTGGTTCTTATCGCCTTTTCATTTTTTTCTCTCTCAATATATATATATATATATATATATATATATATAAAATACAATCAACATTTTTATTGATTTCTTTTGCTTTTAATTTTTTTTTTTTTTTAATATCTTTTTCTTTCGCTTATATGACGATATTATAATGAGAAGAGAAAATTGAAGAAAGATAAAAACCAAGCGATATGAGGTCAGAGATTATTATGTCAATGTAGAAATCTTTTTTCTCTAGTTTTTTTAACATGATGAATCTTTTTTCTATCAACTTAAAAAAAAATGGAGAAAAATCGTGTCTTTTTTTTTTCTCTCTCTAAATGAAAACCTACAGATTTATTCCACTCGTTCTTAATTTATATCTATTATTCAGTTGTCTACCAGAGAATTGACACCTTTTCTTGGTGGGTGGAGTTTTCGTACCTGGAAAATGTATTTTGCTTTATAAAGGCTTCCTACCTCCCTTCCCCACATACTTATACTACTGCTATCATCTAGAAGGCTGTCTTCTTCTTGGTCGGCTCGTTTGCTTCTTTTTACTAGTGTCTTCTCCAGCCTTTTTCGTTTTTTTTTTTTTTTTTTTTTTTTTTTTGAATTTATTCTCTTTGAGGCAGGTGCTACTGCCTATAAATCCTGTCTCTACATCTGATATGCAAGCCAAGTTTCTTGCAAAAAGTGTGCTTTAATAGCGGAAAAGAAAAAAGACCAAGCAACATTCAACCCCCTCCCCCTCCCCATCCCTAGCCTCTTCTTTTTCTTATCTGAACTGAGTCCGTTTCACCACCTGACTCCGCTCTCCTTAGCTATCAATTAAAACAGAAACCAGATAGTTATTTAATTGGTTTGTATTTATTTGTCAATTCTCTTAAAATAACAAATTCTTTCTCTTACTTCCTTTTTGTTTTGACTTATTTTCTCTTTTTTTTATGTGTTGAATTATGTAAATGTTGTCACTTGTTGGAACATGGAACTTTATATATATACACAAACAAGTCTGAATATTCACAGTTATATATTACATTCCTTTATTCAATTCTAAATATTTTAACTAAATTATTTATTTTTTTAGCAAATAATAAATACAAGCTAAATTAAAAAATAGTTTGTTTTTTAATAAAAACATAAATTAATTAAAAAGATAACTAATAAATTTTCATTTTCATTTAAATTTCTAGAAATATAAATCTAGATTTAGATCTTTCTATATTCTATCATAAGTAATTCTTATTTAACCTCTTAAATCAATTTTAAATTAATTTTGCTAATAAAATTAATAATATAAAATTTTTTTTTTAATTATCATTTAAAAAAAAATTGAATTTTTTATTTTCCAAATTTCGATAATACCAAGTTGTACAATTTTATACCAAATCTTTATAAAATTTCAAAAGTAAGTCGTTGATTCTATTTCAGTTTAGGATAACTTACTTTAAAATCAAATTTATAAAAGATTAATATAATTGCACATATTTTCCGTTTTATTATAAATAATGATTTAATTTTCAAATTAAATTTATTAATGAAATATGAATTGATTTAAAAATACTGTAGATTAAATCGGTTAAGTGTTTAGTAAATATATACATTGGAAATATTAAATTTGTCTCATTCAGCCTGAAGCTTTTACATTTCTCAACAAAAACAAGAAAAGTTTATTGTATAAGCCTCAGGCGAGCGAAATAAAACTTTCCATACCACTATTATACATTCTCTTGATTGTTTAATTATACAAACAAAACAAATTATTTTTTAATTTATAAGTCTAATTGAGCAAACCAAAAAATAAAAAAATTAAAAGACATTCATTTAAAAACTTTATCTTTAAAACATTTTCATTAATATATATATATATATATATATATATATATATATATATATATATATATATAATAAATAACAATTGTACAGAGAGCGAATAAAAATTTACCAAATTGAAATTTGGTTAGTTTTGGTCCAATAGGATCCTCGTAATTGATTTGTAACGAACCAACTGACCAAGTGATTTAATAATAAATTCGTTAGCTGCTCTAATAGTCTATTCTTTTGATCACTCAATTTTCAAATCACTTTTCATTTGTATAGAATAGCTTTTATTTTAAATTAAAAATTAAAAATAAATCAAATTAATTAAATAGATGAAAATGGATAAAAAGTAAAAAAAAAATATTAAAGGGTAAAGTAGTACCTACCTAAAAAAAAACTTTTCATTATATATTTTATTAGCAATTTCAAGTTTCTTTTTAATAAAACGCCTCTCTCCTTATAATTTTATGATAACTTAATTAAATCGCTATGAGAAATTTTACCGAGTTTATTATCAATGTGATATTTAATCTTAGCTCTCCCTCCGGTTTTCGCTCTTGCATACTCTCACTCTTTACATCTTTGCAAAATTGATAAAGTAGTGATAAAATTTGCAATTGTCAATTCTGAATGGATTTTCTTAATATAATGATAAAATTCAACCTATAAAAAAGGATTAAATTTGAATTCATTTATTTTTTTTATTGTGTATAATTTTTTAATATATAATTATTTAATCATCATTTTTTTAAATAATAAAAGTAAGAAATAAAGAAATAATAATAAAATATAATTTTTTTATATTATAATAATAAGAAGAATTATTATCTGAAAGAGTAAAAACATTTACGAAATAAAAATTTGGTTAATTTTATATATTTATCATTATTAAGTTTATATTTATATAGAACTCTATGGGTCAAATAATATAGTAATAGTGAATCAAACCCAAAAATTTGACAAACAAACAATAAAAATAACTTTAATTTTTTCTGATTATTGTAACAATTTCTTTTTACATATAAAAATAACGCTTTTTTACAATTTTCCCAATTAATTTTCGAGATGCTTTATTAAAATTATACATAATTATGCATAATACGCTACATGCAAAGAAATAATTTTTAAATAACTTTATCGCGGATTTTACATCATTTTTATTTAATAATCAATTTACAATAGTTTTCTGCCCAAATTTCAAAGAGGGAATTTGAAAATAAAACTCTTGTTAACATAACATATAGGTTTGAATAATTAAAATTTATAAAAAATAAAAATAAAACCAATTAAAAAATTAAAGAACAAAACACCAAAAGTAATGTTTAACTGTGGGTGACTACTTCATTTGACTGTTTTTTACCGACCGACGATAGTAAGGGAGGTATTGTTTTCACACCAAATTTCACTTGTGGAGATTTTTACATATCTCCACGAATCATGCATTTTCTTAACAGAAAAAAGTATTTTTAGCATGATGTCTGACCGTCTGTCCGTCTGTCCGTCCGTATAGATGTGTACAGCCTGAACGGCTGAACGGATTTTTATGAAATTTGGTATATTTACTTCAGTGGGATGAATTGATCAACTTTTGGTGCAATTGCGGAAACCGGAAGTGGTAGTATTAGCGATCGACGATAAGAAGGGAAGGGTTATTTTCACACCAAATTTCACATGAGGAGATTTTTTACATATCACCACCAATCATGCACTTTATATTGGTTTTATCTTCGAGAAAGATCATATTTATTAGTTTTTTCTTGATTTAAAATTATATGACGTCATCCAGCCATTCATGACGTCACAGCCTGGTCTTACATATATATTATAAATAAAATAAAATTTAAAATATTTATGTTATATCCATATCTGTTTTTTATTACATTAATAGATATATGAAAATTATTTGAAATTGTTTCTGTAGCTGGAAATTAATTTATTTCAAACCGTCGGTCGGTTCGGACCTGGCCACAGGTCAACTTATTTTTCATATACTCTAATAATAGCATTGTTGGTTATTGGAAAAGAAACTGATATATTTCTTAGAATTTTTTTGAGATGTTAGAATTAGAGAAATGTAATAAATACAGGATTTATATAAATGGAGATTTTTTTTATTAAGATTAAACACACCTTTTAGTTTTCTCAGTAATCAAAGGGTATTTTGCACGATTGGTTTTGCGAATGACCTCTTTTTTGTGAATAATTCAGCTTGTTTGTCTGTCTGACGTCAATCCAATTTGTCTAAAAAATAATATATTAATTAATATTTTTAAATATAAATCATTTTTATTTCAGAAATATAAATAATAATTGGAAACAAAAACAAAAAATCAAAGATAATTGAATTTATTACTTTTTTGGTTACATAAATAACAAAAAAATTAGTTATTAATATTTAATAATATTACAATATTTTTTTATAATATCTCATTGTAGAATATATAAAGAGATATAGTATGGATTAAATCCGTTTATCGGGTTTGACGTAACTTTCTAAATATATCGATAATATAAATTAAGGTTAAAAATTAAGAGAAATCAGATATGAATCAGGAATCGGTTTAAAAAATGGAAATAAAGTAGACAATAAACGTTATTTAATTTATAATTTTATCTTATAATTATATTATAAGTGTTATAAATTATAAATTTTTAATAAAAATTCAAATCTCAGTTAAAAACATGCATTATTTTCGTATAAGACATATGATGTGATTTATTAATATACATTCACATATATTTATTTTGTTACATTTATTTGACTCAAAAAGATAAAATTTATAAAAATTATTTTTGATCCCGAGATATTAATTATTTTTTCTATTTTTTTCTCGAAAAGCTCAATTCTATTTTATTATTTTAATATTTTTATTCTTTTTTTTCTTTCTTTTTCTTTTTTTGTTATCTAATAAATAAAATATTTATCACCATAGATCTTTGTTGTCAGGTTGGTGATTTACTTAAAAAGATTTCATTTTAAAAATTGTTGTTATTTTGTCAAATATGGCTTAACATTTTTCATCATCTTTTCATTCGTCACCAAGTTTTGTTAGATGAAATTCCTGAAATAAGATTGAACAAATAAAAATGTAATAAGAAAAAAGATAAATAAAAGACAAATATCTATTCGTTTTTCAATAAAAGGTGACTGGATATTATCGACTCGTCCCCCCATCCCCTCCCCCAAAGTCTCTTTTCTCTCTTTCTGTCTCTTATATACATATAAACATAGACAGTTTGTATTATTATTAATAATTGTTCTAAAGTAGGTTATCGTTTCCAATTATTTATTGTATCAATAACTAACAAGTGTATTGATTAACCTAGAAGGAAAATTCCAAATATTGATTTTATATATCTAATATATAAAAGGATTTTTCTTTTTTGTTTATTTTTAGGATAATTTAATGTTTTATTCTCGCTATGTGAGTATATACAGCTAAAAAATTGATAAATTAAAATGTGAAGTGGGAAAAAAACAAATTAAAAAAAAAGTGAAGTATTGGGCGGTTACCGTGAAATTATTTCTAAAATAAAATAGATAAAATATATAAAAAAATAAACTTTATTTTTTATATTTAAACAATATACTACTATATAATAATAATTTATTTTATTTTGAAAACACGCTAACAGATTATTTGAGATAGTAATTTATTATCCATTGTATGGTAGCTGATTATTTAGCTGGTTTCTCAACATTTACCTCATTCATGTGTCTAATTCATTCACATATGTTTTCTCATCTTATTTTGGGTAAATATTTTCTGAGTATAACATTTGTATTCATATAACTTTAAGATTCGAACTTCAAAATTTGATCGTAATCATAATACAAAATATTTATTTATATAATTAGTTTTAATTCTATAATATTAATAGGTTATTACTTATCTAATAAAAAAAGATTTGTATTAATAAAAAAACAAACAAATGTTGATATATGACCCTTGCATGATCAATTTTGATTTCTCATTAGTTGATCACTTTCTCTAAAATAAATAGGGATATTTGTATAAATGGTAGCAGCAAAGGCGAATTGAAATCTGCTCTAAGAAAGACAATATTATCATGTTAAGCGTCACCAGCTATTGAAGTTAATTTCCTTTTGTTAGCAAATAATATAATAATACGATTTGTGCTGGTGACATTTGCTGAGTGCATTTGCATCCACCAGTGGAGTAGAATCGATCCCCGGGCACAAAGTAGAGCAGTTGGGTTGTTGAAAGGGGTGACAGCGGCCGGGGGAGTCCAACTTTGGAATGCCACATCCTGTATACATATGCACATGCACGCAGAGAAACTCTACACACAAATGATGGCGGTTGAATCGGGTCCAAAACAGCTCGAGAGGCTTCAGCCGATGTCTTTCATTGTCTGCTGCTTCCGAACATGACACTAGACAACATCAACAACCACACAACTACAACATCAAACGCCTTTGGCAGAGAGTAAATAGGGATGAGGCGGTGCAGAAACGAAGAGAATTGGTTGAAACGATTCGATCGACAACCATGTCACTCGCTTAGGGTGACAAATTCCACTTCCTAATTCGTTTCCTCAAATATTCTACTAAATTCATCCATCCAATCGTATACACACGTCGAGTTTCAATCATATATTATCATTATTTTATAAGAATTAAGAGGTCTATTTCGTCCCTCCTTTACAACTCTTATTTGCTTATCCTCACTCAAGGATATTTTCATATTCTTAGAATTAACTTTTTATTACTTATTAGCAAAAGTTACAAGTTTTTTAAAAAATGGTTAAATAAAATAAAATTCAATAATATGTATAGAATACTTGTATACAGAATTTGAAAATTTAGAAAAAGTAAAATATTTAGATACTATAATCACGAAAGATAATAATATTCGAGAAGAATTTAAATCGAGGTTGCAATCGGGAAACGCCTGTTATCATGCAGTAAAGAGGCTTATCTCATCAAAATTATTATCAAAGGGAATCAAAATTAAAATATATAAAACAATTATTTTGTCTATTGTATTATATGGGTGTCTATGACCTTAGGAGGTGAGTAAATTCAGAGTATTTGAAAATAGGATTCTTCCCAGCATTTATGGGCCAAAGAAAGATAAGGACACCAGGGAAGGTTAATTTTGTGTTTGGATCCAATGGCAAATTTACTGGTTTTGCGTCTTTCAAACCAAATTTTTCTATGAGTTCTTTTCCAAATTTTTCTTGAGAAATTTTTATTTTTCCTTTTGATTCCTTTATTTCTTTTATTTTCTTATACCATTCGGGTCCAGCTTGTTTTAATCCATATAATGGTTTATTCAATCGGCAAACATAATCATTTTTATAGTTGTATGAAGTGACTTGTGGTAATTCCATATACAATTCATCAGAAAGATCTCCTTGTACATATGCAGTTATTACATCCATCTGATGGATATACATTTCTTCTTCGACGGATGTAGCAAGAAAAGTTCGAATAGTTTCATATCTTGCCACTGGTACAAAAACTTCATCATAATCGATTCCCTGTTTTTGTTCGTGGCCTCTTACAACTAACCTTGCTTTATAACAGTTAATTGATCCATCTTGTTTTGTTTTTATTTTGAATACCCATCGATTCGTTAAAACCTTTTTATTATTCGGCCTATTAACTATTGTCCAAGTTCCATTTTCTTCAAGAGAATTGATTTCATTTTTCATAGCTTCTAGTCATAATTCTTTATCTTCTCTATTTTCAATTTCATTTAAACTTTGAGGTTCATTTTCATTTATTATATTTTTCGTTTTGTAAAGATTTTGTGGTCTTCCAGCTTTTCCTGTTCGTATATAAGTGGGTCTGCCAGGAATTATTTTTATATTTTCTGTGTTTTGATTCTCTTCATCTTCAGATTCACATCGACAGTTGAGTCATCAGTTGATGGTGTATCTTCTATCTTCTGCTGTATTGATTCATCTTGATCAATTATTTCAAAATTTTCATCTTTTATGTTTCATATAATCTGACGTTTCTTTCTTTTATAACAGTTTTTGTTCCAGATTTCCATAGTCGATATTTTTGTTAATATAATTTATAATGTAGATGTCTACTATGTTATAATGTTATCTATAATTAATTTAACATTTGGTTTAGTCAAATTCAAAATGTTTTAATTAATTATTTTGAAAATGTATATTATTTCATATTCAATAAGTATATATATATATATATATACAAAGGGTATATCTTTATATATATATATATTTATTGAAACGTTATATCTCATTTACTTTTAATAATTAAAATTTATTAATAATTTCACGTTTTTATCAAATTGAATTTTGTCTAAATTGTGTTCTCGGGATAATATAATAGTCCTATAATAGTACATAAGATTCTGAAGTTAATATTATTATTAAAATACTAGCTGCTCCTAGCGCCTTCGGCCATCTTCACATCTAGACGGGGACTCCGCCCCCTGTACCCCCCAGTGATACATAGTATTTGGTTGAAAGTGTGTATGTCAGAGGTTCTTAAACTGTGGTCCGCGGACCCCTGGGGGTCCGCGAAGCCTTTACTGGGGGTCCGCAAAGCCATCGTACAGGTGCACGATAAAATGATGAGTCAGTTAAAACTTTATTTAATATAAAAGGAGCGATGGCATGGCTTTGTGAGGAAACAGATCAAATACCCAAATTCAACGAAATGTGCAAGAAAATTATTGCTACCGTTTCCATCTTCATATTTAGCTGAATTTTCTAATAAAATCTGTTCTACAATATGCAAAAAAATCGTTATTCACCAATCACTGTTAGAAATATTCACCATATATCCTTGTTCTTATGAGATCTTAAGCCAGAAATTAACTAATAAAATGACGTAAAGTACCTAAAGTTGGGATGGGGTCCGTCAAAAAGAATTTTCTCAAGTGGGGGTCCGCGGAGTACATAAGTTTAAGAACCTCTGGTGTATGTAAAAGGTTTTCATCCATTTTGTATCAATCAGTATAAGTAGATAAGATATTTATTTGTTTTCTTGTAAAATATATTTTAATTTAATCAGTAAATTAATTATATATTATTATTGGATACTATCATCTTTTAAAATCACAATCTAATAAATTCTATACAATACTAAATACTAATAAGTGATAGTTGTATACTGTGTCTCTCACTTTGTGTGTGTTAATACTATTCCTCTCTGTTACTAAATACTTTGTCTTAGCAATATTAATTTCTAGCTCCACCTCCTTTCCCCTTTCCTGCTTCGATTAATTTTCCTTCGCTATCTTTGATTGCGGTTGCCGAATCTCCTATCCGTAGCATAATTTTTGAATTTTTTTGTTTAATTACCCAATTTCTCTAATCACATGTCTCCTCTTCCAGTCCAATTCATTTACCTATCCATGATGCATAAGGCATTTAAATTTCTTAATTTGGCTAGAACACTCCGTTTTTTTAAATTTTTAATAGAGGGAGAGAGAGGGGTTCTAATTATATATATATAAATATATTCGAATGGTCCATGTATTATTAATATAAGTATTTTTTTAAATTATCAATATAAACATACATTTTTTTAAAATATTCTCAGATAATACCCCTATTTTAATATTATAATTAAATATACAACTTTTAAAGTATTATAATTACACTAATATTTCTGAATTTAATACCAAGTAGGTTTTCAAAATTTTCTATTTTTTTGCATATGATTTATTACATGTCTTATAATTTAAACAAATTCAAATATTCTAATTTTTAATTAATATACAATTTAATATTATTTTTTATTAAAATCATATCAAAAAAGAATTTATTAAAAATTAAAAATAAAAAAAGAAACCTATTAATAAATTACAATATAATATAATAATTTCGATTTAAAAAATTTTTAAAAAATTTACTCAATTTAAAAAAGATAAAAAATTTAAAACATAAAAAATCATTTTCTAAAAAATCATATTTTAATTTTTATAAAACCAAGAAATCAATTTTGCACTTAAAATATAGTTCTAATTAATAATTGAAACAAAAACAAAACTAAAATAATTTAATCATTTTAATTGACGTTTTAAAAATATTTTTGTATTCATAAAACAGTAAAAATAATAATTTATGTTTTTTTTATATTAGACATTGATAAAATTTATACCCTTCACTTTTAAATAGGAAAGAAGAAATATTCAAATATAGAAAGAATAAATAGAAAATAATTTAAGTTTGATGGCGGACATGTATATAGGTGTGGTGGATGTAGGATGTTGAGGAGGGCTAGAAATTATTGCCGAAGTCGTGGAGTCATAACTCAATTTATTGTTTCACACTATCCACACTATATACAATATCTCCACTATGTTGTTATCGTCCTGGGTTGGCGCACGTTGGCGCGGCCCCATTTATTTGTGGTGTGGGACACCACAAGTTAAATATGATCTAAATATTTTATTATATAAATGAATTAAAATAAGAACTTTTAGAATAAATTATTTAATTGAAATGATATTTTAATATTAGAATTTAAAATAACAAAATAGATATTATATTAATTCTTTGTTTGGGAATTGCTAGAATTATTAATTGATAATTCATTGTGTAAAATGAATCCGCTTGGTCAGTAAGCCACTTGCCAGGGGCTCTTGAATGAACAACACGGAGCATTATATAAATATTAAAAAATTAATTTCTACGGTTATTCATTAGATATTAATAAAATATATAGCCTATGTTCAAATAGAGGTATATAAGAATATTGTGATGTAATTTCATAGAAATCGGTCCAGCCAATTTGGAGTCTATAACATCATTATTTTCTTAACAGACAGACAGACATGAAAAATTATATTTATAAGATTATCTTAACTTATTTAAAATTAATCAAATTACGCAATTAATAAATTAACTAATTTCATTAAAAAAAAATAATGAAAGTTGAAAGTTTAATAATAAAATTGGCGTAATATTTACAACAAAAATTGTAAGGATATAAGTACATAATATATGTATATATATTTAATAATTATTAATTATATAATCATAATCTAAGGTCAGATATTTTCAAATATATATATTATATCCTAAAAAAGAATTAGAAATAAAATGTCAACTTCTGTATGAAAAGTGTGGTTTCTTTTCCTTTTCTTTTACTTATTTTTTTCTTGAAATTAAAATTAATGAAATAAATAAATGAGTTGCTTCGTTTACATTTGAGCAGCGAAAAAAATAAACTAAAAAAAAATATAAGATAAAAAAATGTAAATAAATTTTTATTAATTTTCTTGGTATTAAATTAATTTCATTCTATAAAAATTTACATATTCTTTCCACTCTTTTTCGTCTTCTTTCATTTG
Organism: Labia minor; assembly: GCA_963082975.1. Classification (NCBI taxonomy): domain Eukaryota; kingdom Metazoa; phylum Arthropoda; class Insecta; order Dermaptera; family Spongiphoridae; genus Labia; species Labia minor. The sequence continues at coordinate 15,171,012 of OY720346.1, forward strand.
TTTGTTAAATAAAAATAACAGAGTTGTTTAATTATTCTTCTTACCTTCTTTGTAGAAAAATTAAGAAATGAAATATTAAAAAGAAAGAAACACAACAGAACATTTAAAGAAAGACTCTAATAAAATTTTTTCCCAGGCGTCATATATTTATTATTATTATTATTATTAGTATTTTTTTTTTTTGTTAATATCCAGTTGAACTATATTTTTTTTTCTCATTTAGAAAAAGATTTAAAGAAGGAGAATTAAATAAGAGTAAATAGATGTGAGGGATCTCCGTCCAGTCAATGCACTAAATTAACATTTTAATTTGTTGAAATGTAGAGGGTTGTTTGTTGCGACTGTTGCTTGTCGGTATGAGATAGCGACTAATCTCTGCACCCCAAACCTATTCCTTCAAGATGGCTCAATATTTTAAAGACTCAAACTGCTTCTCTCAGAAATTGCCGTTGAATTAGCATTTGAATATTTTAATTCTTTACATAATTTTATACTATTGTGCTGCTCATCCATTAAAAATTGGAAAGAAGAGTAGAAATGTATAAAGATTTTTTTAATCCTATGACGTATAAACAAAATTTAACTTATCCTTGCTTTATAACTTTATACATTAAAAAATTTGTAAAAAATCTATGTAATTGCTATGTAATAAAATTTTTTGAATATAAATAAAAATTATATAAAAATAAGTTGACCTGTGGCCAGGTCCGAACCGACCGACGGTTTGAAATAAATTAATTTCCAGCTACAGAAACAATTTCAAATAATTTTAATATATCTATTAATGTAATCAAAAACAGATATAACATAAATATTTTTAATTTTATTTTATTTATAATATATATGTAAGACCAGGCTGTGACGTCATGAATGGCTGAATGACGTCATATAATTTTAAATTAAGAAAAAAACTAATAAAAATGATTTTTCTCGAGAATAAAACCAATACAAAGTGCATGATTCGTGGTGATATGTAAAAAATCACCTTATGTGAAATTTGGTGCGAAAATAACCCTTACCTTCCTATCGTCGATAGCTAATACTACCACTTCCGGTTTCCGGATTTGCACCAAAAGTTGATCAATTCATCATACTGATGCATTAAATAAATATACCAAATTTCATCAAAATCCGTTGTGCCGTTCAAGCTGTACAGACTATGCTGTGACGTCATGAATGGCTGAATGACGTCATATAATTTTAAATTAAGAAAAAAACTAATAAAAATGATTTTTCTCGAGGATAAAACCAATACAATGTACATGATTCGTGGTGATATGTAAAAAATCTCCTCATGTTAAATTTGGTGTGAAAATAACCCTTCCCTTCCTATCGTCGATATCACTTCCGGTTTCGGATTTGCACCAAAAGTTGATCAATTCATCATACTGATGCATTAAATAAATATACCAAATTTCATCAAAATCCGTTGAGCCGTTCAAGCTGTACACATCTAAACGGACGTACGGACAGACATCATGCTAAAAATACTTTTTTCTGTTAAGAAAATGCATGATTCATGGAGATATGTAAAAATCTCCACATGTGAAATTTGGTGTGAAAACAATACCTCCCTTACTATCGTCGGTCGGTAATTATACATTTTATCTACATATACTGAGTATATTGTAGATTTTTTAATATGAAAATGAAATTAAAATTAATGAAATAAATAAATGAGTTGCTTCGTTTACATTTATCAGTAATAAATATTATTTATTTAATTTTATTCATTTTTTTATTTCTTATTATTATTTATCTCTTTCTTTTCAATTAATTCAATATTAATTTTTTCTCTGATTATATGTATAATATTATTATATAATAATATTACTATCACTTTATTAAATATGAAATAAGAAAATTATATTATTATCTCAAAATAATGTTATTTAAATAAATGTATTAAATATTCTATTTGATTTAATTAACAGTATATTCAATTGCCTCCAATATTCTTTTGTAAATTTAATGATCACCTCGTTAGTTCCGGAAATCAGAATAAGCTAAATGACATTTACTAAACTTCCGAATATATTATGTTTTAGAATTATGTGACAAAGGTTTTAGTTAAAAGTGATTTAATAAACATTTTATATTTAATCATGAAAATTGTGTTTTATCTTCGTCTAATAATATTGGCACATGTATTTATATTTCACTAATTTAATATTCTTTTTTTACAAAACTTCATCCGTTGCCAATTTTGTTTCCCTCCTGAAACGCATAGAACATGAGTTTTTAGTCTTTCCAGTCATTGAGATAATTAAAAAAGTTTTGTCATATGAAATTCTTGTTTTCTTTCTTTTTTTCTTCTTCATCATCATCTTCTATTTTATTATTATTCTTAACGACATTGTCATTAACTGTCCTTTGAGAGGGTGATTCCGAACAAAAAAGGGATTGGAATGGGTGGATGTAAACAGGTGTCAAATCCTGATTGGAATATCAAAATCATCCCCTTCATTGTTTTGACAACTTTTTCTTCTTTAAAGTCTCATTTATCTTTATTATTATATTTTTTTAAAGAAAGATTCTTATCTTTTTCTCCCATCATAACAATAGAGAACAAGACGAAAAAATGTATTTTCCTATTCAAGAAGAAATTGAAATGTTTGAAATGTCTAAATATATAATGAAAATTGGGTAACAATAGTAGATACGCATAGAGTTAGAGAAAAGTGTTCTTTTCTTGCACTCTTTCACACTTAAATTATAAATAAAATAAATCCTGATAGAACAAGGAATCTCAAGAGTAACGTACTCCTTGATTATACTCTCGAAAGAAACACTAAGACTATTTCTATATGCAACAATCAGAATTTCATTCTTCATTGGATGTGAGTTCAATATGGTTGTCACTGAATTTTAAATTTAAATAAGGAGTAGTTAATTCATCAACTAATTTTTTTCTGAATACTTAATCAGTAATAGTCATTTACTATGAATTCTTGCAATAATCACTGTGGATTATAAATTGAGATCATGTAATCTCAAATCTATATCTTTGATTTGTTGTTAGCGTGTTGGACAAGACAAAAGAAAGAAATAAAAGAATGTGTAGGATTCTGAAAATATAGTAAAGCAAGTCAGACAGAATTCTTGGAGTTCTTCTATCTTTGTCTCACCCTTTCCTTTTCCCTCTAGAGTACTTTCATTTTTCATTTCGAAATTCTTCTTTCGTGTAAATTATTTTTCCCATTTCCATTTCAAATAAAGATGTTTGGAATTAAACAGTTATCCAAAAAAAAAACAAAACAAAAAATTGGGGTTGTTTTTTTTTGCTTTGAATTTCAAAATCATGGCTCCATTATCATTATTCAAAGAGGTTCAGAGAAGTCCTTATTTTGGATCCCCTCATTGATTTTTATTATTGAAAAATGCATGAGTATCCTTAAAGCGAATGCTAGCAAATCTTTCAGAAATTGCACATTCGATTCTTTAAAACGACAGAATTCTCATGAGGTGAAACGAATGATAGCTTTAAACTTATCCATTCAGCTGAAACCAGATCAATTACTCTTTTTTTTTCTTATTTGGAAGTGAAAACAGTAAAAAGAAAAACAAAATAATATCAAAAGCCATGAAAATCAAATTAAAAAGTTTACACAATTAAACAAATTTACATATAACAAATATGTTAAAGTTTATCAAACAATTTCAACCCTTGGACTAAAAACAAATATATTGTTGTTGCATTCCTAATATATTTTTTAAAAATTAAATATATTCATCCAAAATGTACTGTACTACATATAATGTACTAATCTATATATATAAAAAAAGGTTTTTGTCTGCACATTGCTCAGAATTTAAAAATTTTTGCATATCTTCGCGTTTCATGACCTCTAGAATCCAAAAGTGACTTTAGAATTTTTCACGTCTGTCTGTCTGTCTGTCGGTCTGTCTGTCTGTCGGTCTGTCTGTCCGGAAAATTACTATTTTATAGACTCAAAATTGGCTGAACCGATTTCTTTGAAATTACATCACAATATTCTTATATACCCCTAGAGTAACATAGGCTATAAATTTTATTTATATGTCAACAATAACCGCAGAAATTAATTTTTTAAAGTTTATATAATTCTCCGTGTTGTTCATTCAAGAGCAGCTCGCGGCTCACTGCCGGCCTAGCGGAATCATTTCAAACAATGAATTATCATAGCTATTCCCAATCAAAGAATTATTATAAAAAATATTTCACTTTTTATTTTAAATTCTAATATACAAATATCAATTCAATTAAATAATTTATTCTAAAAGTTCTCAATTTAATTAAAATATTTATTAGATCATATTTTTATCTTAAATTATTTTTTATTTAATTGAATATTTCTTCTTTTCTATAATATATATATAATAATATATAAATTTTATCATTGAATAATAAAAAAAAATATTATTTAACCTGAATTAAAATGACTGAATTATATTATCTTTGTTTTTTATTTTAATTTAATTACTCTATTATTAATTACTAAATATATATATATATTATATAAAAATTAAAATATGATGATATAAAGTTGTTTTAAATTTTTGACATTTTTAAATTGGGTATATTTTTTAAATTTATTAAAATGTCTTTTTTATTTATTATGTTTAAAAGATTCATTTTTATTATGTGATATTAATAAAAAATAACGATGCTCTGTGCAAGTCGAATCATGTTGCACATAATTAAATAACAATTGCCAAACAAAGAATATAATATTTTTTTAAATTCTTATATTTAAATATCATTTCAATTAAATAATTTATTCTAAAAGGTCTCATTTTAATTAATTTAATAAAATATTTAAATCACAATTCAATTTTTTATTAATAGGCTTCTTTTTTTATTTTTAATTTTTAATAAATTCTCGTTTTTTGATATGATATTAATAAAAAATAATATTAAATTGTATATAAATATAAAAATTAGAATATTTGAATTTTTTTAAATTTTAACACATGTAATCAATCATATGCATTAAGAATGGAAAATTTTTAAAATCAACTTGCTATTAAATTCAGAAAAAAAATACTGATATATAGAATATATAGACTATTCGAATATAATTTAAAACTCTTTCTCTCCTTCTATTTTAAATTAAAAAAACGGAGTTTTAAGAAATTTAGATGCCATATGCAACATGGGTGGGTAAATGAATTGAGCTGGAAAAGGAGGCAATTTATAATTTTCTTCTAATTCAGATTTAGGACAAATCGTACAACATTATATCAAATCTCGCTAAGAACATTCAATATTTTTGTACACAAATTATTCAGAGTATTGGCTAAGCGTATCACTCACAATCAGTTTATTTTGAAATTTATATAAATTAACAAAGTAAAAATTTTTATTTGTTTAAATTTTATTATAATGAATCAAAAAAAATTAAATATATAGATCACATGATTAAGAGAAGCAAAAAACTTGACAGAAAATAACTGTTGGATGGAGGTCGGACATGACAGAAACTGTAAGCGAAATCTTCATATTGCGACGAATAATTTTCAAATCCCCTAGCACCACCAGAATTAGATAAGTTTATTTTAAGGGAGGAAAATAACTATGATCTAAAAAAATTAATAAATGAACTTAATAATAAAAAAACAAATAAATCAATTAATTTAAATTAATACTATTAATGAATGTATATATTGGTAATTTATCTATAGTTTTATACCGTTAATTTTTATAAATTGTCTCAAGTCTCTATTTTTGCATTTTCCCAAGTTTCATTATAATTAAAAATATTCAATAATAATCTAGCAATGAAAATAAAATATCAAAATGTAATGATCAAGAAATATTATACTCTATTTCACTATAATAACATAGAAAATACTTAAGAACCATAGGCGGTGGAAATATTAGGAGATATCATTGCGGGTTAAGGCCAAATCGATCAACATTAATTAAGATATTTTCATTATGACAGATATTAGGAAAAAAACTGCGAATTCAATATTTCTGTTCACTAATTATTTGTAGACTTTAGTAAAACATACACATGACTCAATATAGATCAGCATAAACTTTTTCAAATTTTGATCTTCAAATTTGTCTTGAAGGTAGTAAAGAAAAAATAAGATGAAGAAATCAATTGTAAAATGTTAGGTTACCCAGACGACTTAAATATAATAGGAGATTAGGAAATTGCAATTGCAGATAGCGAGGAAAAATTAATGGAGGTTTGAAATTAATAGTGATAAGAAAAAATATTTAGTAACAAAGAGGAAGAGTATTGACATACAAAATCTTAAGATACAAAATGTAGAATTTGAATATGTAGAAAAATTGAATGTAATCACGAAGGATAATAATATTTGAGAAGAATTTAAATCGGGGTTGCAATCGGGAAACGCCTGTTATCTTGCAATAAAGAGGCTTATCTCTTCAAAATTATTATCAAAGGGAATATATAAAAAAATTATTTTGCCTGTTGCATTATATGGGTGGGAGGCATGGTCTATGACCCTGGGAGATGAGAGTAGATTCAGAGTGTTTGAGAATAGGATTCTTCCCTGCATTTATTGGCCAAAGAAAGATGAGGTCACCGGGGAATGGGGGAGACAGCATAACAAGAAATTGCATGGTCTCTCTGCATCTTCAGAAATAGTTAGGGTTATAAAAGGGAAAAAGCTGCGATAGGCAGGGCACGTGGCTAGAATGGGAGAGGAAAAAGATATTGGTGGGAAGACCGATTGGAAAACGTCCGCTTGGAAAACCAATGACGCGTAGGAAGGGACGTAAGAGAGATGGAACAAGGGCTCAGGATAGGGACACTTGGAGAAATGTGGTTGTTGCGGCTAAGAACTTTCGAGTATCTTTGAGCCACATAGGTAGATAGATATAACATATACAATAATATATATAATTAATATAGTGATTAAATTAAAATATATTTTTTAAATAAGAACACAAAAAGAAATGAATGTTTTATGTAATATACTGATTGAAACAAAATGGATGAAAACCTTTTACTACTTTCAACCACCAAATACTATGTACCACTCGGGGGTACAGGGGGCGGAGCCCCCGTCTAGGTGTGAAGAGCGCCGAAGGCGCTCTGAGCAGCTAGTATATATATATATATATATATAAACTTTTACTGAAAGGCTTATGTAATGTCATCATTTGCAAAATTAAACTCTACTCTCAAATGATTCATACAAACATTAACACAAGTTCAAACTATCATTATCATATTACTTGTGTACATTTCCAAATTTTAATTATTAATTTAAAGAATAAAATATATTTTTTCATGAAAACATTATCCCTTATTTTCCTTTTGTGAATTAGTTGTTGCTGGGTTATTAATGCAAATACCGATACATCAGTTGACTGTGACATTCAACAACTCCAAACATGAGGACTCCTGGGTGTGCAAGTTAACGAGAATGTTACGTACGCTTTTATCGACAACCAACCTGGGAGTCATTGTTTGACGTCCAATTCCTTTATTTTTACAACACTCAAAATAAATATAGAATTTTTTGTTTAAACGATATTATTATACACACAATTTACTATGAATTCTTGTTAATAAAAAAAAAATTAAATTATAAATAAATAAAAAATCTAGTCAGTGAACTTGCAATAATTTGTTTGTATTTCACAAATTAAACGAAAAGCAGGACCGTTCTTATCAATTTCGACGCTCTGGACTATAACAAATTAATTAGCTAGGTATTAGTATCAATGCAAGCAAACTAACCTAACTATTAAATTCGATGGTTTTGACATTTCTCTACATAAAATAATAGTTTTCCTTTTAGTATTATTGACTCATTCAGTGTATATCGAGACGTTTATATGCAATGGAAAAGATCAAAAAAGAGGGAAAAATGACTGCCACACGAATTGATGCCATTTGGAATCGCAGTATTTTCACGGTTTCATTGCTTTTCAGGAAAAAAAAAGAGTTTTCTGAGCCTGGCGATGAATAGAGAATCTACTGACTAATCATCAGCATATTGAAGAGAATGATTGCCGCAACATTTATTTATTTTTTATACATATCAAAACGACTTGCAGTTGAAATAAAATAAAATTTAACGAGTTTTTTCTTCATGAGAAAATGTTTGCTTACATAATTTTCCACAAAAAAGGCCCGAAATTTGATGATAAGATCAATGGAAAATGTTTTGATGTAGACAATATGGCGGCTGTGACGTTTTGTTCCAAATGTTCACTCCCTACCTCCCTGGAAAAATCGAATTAAATGTTTCCTTTTTTAGATTTTATTTACATCTATGAAGAAAAAGAATAAACTAATAATAATTATAAGAGTCGTTCTGTAGGCAATAAAAAGGAGATTTAATAAAAAAAGAAATAGAGATAGGCTGATAAAAGAATATAAACAAGGAAAATAAGTGACAACTGGATTAAAGGAAGTTGCCCATCATTAAAATGTTTAAGAAACCCTCTAATAACTCTCCTAACCATTAAATATAAAAACAAAATTAATTATATAATGTTTCAGTATATTTTCAATTATTTTTACTTTGATTAGCAGTATAATTTAATAAAGAAGAATTGAATTTTATTCTTGATAAATGCATTAAGAAGAGAGATAGTGACAGCCAAAGAGGGTTGAAATTGTGGTGGGAGAGGAAAGGATATTCATGTTATATAGATAGATAAAAAGCGCTCCATCTTCTTCTCTGTCATTTCTTTTGCTTTGTATCATTTAATATTTTATCCTTTGAACAAAACGAGAGTCCCGACGTCGTCTCTTACTTTATTTTTTATTTTATTTTATTTTTTTTGAAACAAAAATTAACGACAAAGCCCTTACAGACAATAATGGCGACTGGTTTTCATCAAAAATGGTATATTTAATACTTTAATGGTTCCGGATTAAAAAAATGAACATTAGAAATTCAGCAGTTTTTTCTTTTCATGCGGGTATAATCTGGAAAGGAAAATATATAATCTACAGGGTGTTCAATATAAGCTAACAAAATATCAAGATCTCTCTTTGGAAGCATTCTCAGACCTCAAGAGAATGTCTTTATACTATTAATAATAAAATTACAATTTTGAGTATAAACAAAAATGTTAACAACAATCTTATTCCTTATAGATATTATTGCAATGTTTTAATATATAAATATAAATAACTATTAACTCTATATAATAACGGTTTTGAAGTGAGCCAATCAGAATTTAAAAAAATTTGCATGTCTTCATGTTTCATGACTTTTAGAATCCAAAATTGACTAAACATTACATCACTATATTCTTATATACCTTTATTTGAAGATAGCTATAATTTTTATCAATATCTAATCAAGAACCGCAGAATATTTAAAAATTTATAAAACACTTCATGTTGTTCAATCAGTTTAATAAATTTAATTTAATAAAATATTTAGATCACATATTTATCTTAAATTATTCTTATTTTATTAGAATATTTATTTTATGTTTAAAAGTGAATGGTATAAATTTTTTCTATTAAAAAAAACAGATATTATTTTTTTAGTGTTTTATGAAGTCAAAAATATTTTTAAAACGTCAATCAAAATGAGTAAAGTATATTATCTTTTTTTTTGTATTTAGTTTAATGTTCAATTACTAATTACTACTATATTTTAGGAGTAAAAATGATTTATAGATTATATAAAAATTAAAATATGATTTTTTGACATATGATACAAAGGAGTTGTTTTAAATTTTTGTCTTTAAAATTGATTAGATTTTTTATATTTCTTTCAAATCCAAAATCCAAATAATTATATTCTATAAGTATATAGTATATTAATCTCTAAAACGAAGTTGGAACAGAAAATATATTAGTATAAATATAGTATTTAATAAAGAATTTCATCACTTTAAACATAACCATAATATTATCACGCTGGGCGGGTTATACAAATGATAAACAAAAATATTGGAGTACAGATTGTGTGTTTAAGAAACAAATAATTGTTCAATCTCTGTCGGGTAGCCCAACAATGATGTAAAAAAACAAAATATGTTAAATAATAATATTAAATTTTGAAATAAAAATTTTCAGGATAATTTTGTATTGACTTATAAAATTTATTATAAAGAAATTAAATGTTAAATAATAGTAATTAGAAGAGGGTATTGGTAAATAATGAAAAGTTCAATAGAAAAAAAAATACTATTTACTTAGTTTATAATAGTCTTTGATTTTTTAAATATAAACCTATATTATTATTTGATATTAAGTTCTAGTCAAACGATTCCATTCTCATGGCTACTCCTGACTCTTGACTAAACTTCTATTCTGATATTGTATATCCATCTTTAAAGCTTCTTCCTTTATTCCTCTTCTTATCCATTTGCTCATTAAATATTTTATTATATCTGCTATTTCGAAAACTTGCTAAAAATTGTAAATTTCCATTTAGTTTTTTTTTATAGATGTTAATATTTTCTAAAATATAATTATCAAGTTTTAATTCAAATATAAAATCTATCTTGCGTTTATACTGCTTGATAGAATCTATTATAAATTTTCCCATCATATAAAAATAAATACAAAATTCATTAAAATATTAAATCCTTTTTTAATTATTTTTATTTTGAAATTCAATTCATTAATTTTCAAGACAAAAATAAATTTTTAATTAAGATTTGTTTTTATATCTATTTAGGTATTTATTAAAATTAAATATACATCATTTGAATAAAAAAAAATTATTAAATAATAAATATTTTAATAATAAAATAAAAATAAAGAAAAAATAACTCATAAAGTTATTTCTGAATTCATTGTCAATATTTGTTTCACATCTTTAAACTACAACTCTATTTTTAAATCATTTATTAGAATTATATTTAAAACCTTATTTTAGATTGTTTCATTTTATCCTCTCGGTCAATTCACTCTTGAAACTCAACTTGTTTTTTTCACATACTTCAAAATCGAGGGGGAGTGAATGAGTGAGACTGACACACACACACAACAGTGACTATCAATAAAATTTTATTGTTTGTCCTTGACCTACAGCCACTTTTATAAAATAAAGAATATAATCAAAACATTACAATAATTTCAAGGTGACTATTTCAACTTTTTCGAGTTATTCACTAAAAAAAAAATCTAAATAATTATTTGGTCTAGAGAAAGCCTATGATTACTATGAATGATTTCATTTGAATAATGTCAAGATAGCAATTATAAACATATTCCCTTTTTCTCTTGATTTTTAATCAGCTTGTTATCTTTTTGAATCATTATAAAAATAGTTTTAAAAATTTATAGCTTTTATTTTTGTAAAATTATAAAGCAGTTTAATTTAAATTCAAAAATTGAAGCTGATCTTAACCCTTGACATTGAATTAACAATATTTTTTCATTTGTTATACTGACCCCATTATCTGATATCTCTAACCATCTTATTAAGAAACATTTTTCTCACCACTACTACTATACTTAATACTATTTAAGTCTTTAATACAAGTCTTTTAATAAAAGAATTTACGATTTGAATTTTTATTTTTTTCTTCAATATATTTATTTAATACTTACCCGCTTCTAATATAAATTATAATTTGTTATATATATTTATATATATTTACTATATATATTATTTTTTGTTTATGGTCGTCAAATTTATTAATGAAATTAAAATCTACTAAAAATATACTAATATCAAAAACCCATTGCAAAATTGAATTTTACTTTACTTCAAACAAGTTTTTATTATCTCAATTTAAATATATTAAATTTAAATGATAAATTATTTTTGAAATTCATTTTATTTACTAACCTAACTTTGTCAACACCGCCTCGTCAGCCTTTGTTATTCATTATTACGTCACAACTAGCACACAGCTTGTGAAAATATGATATAATGACAACTCTTAACGAGTAGCCTATAATATTTTCGAGGGAATAATGCCAATCTATCAATTATATCTTTCAATTTATTTTTCTGTTTAATCAGTTCTGACTTTAATCTGTTTTTTTATATTGCATATATTTTCGAATCATTCTAAAAATAGTTTTAAACAATTGATTAGTTTGTATTCAAATGACATTGTAATAAAATAAAAAAAATAGCAACAGGCATGTTGAAGTCAATATATATATATATTGAAAGAGAGAAAATGTGTGAGAGAGAATCGGAGAGGATGAAGTGTATGGGGGATGAAACTAGTGGTGGAATATCACTCACGTATCTCTGTAATTTCACATTGATTTGATTCATTTATTTCAGGTAAACGTGACTTGATATTTACTAATTTAATTATATTTTTGTGGACTTGATTGACTTTTTAACAAAATTCCTATCAGTCCGAAATGCCATATTTATTTAATATAATGGCCGATAATTTTTATAATATCTGTATAAAAAACAAAAAATAAAAAATATATAATAACTAAAAAAGAGCATACTTTTATTATTTTATTTTATACATGCATTTATTTTAGAAGAGGTATCTGTTTAATTAATATTGTGGTTGGAATTTTGAAATGTCTCTGGATTGAATTGAAAACCATTAAATACGAATCCTATTGAATAAGCTTATTACTATTATTGTATGTACTGTATGTACGAAGACTTAATCACTTGAATATATCTTTTACGTCAATTAACAATTCAATTAGAACTTAGCAGTTTGTTCAATAATGTTTTTAACAATGATTATTTTAAAATTCAATCTACTTCTAAATTACCAAAATTTATTTATAGTCTTTTATTTAACTTATTAAATTTTGTATAAATAAATAAAATGAATATTTCAAAATTATAATATATTTTTATTAGTAAATCGCACACTAGACATAATATTATAAGGTCCTCACAGATAGATCAAATATAAATTTAACTTCACTCAACAATCTAATAAAAAACAAAAAATTGCAATTAAAATTTTTATTTTGATATTCCTCTATTTAGAAGCATTTCAGGCAAAAAAGACAGTCAATCAAAGATCAATCTTAGCAGAGGGTGTTGGATTGTCAGATGCCTATGCAGAGAGATCTTGACGAACAAAGGTAGAATAAGATAGTAACCAGATTACTTGTGCTTTGGTAAACGTCTCTAATTGGAAGACTGATTGCAACGGGTGTCACGGTCTTCTTCCCTGAAATAATGCCTATGGCGGTCCCGGGGGGATTTTGGGAAACTAGCCAAGGGAGAGGTTTTAGTCCGGCACTACCTCGCAATACATGCGTAGAGTCCATGAGGATTTCCCCTTTCAAAAAAAAAAAAAACCAAGGGTGTTACAAATAAATATTCCTAAATTCAGGTATTTTCAGTGAAAATATCTCATTGGTAAAAAACTTTACTTTGAAATTTGAAGTTCTCATATTTGTATTTTAATTACATCAGGAAAGGAAGACTAACTCAAAGATTCTATTAATCAAATAAATGTAAACGAAAAACAAAGATTATTGAAAGAATGTCATGCATGCAATTTGGCTATAATTTTAGATTTAACTTTTCGTTGAACTCGATCGGTTAAATTTATTTAATAGACATGTGTTGTTCCGGCCTCATATACCAATTCCCAAAATTCTATGAACAGAACAAGATAGGCCAAGATGTTTCCTTAAACCAATTCCACATTCGATATTCCATATTGTTATTTACTTTTTTGAAAATTTCATTGTAGGTAATTTAATTAAGATTTGAATAGAAAAAACTATTAATGGTAATATGCAAGAGTGCATACTATCTATCTATCTAATGTTAATCATTTATTAATCGTCATTCTGAAATAATAGTTCCACTATATTATGACTTTCCCTCTGCTCGGTTTCCACTCTACATTATGTATGCCTCCTTCCGTCTCTTGGGACGCTAAAGGGAATGAGGTAGCCGCCTTCGGCCTACTTAGAGAAATTAATATTCGACATACGGTATGATTTTGCTGGATAAAACCTTGGAATTAATTTCAGTAGTGGCGAAATCGCTATTCTACTTCCAGATGCCTTCTGTCCATCCATAAAGCTCTCGGCCGATGTCGGACTTCTTGAAATTTATGATCATTCATTGGTTACCAACCACAAACCTATTTGCATCCGTTGATTCTCAACGTAGGGGAGGCTATTATTTATACTACCATCTTATAATAAACATATACCAATATTCTTGATATTTATCTAAATATGATAAGTTCTTGCAGCATGAAATAATTTAATTTCATGATTCTATTTAATCAAACAAATAAAAAATAATATAACTATATATTACTTTTTTAATCAAAAAATAACATTTTATTTATTCAATATATCTACCATTAAAAAAAATGTACTAGATATATCATTCATTTAGTCTTATTTATTTCTTATAAACTTTAGCAACATTTTTAAACAATTTTTTTTTATAAATATTACCTATATATTTTAGAATGTTTTTGATCTGGGAGTGATTCTCATTTTGAATTCTTGTACAACTAATCTTTATTTTTTCATAGACCCACATTGTTTTTTTTTGTTCGTTAAACTTTTACTTCTTCTTTCTCAATGTGATTATATTCTTCTTGAATAATCTTCCCACAATGCAAAACAGCTGAGTGTCTGCTGTCAGCTAAATTACGCATTCTTTCTTATTTAACTGCCAATAGGAGATGTTAGGGTCATTTAATTAAATAGATAGTGAGGGTGGATGTGGCAAGGGAGGTGTATTGAGGCGGGTGACTCAATGGGTGGGAGAAGAATAAAAGACAAGAGAGAAATGACTGCGATACTCGCGAGAATATAAACCTTTTTTATTCCTCTATCTTCTTTCTCTTTTTCTTGTCGTTCCTTCTGCAACTTCGCTAAACTTCTTTAAAAGCTCTGTTGGATGGCGGTTTAATAGAAAATCGCAACGACAGACAAGTAGACAATGGCAACACACAGAACACAGACAGGCAAGGAACGCATTTTACGATTCTTGTTAGTTAGATGATCAATATAATTCATTTAACTTTTGATAAAACTTAAAATAATCTAATAATAATAATCTTGACGCGTAACACGAAGTTAGGAGAAATTAATCAAATACGATACAATTTAGATAATTTTAAAAATGAGGAACATAAATTAAAATATCAGGAAATCATAAATAGATTTAATAATTTAATCCTTGAAGGGAATGACGAGACGAAGGATCCGGAAGAATTATGGGACAAAATAAAAAAATGTTAAAATAGCGACTTCAAGTAGTATACAGTTAGAAAAATTATAAAATAATGTAAAGACTACCTTTCTAACCACTCACATTATTAGACATACTGGGAATTGTTGAATTTAAATATAACTAGAATTCCATTTAAAAAGCTTTGAATTTTTTACTGAGATAATGGATATTTTTTATTAATCAATTTAGACTAATTTTTAATGGATTAGACCACTGCTTTCCAAAGTGGGTGGTGGGAGAAATAGTATTACCTTTCTATTCTAATTTCAATAAATAATTTCTTAAAAACTAATTTATACCTTGCTTTGCCAAATTTTACAAAAAGGTAGAAATACGAATTAAAATAATATCTTTCAGTTTAAATAAAATTTGTAAAAAAAAAATTAATTTTCAGCGGACGCTGAGTAATATATTTTCTGAAAAGGAGTCGGTAAACCAAATAAACTTGGGAACCACTGGTTTAGATAAATTAATATAATACCATTTGACACAAGTGAATATTTAAAATATAGAGTCAATATGTTTGTTGATTAAACTATTAGAATTTGAGTACAAAATACCACTCTAAGTGTAATTATATAAAGTATGCAAAAAAACATTTTTAATCAAATTATCTCCTGATTCGATGGCTCAAATCATTAGGATTCTTTCATCTATTTATAATAATTCAATTAACAAGAGATATCATAACATTAATAAAAAAAAATTAAAAATAATTAAAGTAAAGAGATAGAGATTATTTATTTTTATTGGGCATACCATTTATTAAGTAATATAAACTATAATTAAAACTTTTTTTACCAGAGTGGTTATTTAAAGAGAAAATTTATAAATTTTTGTCTAATAACTATTCAAACGTTACAATAGAAAGTTAAATTTACTTTTTTTAATTATTAAACATTTTAAGAAAATCTTAGAAATATATAAATTCTGAAAATTTTAATTTTGACATTAAAATTTGTAAAAGAAAATATTTATTCTAAATCTTAACGATTATCATACGGATTAATAATTATCATATCTTAGCATTTACTTTTTCATTAAGTCTAAGAAACTTTTACCATGAATGTTAAATTAACAAAAAAATTTCAAAATATGTTTTATTTTGTTTTTTTATTAATACAGTGGGGTACCTAGGGGGGGGGGCGGTGGGTGCGGTCCGCACCGGGCGGCACTTATCTTGGGGCGGCATTTTTTATATTTAGTTATAGTTGTAAAAAGCAACTTATTCATTTCATATTTATTTTTTTCCTTTCTTGAATAATAAATGATTATTATGATTATTATAAGTTTACTATTTGATTTATATAAATTATGATCAACTATATGATTTCGAATATTATTCCTCGGTGTATATAAATGCATTTTAGTGTAAATTTTGAATTCTAATTCCAAGAACAGGATAAAAATTTTATTTTATTGTATTCATTAAAATTCGTTGAATTCGTAAACGCATTTTGTTCGACAAAATTATCTTCGTTCTACAATGAGTCAATTAAGACTACAAAATCTTGCAATATTGTCAATAGAACAAGAAATTACAAATAATATAAATTTTGAGAGCATTATACACGATTTTTCTAGTATGAAAGCTAGAAGAGTAAATATTATATTAATATGTTTACGAGTGCATACCAATATGTGTAAAAAATGTACTCTGTGTATTAATTAATATTGATTAAATAACTTAATAATTTATTTATGTGTATTAATTTATAAAAACCACTATTTGATTGACTTATAATGGAAAGGGTGGCAAACTGGAGATCGCCCCGGGCGGCAAAAGTTCTAGGTACGCCACTGTATTAATATTATATTTTCAATGATAAATTTAAAACACTATATTTCAATTAGATAGTTATATCATAAAATATCTTATATATATATATATATATATATATATATATATATATAAAATTTTTACAACTTAGATATAATAAATCTTTAGATTCAAATCCACTCGAGGTTAATTTTTAGGAATTGATGCACAACATTTATGATACCCTTTTCCTTTTTGGTACACCGAACATTCCCAGCAAGTTACAATAACAAAGCTGCCATGTAGTTTTACGATCAATCGTTAAATTCTATGACACAGTGAATGGGTTAGTGGGTGGTTGTATGGATAGCGATGAAGAAGTGAGAGTAGGATGAGGAACGGTGGTAAAGTCTTAAAAATGAGACTTGCCCGAAATTTCAAGGTATTCTAGGATTCATCATAAGTCTTCAATAAAAGAATTCGGAAGCCATAACACGTTTGGGGGTTTTGAGAGGAACTGGCAAAAAACACAGAACAAAATTGGAAGGGGAATATTGGAAAATTACAGAGTTAATAAGAAAAGTAGGTTAAAACAATTTATTTTAGTGCTTATTAGATTTTCTTATTATATACTTTTATATATAAAGAAATAATAGAAACATTTAGCAAAGCATATAAAAAGAAGTGGAAAAAAATGATCGAAACACTTATATTGCCTCAATAATTTTTCCAACTTTTATTTATTTATTTCAAATATATCTAAGTATATGTAATGTTTAAGCAAAATAACTTTTTTTAAAAAAATGCTTCTTTGAATTGGAAAGTTTTTTTTTTAATCTAAAGTAAAAGATATATAAGTTAGATTTGAATAAAAATAAATATTTATGTATTGAATTTATTATTAATTTATTAAAATAAATATTTATTATATATATTTGGCAAATGAGAATTAATAAAATATTGAATTTATATGATTTTCTTCACATTAAAGATTTGAATGATTAGATTCATTATCCAAGAAATGATAATTAGTTGTTTCATCGCTGGTATTCGGGTGTGCAATTTTAGCGTATACAAAATTTTCTCTGTATGCAACGTTAAGGACGCTTCGGTTCTTAAAAATAAAAATTTGAAGGAAAAAGAAATAAATCGAGTATTGACTATGATGAGAACAAGAGATGTAAATTTATAATGGAATTTTGTAAATTAAACCACATATTGATATTTGTTATTCGCTTGATAACGATTGCAGAGGTAGCAATCAAAACGTTGTGTATATGTTTGTATTTTTTGAATAAATTTACAATAACAAATATCAATATATAAATAAAAACATATTTTGATGTTTTTATACGTTTTGAAGGTTCCTGAATCATTTTCACTAAGGTTGAGAAAAATGTCTGTGTGTGTGTGTATGTATGCAACCAAGATTACGCAAAAACGATATGAGCTAGAATGATGAAATTTGGTACATGAGCATTATTCAAAATTCATAGTTTTCTATCAACTTTTGAGGAATGTTTGTCAACCGGAAGAGGGTAATTACCTACAACGTTTTGATTTTTTTTTCTTCTAAAGTGGCCGTAAAAATGTAGATATATGTTTGATATTTTTCACATGATTAATAATTGTATAAAACTGCTATATATAGAATTTCAAGTTGATCGAATCGCTGAAAGTACCAGAATTAATTATTTAACACTGCAAATCACGCGCTAACACATGATGTGGTGCAATCAATAAAGGGCCAAACATGCGCTGATTTAATAAATATTATTTATTAATTTTAATTTATAATTTAATTTATTTATTTTAATTTAATATATGTTATTTAATCCAATTCAAATTTGCGAGATAGTCGAGTGGAGACACTCCAGATTTTTTTGAAAAAGAGAAGCTGAAATCGAAAGGGTTATTTTATGACTGTCCGTGTTCGGAAAACATATACAAGAGAATCCTTGTTATAAATATAATTCTCGGTTAAGCCAAAATATTTTAAATTAATTAACAGTGATTTCCATTGGCCCCTTCGCTCACCGGACCTCACGGTATGTGACTTTTTCTTATGGGGCTATTTAAAAACAAGGGTCTACATGAACAAACCCCGGACTATTCAGGGGTTGAAGGCAGCAATTCACAACGAAATCACATCAATTCCTGGTGAGGGCATTTGATGGATGTAATTTTTAAAAACTAACTTTACTAATTTTTTTGTTAATAAACTTCACATTGAACCAAAATGACACTCATATGTTAAACTTGAAGTGTTTTGTAATAAAATGACACCTTTCTCAATTCAATAAATATCTATGTGCTTTCAAAGTTGTAAAGTCCTTTTATAATCCCCCTGTATATATATATCGTATAGATTTATTTATGTTATAATAAAATCATTCAAAAGTTTCATTTGCTTTTATTTTATAATAATTTAATAATAAATAATTCAATATTTAAAATAAATTACTAATAATATTAATATATTTCTTGTTTAATTATATTTCAAGAATATTGCTAATCGAAAATGAGAATATTGTATAATATGTGTTTAATAGTCAAGAAGATTATTTTTTATTTTAGAATTATTATTCTACAATTTTTGTATATATTTTAATAATTTTAATATAGATCATTTGAAATTTAAACTATTTGACATTTGTTCATTGATCTTTTTGATATCTATATTCATTTAGACCAGGGATGAGCAACCCGCGGCCCTTTAAAGATTTTTCTGCGGCCCGCCGAGCATTTCTAAAATAGAATTTTATTATTCGTCTCGATTATTTATAAACAATATTATAATGTTTATTAGTATATATATATAAAGCTTTGTAAATTATTAGTAAGTGCGGCCCGCCACAAAATTTGAAAATTTAAATTGGCCCGTGGGTTAAAAAGGTTGCTCACCCCTGATTTAGACAATTTTCAAAAATTTAATTATATAGATCAGAGGTTCTTAAACTTATGTACTCCGCGGACCCCCACTTGGAGAAATTTTTTTTGACGGACCCCATCCCAACTTTAGGTACTTTACGTCATTTTATTAGTTAATTTCTGACTTACGATCTCATAAGAACAAGGATATATGTTGAATATTTCTAACAGTGATTGGTGAATAACGATTTTTTTGCATATTGTAGAACACATTTTATTAGAAATTATAATATTGAAGAAAGAAAATTCAGCTAAATATGAAGATGGAAACGGTAGCAATAGTTTTCTTGCACATTTCGTTGAATTTTGGTATTTGATCTCTGTTTCCTCACAAAGCCATGCCATCGCTCCTTTTATATTAAATAAAGTTTTAACTGACTCATCATTTTCTCGTGCACCTGTACGATGGCTTTGCGGACCCCCAGTAAAGTCTTCGCGGACCCCCAGGGGTCCGCGGACCACAGTTTAAGAACCTCTGATATAGATATAGATCATTCATTGGAATGATATTTTGAAAAACTTTCATAATAAAAAATTATCTTATTTATTCAAATTCAATGGAATATTTTACTAATTAAATTAATTTTACAAGTTAAAAATTATCTTTCTCTACAATTACTCAAAAGTTGATACCTCATGAGATGGTTCTCTTTATTCATCACTATCTCTCTCATTTCCTTCCCCCTACTTACTTGAACCTACCACTAACCAACCAACCAACAAACCCCAATTCCAAACATTTTTCTCACATTTCGTTTATTTAATTAGAATTGCCTCTTAAAAAATGTTAAAATGTTTGCTTATATTTCTTTTTATGCTATCATTAGCTCCTAATTAGGCTTCTTCTTGATTTGTGTGCAATTATCTCAAGAAAAAAAAAAGCATTTTAATTTCTTTAAAATCATGGGGACTTTTCACATATTAAAGCAATTTCTTTTGATGTTTTTTATATAAAAACAAAATAAAAATTTATTAAACAATTTAATTAGACATTTAAATTTGGGTTATTAAAATAAACAGTATAACGTTTTACATATATAATCTTTAGCTTTAATAGTAATATCTACAGAATATTTATATAAAAATTAACTTTTCCATATTTGTGTGTTAAAATGTTCATAGTATAATGAAATTTTTTTTTATGATTACAAGAGTAGTTTGAAATGACTCCTACCATAATAACGCTCTACTATTGATAAACTTATTTTTATACTTTAAGTTGATTATGTCTACAAGTACGTTTCCTACTTAGTGAGGAGTTCAAGTCACAATTGAAAACTCCAATTTAAACTAATAGATAGGAAATATTAAAAGTAAATTAATTATTGAGGTCAACATCTTCAAGTGAACTGATAATTAGATATTATTGAAGTATAAAAGTATGAATAAGTTTTATATTCTTATTACTGATTTAATTAAAAAAGTTATTAATTTTATTAAAATCAATTGATTTGATAATTTGATTTTTTAATTTTTAGTTGGTGGCGAGGTTTCTTTCATTAGAAAGTAAAATTTAATTCACTTTTTATTTAATATCTACAAATTATGGTCTGGTTGTTTCCAATCAGTAAAAGTGCGAATTTATTTGCATATGACAATATTACACTCAATTCAAACTATTTGCATTCCATTGTATCTCAATAAAAGCTTTACTTTTTGAGAGAACACAACCAAATGAAAATGAACAAGAATCAAGTTGTAGAATGAAAAGTGGATACATTTGACTATAGAATTGTTCAATTTTTACCGACCGACGATAGTAAGGGAGGTATTGTTCACACCAAATTTCACATGTGGAGATTTTTACATATCTCCATGAATCATGCATTTTCTAAACAGAAAAAAGTATTTTTAGCATGATGTCTGTCCGTCCGTCTGTCCGTCTGTCCGTCTGTCCGTCCGTCCGTATAGATGTGTACAGCCTGAACGGCTCAACCGATTTTGATGAAATTTGGTATATTTACTTAATGCATCAGTGGGATGAATTGATCAACTTTTGGTGCAAATCCGGAAACCGGAAATGGTAGTATTAGCGATCGACTATAGGAAGGGAAGGGTTATTTTCACACCAAATTTCACATGAGGAGATTTTTTTATATATCACCACGAATCATGCACTTTGTATTGGTTTTATCCACGGGAAAATCATATTTATTAGTTTTTTCTTGATTTAAAATTATATGACGTCATCCAGCCATTCATGACGTCACAGCCTGGTCTTACATATAAATATATACATATATTATAAATAAAATAAAATTAAAAATATTTATGTTATATGCCTATATGTTTTTTATTACATTAATAGATATATTAAAATTATTTGAAATTGTTTCTGTAGCTGGAAATTAATTTACTTCAAACCGTCGGTCGGTTCGGACCTGGCCACAGGTCAACTTATTTAAAAAAGAAAAGCCGAATTTTTTTCTTCCTCAAAATATGTAAATTTTTCAGAATATTCAAATTTTTAATCTTTATAATATAACATAAGTTAGATATTTTAAAGATTTATTGAGCAAAATGAAATATGAAAATTATTTATTCACTATGTTACCAAATCACTTTAGAGATTACATAGGCAAATTTCAGAAGGCCCTGTTTATTGAAATATTTTAAGTCAGAAATTTGTTCTTTAATGACATGGGTAGTCTTAAAAGCTTCCCACCTCAATATCAAGATAATAGTATTTGTGCAAAATCGAAAAGTTTGTGAAAACATCGCCCTAATGATTTCGAGTTTCCTGGCGACCCCGTATAAATATAAAAGAAAGATATATAAATATTTTATGATGATTTATTTATTAGGTAACAATATGCATACATATAAAATTTATTTATATTATAAATTTATATTATATTTATATTTATATTATAAATCTAAAATTAAAATTAAATATTTGACATTAAAATCTCATAGTTTAAGAAGGCCTGCCCTAAAACAAAAATAAATTAAATTAATCTGTAAAGATGGTTGTAAAAATTTTATGTATGATTAAATAAGTGATCGGTTTCCATTTCTCATCTTTTAACTGATGGATTCTAGGTTTAAAAAATACATTTTTAAAAATTTGCGTTACTTTAATCTATTTTTTATCCAGGTATAATTTATTTGTATTTTGTATTTGATGTTAGTGCATTGAATTCTACAGTTCTCTATATATATAAAAAAAAAAAATATGCATTTTCTTTTCTTATTTAAATAAGTTGACCTGTGGCCAGGTCCGAACCGAAGTAAATTAATTAATTTCCAGCTACAGAAACAATTTTAAATAATTTTAATATGTCTATTAATGCAATAAAGAACAGATATGGATATAACATAAATATTTTTAATTTTATTTTATTTATAATATATATGTAAGACCAAGCTGTGACGTCATGAATGGCTGGATGACGTCATATAATTTTAAATTAAGAAAAAACTAATAAAGATGATTTTTCTCGAGGATAAAACCAATACAAAGTGCATGATTCGTGGTGATATATAAAAAAATCTCCTCATGTGAAATTTGGTGTGAAAATAACCCTTCCCTTCCTATCGTCGATCGCTAATACTACCACTTCTGGTTTCCGGATTTGCACCAAAAGTTGATCAATTCATCCCACTGATGCATTAAGTAAATATACCAAATTTAATCAAAATCCGTTTAGCCGTTCAAGCTGTACACATCTATACGGACGGACGGACAGACATCATGCTAAAAATACTTTTTTCTATTAAGAAAATGCATGATTCGTGGAGATATGTAAAAATCCCCACATGTGAAATTTGGTGTGAAAACAATACCTCCCTTACGTCGATCGGTAAAAATATTGAGTTTATATGCCACTTCACTAAATAATTTGAAAAGATCGTGACCTCTGGGATAAATAATACATGAATAATATAATAATTGCATGAATTATATTATGTTCTGAGAGTTTACTAGAAAAGTAAACAAGTACCACAAATGTAATATTAGAATTTGAACATTGAACATTTATATCAAAGCATATTTAGTAAAAAACACTTTATTTACTTACTATTACATACACCTAACAATAAAATATTATATATTATATATATACATATATGGATGTATATTACTTTCTCATCAGATATGTTAGTTACTATAACATATTAAACCGTGGTTTCATCCATTTAATAAACTTAGTGATTAAAGACCTTATAGAATTTTAATAAAATATTTGATTTAAAGGTTAAACAAATCATATCCCTATATTAATATTTTAGATTTTTACCGACCGACGATAGTAAGGGAGGTATTGCTCCTTTTGATTTATATTGCTGCTGCTTCTTTATCTATTATATATACATATTGTCAAGAAATGCGAGATTAGCTAACAGTTTGTGATAATTGTCCATTTATATCATTTAGCTTTGTTGTTTTGGGTTATATTGTCAGTATGCCCTACAATTAGAAATGTGAATCATTTATTTAAGGTGATGATACATGGTCGGACACTTCATTAACTTCGAAGAACTCAACATAGTGGATTTTCTTAAACCATTATCAAATACAGATATAGGTTTGAGGACGGCGCTTCAGTAATTATATTATAGTTATTTCCTCAACAGAACCTCTCTAGTATTATAATAGATATTAAACATGAGAATTGAGCCTATCAAGTTGGTTATATAAATTAGGTGTCCTATGATCATTAGAACGGGTCCTATCAACCTTTGCCTTGATAGGAGGCGTTACGTTTTTATCAAGAATCTAACCAATTTTAATAGACATAGAGTCCATCTAGAGAAATTCCCTTTCCAGCTTGAACCTGGAACTACGAGGATGTGAGTTAACACCTTTAACCCCCAATATTTTTTTTTTAATTTTATATAAATATAATATCAATCTATATTTATAATAATAATTAATCACCTATTACTCTCATTATTAATATTTTTATCGTCATCCGTACCTGCATTGTCATTCACTTAACAATTCGAGTAATAGCAACAGGCGCCGTGCCGCCACGCCATTTGTCTACCTTGTCTCGTTTTCGGGATCACTAATTATATGTATGCCAGCGGAATATATAATAATATTTCGCTCATGTCGCACTTCCCCTTTTCAACTGCCAACTCAACCTCTTGACAACCATGCCAACTCGCTAATGGTAACGACATCATTTTCTAATCTAATTTGCGAATTAAAAACAAAATAATTCTAATGATAAAATAAAATTATCAAAGTTGTGATATTTACAAAAAGAACTATGTTAAGTAAATAAACACTTTTTTTGTTCATTTTACGAATATATATTGTACATAGATAAATATAACCATCTCACATATATATATATATGCCTTTGATTTATTAGCTGCTTTGAATTCCATTCGTTTCCCTTTGGATATGACTGGAATCGGATAATTAGAGATTAAAATTAACATTCTCGCTCCCTTAAAAAATAAACAACCTTACTCTCAAATACAATCCAAGTTTCAAAGGATTTTCATATTTTATTCCAAAATATGTATATTAAAGAATATAAAAATTATATATAATTAAATATACTTATATAGAAAAGTAAAAGTAAAATATATAAATTTTTGTTATTATTAAAAAAAATCTTTGTTTCGTGAAGAGTGATTCTTTTTGTGTTGGTTTTTGTCTTTATTATGTATGACGGTGTTGACATTTCCCATGAGAGGTAAAAAAGAGAGAGTATTTATAACTTGTTTATATCCTGAATCTTGCAACAGCATACAACTTGTCAATAGGGCACAAGAGAGTGGAAGTGAGAGTGGGGAGAGGGGAGGGAAATGGTCTTCCGAGAGGAAACTAATTCCATTCACATGCTAGATAGGATTTGAACTTTAAACCAATCACCTGGGATCTCTTCTCTCTAATATTTTTACTACCCCGGAGAATTTTTAATTAAATTTGGGGAGTTGGGGGTATTCCCTTAATAGAGATGCTCCAAGATTTTATTATAAAAATTTAATCGTTACTCATACCACCCCCTCCAGCTTCTTTGTTCTATGCTGAAATATAGAAAGTATATCTCTCCTTTGAGATGGATTACAGAATTCTAGTATTAAAAATCGAAACAAAAGTAGAAATGTATAAATCTAGTTTATAAGAAAAAAAATACTAAAATTTATTAAAAGGATTTTAATTTTTTTTTTTTTTTTTGAAGAAAAGTTTATCAAATCAAAAAGAACCTAGTAAATATATTAGTAGAATTTATTTATTATTTTATTATTATTAAGAGAAATAAAATTACTTTGATATATTACTAATATGTTATAAGTATAATTAGCTAATTGTTTTTGTATAAATTAAATTATTAGTAGAGAATAACAATTTAGTATTTTTTTTAATTGAATAAGAATATTTTACAAAAATAAAATTTATAATAATTAAAAGGAAATATCTTATGAATGTTTTAATAAACAATATCTGGAGAGTCTCCACTCGACTATCTCGCAATTTGAATTGGATCAAATAACATATATTATATTTAAATTAAATTTAATTAATTAAATTATAAATTAAAATTAATAAATAAGCGCGTGTTTTATACAATTTTTAATCATGTGATAAACTATAAAACATATAAATATCTTTATTTTTACGGTCGGTTTAGAGAAAAAAAAATGAAACCGTGGTAGGTAATGGTCATTTTCCTAATGAGCTACATTTCTTAAAAGTTGATAGAAAACTACGAATTTTGAATAATGCCCGTATACCAAATTTCATTATTCTAGCTCTTGTCTACATTCACACACACACACACACATATATATATATATATATATATATATACAGGGTGCGCAGTCAAAATCCAGACAAAATTTGATTTGAATTTTCCGCGGTTCTATACCTCCTACGGATGTCGCAATTGGCTCCTACATATCGTGTACGCATCTACTAAGCAGGCATAACCTCAAACAGCCGCAATGTTGAGACAAAGCCTTTTCATTTTTTAAATAAATAATATAGTGTAAACAAAAATGTTTAATTTGTCCGGATTTTGGCCGCGCACACACACATATATATATATACGCATATGGCGAGATAGTAAAAATAGTAAATTTTAATTTTAATTCCACTAGAAAATATATAAACAACTTCCAAAATTTTTATATTATTAATTCTTTAATTTTAACTTCATGATACAATTAAATTTCATTTTAAGAATTGACTTTATAAATTAAGATAATTGACTTAAAAAGAAATATTCTTTATTTATTTATTCATTTTTTATCAAATAAATATAAATAGATAAAATTGGTTAATTGTTAAATACTGGAAGAGAAGAGGGGTTATTCTGATCCCACTGACAAATAAACATACAGATTATCTCGGATATAGATGAACCCTTTGCACAACTTGTTGATTTTAGAATTTGAAATAAAAAAAAAAATGAATTCTCTTCCGTCTTACCCTCATATAAAGTTGAAATTGATTTTAATTGAAGCCAAGGCTCCAATATATAACATGAATATTATTTTGTGCCCTTTTTGTTTCAACTTCTAATACTAAAAGTTGAATTAACAAAGTCAATATTGATTTAAAACTGATCAAATATGAATTTTGCAAATGGTCTTTCAATTACTGGTTTCCAATATAAATCATAGTTAATTTCAGAGAAGCGAGAAATTCTGTTTCTCCCTTTCCCCTTCCGTCTCCCCCTCTACGCCATCACTTTCATCCACGATCTACAATGCTTACTTGCTTGCTTTTCGAAAACCATCAACGTAATGAATAGCCAAAACTCGAATAAATAAAATATCCTTGACAAAAGAGTCTTGAAAAGTTTCCAATTTTTTTTATTTTTTAACATTTTTTTTTTTTTTTAGAAACTTTTCAAAAGCGACTGGTAGAATAAATATATAGTACAAGAGAAAGAAAAGTACCATATTCTACCGCTCCTACTCTTTCGTTTTTACACAAACTCTTCACTTATTCACACAAACAGACATATACACAGAGACACATAAATTACACTCATTGAAAGCTAATATTCATTTTAAATGATTGCTTGTCAAAAAAAAATTTTACAAAAAAAAAAAAGAAAAATGACTAAGGTATAGTTATATATATTCATTGGTAATTGTTGTTTTTAATTGCATCTCTTTTTTTTTTATTTTATTTAAAGTTTTTAATTAACTGAGAAAGAGAAAGAAATACATATATTAATAATATTTTGATCAAAATAACTAAAAAGCATAAAGAAATAATAAAAAAAACAAAACAAATTATTATTTTTTAGTGTTTTATGAAGTAAAAAATATTTTAAAAGTCAATTAAAATGACTAAATAATATTATCTTTGTTTTTGTTTTTAGTTTAATTACTGCTATATTTTAAGTGAAAAAATACTAATACTAATACTAATACTTATACTCTAATTTTTAAATTTATTAACATTCTAATATTATTTTTTATTAATATTACATCATAAATAAAATTTATAACAAACTCCTAATAAATAAAATTAAAGTAAAATAAAAATATGATTTTTTAGATAAATGATATAAAGAAGTTGCTTTAAATTTTTGTCTCTTTAAAATTGAATAAATATTAAATATTTGTTTTAAAAATCCAAATCATTATAATCTATTATAATTTATTAAGAGGTTTCTTTTTTTATTTATTAGGAGTTTGTTATAAATTTTATTTATGATGTAATATTAATAAAAAATAAATTAGTATATTTGAATTTGTTTAAATTTTAACAAAGGTAATTAATCATATGCAAAATTGAAGTTTGCTATTAAATTCGACATATGAGTTCAATTATAATATTTTTAATTTTATTATTTAATTATTATACGAGGTAGGGTCAAAAAGTTCGCGGAATGGTCGCTTATAGTCAAGTATTTCTTAGCTGAAAGGGAAATTTTTGTTTGTGAGGTTGGCATAACTGGTAGTGAATGTGCTTTTGAGGTTAGCAGGCAGTTGTAGTTGGTTCCGTGCGTTCGGTGTTTAATATTGTAGATCGTAGTTTCTTTCTTTCGTCGGATTGTGCAATGTCGTCATTAGAGCAGCGTGGCAATATTAAATTCTGTGTGTTGCTGGAGAAATCACCCTCGGAGACTCTTGAGATGCTAAAAAAAGCATACGGAAATTCTGCGATGAAGAAAACAGCAGTTTACGAGTGGCATAAGCGTTTTCGCGACGGTCGCACAACAGTCAGAGGTGATTGAAAATGCGACGGAGCGGCTGAAGGAACTTTCAAAAAACGGCTTTCAAGAGTGTTTCCAACAATTATATGAACGGTGGAATAAATGTGTAGATGCAGGAGGAGAAGGGAAATAATGTAAGAATGTTATAAATATTTTTAATAAATTTTTAATAACCAATTCCGCGAACTTTTTGACCCTACC
The DNA here is from genome assembly GCA_963082975.1 of Labia minor. NCBI lineage: Eukaryota > Metazoa > Arthropoda > Insecta > Dermaptera > Spongiphoridae > Labia > Labia minor. Next base: position 15,200,145 of record OY720346.1, read on the forward strand.
TCGTATTAAAATAGAAGTATTATTTGAAAATATATGGGTGCCTCATGCAACTTGGATGGGTAAATGAATTAGACTCGAGTAGGGCTCAACAAATAAGTTTCTTCTAATCTTGGGACAATATCAATGCGGATTAAGGCCAAATCGGAGAACATTAGATCAAATCTAATCCCGCTAAGAACATTGAATAGTTCAGTACACCAATTATTATCACTCACAAGTTTAAATTAAATCGGATTTAAATTAAAATAATAAATATTTGAATTTATTTAAATTTTATATGGTTGCGAGGAGACCGAATAAGTTAAAAAAGTTAGTTTTAGTTTTATAGATCAAATAAATGAAAACTATTACAGAGAGACATTCACGCGAAATAATATTATTTGGGGGTACAGGGATCTGAGCCCTCCTGTCTAGGATACAAAGCTCGCCGAAAGGCTTCTGAGCAATTAGTAAAATATATAAAAATTTGTTTTAAACTAATTTTATAGCTTATATAAAGAAATGCATTTCTTTTATTTTTTAGGACTTTCTATTTAAAGAAATGCATTCAAGCCATTTATGAATGTTCTCCCCCATAAACTGTGAATCTTAATAGCAATGCTTAACTTGATCCTTTGCAATCTATATATGTACTTATAGATCACATATGCTATACATTAACACACATTCACTCAACAACACAATGTCTATATATAAATAAATATATATATATATATATATATTGAATAAATTATAGTACATACAGTCTTCAAGCTGTTACACTGTCTATTTAGTCTTCGGCTTTTGATCTGCATTGTGTTACATAGGGCGGTACGAAAGGGCGTGTCGATGACTGAAATGACGTCATGGAGACGGTTAATTTTGGGAAATAAGGGTGTGTTGTATATATATATATATATATATATAGTTTACATAGTATACAGAGGTCCTCCTTTAGTTGATAAACCTAATGAGACGCATATACATATATATAGAACGTTGTTCTCTCTCCGTCTGTGTCAAACAACGTTAGGTGTGGGGAACTGGTTGATGAAACTGTTTCACATTTATTCCAAGACAAGTTTAGTGAAGGAAACTTGCTATTTTGAAATACAAAAGCATTCATTAATGAAAATTGATGAATAGCGAAAGTAATGAAAATGGTTAAACGACATTAACAGATATATTGTCTTAATAATAATACATTTTCTAAAAAATAATCATTTTGTGTTAAAACTTATATACATTATTTAAAAGGTAAAATAATTGTATTGTGTTTATAAGGAATAAGCAATGTTAACGCAAAGGGGTTACAAATTGAGTCCTGTTGCGGATTCACCAAAAAAATTATGCTAAACAAAGTTAATGCAAGTAGGGGATACTTGCATTAACTATTTTTAATTATATAAATACAGGTAATCCACGGCTACCAGCAATCCTTTTTTTGAAAAGGAGATTAGCTTAACCTTTTAATTCAGCGGTCGCCAAACTTTTTGACCTCACGGACCAGTTAATCCCGCGGACCACTAATAGGATTTTTTAAGTGTTAAATATATTTATAAATAAAAATTGTGATCAAAGAATACATAAACATTGAGTTTTTATAACTTATCACGTATAGTTATGAATTGAATCATGTTTTAATGCATCTTAAAACATAACTTAACATGATGAGTAAGTATATTCCTCATTTTTCTGCGGACCAGCGAAATTTTCTCGCGGACCACTAGTGGTCCGCGGACCACCACTTTGGCAACCTCTGTTTTAATTCATTTAATACCTACCTAAATAATTAGGAATCAATTATTACCAGTTTGCTGGTTGGACTCAAATACCTTTTAAATTATAAGAAATAATTAAGTCGTCGCCAGGTTGAACACAAGAAAGCAGAAACGAGGTTTTTATTCTCTATATAAAGAAATAAATAAAAACACTGGAAGTTCTCCAATTCAACTCACCTGCATTTCTTAATGGAACAAGAAAATATTTATTAACTAAAACGAATTCAATTGATTTAAAATTAATATTTGTAAGAAATATATAAAATATTATACAAATGAGCAAAAAAGTAGTTACAACAATATAAAAGTAATCTTCAACACTAAACAAATTATTAATAACAAATCTAAATTATATAACTAAATTTGAGGTCGTTCAATATGCAAACAAAGAAAAATTTTAACCGGTGAACCTTAAATACACAATATTTCAAATTCTCAGTCCCGTGCCCGGTAGAGTTTTCCAAAATTTTAAAATAACTCATTAGCGGAGTGCCAATCTTGCCTAAACAAGTAATAATATAAAATAAATCTTTCAAAAAATCAAAGCAATATGAACTGGAAAATATAAATTTTAATTTAAGCTTCACATGTAATAAGTATAAATATGTTTAGAATTATAATTTTGTAATGATAATGGATTAGGTTTAGGTAACATTCATCTTGAAATGTTTTTTGCACATCATATATCTCTGCAATACAATATATGACATTTTTTTATAGTGTGTAGAAAGTATTTTAGCATGAATGTGTGTGTTACCCAATCTTAAGCTTTTTAGGCTGATTTATACTTAATAATGGTCAACTTTTTAAAGTATTAAAAGTTATGATGAAGTTTTAAAGAAACTATTTTTTTTTTTGGTTTAAAAGATTAAATTTCTACGTTAGAAAATATAAATGATAATGAAAGTTTCTTTTAATTGTAGGGATACCATAAAATATTGAGTATTCAGTATGTTTTATGAAAATAAAAGCAGCAAACCCACCTTCTGTCGTATGAGATTAAAAATTAAAAAGGGGAAATATATACATTAAAAAGAAAAAAAATTATAAAGCTATAATAAATATCCAAAATTAATTTTACCATTAAATAAGAACAATTTAAAAAAAAAAAAAATTAATCAACATCAAAATACCACTTTTCTCTTTTCTAAACCATAAAAAAGTTTTCTATTTTTATGACAAAATAAAAGACAAGTTTTTTCTTCTTCTTTTAAAAAAAAATTAAATTGATTAAACTTTTCAATTTTCGAAATCGCATTTTTTCACAATTCGTTTAATCAGGAAAGAGTGAAAAGAGCGAATATATGAAAAAAATCCCGTTTCGGTTTTTGAACTTTTGGCAACCGATCAAAAGCAACAGCGGAATTCATATTCAGTTCTAATATTTGATGGTTGGCTTTTGGTCCTTTAGTTAGATCATTTCCGTTTCAGGGATATTCAACCAATCAAATCATTCTTTCGCTTCACTAATTAAAAGTTACTTTTCATGACATTTTCTCTCAAGTATTATATGTATAAACTTTATCATTAATTAATTTCTAAAATGTTAACTGGATTAGATGAAGTTTTATCATTTTAGTAAAAAACATCTAAAATTTAAAATTCTCTAATTCAATTTATTGGTCAAAAGATTGAAACAATTTCTCTTTGGAAGAGTGATTTTTATCAAATTTATAAAAATAACATTAAAAATTTGTGGAAATTTTGACAAAATTCTAAAAAAATATTCATTTATAAAAATTATTTAATCAATTTAAAAAAAAAGTTTGTTTTAGTGATATATTTTTCAATTATTTTTTATATTTGTTTTTTTTATATGCAATGTCAATAAATTTAGGCTCAAAATTTTTATTTTTTTAAAAACTATATTGAGAAAATTCTTATTCGTAAATATAACAAAATAAGTTATTGATTAAAATATTGAACAGGTTAAGAAGTTCAGTGGTTTATAATCTGCCCTTTTTTTTATTATTTATTACTAGCTACACTTCAATTTCCCTCTCTACAATTTAATTTCTGCTTTTTTTATAAAATGATTTCATTTTTACCAAAAATTGATTATAAGCTAAAAAGAAAGAAATGAAAGAATAAAAAAAACTTTTTTGGCCTTTTAGTTTTAGTTTATTATGTTGTATGTTACCAAATAGAAATTTAAGCATATTACTATATCATGAGAAATTTGTTATTCTTTTCCTATTCAATTCAATTGATTAAACTTTAATCTAGTTTAATTTCAACTTGCTTGAATGATGATATTTACTGACCGCTTGTGGCTTCTCAGGACTTTGAGTTAAACATTAAAAGGGTTAAGTCCAGCGTCAGGTCGGAAGATGAGGAATCAAGTGCGTTGGATGGGAGAGGAGGGTGTCTGGTGTGTTTGCTGCCAAACGGGCGTAAAACGACTCCTGGTGACGAGTGAGTGGAGCGTTCCTACCCCCAATTTGAGGCGAAACATTTTGGCACTAATTAAAATCCATTACCGGAAGTTGTGCGGCTTAACTTTTGCTAAGAAGAAAAGGGAACTAAAGCGCATAAAGAAGAAGACGAGAAGGGAAAGGTCGTCAGGGTTATTAGTATTTGGAGAGGCCACGAAATTACACAACTTGCTAATTTAAATTAAAAGGAAAAAGGGTGATAGAGAAAAAGAAAAGAATAAAGTGAGATAGAAGAAAAAAAAAGAATAGAGTAATTTACTTTCTTAATCATCAATATAATTTCTATTCATTTTTTTAAATAATTTAAATATATATATATATATATATTTTTCTATTTTCAAAAAATAAATTATATTAAAAGTTTTGGGGGGGAATTTATTTATTTAATTATTGGAATTATAGTTATATTAAATATTGGATACAAATAATTTTTAAACTTTTTTTAAGAGGGATTTATTTCGTTTATTCATATATATACTATATTTATGATTTCTTAAACTTTGTTAGATATATTCAACGAACTTTTAGTTCGTTTATAAAATCTATATGACTGTGTGTCTGTTGCCAAAAATTTTCGATTTTTTAAATTTTGATTTTAGATTCGAGTAGAGCTTAAATTGGGAATAATAATAATATATGGGAAATTATCAACTTTGACCGCCGATTTGACCATGTCCCAACCGAATTTTAAAAAACTAAGACCACTTTACATTTACACTTTTTTAAGCTCTACTCGAATCCAAAATCAAAATTTAAAAAATCGAAAATTTTTGGCGACAGACACACAGACACACACATAGATTTAATATTATATTATATTTATATATTGTAATTATAAATCTTGAAAACATTTTAAAAACATTGTTTCTTATTTTGATTAAAATTACATTTTCATTCTGTAAATTAAATAATTTTATTTCAATTAAATAAATATCTATTTTTAAATATTATTTTGCTCTCTACATTATTTATCTAATTCTCACAATATATTAAGATCATATAAATTGGAATTATTTATGCAATTTTGCGATCAATATGAATAAAAGTTCATTGATAGTAATGTTTCCTAGCATTTCCAGATGTTTTCTTTTGTTTTATAAATTGCTATCAATAAAAGGTTATCAGAATAAGCATCCAACCAACATTTTTTTCGCATTTCATATCTCATTTCTCAATATTTTTCTATGATATTCATTATATCCACAATTAATCGTTAATGTGTTATTATACTGTCTTCTTGTTTCTCTGATTCATATTTTCTAATGTTCTCTAATATATTTAATTATTTTATTTTACTGGTTTTCCATTTCCAATTGATTTTACTTGCTTTTTTTAAAGCCGTGTGTGCGGTGTCAATTTTACTTATTTTAGTTTTTAATTAACCAGCATTCTTTAGTTGTATTTCCATTGTTATCTACCTAAAATAAGTGACTATCAGATGTAGATGTAATCTTTAAATAAATCATATGGTAGTCGCTTCATGTTTCATCAGGTAGAACCTACCACTTACCAATCTGGGGATATTAAGGTGATGTCAATAATACTTTCCCTACCACTTCCTGAGAAAGTCACATTCTCACAGATATTTGCCACTATCAAGTTCGCGTGAAGCAATCAAGTCTAGAAAATCAGAACCTCTCGCATCTTTCACATGGGATCCCCATTAGTGATTTTTAGCACACACATCCACATTAAATTTTTTGTTTATTTATACTAACTACTAACAACAGTCCGAAGAAAAATGACTACGCCTCGTTTATTGAAATATATATAATGAGATAAAAAGATATTTTATTCCCTTGTGTGGCTATCTTATTGAACATTCTAATTACAGAATTAATAAGATTATCTACAAACCAGTTAGGATTATAATTAATTAGCTTTCTTGGGCTTTCCACTAACAAGTAGTACATCTATTTTGCACCATTCTTTAGTAAATTACAGAATATATTGTACTCCATAGCTTGGAATAAGATTAATTTGTAGGAATTTCAGATTAATTTGACAATATGTTTGTCAATGGGTTTGTATTAACGCTTAATGCTTCAGGAGCTATAAACATAATATTTCGGCTCTAAATATAAATATATATATCCCAATTAAAATTTTTTTAAAAAAACCATTGACAAATAGTATTTGTAACAATAATTGTAAAAACTAATTGATATTCAATACAGCGTTGGTAAGAAACTTGACATAATTAAGCATCCAAATCCCCCCTCTCTCTTTCCCGATAGCTATAATTTAAAAGATTTTTTCAAATTTGGAAATAACACTGGTTAATTGAGATCACCTAAGAAATAAAATTTGATGATATTTATTAACTACACAATTTTCTCTTTATTCTTTCCTTTAACAAAATACTCCAGACTAATATGTAGGAGAATATATATATATATTATATTATTAGATATATATAAATTAATTTAAATTATATTTATTGAAAAAACAAATATTTTATTTATTTTCCTTCTTTCATTGTATGAAATTCCAACCTAATGCATTTTAAATATCTCCATTAACACTGAGATATTAATCAATTATCGTTTGTTTATTTTATGGTATATGAATGTTTAATTTCCTGTTTAATATTGAGAGATCAAATGTATATATAAATATGTATATATTTATATACATTGAGAAATATACCATATTATGTTTTTTTGCTGTGCAATTTTAATATTTAATAGAAGATAATATATATTAAAATATACCCATTACCTTTGAGAGTGTAGGTATGATATTTGTAAGCAAATTGATTGCCAACACTTTAAAGCAAATTCATTGGGTTACCGAGAAGTTAAGTGGAGTCATAATTGAACTGAAGGAATAAAGCATATATATATATATATATAGAGAGAGAGAGAGAGAAACATAAGCGAGTATGTGAAGTGAAGGGGAAGAAGGTTAAGATTTCCTTATATAATGGTCTCTTTAGTTACAAATATAGATCCAGACTGAATCGAAGTGAAATGAAGCTTTGGCGTAGAGAACAATAGTAAATCATTCAGTAACAGTAGAACAGCAATTATAAACTCTAAAAGCGAAAAAGAAAATCTACGTGTAGCGAGATGAACCATTCTTTTAAGTTATATTTTCTTAATATATATAAAATATAAAATATTTTAAGTGATATATATATATATACATATATATATATTATAGTGTACAAATTCATAAAATAATAATAAATGGGATGTTGGTTGTTCATAAGAATAAAATAATCACTTAAAAGAAACAGATAATATAACATTTATTCACTTAGGACATTAATTACATAAGATGGACGAAGCATAGTCCAAGCATCTATATAAACACAACAGAAGTGACTATCGACTCTCATCTTAGTCACAATCCATTTCCACCAGCGTGAACCTATCACAGAACAGTCATTCATTTCCACTCAAATTTAAATTTACACTACAATATATATATATCAGTATATAATATATATATATAATTTTACGTTAATTTAAGGAATTTAAAAAATTTTATTCCATTTAACAAATGGATTATTTATTGTGTATAATTCAGGGGAAGAATTGGATTTATAACATGATAAATGATATTTATTTATAAATTTAAATTAATAATGTTAATTCCATTTCAACCTCAAATATTTATCTCATTTTTACTCTTTTTTTTTATTTTTTATTTTTTTATTTTAATTTATTATATTTCTAAAAATATCATAATATAATATAATATATGTATATACAACTTTACTCACAACGGCATAGTGCTGCCACAAAGCGCTTGATGCTTGAAACTGCTTTCAGTGTGACATTCGTAAATGTTGTAAAATTGGGCAGGTACAGAGCGATAATATATTTTTGTTGATACCTTGCACTTATCTTCCATAAACAAGATATATACCATATGGAATATATTGTAACTCTAAAAGATAATTAAAAATTCAGATTGGTATTTGTTTCCAATGTTAGACTGTACTAAATTGATAAATCTTGCAACCTCAATCTCCAAATATGAAGTTTATAAATTTAATATTTGGTTTAATGTTAAAAACTTTTTTAAATCATAGATATTCAACTAATATAATTTTTTAATGGCATTATTTTATTATTACTGTGATATACAACCTGAATAACGAATTAGTTATAATAAATAAGGATTTTATAAAAAATAAATAAATAAATGTTGGTTTGTATATATATACTCATTGGTGATAAATTTGACAATAAAACATTCATTAGACCTTAATTAAGTTATATGATACTAATAAAAAATGGCAACCATTGGATTATTTGATAGAAAAAATAATGCACAAATGTTTTTAACAAAAAACGTAGATCAGCACTGTATTTAATGATTCATAAATTTAACGTTTTTAATTTTTTTTCCCTCTGCCTTTTATGGCAACATATTAAAAAAAATTATTTACTCTGTTTATTATAATGCATGCATTACGTGACTTTCTTTAAGGCTTGGGTTTTATTATAAATAATAATTAATTAAAAACAAGATATGTTTTTTCAAGATGAAACATTTGATTAAAGAAGAGGAAACTATGATATACTATTATATAAATATATGTTTTGTTTAGATATAGAGTAAATAAAATTTATTTAAATCTCTATGAATGTTCGTTGAATGTAATTAAAATTTTCACTTCTCATAAACAAAACATAGGATACTATTCAAAAATAATATCAGATCAAACAATTTTTATTTACAATTTTTCTTTTATTATTAATCTATTTTTTGAAATTATTTAGTGATTTCTTTCACAATATATCAACTACACCCTTTTTTAGTTTATTTATTTCTTTCATAGAAGCCCTGTTCTTGGAACCTTGTTTAGACCAACTTAATGGCCTTTTAAAATTTATTTCTCAGCTTATAGTACGAATAATGGGTTGAAAAAATTGTCTAATATCTTTTGTTAATTTAAAGAATATATATATATATATATCATTCACAAGAAACATACACAGGACATCAAATATATTTAGATGAAAATATGTTTTCCATGTTCTTTAAAAAATTCCATAAATCTATAAAACTTTAACAAATATCAAAAGAATCTTAAACAGAATGAGAATGCATTAGATCTAGTAAAGATATTGATCATGAAAACTAGAATATAATATATTTAATAATAAAATTGAATTAATGAATTACAACTTTTTTCTAACAAATATTCATAATAACATTTTAAACCAAATTCATTTTAATTTTTTCTATAATGTTTACACTGGAATATAACAATATTATTTTATGTTAGTTTAACTTTATTTATAATATATAAATGTTCAAATAGCCAATGTATATGTAATTAAATGAAACATTAAATTTTGAATTTTGAATTTTGAATTTTTTTTATTAGAATTTTTTATTATAATTGGTTATATGTTCTATTGATTTATATTATTTATGATTTAAATATAAATATTTAAATCATAAATAATGTGATCATCTCATAAAGAAGCAATATTAATATTAATATTAATAAAGCTAACCTTGACCAAGAATTTAATAAAAGAAAGAAACATCAACCAATAAAAAGCAGCCACAGAATGTAAGACCGCCCATAAGTCCTCCTCCTTGAACCTATAACAAATGAAGAAACAGATGGGAGGAGCACAGTATGACGTGTACTGACATTTATTTTATTATAATTATTAAAAAAAAAATATAAGCTGTTTAAAAAAATTATTATAATCAATAAAAATTTTTAACTATACCATTTTATCATATCATTTTTACCCAATTATCTGATTTAATATAAGAAGAAAGTGTGAAAAATGTAAATTTTTTGTTAATATCTTAATTCCTGAATATACCTCCATTATTGGTTCAAATATATATTTTTGAAAAGAAGATTACAATTTTTGTTTGTTCTTTTTTTACTATCTCGTAAGAGATTTTGATGTTTTTATACGTTTTGAAGGTTCCTGAATCTTTTTTCACTAAGGTTGAGAAAAATGTCTGTGTGTGTGTGTGTATGTATGTATGTATGTAACCAAGATTACGCAAAAACGGGTTGAGCTAGAATGATGAAATTTGCTACACATGAGCATTATTCAAAATTCGTAGTTTTCTATCAACTTTTGAAAAATGTAGCTCAACCGGAAGAGGGTCATTACTTACAACGTTTTGATTTTTTTTCCTCTAAAGTGACCGTAAAAATAAAGATATATATTTGATAAATTTTCACATGAATAATAATTGTATAAAACTGCTATATATAGAATTTCAGCTTGATTGATTCGCTGAAAGTACCAGAATTAATTTTTTAACACTGCAAATCTCACGCGCCAACACGTGACGTGGTGCCATCAACAAAAAGCCAAACATGCGCTGGTTTAATATTTATTATTTATAATTTATAATTAATTAAATTTAATTTAAATATAATATATTATGTTATTTAATCCTATTCAAATTGCGAGATAGTCGAGTGGAGACACTCCAGCTAATTTTACTTTATTTTCAGGAATTGATCTTTTCGAGGGTCTATGCTTCTAAATAGTAATTTCTAAGTAAAATCGGGAAAAGTTAAATTTGGATTTAAAGTATGCTTTTACTTTTTAGAAACTCTTTATATTTTTATTTTTTTAAGATTCCTATTATAAAATTTTAAATTTAGCCTTCATATTTTATTTATAAGTGACACTAGGAACAGGCATAAATATTATTTTTCCATCTAAAAAAGTTTTGCTTTTTTAATTTAACTCGTTTGTTATTTTTAATTGAAGAGGGTCTGAGCATATTCTAAATTGTCACATTTGTTGTTTAATGTACACCAAACACGCATGCATTTGCACGCACCTTTGCAATGCATTCCCCCCTAAAAAAGACGTTCTAAATAGCCTCTCTTGAATGTGTATCTCTCGCATTTGCCATTGTACTAAAGCCAGGGGTGTATTTACGACCCGAGTCGTCCGGCTTTTCCTTCCCAGTTGCTTATTTACGGGGCCTTTAATGGCCCTTTCTGTGGCTCAAGTCCGCCATCCACCCACCTAACGAGTACTACCTCTGCTATCACTACCCCCCCCCCCCCAAATCACTTGAATAATACAATGCCCATTAACACACCGAGTCAATTTTTTAATTCTTTCAACTATTCAACAGATTTTCTTATTCAACAAGTTAAAATTTATTTTTAAAAACATTCATCTACTAATTTTACTTTCATTAAATTAAATCAGGTTATTATTATATACACAAAATATATTTCGTTTTATTTAAAAAATTAATTTATATGACATATTTCATATAAAATTTGAATTAATTAAATACTAAATTAAAATAAATGTCACAATAATTCCTCTCATGATTCCACTTATCTGCAGACTTCATTTCTTAGCCCAGCCGAGGAACATAATTTTATTTATTGAAAGTAATTTTATTTCATTTTAAGTTTATAAAAATATATGAAAATGTAATTGTATTGATATATATATTGATATATGCTAAACAGTTGTGATTAAATTCAGCATCATATTGGTATATATTTATTTCAAAATTCTCAATAAACCTCAAAAGTTGACTTCATACATTTATTTATTTATTTTTATTTCTGTGTAAAATTTGCCTAAAAAAGTATTAAATAAATTTAACAAAATAAATATTTTTTTAATATTTACAAATATTACTAAAATAAAAGATTTTCTATTTTAAAACCTAGGATGTGTGATTGAAATAAAACAGTAAAAAATAAATTCAATTCAAATGAAATGTGTCATGATTCATTATTTAAATTCATATATGTAGATAAAATTCTCTATAATAGGATAATAATGTTATATTTTTATTATATATTATATAAATATAATTTAACATTTTTAATTTGTTTGTGATATCTGTGTTTCAGGTGAATTCAATTTACCAGATTTGTTTTATTATAAATTTTATTGAATCTAATATAAATTAGATTTATATATAAATAAATAAAGTTAAATACAATCATTTTGAATATTTATATCAAAAAAGTAGGATGATAGAAAATATTTGTATTATGTATTTGTAGAGCCTGAGATAATTTTTGTTAAATTGTCAAATAATCAAATAATTGATTATTTTTCGTCATAGGATTTGGGAAGCCTTTTAAAGAAAATTGAATATTTTTCTCATCTTGCATATTTCATCCTAGTAAATTGATATAAACTTGGACTTCTTTTTCGAAAAATATGTTTATCTATTCTGCAACATATATTATAATTTTCTATTTTATTTTTGCATTTAAATGATGTAGTGAAATATATTAGGAAACAATAAAAGCAATATAAAAAAGGTATAATTTTTTCCCGATTTAACTCTTAAACATTTTCGATTTTTCAATATGGCTTTAACAAATGTATCACCAAGTGTGGCCACCCCTTTTTTAATATAAGATATTAATATTATTATTTTAACTCATTTATTTTATTAATGTGATAAATATAAATAAATAAAGTTAAATCCAATTATTAATTATAGAATTATTTATATTTGAAAAAATTCAAATATGATATAAGATTTTAAAAAATTTTAGATAAATAATACCAAGCTATCAAAACGTAATTATTGTAAGTACAAAGGATTTGATGAGAGACTAAAAGAAAGAGACTGATTTTCTTTTTGCAACTGTTAAGAAATTCAATCTTTTCTCTAGCTCGAAGGCTGGCTGCAAGCGATAGAATATAATTTCCAGTTCGCTTGACAATATATTTTAAGAAAAGGAGAAAAAAAAAAAGAATTCGAAGGTTTTTTTTTTATTTTTTTAATTAAACTTATTTCAAAGACATATCAATCAATGCTTCCATTTTTTTTTATCTTCTTCTTATTATATAATATTTCTAGATATATATATTTTGGATAAAATCTTGTGTTATATTTTTATTTATTCTTTTTCATTGCTCTTTATTTATTTATTTTTAATAAAAAAATATTTTCTTTAAAGAAATTTGTTAAGGGTGGGTAGTGAAGGACGAATAGTGGTGTCAAAGGCTATAAAAAAGCCACTAAAGTGTATTGACTTCTAATAATGGTACAAACAAGAATTTCCACCCATTTGCTGCCATTAAACAAATTCCCAATCTTCAAAAGGTCGTTTGAAGGCAAGCGAAGTGAGAAAGGACCAAAAAAACAAAATGGCGACCCTCTAGAAGGATGAGCCCGCTGTTGGGGGGTGGGTTTGAAAAAAATGCCGGGACAAGAATTCGCCATTAGACCAACATAGAAGGAGCATCGGAGGAGTAGTCTGAGTACTATCTATATAGGCTTGACAACACGCAAAAGGCTATCCCCACCTCCTTGGAACAGGGAATATCTATAGGGAGGACCTCCGCTACATAATCCGCATTTTTGTTTGTTTTTTTTTTTATCCTTCATTCTATACAAAGATCTTTCATTCGCGTTGCGGTTGTTTAACGAAAACATACTTCCTTTTTCTACGCCAATAGACTGACTAGATGTCTATTTTTCTATAGAAAAGTGATTACTCTTTATCTCTAAACTTAGATAAGATTATTTCATTTTCATTATATATATATATATATATATATATATATATATATTCTATTTATTATACATCCATAACTTGTTTACCAGAGGTACAATATATTCATTCACTTATTTCTCATAAAGTGAAAGACGTCCATCCAAATCTGGTGAATAGAAAACAAGATGCCAACATTTGAATTAAACCATACTTGCTGAATTTGATATTGGAATATTAAAGTCCTGCCATTTATCAAAATTCAATTTACTTACAAATTTATACACATAACAATAATATTTCAATTGATAATTTTATTATATAAATAAACGTATAAATATATATATATATAATAATATTAATATTAATAATATTATTACCGACCGACGATAGTAAGGGAGGTATTGTTTTCACACCAAATTTCACATGTGGAGATTTTTACATATCTCCACGAATCATGCATTTTCTTAACAGAAAAAAGTATTTTTAGCATGATGTCTGTCCGTCCGTCTGTCCGTCTGTCCGTCCGTCTGTCCGTCCGTCCGTATAGATGTGTACAGCCTGAACGGCTGAACGGATTTTGATGAAATTTGGTATATTTACTTAATGCATCAGTGGGATGAATTGATCAACTTTTGGTGCAAATCCGGAAACCGGAAGTGGTAGTATTAGCGATCGACGATAAGAAGGGAAGGGTTATTTTCGCACCAAATTTCACATAAGGAGATTTTTTTACATATCACCACGAATGTATTGGTTTTATCCTCGGGAAAAATCATCTTCATTATGTTTTTCTTAATTTAAAATTATATGACGTCACCCAGCCCTTCATGACGTCACAGCCTCGGGTAACGCCGGCTACTTAAGCTAAATATTATAAATAAAATAAAATTAAAAATATTTATGTTATATCCATATCTGTTTTTTATTACATTAATAGATATATTAAAATTATTTGAAATTGTTTCTGTAGCTGGAAATTAATTTATTTCAAACCGTCGGTCGGTTCGGACCTGGCCACAGGTCAACTTATTTTATATTTAACTTAAAATATATTATATAAACTGATATATTGATTTATTAAATTGATTAACTCAGCCAGTATTTCTCAACCTTTCACTATATATATATTCGGTTTTTATTCATAATTTACGTCACGCCCTCCGCTTACAATAAATTGTATTCAACAATGCATATTGAGTAGATTCTGTTTTTAAACTAGGTGTACTTTCATTTCAGTTAATCAAATTTTTAATATAATAATATTTTCTTTTGGTTATTCTAGTGCCTCACAGGTTGAAACAATAGAATAATTGTCAATAATTTTTTGTTTAGAAATAAAATATGTAGATTTAAAGATAAACATTTTATTTATATAAAATCTGTAAAATTCGCTCAAATAATTTAACAATTTAAATATTAAAAAAACAAACCTTACTAAAATAAAAGATAGTTACTACCCTATGGTCGGAATAAAAGAGTATTCAATTGAAATGAAAAGTGTCAAGATTCAACATTTCAACTCATTCCTATTTACTTAAATTAGATATTAGAAAAATAACGCGAATTCAATGGTTCAGTCCATCAACTATTCGTAGACTTTAGCAAAGTATATATGACTCTTTATATCAATGATTCTCAACCTGGGCGATCGACATCTTAAAAATTCCTTCCTCCTTCGTTATTCCTATTTAGACTTTTTGCAATTTGTATCTTGCTAATAGACATTGCCTCCGGGGCCTGGTCAATTCTTTCTTGTCTGACTTATTTATATTGTCTATTAACGATACATTTTCATATTGAATATTTATTTTCTTGATTTGCTGATCATTTTCTGTTAAATTTTGTCTATTTGCGCCTGCCTCGCCCGTTCTGTTTAAACTAGCATCCTGTTTTGCTAAAATCAGTTTCAAGTCAGCTAAATTTCTCAAATGTTGATAAAAATCTACGAATTTTGAATAATGTCCGTTTTCCAAATTTCATTATTCCATCTCAAACCGTTTTTGAGTAATCTTGTCTATATACACACATAAACACACACATAGACATTTTCCTCAACCTTAGTGAAAATGACTCAGGGACCTTCAAAACGTATAAAAACATCAAAATCTCGATATCGAAAATTTTCGTGATCGCAATACTATCTCTAGCAAGATCGGAAAAAAATATAAAAACATTTATAAAAATAAAATAGATTCCCTTTAGTGAGTTAATCAAATTTTTAAATAATATTTCCTTTTTGATTTCTTACGCCTTCTTCTAATGTGACCCCACTCCAATAAGTCGCACCCTAAAGGTTGAGAACGCTGGATTAACTACAAGGATTTGGAGTACCAAATTAATTAAATTAATTAAATAAAAGATAAGTTATTATATTAATATTCTAATGTTATCGAAACAAAACTCAATTAATTTAAATAAAGCATTTACGGATATATGCTATAAAATGGTTCACTTTTTTAATAAATATAAAGTTCAATTAATAATTACCTTTTTATTTTGATGAAATAGTTAGTCTTTTTTTTTGGCATTTAATTGATAACAGTCCCAGGGTCCCAGAATGAAGCCGCATCTGAATCAGTTCATTCAGCCACTGATTTAACCCATCTTCCTCTCTTCCTTTCTTCCCTCTCATCCTCTTTGGATCACGAATGATAAGGTCTTTCAATTTGTATTCCATCCTCACAACACACATAACTCACAAACACGCACTGCCACACAAACATACGCACACACACACTACCATATTACTCCATCAAATATACTTACACATGTTCCGGTTGGAAAATTGAATATGTTTTCAAAAAAAAAAAAAAAAAAAAAAAAAATCAGCCACAGTATGATCAAATCAATGATAAATTAGTTTACAATCCATTCATGTTGATGCTTCAAGAAAGGAGGAGGGGAAGGGTAGAAACACGAAAACGACATAACCAAGGAATATCTATTAATATTAGATTTTATTTTCTCAATGAGTATAATTAAGAAAATACACTGAAAAAATGAATTTTCAAGAAAATTAAAAAACAAAAACAAAAACAAAAATAGTTATTATTTTAAAATTAAAATTAAACTTAAATTAACATCTTAAAAAAATAAAAATATAATTTGTTAAAATTGTTAATCAATTTTTAATATTCTTGTTAAATTATTTTTTTAAAAAATTTTTGTTTTGATTATATATTATTAATAATAATAATTTCAATCAATAAAATTTAGTCTCCTTCAAATAATGTTTAAATCATTTTATTCTCGTAATCATCATATTCTGTTTTTCCTATGATTTTTTCATTTTTTTTTTCTTGAAATTGATTTTAAATTAAATTTTATTAATTTAAAGTTGATGAATCTTATTCTTTTATATTAAGGAATGCTACATAGACATAGACATAGACATTCCATTGAATTTTAAAAACATTTTCGTTTTCTTATGTGTAGTGATCGCCTCAGGCATTGTCTTTTATGTGGAATAATTAAATAAGAGTATCAGTGAACGTAGATCGGTTTTGTTTTTCATTTGATTTTGATTAAAATTTTACCCAAAAAAATAAAAAAAAAAAAATTTACACATAATCCATTTTATAAGGAGAGCTTGTTATTTCTTTAATCTAAATATTTATTGATAGATTGTTAGGAAGAGAAAGCAGAAATTACATTGCTTTCTATTAATGTAAGCGGAATTTGTAATATTTAGAATAAGTCAAATGTAAAAAAAAAAAAACTCGAGGCTGGGTCAATATGGCTGACTGGGTTCCTTTGAGACGGAACCATTCAGCTCGGCAACCTTTTCAAATGCACCCACCCACACAGATTATATATATATTTCATTTTGTACTAAAAGTGGAACGAGTATTTGTGAGTGAGAGGAGGAAGGATGTTGTGTGGTGGATGGTTTGAGGTACTAGAAGATAGGTTTACCAAAATGAATCGGTAACCGTCAAGGGAATAACACCGGATCTTTATCGCATTTCTTCTCTTTATTTTGTATTTATCCTTACACAACCAAACCACTCGAGAGCCCTTTTAACTTAGATATTTTTAAAGAGGAAAACTCAATTTATTTTATATAGATATATATCAAAATTTATATTTTGTATAACATATAATAAGATAATAATAACATTAGTAATAATGAAAGTATTTAAATTATTTATATTTTATCTTATGTATATATATATATATACATCCTCCATTCCAAAAGAAACCGAACTTTAAAAAAGAAATAGTACCACTAATGCCATCTGTTGTAATATTTTACCCGTAGATGACTCAGTCCCTCATTGACAACTGGTATAAATTTGGATGCATACAACAAAAGTTATTGCGTTTCAAATGTCAGTGTGTTTTGTACATCGGTCGGAAAATTATTACTATTGTAATTGTAAGCCGGATACCACCTTGATAACAATTCTCTAATTTTATTAAACTTATTTATTTAGCGATCTTTAAATCTATCATAATAATACATGGATGTCAACAGTCTCAAGGGTGATGTAATTTTTTATATATGAAAAGTCGATCCTGAAATTCGTCATAAGTATAAAAAACAAATCAATATTTTTTTAAAATTACAATTACAAGAAATAAGACACATAATAAAACAAGGGAAAAATAAGGGAGAGATATTTTTTCCTAATAGTCAGTTATTAAAAAGGATTATTATTAATTTATTTCAACATTCTTTTTAAACTGAGAAAAGAAGATTTAGAATTAAAATCTAGTTGATGATTTGGATTAAAAAAATCAACAAGGAAAAAAATCTGAATGAACAACTCGTCTTTTGACTTCATTTATGCGTTATAATTATCTTCTTAATTAAAACCTTCAGATTATTATAAGGCTCCTTCTAACAGGATATACTTACTTGCACTTCAATTCTCTTTGTTTTTTGATCTTATTATTTTATTATGAATATTTAATATACCATCTACCGGTATGAAGATATAAATGTGTCTATAGGGAACATTTGTTGTGAACTAGCCTCAATTTTTTTTTTTGCTTATTTGTTATGACATCTGTCAAACATTTATTAACAAACAAGTACATGTATTAAATATATGAAATCATTGAACATCCAACATCATATTATTTCATCGTATTAAAAATATGTAATTTTGTACCAGAAAGTGATGTATTTCAGAAAGCATTAATTTTTTGTTTTCATTTGAAGAAAATTGCTTCAAAGTCGCATAAAATGCTTGTTGAAGCATATGGTGATCATGGTGTATCAAAAGCAACATGAAAAAGGTAATTTCAACAATACAGGAATAATAATTTTCATGTGAGAAATGAAAAACATGGAAGATACCAAATAACTATAAAAATTGTAGAAAAATTATTTTATTTGGTTTTAGAATGAATTTTTAACAAATAATGTGACATTTAAAAAAATCCAGTATAAAGTTTTTTATTCCCATTTTAAGTGCATATATAAAATTGCAAAAAGACAAAAACATCCACTGAGAATATTTTCAATTAAAAATCTCACTTCACATTTCTTTCTTTCTTGTTATCCCCTCATTGTAGTATTTTATTAATATTTGACGAAAAAAACAGTAAAATTCACAATAATCTCTTCCATGAACAATAAGATGAATGTTTGTTTTTGTTTTATTTTTTATTGTTTTCCCTTTCGTTGAATGTTATTATTTGTTTTTGTTTCATATTATGGTTAAAAAATGACCAATTTGGCAAAAACAGAATTTCTAAAAAAGGAAAAAGAATATATATTATAATAGCAAACACACTTTGCAGCTGGATACAATTTTCTTTGTTGAACAGATGTGGCCATCCTCTATCTAAAAACAGATTCAGGCTTTTTTTTGTATTTATTTATTGAAAAGTCAATGTTTTTATTTTTTTTAGAATTTATTTTTATAAAAATATAAACTTGTCGAATTAAATATATACACATATATATATATTTATAAAAAATAAAGTATGGTATGGTATTATTCATTGTCGTTGAGAGATAGCCCACTCACGCCACTTTAAATTAATGAGTATTAATTTTACTTTAACAAATACTGATACATAATCATAAAAAAAAGTTTGTTATTTTTATTTATTTCCAATAACTTTTACTCGAACAGGTCTTTTTATTTGCAAACCAATTTTTCCACTTTTTAGTCAATCACTGTCAATCAATGGAATGTTGATCATAGTTATTATACAGGTTTTGTTGTTTATCCTGGACATGACATTAAATATACTTACTATACATCTACTAATAGTAGTCTCGTAACTGAAGGGAAATGAGAGAGAGAGAGAGAGAGACCAGTTTGCAAGGAAGTCTGTCTGTCATTTTCATTCATAACTTCCAGAAAGAAGAGGTCTCCCTCCCGTGAATCTCTCTAAAAGTAACAAAAATAACTTTCTCTGAGGTCTGAGTTGAAATGCAACTAATTAATTATCAGGTCAACAAACTTACTATCTACAAACAATGATGACGGAGGTGTTTATAAATGTATAAATATAAATGTAAACTTTTTGAAGAAAAATTAAGTGGTATCATATATATATTGTAGATTAATAATGGCTATATATAAATATATATATTTGAATATAATATCAAAAATAATTTATTGTTAAGATTTTATTTTTTTTTTTTATTTTTATAAATTACCACTTCCAGCTAAACAAACTTGATATCTTTTTATTCTGATATAATTAGATGGTTTTTATTAATAAATAATATGATTTAATCGCCACAACAATTTTAAATAATATCACAAAAAAAGATAAAGTAATAAATACTCTTTTGATAATTAAAAAAATTTGATATCTTATAGTTTTTGCTTAATAAATAAATTAAATATGATTCCATTTTTTACCGACCGACGATAGTAAGGGAGGTATTGTTTTCACACCAAATTTCACATGTGGAGATTTTTACATATCTCCACGAAGCATGCATTTTCTTAACAGAAAAAAGTATTTTTAGCATGATGTCTGTCCGTCCGTCCGCTGTGTGTCCGTATAGATGTGTACAGCTTGAACGGCTCAACGGATTTTGATGAAATTTAGTATATTTACTTAATGCATCAGTATGATGAATTGATCAACTTTTGGTGCAAATCCGGAACTCGGAAGTGGTAGTATTAGCGATCGACGATAGTAAGGGAAGGTTTATTTTCACACCAATTTCACATAAGGAGATTTTTTACATATCACCACGAATCATGCACTTTTTATTGGTTTTATCCTCGAGAAAAATCATCTTTATTAGTTTTTTCTTAATTTAAAATTATATGACGTCATCCAACCATTCATGACGTCACAGCCTGGTCTTACATATATATTATAAATAAAATAAAATTAAAAATATTTATGTTATATCCATATCTGTTTTTTATTACATTAATAGATATATTAAAATTATTTGAAATTGTATCTGTAGCTGGAAATTAATTTACTTCAAATCGTCGGTCGGTTCGGACCTAGCCACAGGTCAACTTATTTTTTTTTATAAAACACTTACGAAGTAATTAGATTGACATTTTTCATATATATTGTGAAATTAAAAATATTTAAATCAAAAATTTTATATCATTGGTAAAATGAATAACAATATCATCTTCAATAAAAAATTTAAATTGTTTGAAAAAATAATTAAATAAATAAATACTTAAAGATCTATAATCTAGAAATATATAATATAAATTAAGGTTGCATTAAAAGGGTTTCATTTCATAAAATCTATTATCCCATGTTAAATTATATAAATTCATTAATTTATCAGTTATATCAGATATGTATACCTATATAGGTATATATGTATTGTATATACATGTAGGGAATTTCGTTGTCTAGGGGTTGTTTAGCAAAAAATATCTGTTTTGTTTAAATGGATGCAAAAATATCGTTTTATTGAATGAATATGAACAAGATAAAAATACAGTGTAAAGATAAATGAAATCGTAACTTCTTCGTTTCTTGAATACTTCTGGCGATGTACAAAAGACTGAATAAACTCTTAACTGTAAACTGTCGACTGTAAACTGATAAACTTAAAACTGACTGAAAACTCACTATAAAACTAACTAGAATCGTGCCGGTGTCCTTTTTATAAGGAAGTCCAAACAGCTGGAACTCGGCTGCTATTGGTCGGTGGCAAACATGAAATCAGAAGAAAAGAAGGGAATTTCTTGACGAGAAATTGCATGAACTCTATGCATCTCCAGCCATAATTAGAGTTATAAAATCGAGGAAGTTTAATGGGCTGTAATGGTTAGAATAGGTGAGAAAAGACGAAGGAACTTGTTTGGGCAGACTATATAATGTGGTACATCAGAGAGTTAGGAGAGAAGATGAGTGGAGTTGGTTCATGGTAGGGATAGTTGGAAGAATATGGTTCCTGCGGCCAAGAACTTTCGAATTCCGTAGCACCAGAGAGATAAATAGATTGAAAGTTATTTTTTAAGTTCATATATTTTATTTTAAAAATTTTCCAAAATGAAACAATAAATTAAATGGAAAATTGTGTGTATATAAAATTAATCACAAATAAATAAAGGTCACTTAGGGGTGCCGAGGGACTTGTTGAGGGATGAAACGAGGTGTTAGTTGACTGGTTAGTGGACATTTATTATTGTCTTTTAACAAATTTGATTTCATTTACAGTTTAAATAAAGAAAAATTTGTCTAAAAACGATTGATGGAAAGTAATAAATTTTTAAAATGGGAACATTATTTATTTTATAGGACACAACAGTCACAGGGTGGCTTCATTGTAATTTATTTTAGTGGGTGGTCACATTAATAAATAAGTTTCTGTTGTAGTAGGTGGTTGAAAGAAGGAAGAATAAGACAAGAGAGATATAAACACGCCAGGAGGCCTCACTTTTATTTTCTTTTATTTTTACCTCTTCCACAACAAACACACCCTACACTCCTCAAACACACTTTATTCTCCACTAAGTGAAAACAATTCGTAAAACTTTATATACTACAATTATGTAAGATCGTGAAAGAGAATTTTAATGTCTATCTGTTATCATTCAAGAGAATGCAGACTAAACAAAAAAAAAAATCCCTATAAATTCCATAACACTAAAATTTCCAGATGTAACAATTAATTTTTTTCAAATTAAATTGGTAAATTTACATTAATTATTACTAGTTATGATTTTAAAATTAAAATAAAAATTTCCCTACAGTTGAATTATTATGTGTATTATCTGTAAATTTTTTTCTCTCATGGCATATTTTTACCAAATTAAAGAGACATTTTTATTTATTATACAAAAACAATACTAAAATATAAAAAAAATAATAATATTTTAACAAGCTCCCTCTTTTTTGGAAAAAAATATTTTTCTAATTAGCTTCGTATCATAGTAGAAAATAATAAACACAGGTTACATATTCGCTTTAAAAACTTTCCAATTTACAAATTACAGTTCGATTTTACTTTATTTTCTTTTAATTTTCTTTTTATATTTATTTACTAGTATTTTTTAAATCTTTTAATTAAGAAAAAAAAATGTGATAATAATATCAATAATTCTTATAGAATTTATAAATTAAACTTGGAATGTGAAAATAGAGAAACCTTCAATGAATCTAATAAAAATTATTATTATTATTATAAGTAGAAAACTGCCATTTCTGATAAGCACAAAAGTTGCATTTTTTATGTACTAATTAAAATTCAGCTAACAAACACTAAAAGCTATGTGTATGAGACGTCTTATAAGAATGAATAGGCAAAACACCAACATTTGCTCTTTTATAAAATATAATCTTCGTACTTGTATGTTTATAATTTCCCTAAAAAAAAGGGTGGAGGGTGAGAGAACATGAAAGGTGGAATAACGATGGAATTGAGGGATGAAGGAATTATAGATCCTTTGGCCGTGCATTTTTTCTTCTTCTTTCGCTTCTATGTTCTTTTTTTTGCAATACATTCCTATCTTTCACCCCTTTAAGACTCTCTTACGAGAAAGACGGCCATTCTTATAGTCGTGTACTTTTGGCTATGTTATGCCATCCATGTATGTTAGCATAGAATTATACTGGCACTTTTTTCAACTCTCGGTTCCGGTTCGTTTCTATCCCTCGGGATAGAGACAGAAAGAGAAAGAGAGAGAGAGAAAAGAAAGAAGGAACAGGAGTCAGAGTTAAGATTTTTCGAAAATTATATTTCCTTTGTCCAAGATATATATGTATATAAATATTATATTATTTAGAAAAACGAAATAAAAAAAAATTTGAATTAGCATATTTAAAATTTATTAATCGTACTTAATAATAATCTAAATGAAAAAAAAAGTTTAACTATTAGATTCATACATAAAATATTCAAATAATTCTTTTTGTATAAGTATATTCAAAATTATAAAAAGTTTAAAAATATCACTTGGAAAAAATGTTAACAATTCATAAAAGTTAGTTGCCTTATGTTTTACGATTGAATGTATAATTAATATAAACAATGTTATGTATATTATTTTTATATTCTTTAAAATATTAATAAAGTACAATCTTTTTGTGATGTTTCTATTTTTTATTCTTTATTTATTTGTATATTTTATTATATCTAGCTTTTATAAGAATTAATATTAAAAAGAATATAAGAATTATGTATATAATACTCATTTGAAAACTATTTTAAAAAAAATTTAAACATGTTTCTGTTCTAGATTTGTATTTATTTATCTAACATCATAATTAATCTACATTTAACATTTTAATTTAGAAGATATGTTAGTTTCAATTTCATTGATAAGTTAAAAAAATAACAATTTTCCGAATTATAAGTAAGAATTAAGTCCGGGTTTGTGGATGAATAGAATCAATTATTACTAGTTTTCTTTTTATATTATTATACTATTATTATTATTATTATAAGTATAATATAAAATAAATGAATTTTTTTTATATATTCTATAATTCAATTTTCTAAAATCATATGTAAATTGTTTTCTAACATCGACTGATGTTTCCATCTCTTTCTGATTCTTATGATTCATCTTTAAAGACGTTATTGTTATTGTTTCTCTAGTTAGTTAACGTTGTCTCGTTTTCACCACAAATTTAGGTCCCAATAGATTCGATTAAGATATCAAACTTGGACGCATATAATAACAATATGGCTCTTATGAAATTATTTTAATGTTTCAAGGATAAAATCTTTTTCAAAGATCTTTTTAGGAAACAAGGTATTAATTATATTTACAGTAGCCCTATTCAAAAAATCAAATAATAGATATTTTGCTAAATCGACAATTTTTATAATTTCAGAATATTAGCTTAAGTTATGTAATTATTTATTTATTTTTATTCTTGTCTTTCTTATTTATTCCCTATTTATGCAGCTAGCATCGTGAATAAGCTCCAGATTAGAATTTAAAAGATCCATTCCAATGCTGCATACAAACACTTATTAATTTTTGTGTTTAATCAGAAACTTCTTGAGTGATCCTCAGAAACAGTTCGTTTGATTGGTATTCTGATGCGAAATAGTGGTTAATTAAATAAAACGAATAAACTTTTATTTTTGAACAATTTAATTTATTAAAATTTAGTATATAGAATATTAAAATAACGTAAGATTAAAGGAACTGATAGAAGATTCAGTTTTAAAATAATTAAAAGAATATTGAGAAAAAGAAATATTTAAATTGTAATTATGAATATTTAAATTAATAAATTAATTACAAGAAATAATTTATAAATAATCATGATCACTTAAGAAGTAAAATAATACTTAAATTTAATTGTGCTGAACTTGTTAAGATTTATAACAAATTCAGAATATAATTATTAATTTAATAAAATTAATGAATATAAATTTTAATAAAAAATATATAATGTATAAATACCTGTTTTTAATAGGTTTACAAATAATGGTCTTTAACAAGATAGTTAAAAATATACAAAAACTGTATTGTATAGGACCACGGGGCTTTTATTTTTGAGCTAATTAAACAAAATTTCAATTTAAAATATTACAATTGAAAAAGCAAATGAATAACAGAATAAAATTGTTTTTAACAAAAAATTTAAACAATCTAAAAAAATAGTTCTAAAGATTAACAAATTTATTAATAAAATCCAAAATGATCTTATAAAAATAAATAAGTGGCCTATTTCAAATAAAAGTAAAAAGTGATACTTGCTTGGTGAGGTTCAGAAACAGAATGAGATAGAAACTACGAGCTCTGCGAGGAAAGTGAGTAAAGTTAGCAAGTGTTCTTGAAGGGGTTTACCTTCTTAATAAGACTTCAAAGCTATTAACTTACATTTATAAACAATTATTATTTAAATATTTACTTTTTGAAATTACGCATTGTTCGTAAACACAGCGCCTTATTGAAAAATGTCGTCAAAATACAGTGTTCTGACATTCGGAAAGTACACGTCGAAATCTATAAAATTACCAATTTTCAAAACTCCCGGAAAATTTTCCAGGTAAAACTACCAAATGACTGGACTATTATTTCATTTATTTCCTATTCAATTAATTTATTAGCTCTCGCTCGTTACATCATTGCATCAATCTGATTTAAATAAATGGAACTTATGGTCTCAATAATACATAAATATATAATATAATTATATACAATTTTTTTTTTTATTTTTTTTTTTTTTTTTTTTTTTATATAGTGTGTAAGGGGAAAGCTCTACCAGCCAGAGTGTGGGGTCTTCACCCACTAAAAAACCCCAGTCACACTTTCAGTTTCGCCTATGCTACCTAGTGATCTCACGTTCTAAGTCGCAATTCTTAAATCGTTTCCTTTTAGTCGTCATCTTTTCATCAGTCTGGGTTCCAGGCCTTTTGTACATATGCAATTAGTATGTTTTGTTACACAGGAAGAGGTAGTTCGCCTTGCGCCCAACCCCCTATACTTCGGAGGACCAATTAATTAAATGTTACATCATTGCATCAATCAGATGAAAATGAATGGAACTTGGGGTCATCAATAATAATAAATAATAATAATAATAAATATTAAATGATATTTTAGTGAAAAAATATTAAATATTATAAAACTATCTAAAAATTAATTAATAAAAGAACAAATGAATAAATAAAAATAATAAATTAGTAATTTAATAAAATATGCACTCTACGAGTTTCGATTTCTCGAACTCGTGCTGGGAGCCCAAGACTAAAATCCCTAGACTATTGGTCTTAAATATTTAACAGGAAAAAATAACAATACTACTACCAAGTAGTATTTTTTTTTTTGAGAGATTAATAAATATAATATATTTTATTAAAATAAATATTTTAAATTTTTATTTCGAAATTAAATAATAAATTTTAAAATATTTTAAATATAAAAAAAAATATTAATACAATATCAATTAAAGAAAAAAAGATGGTTGTCATTTGTGACGTCATCCATATATAAATTTCAATTAAGAAAAAACTAATGAAGATGATTTTTCTCCAGGTTGAAACCAATATAGATCGATTTGTATTTATAAATTTTATCTATGATGTGAATTTCAAAAAAAATAGATCGAGCGGTTTCTGAGAACCCATTTACAAATATATTTACATACATATATACAATTTTAGCTAGCATAATAACAAATAATATAATAAGATTAGATAGATTTATGATAAAAATTAATTTTTTATTTTTAGATTTATCTTCATGTCCGATATATCCAATGGAAATGAATTATTAATAGATTTCTCTTATTTTATTCTTAATCTTTTATTATTTAATCATTTTTGTTTAGTAATATTGCTTAGGTAACTAATTAATTTGACACTTGATCTGTTAATTTTCAGAATGTATTATCAATGAAATTAACCTTTTGATTATCTTGTATCTTTATTTATACTTAAATTTCTCGATTAATCTTTTCACGACAAGGTACTAAAAAAGACATTCTAATAAAGCAGAACAATGGATTGTTATTGTATTGTAAGTTTGACTTCTTCAACTTTTTGTTATCCTATCTTAAACAAAAGCCGATTGGGTTTTAAAATTTGATTTATTATATTATTATTATTATAATAAATTATTATGTTCAGCAGTGTTGATGAAAATTAATATAATAATGTGAGGGTAGGAGGGTTTTAAAGGGAAGAACAATTGGAAGAAGGATTTGAATATTCCTCTTTCTAGGTGATGAAGTTAAATGAAGCGAGCGTGAGTTGGGAAAGAGCGGTTGGAGAGGGGAGACATG
The DNA here is from genome assembly GCA_963082975.1 of Labia minor. Taxonomy (NCBI): domain Eukaryota; kingdom Metazoa; phylum Arthropoda; class Insecta; order Dermaptera; family Spongiphoridae; genus Labia; species Labia minor. The sequence goes on from OY720346.1 coordinate 15,227,933, forward strand.
GGGTTGTTATTTTCTGTTGTTTTCGACGAAGGTTAAGGTGACAAGAAGTGTTCTCTCTATATCTCTATATATGTATGAATGGCAAAAAGCTCCCTTCTGGCTGTTGTTGGCAAGTCTTCGCCTACCTTATTTACGCGTGTTCATTAACTACTCTCGAAGGGCCCTGGTAGTTTACCGAGGTGCTGGGATGGGTGACAAACTTAACCGACTTCTTGTATGCCTGGCCGATTTAATTCTCTTTAGTACATACAAACATATACTCAGCCACACATATACAGATCGTGCAGTACCATGAGCGTCTTGCTATCATCAACCATTTTCCTATTTTCAACCCTCTTCTCAACTCTCTAGCAACTCTCAGCCCATATAATAATGCAAACTAGCTCAGATTTGTCTGTTTACGATAGATAGCCAGCCAACTCTATTTGGTCATGATACGACCGCCTCACTGCACACACAACTACTATTCTCCCACGAACCGCCCGCACCCCCCACCCTTTGACGCTCTATCTCATTAAGATGTCTAAACCCCATTCGCCCTCACACAATATTACTAAAGTCCATTTCTGACCATAGTACGGGATTCAACCCCAGGGTTCATAATAATAATTAACCTTCAATAGAGAGACAATTAGCTCTATTAGAACAATATTGAAACACTATTTCCTCTGAATAGTAAAACCAATTCAATTAACTAATTATATTTATTTCTTAATTCTTAATCGTTTTCAATTATTTGATCATTGTAATTGATCAAATATTTTGTATTTATTTGTAGAATAAGAATAAAGTATCGGTCTTACACGATTAAATATTATATAAATACATACATATTTAGAGATTAAATAAATATAAAGAATTATATATTTAAAGCAGTAGTTTCTCAGAAATTTCACATATCAGCAGGGCCGCCCTAACCACAGGGCTAATTGGGATATAGCCCTAGGGCGCAACCCTTCTGGGGGCGGCATTTTTTATTGGTTTATATATTTTTACTAACCATTCTGTGTAATTTCTTATGAAAAGGGGCGCAAAATTTTAGGAGCCCACGGGCGCCGAAAATCTTAGGACGGCCCTGCATATCAGATAATTAGTTTAAAATATAAATATGTATTATTTCAAAAAAATTGTTGTCAAAAGTCAAATAAAAGAATATAAATTAAAATAAATATTATTAATTACATATATTAATATTAATTAAAACAAATATCAAATAGAATTAAGTGACATTAAATTTTTTTTGAAATATTTCAGAGTTTAAATTTTCTTTAATTATAATCTATCTCTTGGTCATTTGTTTGATAACCATCATTATTCATATTTTATATAAATTATTAAATAATAAACTAATTTAATAATCAACCAAATAAAATTTAAATTTAGTAGAATTGAACATAATAAAGACATATTCTTTGTAAATAAAATCTATTGTTTTTGTTTAAACAAAAGGTCAAGATTGTAAATACTGTCAATTGTTATACAATGTAAATTGTATTTAAACTTTTTACTTAAAAATTACATTAGCTCACATTTTTCATTTAATAAAAATACAAAAGTTTTCTTTTATAAAATATTATTTATAGTAAAGGATAACACTATATTAAAGAAACAAGTTTATTTTATTTCTATTTATAATAATATCCGTTGTTTTTTTCTTTTCTTTTAAAAAAATGAAACATCGTTTTTGAATATATGTTTAATATTTATTAATGTTTTTTTTTGACTTAAGCTAGACATTTGTATTTTTATCATGTCTAATGGAGGGACGAAGAGAAAGAGGGCGAAAGGCAAAGAGTAAGGGGTTCAAAGGACAAAAGGGTTGAAATAGAAAAAAGGGTGAATTGTTAAGAATGATATGATATTTTAATAACATAGATAAATCAAACGAAATATTTTTTTAAAATATTAATAATTTTTCTCCGTTTAATACTGTTTAATTGTATGTTGTATAAATCATTCACACCTCTATTCTACTTTATTTAAATTAAATAGCAGTAACTTAAAAGAATGATGTGATTGTGAAGATAAAACTGTGTTCATTGAATTCAAAGGATATTATTGTATTTATAAAATATTCTAATATGGAAAAAATTTCATTGTTAACTTCCATTCGCTAATAGAAGAATTAATTAATTTTTATTTCAAAAATAAAATAAATTTTTTTTTTAATTGAATTCATAATAAATATAAGTATATATATAATATATATTTTGTTTTGATCAATTTTGTTTTTGTTTTTTTTTTTTTGTTTTATTTTATTTTTAAAGCAAATTTAAAGAATTGAAGTAAATTTAAAAATTAATTAAATGCAAATGCAAATGAATTTTAAATCAGGTGTTGATGTATCGGAAGGGCAGGAAAAAAACACATTAACAAAGAGTGCGAAGGAAACCCTATTAGCATGCCGTTAAAAGCTATTTAAATAAAATAATCAAAAAGAGTGACAGCAAGAGAGAGAGAGAGAGGAGGGGGGGAGGAAGAGAGACAGAGAGAGAAACGAAAGAAAAGACAAAAAAAACAACGTTCATGAGAAAAGACTTTTGCATAGCTTTGGACATTTAAGTGTATAGTTTGTTATTTTTCTGATTACAAGTGAATGGATTTTCAAATTCGTGCACATTGTGATGGCTTTACATTCCCCCTTTCTCTCTACCTCTATGTGTGTGTGTGTGTGTGTCTGTGTTTGACTTGTCTATTCATTTATTTTTCAATTTAAAATAATAGGAGGAGATTTGTATTTAAATATTTTTAGATCAATCATACTGACATTTAAAATTATTTTAAAATTGACAAAAACAAAGTGATATATGCATATCATAGGATATAACTTTCGCTTACCACACAAGTTTTTTTTATTCGTTTTTTAAAATTTTCTCCGAATATAAAATTCATTCATAGTTTATCTTTTTTTCCCTTCTTTTACTACACTGTGAGAGAATTAATTAAAATAAAAAATAAATAAATAAAAATCAAACAAACTTAAAAATTTAAAAATTCGACATTTAAGTTTTCTTATAGTATTTCAAAATGGATCAAATTTATTTATGAAATAAGTTAAATAGGTGTCTAAGCACTTATTGTGACAAACCCAATTCCAACTTCGATGTTATATCTTATTGGCCTTGAGTTAATGGCACGGCTACTATCGCTTCAATAGAGCTAGAATTAATTGAAAGGGTCGGTGACGACTGATTAAGGTGCAATCCAAAATGCTGCCGAACAAATAAAATAGATTTCAATTTATAATTTTATTTTATTAAGAGTTATTTACAGGTTTCAGTTAGTTTAAAAGTTAATTTAAATATTAAAGATAAAAAATGGATAACCAAACCCAAATGGATTAGCAGGAATGAAATCCAATTATCCTCGTTGTAGAAAGATGACCCCGGACCTTCAGATTCTCTCTCCTGGTGCCTCAAAGTTGATGTGGGAGGTTCTTCAAATAATTCTCGTGGTTAGCGTGGGATGCCTAGTGCTGTGTATCTCGGATGTATTCTCGAGGTGAAACGCAGCCCCTTTTGATGAATGGGTTGAATCCACGTGATATGAGGGGGAAGGTGATCAGACACCGATGGATGATTTTACGTTGAGTTGGAGAAAATGTTTAATTGAAGATATAAGGAGGCGACAGGGCAGAGAGGACACTGAGGTGGAAGTCGATGTGTGATGGTCAAGGTTGAAAACTCAAGTGACGAAAAGGCCATAGGAACAAAAGATGCATATTGGACAAAAGGCAAAGAGGTTGTTAATAAGATAGAAAACTAAGGGAGGGCTATTGATGATTGCAGCCTAAACACACTCCCCCCCAAAAAATTCAATAAAGAGGAATTTTTTCTTTTGATTAACCGGAAATTATACTTGGTCTGGGAGGATTATGAGTTTGTTCACGGGCCGAAGATATGTTCCGTGTGCGGTTTTTAACCGAACGACACGTATAACATTATCTGTTCCCGGAAGGATGTCAACCACTCGTGCCATTGGCCATTGGGAAGGAGCCATATTATTCTCCTTTAAAATTACTAATTGATTTACTTGGATGTTAGGGTTAATTGCATTAGATTTATATCTATTTTGTAATGAACAAAGATATTCGCGAGACCACTTATTCCAAAAATGATGGAACATATTTTTTTGTAAGTGGAAACGTCTTGATAGTGACATGATTTTTGAATTAATCTCAGATTCTAATGAAGGAAGTTGTTTTAAAGGAGCTCCTATTAAGAAGTGTCCCGGAGACAGGTAATCAAAGCTATCTGGTTCGGCAGTGAGAGGAGTAAGTGGACGTGAGTTCAAGATTCCTTCTATTTGGCATAAAAGAGTTTCCATTTCTGAGATAGTCAAAATCTGATTTTTCACCACTCTTTTTAAATGAAATTTTGCCGATTTGACGCTTGCTTCCCATAATCCACCAAAATTAGGAGAATAAGGGGGGATGTATTTCCACTCTATTTGATTTTCACAAAAGAAATCTCTTAGAAATTTTGATTTAATGTTAGATATCAGGGTGTTAACGTCGGATCGGATCACCTTGTCTGAGGAGACGAATGTTGTTCCATTATCACTATATATGATGGAAGGGAGCCCTCTGCGGGAAATAAACCTTTTGAAACAGTTTAAGAAGGTTTCAGTGGTGAGGTCAACACACAGCTCAAAATGGACAGCCTTCGTTGCGAAACAAACAAATACACAAGTGTAAGCTTTAACTGGTTTTGATCCCCGAGTGAGTTTTAGGTGTATAAAAAATGGACCGAAAAAATCAATCCCTGTACAATTGAATGGTCTAGAAGGGATCACTCGGTCTGAGGGAAGACTCGCCATGTATGGCGATATGCGATTCGAACTATTTCTAGAACAAACAACGCATGATCTATACACTTTACGAATTAATTTTCTTCCTTGAGGGATCCAAAATTTAGAGGTAACAAAGGCTGATAAGGATTGGGGTCCGCAATGCAGATATTTGATATGTAAGTATCGAACAAGGAGTGTGGTAAAATGTTCTTCTCTGGGAAGAATAATGGGATGTTTCGAGTCGTATGGCAAGGATGAATTTTGTAGTCTACCTCCAACCCGGAGGATTTTGTTTTGATCTACAAAAGGTGATAAACATTTTAATTTACTTGAAGGGGGGAGTTCTTTCTCTGTATTAAGTAAAGACAACTCTTGATAATAAACTTTACGTTGTATGAAACGGGCTAGATCGAGAGAAGTGTTATAAAAGTCTTGGGCTGTTACTTCTTTCCTTGGTTCGAATAAGGTTTTTCGTTGATGGTAATAATGTGTAGTGTAATAGTGATATATGAACAGTTTTTTGTAATAAATGAAGTGTTTGACGAGTTTTATATAATCAGAAGATCGGGAAATTAATTTTAAAACTGGGTTATCATCTAAAATTCGGGGTATTGAAATATGGAAGCAATGTAGATGGGAAAGTCTTTTATTTTCGGTAGATGGTAGCTCAATGTCATTTGTAAAGGTGAATGGAAGGGACGGGGAAATAAAATAATCAGAAGGCCCAATTATCCAATATGATAATTGTAAGAATCGTTCGATAGAGATGCCTCTGGTACCTATGTCGGCAGGATTATCCTTACTGGGAATGTGAGACCAGGTGACAGGTAAGGAGAAGCTTTGAATTTCAAATAATCGATTTCCTACAAAAGGTTTATATAAATGGTTGGGGGAAGTGATCCAAGTTAAAGTGATTATCGAATCAGAGTATAAATGAATATGATCGAAAGAATGATTTAAAGCCGGTATAATGAAGTTAATGTATTTTACCATGAGGTGAGCAGCCATAAGTTCTAACCGGGGTAGTGAAACCGATTTTAAAGGGGCAACTTTGAATTTAGAAACTAATAAATTTGAATATATGTAATCAGAATTTCGATATCCAACAATATAGAGAACGAACCCATAAGCTTGTTCACTTGCATCAGAGAAACCGAAAAGTTTATAGGAAGTACAGTTGTCGTTGGTAATACGTCTAGGTAGTAAAAACTTAGAAATCAGGGGGATGGATTGTCGGAAATTAATCCAAATCTCCTGGAACGATTCGGGTACCTCGTCATCCCAATCCAATTTTAAAAGCCAAAGTTTTTGAAAGATAATTTTGAAAGGAATTAAACAAGGGCTGATCCAACCAAGAGGATCATATACTTTTGCTAGATCGGACAGAATGGATCGTTTGGTAAGTTTAGGTGAGGAAGGAATTAAAAATTGATAACCAAATGTGTCGTTTTCGGTGTCCCAGGAGAGACCCAAAATGCAGGTACTATCTCCCATTTCGACAAATTTGGATTGTTTAGTAAGGATATTCTGTTTTGTTAAAGAATCTAAAACAGATTGAGAATTAGAGGACCATTTGTCTAAGTTAAAGTGAGCACTATTTAATACGTCATTGAGTTGAGTGGTCAATTGGATTAAGTCTTGTTCTGTATAAGCCCCAATTAAAAAATCATCAAGATAGGAATTTTCCTGGATAATTTTTAATATTTGAGGGTATTCTTCCTTGACATTTTCCATCACATGTTGAATGGATCGAATAGCCAGGAAAGGAGAGGAGGTAATCCCAAAGGGAACACGATTAAACTGGTAGACATCTATGGGGTGTCTGGGGTTATCTCGCCAAAGCAGTTTTAAATAAGATCTATCAGGGGGTGCAATTACTACTTGATGGTACATTTTTATGATATCCGTGGAAAGTACGAAAGGATAATTTCGAAACCTCGTTAAAACAAGTCTGATGTCATTTTGTAAGGCATCTCCAATTTCGAGAATGTCATTTAATGATAGTCCAGAAGTAGATTTAGCGGAACCATTGAAAACCACTCTAATGTTATTGGAATCCCTTTTAAAAACTCCATGATGAGGTAAGTAGAATTCGTTACTTTCATTTAGTGGGCGACTAGAAACCGGGTATAATTTCTCGATGAATTTAGATTCTATCAGGTTAGAGATATATTCTTTATATAAGTTGAAGAATTTTGCATTTTTTGAAAATTTAATTTCTTGCGATTGAAAAGTTCTTAGCGCAGTGTTATAAGAGTTGCCTAACTTTGGGGGGTCTCTTTTGAATGGTAAAGTAACCTGTATATGTCCATCTGGAAGAGTTTGAACCGATTGCTTGAATAGGTTCTCCGCACGGGAAGGTGGTTTTGTGATTGATGTAGGGACCGGTTCTAATTCCCAGAGCTTTTGAATGTCGAGGGTAATTTTCAATTGTTCTGGTGTAGGTTGACTAGTAATTTTTTTTGCTTTTAATAAGAAATTTCTAAGTGTATCCTGTTCAGGTAAAGCTTCACCAAGGACCACCCAACCGAGAGACGTGTTTTGGGCTAGGGAATTTCCATTAGGAGATTTAATAATTCCTCCTTTGAGCAATTTTGTATAAATGGAGACGCCTATTAAAATATTTATATTTTTGGGAAGATAAAATTGGGGGTCAGCTAAGGGGTATTGAGACAAATAAGAAAATTGTGATTTCTGTAAAGGTTTTGAGGGAATGTTGATGCTGAAATTGTCAATTATACTAAAGGATTCTGTTAAACTAAATTGAGAATCGATGGGGGAGCCGAGAGTCAATGTAACCGATTTTTTCGAATGATCCAGACTTACGTTGTTAAGCCCGCTAATTTTTGTGTTACTGACGTTTGATTTTAATCCTAAAAATGAAACTAAGTCAGATGAAATTAGAGAGACTTCTGATCCGGAATCAATGAATGCGTGTAATTTAACCAGTTGATTTTGATAGTCTCTAACGAGAATGGTTACTCTGCCAAGAAGGGAAGTAAAATTGTCGGGAGATGGAATAGACTGGAGGGCATTATTGAATTTGAATATTTCGGGAACCGTTTTATTTTCTAATTCTGTGGAATTTGTCTCCGTTAACAAGGATTCATTCGAGTGGTCGCTATCCAAGTGTAATAATGAATTATGGGGTTTTCTACATAATTTACAATTAGTTAAAGGGCAGGTTGGAGCACTGTGAGTAGGATTAAAGCATTTGATGCATAGTTTCCTTAATGATACCCACGTGTTCCTCTCTTGAACGGGTGTATTGAGAAAGGCTGGGCACGCGAATAGTTTGTGCTGCTGGTTACACATGGGACAGGAAGAGAATCGGGAAGTAGACAGATGGAAGTTATTTCTTACTCCAGGTTTCGTAGATCTGGTGAACTGTTCTCGGTTCCTATAGGATCCCTCCATACGTCTAGCTGATGTTTCATTCATAGCTTCGGTGTGTAATTGAATAAATGACAAAACCGACTCATAATCTGGGATATCCTCCTCATTCCCAATTGAGAGAATCCATTTCTCTCGTAGTTCCGGGGTCATCTTCCGCATGAGTACACGAACTACAATTGGATTCCAGGCCTTTACATCGTAATCCAGATTTATGAGTTGCATAATGGTTTCCTTGAACAAAAGAAATAAATTATTAAAATCAGAAGCGCTGTTATTTTGCATTGGCTTGCAATCCAATAATTTATCTAACAGAGAAAATATAATCCGTCTTTTTTTGAAATATCTCTCTTTTAATAATTCGACTGCTGTTTTATAATTTTTGTCACTCATAGGTAAGTTTTTAATCAGATTTAACGGTTCTGAAATCAAGCATGATTTCAAATATTGTAACTTATCAAGGTCACTAAGAGCAGGATTTAAATCGATTGAATTTTGGAAAGCTGCCCAAAAGGAGCACCAATCCAAAATGTCCCCTTCAAAAGTGGGTAATCTAATTTTCGGGAGTTTTATGTTTTGATTGCGTGTTACAATACTTGACTCCTGCTTGACTTCTTCTGAGGTTGGATTAATCTGATTTATTATATCGTTGATTACATCCATACACCCATTGGCCTCCTTCATCAGTTGATTACAAGTGGGATCGTCTTTTAAATTGTTTAAAATGATTTCGGTTCTGAAGGATACGAGATCATTTATTAACTTTTCTGCCCTTTCCATGTACCGTTGAAAAAGAAAAGAATTCAAAGGAAGCTTTCGCCTACTATTCATTGTATTGAAATCGTCGTAAGCTGCTTCTAAAACATACCATCTTGTACTCATTGATTCAGGAGTTACAGCCATGTTATATTAAGATATATTTAAAGGTTAACAAATGAAAAATATTATAATAAATCCAATAGAATTAATAGACTGAAATTTAAACCAAATGGGGTGGATATATGAATTACAATTTTAAATTTAGAAGTTAAAATAAAGTAAAATCAATTCAAATTGTACCACTGCACGTGTAAAACAATAAACAAAAAAATTAAATTAAAAATATTTGAAACAGATGGCGTATGCCACGTGATATGGTGACGCTTACAAAATCCAATATGGCGGATACCACGTGATATAGTGACGCTTACAAAATCCAATATGGCGGATACCACGTGATATAGTGACGCTAACAAATTCCCATATGGTGGATATCACGTGATATATTAATTTAAAACCATTTAACTTATCCAACACAAATTAAACCACACCAAAATCTTTTTAAGTCGTCCCTGTTCGGGCGCCAAAATGTCTAAGCACTTATTGTGACAAACCCAATTCCAACTTCGATGTTATATCTTATTGGCCTTGAGTTAATGGCACGGCTACTATCGCTTCAATAGAGCTAGAATTAATTGAAAGGGTCGGTGACGACTGATTAAGGTGCAATCCAAAATGCTGCCGAACAAATAAAATAGATTTCAATTTATAATTTTATTTTATTAAGAGTTATTTACAGGTTTCAGTTAGTTTAAAAGTTAATTTAAATATTAAAGATAAAAAATGGATAACCAAACCCAAATGGATTAGCAGGAATGAAATCCAATTATCCTCGTTGTAGAAAGATGACCCCGGACCTTCAGATTCTCTCTCCTGGTGCCTCAAAGTTGATGTGGGAGGTTCTTCAAATAATTCTCGTGGTTAGCGTGGGATGCCTAGTGCTGTGTATCTCGGATGTATTCTCGAGGTGAAACGCAGCCCCTTTTGATGAATGGGTTGAATCCACGTGATATGAGGGGGAAGGTGATCAGACACCGATGGATGATTTTACGTTGAGTTGGAGAAAATGTTTAATTGAAGATATAAGGAGGCGACAGGGCAGAGAGGACACTGAGGTGGAAGTCGATGTGTGATGGTCAAGGTTGAAAACTCAAGTGACGAAAAGGCCATAGGAACAAAAGATGCATATTGGACAAAAGGCAAAGAGGTTGTTAATAAGATAGAAAACTAAGGGAGGGCTATTGATGATTGCAGCCTAAACAATAGGTGAATCTTTGTGAAAAATTTGAATATCTTAAATATAGAATTTCATTTTCGAAAGTACATGAATAATTTATTATATACATTATATGTAAGTTACTGATGGAGGTTTTCAGTTATTATTGTAGGAATCAAGTTAAAAAAATATCCTAAATCAGATAGTAGATTATATATATGTAAGATTTGCGTAGTTACCTCTATTCAAATGAAAGACTTCAACGTTTAATTAATAGAAAAGGATTTATTGAAAAAAAACACAATGAAGTTTACAGCACAATAAACGTAAAACAATATAAATTAGTTCGTGGAGCTGCCGTGGATGACTCTATCGTGGTTCGCCTCGTAATCATGGCGTCTACCTCCTTGTACCTGCGACCTTGAAATATCTATAAAAATTTTCAAAAAAATGTTAATGAAAAATCGATTTCAGTTTTTCAAAAGAGCGAACAGACAGACAGAGAGACAGACCCCAAGTGAAGTTAAGAAAAACTTTATAATTATAAAAATAAAGAGGTTACTTCTGTCAGAACTTCAAAGCCATTGCTTTTGTTGAAGAACTATTTTAATTATCATTTCAGAACTGAAACCGTTTTTTCCTCCAAGCCAGACATTTCGATAGGTATAATTATAAAACCGAGTTGACAACCTAACAGATTTTATTCAAATTTTTTTAGTTTATTTATTTAAAGAGATTACATATATACAAAAAAAGTATATCTCTTTCTCCACACCTTTTAACAGAGAAATTACAGAGGAAAACATCTTAAAAGAAATACCAAACATAAAATGGTAAATAAACCAAACCAAAAATCAAAAAATAGTTGTAGTGAGAATTTAATATAAAAAATTTTAATTTTATAAAACTGTTCATGAATTAATAAATATTATTTATATTTGATTTAACGACATCCGTTTAAGAATTGTTTTCTCAAATACTCATATATTGAGCATCGAAACATTAGGAGGTATAAGATCCTATAAGACAAATAAAAAATTTAATTTATTATTTATTATTTATATGTATTTATTATACTATGATATCCATAACTTTATAGAAATATTTTCTAAAATGAATCCTTCAAAATATTTTTCTCAAATTTGTCCTTACGTTAATGTTATCCCTGGCTTGGACAGATGGCTGCCTAATATTGTGTAATGTTCAAGAATTTTAGATAAGATGTTTGTTAACACAGGCGGTGTCTTTACAATGCCATGTAATACAATATCTTGTTATGTCAGACATAAATGCCCCTAACAATAGGATAATTATTATTATAATATGTACAATATTGTATATAAATATATGACATACTGCAAAATCTCATAAATAAATTACTTATCTAATTACTAATAATATTTAATTTTAAAGTTATAGATATCATAGTATAATAAATAAATATAGTATAATAAATTAAATTTTTTATTTGTCTTAGAAATTACCTAGTTGTCTCCATTCAATAAATTAATTCTCAAGACTGAAGCATAATTTTTCTCCACAAAAATTTAAAATTGCTTTTTGTTTTTATAAATATTAGCTTGGTATTTTGAAAAATATCTCACAATCAGTTAATTTTATGGTGGTAAAATAATTAGAACAAACTTTAATTAAAATATTGCAATTATTTATCCCTTTCAATGACACGGAATAAAACAATCCATGTAAATAGAAAGAAATCAATATATTATGGAATTTTAATTTTTCAAAAAGTGGTGATAAAAATACCTATATAAAATTCTTTATTTATTTTATATATAAATATGTTTATTACCTAATTTCCTTTTTACCGACCGACGATAGTAAGGGAGGTATTGTTTTCACACCAAATTTCACATGTGGAGATTTTTACATATCTCCACGAATCATGCATTTTCTTAACAGAAAAAAGTATTTTTAGCATGATGTCTGTCCGTCCGTCTGTCCGTCCGTATAGATGTGTACAGCCTGAACGGCTCAACCGATTTTGATGAAATTTGGTATAATTACTTAATGCATCAGTGGGATGAATTGATCAACTTTTGGTGCAATTCCGGAAACCGGAAGTGGTAGTATTAGCGATCGATGATAGGAAGGGAAGGGTTATTTTCACACCAAATTTCACATGAGGAGATTTTTTTATATATCACCACGAATCATGCACTTTGTATTGGTTTTATCCTCGAGAAAAATCATATTTATTAGTTTTTTCTTGATTTAAAATTATATGACGTCATCCAGCCTTTCATGACTTCACAGCCTGGTCTTACATATATATTATAAATAAAATAAAATTAAAAATATTTATATTATATCCATATCTGTTTTTTATTACATTAATAGATATATTAAAATTATTTGAAATTGTTTCTGTAGCTGGAAATTAATCTTTCAAACCGTCGGTCGGTTCGGACCTGGCCACAGGTCAACTTATTAAAAGTTGTTTTATTTTGTTATTTATTTAAAAGTAGATATTGTATTTATATTAAAAAATCGGCTTTATTTATGGTTATTAATTATTTTTTTATAATAAGACTGTTTTATTTTAAATATTTAAATATATGCATATATACGTTTCAGAGGTGAGATATTTTTCATTATTTAATACATAATCAGAGTCATTTAATGTAACATCTGCAACATGCAAGAAAGGGAGGATCTTATACCTCCTAATGTTTCGATGCTCAATATATGAGCATTTGAGAAAACAATTCTTAAAGGGATGTTGTTAAATATCAAAAATATAAATAATATTTATTAATTCATGAACAGTTTTATAAAATTAAAATTTTGATTATATATACCTAATTTTAACATAAATTTATTTATTTGGTACGATTAAAACTTCTATATATTGTATATATATGTATATATATATATACATAATCACTGTATTTATGGGATAAGTATGAGGAATTATTAATATTTTATTAGAGATTTTTGAATGAATGTAGCAATTTAATAATATTAATAACTATCCAATTAGTATTCTATAGGATTAGATAATATAATAATAAGAGATTAAACATACAAAAAAATATTTATAATAGATGGTATAATTAATTTCATATTTTAATAATCAATAAATACTAGGAAAATAATATCCCAAGAGCTATAGACATTTATTTTAAAGAGTAATGAATTTACATTTTATAGATGGATTATATACTTTTTTTTCAATCCGTGCATAAAATGATATTTTTCTTCAATTTGATAAATACATATTTTTTTTTATAAAATACATTTTTCATTATTCTATATTATTATATTCGAATGTTGAATCTAATAGATATATACCTATAAATAAATAATGTTTTTATTTTTTTCCTCCAAATATATTAATTGACTTTTTTGGATTAGAATTATTAAAATCACTCAAATTTGAATATCTCATATCATTTTTTATTTTAATTTTAACAAATGTTGTTTAATTTTATGTTACAGGTAAGCAGTCATTCGTAGTTTTTTACAAGAATTATGTAAGTAAGTAATATGTTTATAAATATTATACATATTTAATCAAAATTCGTAATAAAGTAGTAAAATAATAGAACAATATCTTTTCATAAGAAAATTATTTAGTATTGTGTAAAAACATTTATTTAACTATTAAAATAGATTTATTTTGCCAATAAGTGTTAAAATCACTGTAGAATACACAAGTTAAAATTTTAACCATAGATAGGACATCCACTGTAATTCAATGAAATAACCGTTCTTTGTATTTAGTAGGACCCTAAAAAAAGTATTTTTTAACAGTAGATATCTATAATATTATACTATTGATTAAATGATAAATCATAATTATTATTATTATTATTTTTTTTTAATTTTTCATTTTATTCTTTTAAAATGAAAAGTGAAAAAAAAAATTTTTTCTAATTGCATTCCAAATTATTGTTTTATAGCCATTTTTCATAATATGATTTTAGTTTTTTAAGAGATTTTATAAAACTTTTCCTTATTTATTTTAAAATAACTTTAATTGTAATTTGAATCAGTTTAAATAAAAATACGTATTAATATAGTTTTGAAAAACAAATAGATATCATACATTTTTTACCGACCGACCATAGGAACCAAGGTAAGGATTGTTTTCACACCAAATTTCACATGTGGAGATTTTTACATATCTCCACGAATCATGCATTTTATTAACAGAAAAAAGTATTTTTAGCATAATATCTGTCCGTCCATCCGTCTGTCCGTCCGTCCGTCTGTCCGTCCGTATAGATGTGTACAGCTTGAACGGATCAACGGATTTTGATGAAATTTGGTATATTTACTTAATGCATCAGTAGCATGAATTCATCAATTTTTGGTGTATATCCGGAACCCTGAAGTGGTAGTTTACAAAGTATTAATTTTAATATTCATTGTCGGAAATTTTTCATTTAAAATATAGTAGTAATTAATAATTGAGTAACTAAACTAAAATAAGTTGACCTGTGGCCAGGTCCGAACCGACCGACGGTTTGAAATAAATTAATTTCCAGCTACAGAAACAATTTCAAATAATTTTCATATATCTATTAATGTAATAAAAAACAGATATGGATACATAAATAATAAATATAAACATTTTTAATTTTATTTTATTTATAATATATATGCAAGACCAGGCTGTGACGTCATGAATGGCTGGATGACGTCATATAATTTTAAATCAAGAAAAAACTAATAAATATGATTTTTCTCGAGGATAAAACCAATACAAAGTGCATGATTCGTGGTGATATATAAAAAAATCTCCTTTGGTGTGAAAATAACCCTTTCATTCCTATCGTCGATCGCTAATACTACCACTTCCGGTTTCCGGAATTGCACCAAAAGTTGATCAATTCATCCCACTGATACATTAAGTAAATATACCAAATTTCATCAAAATCGGTTGAGCCGTTCAGGCTGTACACATCTATACGGACGGACAGACGGACAGACGGACAGACGGACGGACGGGCAGACGGACGGACAGACGGACGGACAGACATCATGCTAAAAATACTTTTTTCTGTTTAGAAAATGCATGATTCGTGGAGATATGTAAAAATCTCCACATGTGAAATTTGGTGTGAAAACAATACCTCCCTTACTATCGTCGGTCGGTAAAAATAAAAACCAAGATAATATAATTGAATCATTTTAATTCAAGTTTTAAAAATATTTTTTTTATACATTATATATATATGTTACGGTAAAAGTAGATATTGTGGCAAATGTACACATTTTCCGGTAAATGTGCACATTAGCCTCCTCATTTGGGTAATGTGCATTCAATTAACATTTACAATTTCAAATAAGGGAAATGTACATTGAATTCACAATGACCATGTCGTTTTGGTAAATGTGAGTAAAACGGATCCCAAAAATTTGATTTGCGTTGTTTTGTCTAGAGATGACGATAAAAATTTATATAAATTAGGAACTAAACAGGGAATTTTAAAACAATCTTATTCTAGGCATGAATTCGCCATTTGTGAACAAAAGTTTATATCATACGAAGATGTTCCTCAAGATGTTGAGAAATCGGTAAGAGAAATTATAGGAATGCAGTCCCTTACTGGTCGCCAAGGTTTTAAAAGATGCATCTGTTAAGGAACATGTTCCTCAAAAAAATGCAGTTATAAAAATGCTGGAATATTACGTAATTCCAAGTGCCACAATAGCAATTCTTGCTAAAATAAATAGCACTTTCTTCATTATGAAATTTCTATATGTTCCTTTATAATTTTATAAAATTTAACTGTTATAATAAAAAAAAGTATGTTAATATTATAATTATTTGTTTGATTCCGATCGTATTGGTCCTAAAAAACTAGGACGAAAATAGTATTTATGAATATTGGGATCATAAGCTACGACATATTATATGTAATAAGTATGTTTTGTTTCTCATTCACATTTTTGAATTAAAATAATTTTCGTTATTAAAGCTTTTTGTATTATGTTTATTTAAATAAAATTTTTTTTACTGCAACAACATTTTTAATTTACTTGTATTCCACCTTTCCTTAAAATACGAAGGTAAGAGTATACATTTACCAAAACGTAAAGGCAGGTGTACACATTTGCCGGGAAATGTACATATAAATTATATTCAGTTTACTTATACCTAACTTTTGTCACGGTAAATGTCCACTCTTGGGAAATGTATACATTTTCCGGTAAATGTGTACATTTCCCAAGATTTACATTTTCCGGTAAATGTGTACATTTCCCAAGATTGTACATTTACCGTAACATATATATATTATAATGTTGTTTGGAAATTTATTTATTTCCAATCGTCAGTCGGTTATGGGCCTGGCCACAATATTATACAATATGAGTTATACATAAGTTTATTGGAAATGAACTATCATCCATATAAATGAAGTAATTTCTGATCTTGTTTTGTGATAATTCATATTAAAAATTCATTTTCATTCATTTAAAATATTTCAATTCTTATATTTTTAATGTAATTTTTTGAAATAAAAATAATACTGCTTATTTATAATAAAGAATCTTTCGGTTTCAATTTGTATAATGAATTACTTCAACACACTAATTTTTATACATATTAAGATTTTATTTATTTGTTTTAGTAATATTAAATAAACTAAATACGTTCTCTTATTCTTTATTCAATTATATCCTCATAAATATCTTATTCAATTAAAATTCTTCCAAATGGATATTTTCTGAAAAGGCCCGAATCTGAGGGATTAATATATACCCTTCTTTAATAATATTCAATTGTACAATAAATCATTAAAAGTAGAAATTAATGAAAAATGAACAAAGGCATTAATTGTAAAAAAAAGACCATGATAAATGAGCCTACTAGACGTTAATTATTTTAGTATTGTATAAATATATATATTATATGTATATATGGTAAATATATATATATGTGTAAACATTAATATAATAAGTCACTCAAAAATATGTAAGTATAATCATGCAATAAAGGTTGATTTCATGATTCATATATGCAAATTTTATATTACCACCCAAAAATAAATTGACTCGTGTTAAAAGGCTTTATGTACGTATGTAGCCTTTGGCCTTTGTGCGCCTTCTCGGATTAAATTCAATTATCTATATACAGATATACATATATGAAAAAAATAAAAGAGAGAGGGACACGTTAAGCTCGAATTTTGGATTTTCACTATAGAGAAAAAAATATTTTTTTTATTCGTATAAATTCGTGCCAACCAAATTAATATTCTATTTTTATATGGAAGATTAATATAATGAATGTATCATGATTTGAATAGAAATAGAACATAATCATTTTTTTTTTCTCATTAAAATAAAGATGAAAATTATCACTAATAATGAATTTAATGATAAATTACTTCATTAATATTAAATAAATTATTTATATTAAATAAATACTAATAAAATATAATTAATTATGGATATTGATCTTTTTAGCCATTGATAAAATTTTCAGAAACTTTTTAAAAAGTTATTTTATATGAATGTGATGTATAATATAAATATAAATATATATGTGTATATATATATTAGTATATTTATATGAAAAAATATTCTGTGAATACATAAATGAAATATTTTATTATCTCATATAATCCATTCATTCTCAATCTAGATACTTGTATCACTCCTAATGTTGTTTTCAAATAAATATTGACAAAATAACTCCAAACAACCGCCGAGTTTATTTATAAATATGTTTTCATTTATTTATTCATTTTTATATTATGATTTTTTTTTTTATTATTTATTTGTTAAAATGTTAAAATAAAAACTTTTTTTTTTCAAAACTGTTGATGGTTTTACAAATACTATATAAATAAACATATATTTATCCAAATTGAGATAAAAAAAAGAATTTTTGTTGAGCCATTTGAATGAGAAAGAGATAGATGAATAGGGGTGAGGTGGTATATGGGACCAGGAAATTATATAATCTCAGCAAATCAACCGTCTATAATTTTTATAAGTATTATCAATGTGTTTTACTCGTTAAATATAGGAAATTTCGTCCTTATTAATTCATACTTATTAAATGAAAATGAATAGACATCGTGCGACTCTCTGATATGAAAAAATCCTTTTGTTTATTTTAGACTCACACAAAAATAATTTTTACATAATTCTACACAACTTTACAGATAACAGCGTCATCGAATTCTCCCCCCCCCCCCTTTTTTTCTATTTATCTATTAAAATGTTAAAATCAAAACTTGTTAAATGAAAATGAATAGATATCATGCTATTTTTACCGACCGACGATAGTAAGGGAGGTATTGTTTTCACACCAAATTTCACATGTGGAGATTTTTACATATCTCCACGAATCATGCATTTTCTTAACAGAAATAAGTTGACCTGTGGCCAGGTCCGAACCGACCGACGGTTTGAAATAAATTAATTTCCAGCTACAGAAACAATTTCAAATAATTTTCATATATCTATTAATGTAATAAAAAACAGATATGGATACATAAATAATAAATATAAACATTTTTAATTTTATTTTATTTATAATATATATGCAAGACCAGGCTGTGACGTCATGAAAGGCTGAATGACGTCATATAATTTTAAATCAAGAAAAAACTAATAAATATGATTTTTTTCGAGGATAAAACCAATACAAAATGCATGATTCGTGGTGATATATAAAAAAATCTCCTTTGGTGTGAAAATAACCCTTTCCTTCCTATCGTCGATCGCTAATACTACCACTTCCGGTTTCCGGAATTGCACCAAAAGTTGATCAATTCATCCCACTGATGCATTAAGTAAATATACCAAATTTCATCAAAATCGGTTGAGCCGTTCAGGCTGTACACATCTATACGGACGGACAGACGGACAGACGGACAGACGGACGGACAGACGGACAGACATCATGCTAAAAATACTTTTTTCTGTTTAGAAAATGCATGATTCGTGGAGATATGTAAAAATCTCCACATGTGAAATTTGGTGTGAAAACAATACCTCCCTTACTATCGTCGGTCGGTAAAAAGTATTTTTAGCATGATGTCTGTCCGTCCGTCCGTATAGATGTGTACAGCCTGAATGGCTGAACGGATTTTGATGAAATTTGGTATATTTACTTAATGCATCAGTGGGATGAATTGATCAACTTTTGGTGCAAATCCGGAAACCGGAAGTGGTAGTATTAGCGATCGACGATAGAAAGGGAAGGATTATTTTCACACCAAATTTCACATGAGATTTTTTTATATATCACCACGAATCATGCACTTTGTATTGGTTTTATCCCCGAGAAAAATCATATTTATTAGTTTTTTCTTGATTTAAAATTATATGACATCATCCACTCATTCATGACGTCACAGCCTGGTCTTGCATATATATTATAAATAAAATAAAATTAAAAATATTTATGTTATATTCATATCTGTTTTTTATTGCAATAATAGATATATTAAAATTATTTGAAATTGTTTCTGTAGCTGGAAATTAATTTACTTCAAACTTCGGTCGGTTCGGACCTGGCCACAGGTCAACTTATTTATAATTAATTCCTTGATATGCAACATTACTTTTGTTTATTTTAGATTCAAAAATAATTTTATTTTAAATAATTTTAACCAACTTTTTAGATAAAGCGTCAGCGAATTTTATCCCCTTCTCTCCCCCTTTATATTTATCTGTTAAAATGTTAAAAAATAACTTTTGGTTTTTTAAACTGTTGCTAGTGTTATAAATACTAGAAAAATAAACATACATATACCTACCATTTGAATTAAAAAAAGAAAAATATTACTAAATTTTAATTAAAAAAAAAAATTATATTTTAGTTATTTGAAAAATTCTTTAAACTTTTATTTATACATTGAGAAAATATTTTTTTTAAATTTAAAATATTTGATTTATTTAATTTTTTAAATTACAATAATCGAAGTCAAAAAGTTTTATGGGTTACTTTTACTTTCTGTTTTTATGTTGATTGATATATATATAAGTATATATCGTGTAAATTTTTTAACAAAGAATATAAGCTGTATGTGAATTATGAAGAGAAGGTTGAGTTTAAAAGAGATGGAGACTGAAGAAATGTCATCTAATAGTTTGTCATTAATCAGTGATTGTCCTGTAACTTGGCAACTATTATATGAAATTCGAGGCACGTTCCAAGTTGAACATGTTCAACCGATTTGCACACTCTAAGGAAAGGTAGTTTGAAATTCAACGAGAGAGGATGGGCGCCAAGCAGAACTGATTCTGAAATAAACATTCAGAGACGATAGCTGATCGATAATATAAGATGAAATCCCTTACATCCATATGTATAGATATATATAAACAAGAAATAAGATTTTTCTGAAATGATGTAACTTTTCAAGACTAGGTTGGTCGAGTTTGAGCTGATAAGTTTACTGGATAAAAAGAAGCTAGATGCGCCAAAGAAAAAAAAAGAAAATAGTCATATTCCTACTCCTCAAGGCACTAGGTAAAATTCGATTCGAAAACCTTTTACTTTTTCATTTGCAATATCGCAACCAAATCTGAATCGTGTCCAATCAACGCGATAGAAAAGAGAAAATTCTTTTTACGTTAAAGGGAATGGGTGGAATGAGAAAGGGGAGGGGGGAGAAGGTGCAAAGTATGGAAGGTGTGTGTATGTGGAAGCACAATCACCAAGTTACTGCTAAACGAGGAGGGTAGGAAAGAAGACAATTTTCTACCGATTGGATGAGATTCCACCCACTCTGCTAATCTGGAACTCAATATTCTAAGATTAAGTTCACCTTATTAGGATTTGCACATTTTATGTTTACATAGAATATGTAGAATAGATTATAGATGCAAAATTAAGATTAATATGAGAGATAAATTTAATTCACTATATACATTTACAAATATACAATAAAATAAATAAAAATAGGAATAGAAGGAGTTAAAAAGAATTCTATTCTGTTTGAACTGGAATATGATATATACAGGGTGGACCAAAAGACCGGTAACATTTCAAATGGTTATAAAAAATACAAAAAGAGATATGAGAGAAAATATGTTTATTTATTATAAAAGTACAAAAATCAGGGTTTTATTTTTTGAAAATAACGTCGTCCAAATGTGCCCCTTGTTTAGTTTGACATCCCCGTAACCTAGTGCGGAAATTTTCCATCACCGCCCGACAAGTGTTTGGAGAAATGTTCTGAATTTCCTCGCGTATATTTTCTTTTAATTCTTCAATAGACTGAGGGTTGTTATTAAAAACTTTACTTTTGAGGTATTCCCAAAGGAAAAAGTCCATAGGTGACAAATCCGAGCTGCGGGGTGGCCAGTTAATGTCACCTCTTTAGGATATGACTTTTTGCCCATAATTCTGGCCTTAATTGCTGTTTGAATTTTATACGGGTGTAAATGTAAATCCTTGGGAAGAATACGATTTAAAGATGTTAAACACTAGACCGCTTTCGAGTAGTTAGGCCAGGTTGTTCTCTAACACAGTGCTCCACAACCTTTTCTTACCTACGGCACACAAAAATTGTTTCTAGAATTTTGCGGCACATCAAAAGCTGAAATATATATATATATATATATATGTAGGTTTGTATGTAGAAATTAATTTAATACGTTTGTTTACGCGAGTGTGTTATAAAGGTGACAAGCGCTTGTATTTATAATCTCAGAAAAATGACACTAATATAAATGACAATAAACTTACATATAAAATTATGCGGATTTCTAAAAGTTTCATTTGATCGCGGCGGCACACCTGTATCTCCTTTAAGGCACACCAGTGTGCCGCGGCACACCGGTTGCGGAGCACTGCTCTAACAGATGCTCATACGCACTCTATGTTTACGGGGTCTCTTGACGTCTTAGGTCGGCCGGATCGGGATTGATTTAATGTTGAACCCGTCTCCTCGAACTTCTGTACCCAATTTTTAATTGCATGAGTTGATGGAGCTTGATTTTTATTTCGTATGTTGTACTGTGTACAAAATTTTCGTCGCGCTTCAGTCTCAGAATCATTGTTGCGATAGTACTCGCGTACGCAAAACGCGCTTTGTGCTCCGCTGAGCGACGCCATGGCACTGAATTCCAACTAGCCGCTCTCGCGTTTTGTAACGGCCCGCTCCCCCCCTATCCCCCGCAATTCGAAGCAGCACTCGATTCAAATGTTACCGGACTTTTGGTCCCCCTGTATTAGGATTTAGTAAGTAGTTTCGTTTTTGCTGAACAAATATAATTATGACAAATATATTGATATCTGATATATATTTACTTAATATATGTATATATATATATATATATATATATATGTTGGTTTAGGTTTCCGTGAATTTTATTGTTATTATTATTATCAGATTTATCAGGGATATGATCACGTATTTTTGTGAGATTGTTTTCTCGACGTTTCGGCACCCATTTTGGCGCCATTTTCAAGAGTAAGGTAAAAGTAAAAGGTATCACGGACAAAATTGGGCGAATTCTTTCCAGAAATGAAATCAAACCCATTTTTAAGACCCACATCAAACTCTCTAACCTAATCCGAACTCCCAAAGACATAGTTCCCAATGAGAGCCTAGGTGTCTATGAGATTCCCTGCTCAGACTGCCCGAGATCATACATAGGACAGACGAACAGGAGAATACAAAATAGAATTTATGAGCATGAGCTGTCTCTAAGGAGATTAGATCCGGCCTCGGCTTTAACCAAGCACCACAACGAGACTGGTCACAACATCAATTTCTCCGAAACCAAAAACCTTAGCTCCTATCCAACTCAAATATCCCAGACTCCTGCGTGAAGCAATTGAGATTGAAAAACGTCCCAATTGCCTCAACACAAGGGACGACGCCCTGAACCTTCCTCCGTCCTGGAAATTAGCTCTAAAATCCCAACCTCCCATAAAAACTCAAACCCAAAACAATTCACAAACTCTTAAAAATATTGCCAATAACAAAGTTGATCGCACAAACAGCTGGAATTCCCGCCTCAGATCCAGAATCAATATAAATCCCGACATTAAGTTAAGCTCCGCCCACTTAAGTACACAAAATCCCACTGCGCATGCGCAGGTAGCAAGCTCAGATAGAATCACAAGCATCAGTTCTCAGTTGGCCTCGGACTGTTGTCCAGTGCGGACGTGTGCTGGTCTCAGGATTGCCCAGGATTCTTCGGAGCTCTACAGCAACGCAGTGAGTACAAAACCACCCAACCTATCAACCCAAAATCCCGATATTAACCCTTGGTCACACAGACTAAGACCCAGAATCCCAAAAATATTCCCACCTAAATAATCTCTTGAAAATGGCGCCAAAATGGGTGCCGAAACGTCGAGAAAACAATCTCACAAAAATACGTGATCATATCCCTGATAAATCTGATAATAATATATATATATATATATATATATATATATATATATATATATATATATATATATATATATATATATATATATATATATTAAATGTAGGTATATATAGTATTTATTATTTTATTTCTCTTTAATTTATATTACTTATAATGGATAATAAAATTAATTTATAGGTGTAGGTTTATTTGGTTTATATTTTAAGATGTAAGAATAAAGCAATTGCATATAATATATATATAATATAATATAATATATAAATATATATAATCTATTTTATTGAAATATAAAAGGAAAAATAATTCATTTTTGAATTAGAGATTAAAAAATGTGTTTATAATGGTTCTAGGGTTTATAGAATTGTGACAACGATCAGTGTATTGTGTATCGGATCAACTTTTGATAAACGATCTATTTTTCTAAAAGGAAAGTACCATATCAAGCGAATCAAAATATCAGGTGACAGATTAATCATATTTTTTTATAAATTTAATTTTATTTATAGATAAAAGATATAAAATATTGGGTTAATAAATTGGAAATTGTCTATTGTGTTTGTTGCTTTCGGGGTGATTGTATGAAAATTATTGGTATAATGGGTGGGAGATATTTGATGAAATAAATATAAATAAAAGGGTTCTTTAGATCTATTTATCCAAAAAAAGATAAATTTATTATATTAATTGAAGAGAGAGGTTAAACGATTCAATTTTAAAAGATCAATAATTAATTTACTTACTATACCTTTATTATATTTAATTATTAATATTTATTATTAATATATATAAATCAAACAAAAAAAATAAAAAAAATATGTTTAAAACAAGATTTCTAGTATTGTTTTAGAGCAAGAGTCTACAAACTTCCCAGCTATAGAGTTATTTTGATTACACCAGGGGTGAACATTCTTTTTTTATCAAAGGGCCAAATGAAATTCAACATTTCTTGGCGGACCTCAGACAAAAATAGATAGATTATCAAACATTAAATATTTAATGAATAAATCTCATAATACCGCCACGTCTCTTTCATTCTTTTAGCGATTATTATAATATGAATATATTTGACTTAAGAGTAATCAAGTGGCCCTAAAATGTTTAGGATACCAATAAAATGATATTGTACTATTATACTTGGCAGGCCGCAGAAATTTATTCGGCGGGCCTTATGCGGCCGGGGGTTACTCAAGCCTGGATGACACGAATAAGGTTTAAGTGGCAAAACTGTTATAATTTTTTAAACATTTGTTTGTGAAAATAGGGAATAGATATTCTACACTCTTTAAACTGCTAAAAGAATATTATAAATTTTATAAATTTATTCAGTGAATCTTATATAATTATACAATTAATTTATTAATTAAAATTACCATAGTATAAATATCTACAAATTAACTGTCGCAGGACAAATTGGGACATAGCTTAGAGCAGGGCTTCTCAAAGCCTCCTAGGGGACCGTGAACTGTCGGTAGGGGTGCCGTGGAATTTCGAAAAATGTGACATAAATTTTAATAATTAAATAAGGTCATTGTTAACATTAGTAAAAGTTTGCATATAGAAATTTAAAATTATAGATTTAAGCAATCTAAACTAAAAAAAAATAGGGGGGCCGTTTACATATTGATTTTTGTTCCAAGGGGGCCGTGACTTGAAAAAGTTTGAGTAGCACTGACTTAGAGTACTATGTTCTAAAGCAGGGATGTCCAACCTTTTAATTTAATGGGCCACATCGCAAACTTAAATATTTAACTGGGCCGCAAAATTACCAGAATATGTTAAGCCTAGCTAGTGAATGTCTCAAAACTTATGGAGATTTTTGGGGATAGAGGTGGTTTTTTATTTTTGAATGTTGCAGCCTTTTTTTATAGCCTCGAAGTTATAGGTCGCTTGCCGGACTGTGAATTCTTTAAAATTTAACTCCAAAATGAGTCGATAGTGGGCCGCATCAAAACTTTGAGTGGGCCGCAATGCGGCCCGCGGGCCGCGTGTTGGACATCCATGTTCTAAAGTATCTGGTTCTTTTATCGAAATGTGTGGCTCCCTTCCCTTTTAACCTAATTACAATCTTAGTTAATTTACTTTTCAATATGTAAAATACATTTATTTAAATATTGGGGGGGGGGGGGGTGATTAGTAAATAACAATTTTCAAATAAAAAGATAGAATAAAAGTTACGTTAGAAACAAGGATGCCAATCCCCCCCTCATTCTAGATTAAAGGTGTATAGTGGAAACTAAACAACCATCTGACTGGTTATTTAATTAAATATAATCTTCAATCAAGCATCAAAAATGAAATTTAAAATTGACATATAGGTTGTATATAATTTTTTCTATTTTCATTTTGATGCATATTGATTATTTCATTTCTTCATTTTTTTTTATATTTAAATGAAATTGAATAGTTTTTCTCCCCAAGGTAATATTTATTTATTTGTTTGTTTGTTTTTATAAATTAATTAATACTCTCTTATTAAAGACGGAATTTTCGTATTATTGTGATATCGACTCAATGTCACGCCCTCGGAATTACATCCATCTAGTATCCATCTATCTATTCTCTATTTGAGATGCCTGTCGACTTAATTAAATGCAAACCACAAATGAGGTAGCGTGAGGCAAGTAGGCCGGTGGAAAACCAGTCTACATCGTGCTCTACATACGGATTAGCGTTCTGAGATATTGGAGTAACCTCAAACTATTTACTCTATCTAATTTAATGGAAAATTATTACTAATCTCCTACTTAAAATGACATCTTTGCAGACCTGAATAAAGTCTGTTGGCAGAATAAAATAAAACACAGAATAAATTGAAATGGTATCTAACACAATCTAAGTAATAGTTAGTTAATACATGTTTAGAATTATTGATTGTTAAGAAATAATTGACAAAAAATTATGTTTGGTGCTTTTTACTATCTCGCCAGAGATAGTATTGCGATCACGAAAATTTTCGATGTTGAGATTTTGATGTTTTTATACGTTTTGAAGGTTCCTGAATCATTTTCACTAAGGTTGAGAAAAATGTCTGTGTGTGTGTGTATGTGTGTGTGTATGTATGTAGGCAAGATTACGCAAAAACGGTTTGAGCTAGAATGATGAAATTTGGTACATGGACATTATTCAAAATTCATAGTTTTCTATCAACTTTTGAGAAATGTAGCTCAACCGGAAGAGGGTCATTACCTACAACGTTTTGATTTTTTTTCCTCTAAAGTGACCGTAAAAATAAAGATATATGTTTGATAATTTTTCACATGATTAATAATTGTATAAAACTGCTATATATAGAATTTCAGCTTGATTGATTCGCTGAAATTACCAGAATTAATTTTTTAACACTGCAGATCTCACGCACCAACACGTGACGTGGTGCCATCAACAAAAAGGCAAACATGCGCTGGTTTAATATTTATTATTTATTATTTATAATTTATAATTAATTAAATTTAATTTAAATATAATATATTATGTTATTTAATCCAATTTTAATTGCGAGATAGTCGAGTGGAGACACTCCAGCTAATTTTATAATAAAAATGTGTTATAAAAATTTTCAATTCTATATGAATGTTTTTAAAATGACCTAACTTACAAGTTTATATCTAATAGATAAACTATATTTTTATAAAGCTTGATTTTTTTTTATAAAAGAATTGAACCATATGAAATGAATTTAAAATATCTTAATAGATAAATTTAAGAATACATAAGAGAAAGAGTGGTACGGGAATTTGGGAGGGGGAGGTAGCTTTAGAAGAAACTTGAGTTGAATGTTTAAATATATCCAGTGTTGAGAATTTTATTTTTGAAGTGAAACTTCTTTAGCGGCGTCCTGACATTTGGTTGAGAATGGAGAGTGAATTGAAAAATTGAAATTTCGTAACGCGTTACGAAACGCAAGAGAGAAAAAAGATATAGATATAACGAGTGAGAATGAGATAGCCTCTATCTCCGTCTCTCTTTTGTGCGGTGTTTCGTTCTTGAGAGAGAGGCTATCTGGGTCTTTCTTTTGTCCGGTCTTTCGTCTTTGAGAAAGAGGCTATCTGCGTGTTGCTTTTGTGCTGTCTTTCGTTCTAATACCCTCTCGCTAGGTCCAAAGTCCATGGCGCGCATGCGCGCTAGTTAAGTCATATATAATTAGCTGGAGTGTCTCCACTCGACTATCTCGCAATTTGAGAATTGGATTAAATAATATAATATATTATATTTAAATTAAATTTAATTAATTATAAATTATAAATAATAAATAATAAATATTAAATCAGCGCATGTTTGGCTTTTTGTTGATGGCACCACGTTACGTGTTGGCGCGTGAGATTTGCAGTGTTAAAAAATTAATTCTGGTAATTTTAGCGAATCAATCAAGCTGAAATTCTATATATAGCAGTTTTATACAATTATTAATCATGTGAAAAATTATCAAACATATATCTTTATTTTTACGGTCACTTTAGAGGAAAAAAAATCAAAACGTTGTAGGTAATGACCCTCTTCCGGTTGAGCTACATTTCTCAAAAGTTGATAGAAAACTATGAATTTTGAATAATGTCCATGTACCAAATTTCATCATTCTAGCTCAAACCGTTTTTGCGTAATCTTGCCTACATACATACACACACACACACACACACACATACAGACATTTTTCTCAACCTTAGTGAAAATGATTCAGGAACCTTCAAAACGTATAAAAACATCAAAATCTCAACATCGAAAATTTTCGTGATCGCAATACTATCTCTGGCGAGATAGTAAAAATTGATATTTATATATATATATATATATATCGTGAAATAATTAAAATTCTCAAGTCAAATATACAGCGTGCACGCATACCGACGCATGTAATTGTGTGTGTGAACATGGTCGGCGATTCACACGCCAACACATACAGTTATGTGCGTCGATGACCATTCACGTTATTTATCCGAATCTCAACATTACTTTAACACTACTAAATCGATTTAAAATTATTATTCCATTTAAAACTGCTTTTCTCTACTCCACAGATTTCACTATGCCGAAAAAAAATAACGACCAAAATTTAGACGATATTATTTATTTCATACACCGTTCACTACTGGTTTATAGCCACACAGGTGCTAATGCACTTGAACGAGGCGAAGTTAAAATCCCTCTAATTCTCGGGGGAGATTTTAATGTAAATTTTGGATCTGATGATTCGTTGCCGTTGATCAACTTTCTTCAAGAAACATTTGGTCTGCTTATAAATAACGATCCCAAGGAATCAACAACAAAATCTGGAACTACAATAGATGCTGTTTTTACACGTTATATAGAAAATGTCGAATCACGAACATATATATCTTATTTTAGTTATCACAAGCCATTAATATCAGTATTACCAATTGAAGCACCAACCGACAATAGTACACGCAATGTAGATATGATGATAGAGTAGATAATAATAATAATAAAGCGAATATTTGTTACGAAAATTTTATACTGTTATATGTCTTTCGAAATGATCCCTTTATTTTTCTCTATTTCTCTCTCACTCACACTCTCAACTAAAATTTATCTTATTCTCTAGATTGTAAGAAGTTTCACTTCCGCCACGTGTACGATGCTGCACATTTTGCTTTTTATATAAAATTCATAGAAAATATATTTTTAATTTATTTGATATCGAATATATTTTCCATGATTTTATTGTGTGAATCGGGTAGTTTGACGAAGGCAGGGGAAAACTCCCGTTAATACCTTCCCTGATTATAAATAAAAGGGAGTAAAAGCTTTCGAAATTGAAAATTAACATGTTGCTTTTTGGAATAAATTATTCAAAATCTAATTAGACATTTTTTCTTCTTCTTCAATTTAATTTGAAAGGAAATAAATGAAAATATTTTTTGATATACTCAATATAAACTCGTATTAAAATAATTAAAATAAGTTGACCTGTGTCCAGGTCCGAACCGACCGACGGTTTGAAGTAAATTAATTTCCAGCTACAGAAACAATTTCAAATAATTATAAAATATCTATTAATGCAATAAAGAACAGATATGGATATAACATAAATATTTTTAATTTTATTTTATTTATAATATATATGTAAGACCAGTCTGTGACGCCATAATTTTAAATTAAGAAAAAACTAATAAAGATGATTTTCTCGAGGATAAAACCAATACAAATGCATGATTCGTGGTGATATATAAAAAAATCTCCTCATGTGAAATTTGGTGAGAAAATATCTAAACGGACGGACGGACGGACGGACAGACATCATGCTAAAAATACTTTTTTCTGTTAAGAAAATGCATGATTCGTGGAGATATGTAAAATTGGTGTGAAAACAATACCTCCCTTACTATCTTCGGTCGGTAAAAAATGGTTTATTAGATAATATAAAATTGATGTCAAGATTGTGACAATTTAATTATTATTTAGGAAAAGGCAGAAGAACCAAATCAATAAAAATAAAAAAAATATGAAATACTACAAAACACTTCCTTGTCTTGGCAAAGGACCTGTTGCGGCCGTTTTTGTTAAATGATAAATTTTAACAACTCAATCAAATTAATCATAGAAATACCAATTGTTTAAATTGATTCTACTTTTTTGATTTATTCCTAAAAATTGTTTGTTTTATTTTAATTTTCTATAAAATAATAATATATTTATTTATAGATTAATAAATAAATTAAAAACACAGAAAACTGAAAAATAAATTATTCTTTATTCATTGTGTATTTTTTTTTAAATAAAAAATAAAATGGAAAACAAATGAGTAATTATGGACGCCTTCCTATATATTTTTAAGGTTATTATATTTACTATATAATATACATATATACATGTAAAAAAAAATTAAAACGAATATTAGATAATTCATAAAAAAATTCTCTTTTGTTTTGTTAACACTCAAAGTTAATCTCATTATATCACCCAGTATATTTGCAATCATTATAATTTAAACCTGACCGTTGCAGAAAAATATATCCTGCAAGGGGATGAAATTAAGTTAAAGGGGTGGAGGGAGTAAAGTTAGGGTTACACTGGGTTGGGGGAATTATATCACGGGGGTGAGTAATTTTCATTTGCACTTGTGTCCTCCACTGATTACAACTTATCACAGGAAACACGCAGACACTTTTTAAAGCCATCCCCCCACCCATTGGGTTTTAAAACAACCCTACGCCCATACATCCCGTCGTACCACACTCACCCCTTTCTCTCTATCTCTATTCTCTTTGCCTGGAATTTATTTGAGCAACAACAGCTGAATAGAGGATAATGCCAACTGAGGGAACTTAATGGTCGGTAATCAAAATGTTATAACCTTATTTTTATTTTTCTCTTTCTTTCTTTATTTATTTATTTACTTTTTTAGTAAACGTTAGTAAGATTGTTTTTTAAAATTTAAATTTTTTATTTAATTTTTTTTTTAATTCTAAAAAAATAAAATATAATAATATAATATACTATTAGAAATGTATTATACATATTTAATAATTTTTTCTAAATATTATAATAAAAAATATACAAAATATTTTATTTATTACACTACTTATTTATATTTTTAATATATTAGTATTCGTATGTATTATAAAAGTTAATCTAAATTTTCATTAAATGTGGGGTATAAGAATAATTATTCTCCTATTCTGGAATTTATTATGAAATAATTTTATTCATTTTTACCGACCGACGATAGTAAGGAAGGTATTGTTTTCACATGTGAAGATTTTTACATATCTACAAGAATCATGCATTTTCTTAACAGAAAAAAGTATTTTTAGCATGATGTCTGTCTGTCCGTCCGTATAGATGTGTTCAGCTTGAACGGCTCAAAGGATTTTGATGAAATTTGGTATACTTACTTAATGCATCAGTATGATGAATTGATCAACTTTTGGTGCAATTCCGGAAACCGGAAGTGGTAGTATTAGCGATCGACGATAGGAAGGGAAGGGTTATTTTCACAACAAATTTCACATGAGGAGATTTTTTACATATCACCACGAATCATGCACTTTGTATTGGTTTTATCCTCGAGAAAAATCATCTTTATTAGTTTTTTCTTAATTTAAAATTATATGACGTCATCCATCCATTCATGACGTTACAGCTTGGTCTTACATACTTATATATTATAAATAAAATAAAATTTAAAATATATATGTATTATCCATATTATTGCATTAATAGATATATTAAAATTATTTGAAATTGTTTATGTAGCTGGAAATTAATTTAATTCAAACCGTCGCGTCGGTCGGTTCTGCGCCTGGCCACAGGTCAACTTATTATTAAAAGCCATTATAAGTATGATATATTGGAAAAAAATTAAACTATCTAATTGAAAAATATTTTTACTCCTTCATGCATAATTATATAATGAAAATAATTTATTAAATCAAAATAGTATAATTTTGTGTTCAATCACTAACAAATTTAAATATTAAATTGAAATTCCCCCTATCTCTTATCTTTATAATAGTTAAAAGAAATATTTCTTTTTTCATCTTCATTACAATCCCTTTTATAAGATTAAATGTTATTCTTCGATCAATTCTCATATATATATATTAGAATAAAATATATATTTCAATTGGTTAACTTTGCGTGTTGGTAGGCAGTTCCATTTGGAATTTATTCTCCTTAAGGGCTTGAAAGAAAGTCAAAGCAATCTATTTAATAGCATATTAACCAGAATTAGACCAATGATAATAAGTAACTCGGGGTAGTTCATTCTTTAAATTATAAAGAGTGACAAATATAAAAAAATAAACATGTCTAAACAAGAAAAGTGTAAAAAATTAAATTAATAGATTTCTGTTCACTTATAATTTATTATATAAAAGTATGTTTATATATTTATGTTATTATATTATTAATAGTAAAAAATTATTTAGGTTACTGTATACAATTAGCAAATTTAAATTTATTATTTTGTTTATTGGCTATTGTTCTATAGAAGTAATTATTAATCAAATATTTGATTATATTATACAAATATATATTAAAATTATTAATATAAGATATATATTAAAAGTTATTTCCGAGTTATTTTAACTAGATTTGGTTATTTTGGTGTCATTTTCAGGAGAATTTTTGAGGAGGGAATTTGGGGATTTTGGGTTAGGGAGATTATATATAGGCTGCGAGGCAGACCAACAGTCATAGTAGTATTTTGTGTTGAATGGGTGGGTGGATAATGCTTGACTCAAAGCGTAGTAAATCTCAATAAGTTAGCCTCTGACTGTGGTACAAGCTTAACGAGTCTTCGTGTTAGTGTCAGTGCCTTATTGAACGGACATATATACTCTATATAGATATTTGGAAATCATCGTCAATATGATATAATATGATCTCATGATTATATAAGATATTTGAGATTTTTTTATATTATTTTTCAATGAAGAACTCACTGTGTGCTTGAAAGTTAACTTAAATACACTTGTATGGCGATCGAATCAACTAATGAAAAAAATAAATTAATTTAAGATAATATAAATTTCTACCTCGATTTTATCTAGGTACGATGACTTTTTTAATTTATTATTATTCATTATTTTCATTCATTTATTCTCTAACATCATTTTGCTAAAATAATATTTGTTCTAATTATAATATTTCAAATAACTAACAATGGTTAATATCTGATTTATAAATTCTCTATAAAAATTAATCTTATGATTTTTAAAGAACTGAAATGTTGAAATGAACTCGATAAAATCAATATTTGAAAAAAAACCTATCCTTTAGGGAATATACAATATGTTTTGATATAACTCTTCCTTCCTTTCATCTCAATCCCTTTCGTTATTCACCCTTTAAAATTGTTTCACCCAGATGCTTTCCCTTCTCCAACCGTATCGTTCCTCTTTTTCTCATCCACTCTTTTAAA
Organism: Labia minor; assembly: GCA_963082975.1. NCBI lineage: Eukaryota > Metazoa > Arthropoda > Insecta > Dermaptera > Spongiphoridae > Labia > Labia minor. The sequence goes on from OY720346.1 coordinate 15,261,376, forward strand.
TGCATTAAAGTTTTTATTATTCCTGAATTGGAAAGATCAATTTATAGGTTGTTTGAGTGTTTTTTAATAGCAACTGATAAAAGAAATATAAAATAAAGTAAATCTTCGTTCAAGTAAAAAGACTGTGGGGGTCTCGTTGAACAAAAAGAAATCTCTAATCTGGCCTGGGCGTTATAAAATAAATTAGAGATTGAAGATAATATTAGTTATTGTTTTGTTATCTTGTTTTAATCAACTATTAAATTGTTCTTCTTGTTACTGGAAAGTTTAACGAGATGAATATTAAAAGAGGAGGAGGAAGTGTTTGATTGACAACGTCGTCAAGAAAATCGATTTGAAATCAGGCCGTATTCATGGTTTTAGCGTTAACTTCTTGGAATGACTATCACTATCAGTGTAAAATCAAATTTAGTTCATTTGCTAATTAGTTTAGGATGTTTTATGGTAACTAGAATCGATGGTCTCCTTGTTATTCGCTAGTATTGACAAACAACAAATAATTATCTTGCATAACATTCAACCCTCGACGAGTAACGAATTGTTTCTATTGTTTTTTTATTGAAAAATATTTGTCTTGGTAATTAAATTACATATATATATACAGAGGCGGATTAAACGCCGGGCGGACCGGGCGGCCGCCCGGGGCCCACCAGCCCGGGGGACCCACCGAAACCTAAATAAAAATATTTCATTAAAAAAAATTTAAAAAAACTGTTGAGTTTATGGATAATCGGAGTTTAAATAAAACAAGTTCTTCTTGATACAGATCTTTATTCGGTCGTGTTTGAACCCCGACTAACTTAAGAAAAAATAATCAATTTTGGGTCTCGGCGACCACAGTAAAAATTATGTATTTTTTACATAAGTAAGTATAAAACAACCTAAATTATAATATAAACAAAATTTGTCTTTCAATTATAATTGTAAATAGCCCGATTCAAACCCCCAATCAACTTAATCCACCACTGTATATATATATATATTCTTTAATTCATCTTCTTTCGTTTTGATTACAGTCCTTTATAAAATAAATAAATAAATATTAAATATTTCACTAATATTTGATAAATTAAACTACACATTAAAATATGACCTTTAATAATAAATATAGTTAATAAGTTAATAATAAATATAAATAAATTTCATAAACGTTCACCTTTGAAATGAACTGTATGCCTCATCCTAGACTTTAAAACTTGTTATTTAATGTTTTTATTTATTTATTTTCATCTTAGTAATTATAATTCACACCACTTCGAAATATATTTTATATATATATATATATATACATTTATAATACATAATACATTTTATTATTATTAAGAAAATTTTTTTTATCAAATTATTTCAAAATATTATCTATTTATTTATATATATATATATAAGTACTATATATATATAGTTATATATACAGTTTTATAATTTATGTAGATATTATGTTTCTATTTCACATTTTTTTATTTTTATTTATTTATTTTATGTATATACGTATTTAGATAGTTTTTCATTAAAATAATAATTAAATCGAAATTCCATTTGATAATATTTTTGAAAATATATTTCATTTGAAATTAATATTATCTTCTTAAATGATCACAAAAAAAGACATAAAATTTTAAGTATTTAATTTGAATGTGTTATTAAAAATTGGATACAAATGGATTCATATTCATGATAAAAAAATCTCATTTTTTTCTTACAGTTTTAATTTTTTTTTAATACTCTCAATTGTTAATTTAAGTAATGCATATCGAATTTTGTAATAATCCTTTAATAATTTTATAAATGAAATATTTGATATAAAGTTAATGAAAATTATTTTTTTTTTAATTTTTCTTTTCTTTATGTTCTTTCTTCTATGATATTTCAGAGTTTATTAAAAAAATAAAATTCATGATTAAGCTCATCTTCAATTAAGTTTCAATTTGGATGACTGCGGACGTGGTTTGGAATTCTAAACAAAATGAATTCACCCTCCATCGATGAACCCATTGAAAGGATTCAAAATGATCTCCTATCCTCTTATGCTCATTTAAATTGCCCCACTCACTACCTCTAGCAAACTCTAGTTTTCCCATTTGTTTATTTATCAAAAGTTAATTTCATTCATTTTATAACCTTTTTATTAACTTCCCTTCATCTGCAGGTCTGTCTGACTATCTGTTCGCTCTTATGACAAAATGAAATCGATTTTCCAACTTTAAATTGAGATAAACTTTTGAAAATTTTTATAGATATTTCAATGGATCCCTAGAAGGGATGGAAGAAATATAATTGAATTATAATTAATTAATTGTAATTAATTAGCGATTAATTACTTTTAGTAACTAACTCCTTTTGTATTGCTCCGATTATTTTTTTCAACCCATTCTGAAGCATAAATGAGAAAAGGTCGTCGAGAGAAATAAAAACAAAAGAAAAATAACCTTTTTTTATGAAGACAATATGAGCACAATATCCTATCTATATACATTTATAAAATCTTATATAATAATTATTATTCAATAATAACATTTACTTAACATAAATACATAAAATCAATTTTAGAAGATTAAAATATTTTTTATTATATTCAATTTCCAAATTTTCGTATAACTTCATCTTTTCTATTTCTCTTGTTATATTAAATAAATTTATAAAATTAAAATTGCACTAAAAAGAATAAAATAATATAAATATAAAATTGTTTTATAAAATAACGTTTTTCCAATGGACTAAGAAGAATAAAATAATTTTCCTATAAGCCTGACAAAGTTTATGGATGAATTGATTCATATACAAAGAAAAACATTGGGCGCATTTAGTTATCATTTACTTTCCAATTTATTTCTATGCAATTAAATTCCTTTATAGAGCTATAATATATATATTAGGTTGGGGAAAAAGAAATCCATTATTTTTTCGGTAGATGGCTGTAGTGATCGATATCTCGTAAATTATCGATCAAACAATTTCAAATTTATGCTCGTTGTCAAGGTAACAGTTCGCACTAAAAGAATTCGTTTGCAGTTTTTTGTTTTGTCCATTCAGTTCTGAGTTACACGGCGTTAAAGATGGAAGTCAACAAAGAGAAAATTCGGTACATTTTACAGTTTTTCTTTGATAAGGGCGAAAATGCAAGTCAGGCGGCTGAAAATGTGAATAGTATTTATGGTCCCGATACTGTAACAGCTAATTACGCGCAATTTTGGTTTCGTCGATTCCGTTCGGGTATTTTTGACGTTAAGGATGCCCCTCGCACAGGCAGGCCCGTCGTCGAAAATGTCGACAAAGTCACTGAAATCATCGAAGTGGACCGGCATGTTAGTAGTCGTAGCATCGCCCAGGAGTTAAAGATCGACCACAAAACAGTTTTAAACCATTTGCACAAAGCTGGGTTTAAAAAAAAGCTTGATGTTTGGGTGCCACACCAAATAACACCAAAAAACATGATGGATCGAATTTCCATCTGCGAAGCCTTGGCCAAACGTAATGAAATCAACCCATTTCTTAAACGGATGGTGACTGGGGATGAGAAATGGGTCACATACGACAACATTATGCGAAAGCGATCGTGGTCAAAGCGTGTTTTAGTGATAAGAAATTGGCATCAAGGGAAGAGTGTGAAAATCAATTGCTGGAATTTTTCGCTAATAAGGACCAAGACTTTTATGAGAGAGGCATAATGAAGCTACCATTAAAATGGCAACAAATTATAGAACAAAATGGTGCATATTTGACCTAAATCGGACAATGCAAAACATGTTAAATAAAGTCTTGAAGTTCACGTAAAAATAATGAATTTCTTTTTCCCCAACCTATTATATTTACTTAGATAGTACACTAAACACTTTATTAACAAGTAAGACTATTTCTTCTAATATAATCAACTGTTTTGGATTTGATTGATATATTAATATGGTATGATTAATGGTAAATTTAAAAAAATAACAGTTCTTTTAAAATTTGTTCCTTACTTTGATATAAGTATATTACAGTGAAAAATAATTAAAAATTAATTTCTTAAACTATCAATTTTTTTGCATGATAAATTTTTTTGTCAGTTTATGTGTTTAATAAAATTTTTATTATTACAAAAATTTGACTTGATTGTTCATTTAAATAAATAAAACTAAATGCGCCCAACGTTTTTCGTTGTCTATGATGTATTCATCCATTAACTTTGTAAGACTTATAGGAAAATTATTTTATAATTTTTAGTTCATGAAAAAAACGTTATTTTTTAAAATTTTTTTTAAATTTATCTTATTTAGAATCGTAATAACTCTCACTGTTTATGGAATTTTTTTAAATTACCATAACATATCGTCTCCAAGAGTCTTCATTCTTCATATTATTTATTTTTATTATTATTTTTTTATTTATACTGACATGTATTGAAAGAATATTTCAAGGAGAAAGAAAATTAGCTGGAAATCTTTTACATATTTGGTCTGATTCCAATTTTGAGTCGACATTTAAGTAAAAATATAAATTAATATAACTTTTATAGTATAAATTAAACATGTATTTATTTATATAATACCATATTACAATTTTTCTCCTTTTAATGAAAAACATTTTTTTTTTCAGATTCATTCATGTAAATAAAATTTAATTTCTACTAATTAATTTCATCTAACAGCAGTGGATATAAAAACCTCTTATAGGGAATTAATGAAATAAAATACATTTTCTTTTTCACAAATGAATGTACTTTACCAAATAAAACAAGAACATCCTTTACTAGAAATACGGTGTTTTTATAAAGTAACTAAGAGATGTTTATTGCGATCAAGGCGGAAACAAATTCAATGAAACATACTAATGGAATAAAATTGATCGGTCTATTTTTCCTTTTTCAGGATGAAAAATTTTTGAGTATTTAATTTAATTTATAGAAGAGAAAAATACAATATAACACTTAAGAGACATAAAAACAAAAATAGCAATTTAAAAATTAATTATAAGTACGAGCAATTCAACCAACCGTTAATAAAATTGTCAATAAATTTCAAAAATCAAAAAAAAAAAAATTCATAGAAAATTATAATTTATTTTTTTAAATAAAAAAAACTAATTTAAAATGTATTCATTTTATCAAATAAATTTAAATTTCTATATATCTTTTAAAGTTTCAAGTATTAGTTATTCAGTATAGTTTTAATAGTTTATAGAAATTAAATTAATAGAAAATTTTGAATATGTGAATAGAAGACTTGAAATCGACGAGCACCCAGTAGAAAATTCATATTTTAAACTTGAACTTGATACTATTTTAAAAAATTGTAAATGTATAAGAATGAATAAATATTAGTGGATTGCTGGTATTTTACGATAGGAAATAATTTAATCCAATTAAATATTGATTTACATGGTGCATATAACGAATACGGTAATCAAATGAATAGCAATTAATGAAAAATAGACATGCTTCATTACATATACTTCAAAGCAAAATATTTTAAACTATTTGGAATTTGTTTTTATAAAATTTACTAAAAAATGGGTATTTGAAAACATTTTAAATGTACTACAAATTGTAGACATCCTATCAGACAAAAACAAAAAAGTTTCAAACTAAAATAGGTAAATATATATTTGTAAATTTCACCAATAGAATTACGAAAATTTTTGAAATTTTATCTATAACCAAAACGCTATGTAATTAGTTAGAACTTTGATGACCCATCAGCATTGATTGTATTGGTTTACCTTGTTTTCTGAATATTTATTCAATTATTAATTTTTATTTTTAGACCAGTTTCATAATAATTATTGCTAATTTTTATAACTAGTATCTTAAATAATCATTTTCACTTTAAAATTAATTTCAAATTTTGTTCGAGCTGATAAGGCAAATGCATAATCTATGCTTTCATTTTACTTTAATAATAACAATATTATATACTTACGAGTATAAGAATATGAATAATATAATATTGTATATTATTTTCAAATAATTATTCAATTAATAATATAATTTTACTTTATTTTAATTATAATTACTTAGTCAATTTTAATATTAGATATCTTTTTTTACCTTTCTTCAATGATAGGAAATTTGAAATTAAAACACATTAGTTAGTATATAATTGCAAAATTATACTTTGTAGTTATCAGGTCGTCAAGTATGAAATTTGTAGAAAAAAACACAAAGTTTATTGATAACTTACAAACATAAGGCGTTATTCTAATCATCGAAGTATGCACCCATATTGTCTACACACTTTTGCCATTTAAGTGGGAGGTTATTCAGGCCGTTAGTATAAAACCCTGGTGAACGGGAGTCAATGAATTCCTGGAAGGCCAGTTTAACTGCATTATCGGAATTAAACTTTTTTCCTATTAAGAAGTTGTCCAAATTTCGGAAGAAGTGGTAGTCATTGGTGGCTTGGTCTGGTGAGTATGGTGGATGATGGAGAAGTTCCTACTCCAATTCCTGTATCTTTGCCACAGTCATTTGTGCAGTGTGTGGTCTAGCGTTATCATGCAAAAGGATAGGTGTCGATCTGTTGACCAATCTGGGCTGTTTTTCTTTAAGTTTTTGCATCATTTCGTCCAGTTGGTTGCAGTATATGTCTGCTGTAATCGATGAGCCAGGTTTCATGAACTCATAATGGATTACACCTGCGTGGAACCCACTTATCCAACTTTTTCACCTTCCCGATTTGCGCTAAATGAGTCAATATTGTTTGTTTGGTAACACCAAACTTTAGTGATAATTCATATGCACTTTGGGATGGGTCAGACTCAACGGTGACCTTTAGATCGTCATTATTCACCTTTGATTTCGGGCGACCGCGAGGCTCATTTGCGAGGTCAAAGTTACCTGTTCGAAATTTAGCGAACCAATTAGATACTGTCTGTTGCGTAGTAACACTAGAGCCAAATACAGTATTAATGTTTCGCGTGGCCTGCGACGCCGTATTTCCACGTAGGAACTCATACTTCATAATTGTTCGAATTTCGGACCTTTCCATTTTAAACAAAATTGATTTAAAAAAAACCGTTTTACACTTTTTAGGGATTATAATAATTCTTTCAAACAAGCAAGCTGTGTAAATTGACAGAAAAAAATAACGGTAAAATATTCAGCCAATGTCAAGTTATAAGCTATTAAGGTTGGCCATATTGCTAGCTACAAATTTCATCCTTGACAACCTAATAATTTTTATTTTATTAATTAACTTATCGATTATTTTAAATCTAATTAACAGATGTGTAGATATATTTCTTATTATATTTAATAATAATAAATATATTCAATATTTACTATTAAATATGTGTGAATGTGACCAACGATTATACAAAACCAAGGCGATAGTAAATTTAAACTTTAATATTGAATTTTACTAATACAATTGATATTAATGAAATATCAATGGTAATGTATTTATTATGTGAGAAAATTAATTTAAAATTTTTTTACAAAAAGGACCTAATTCTTTTATTTTATACAAATTTGTTATTATTAAGATGACCTCTCCTTTAAGGGGTAAGATGGTGGTAGGCTCTGTTCTTCCTCAAGCAGTGTCCTCCAATTTAGAAAAATGATTATAAAACAAATACACAGTAAGTACATTCTGAGCATAATAAGGAAACATAATTGATCTATTTTTTAAGTTAATAAAATATTTCATTTATTTGTAACTTATTTTTTTTTCGTAAACTTTTTGTCCTCATTTTCATTGGAAAAAATTTATAATATTATTATTATAAAATAAATATTCTCGTCTGATATAAAAAAAATATAAAACAAATTTTTGTCTATACACATTAAAACGATCGTTTTTGCTAAATATTTTCATTACTTATAATTTTTTTCTACATTTTCATGTAAGTACTTTTATTTTATTTTTAATGAAATAACTAGATAAACAAATATTTAAATTAAGCGTTCTCTTATCTAAGACACTCAGTAAATCAACAAACAAACAAACAACATCAACCCTCACCAACGTCCCACCGCGTCGGGTGCTTTTCGTTTATTAACGCGCTCTAGCGATCAAAATTAATAACTATTTGCCAACTGTCGGCTTACACACAACATGAATTGCTCCATGTTGTTGTTGTTGTTGTTTTCCCACTACCTTCTTCTTCTTCTTCATTTTCCTTTCCTGCTTAAATGTTTCCAATTAATTTTACGAAGATATTAATTATCTTTGAGTTTTTCTCATCATTGCTTTCATTCACTAATTATGTCACATTTCCTCTCCTCAATTCTCGAAATAAATATCCCTCCGTTCTTCTCTACATTGATAAATACATCTTTTTCATTATTCTGTTTTGGTTCTTGTTTATCCATTCAAAAGATAAAGAATAAAATAACATTTAAGTGCAATTCAAATGATGAACATACAACATGTTCATTCAAATAAAATTAAATTGAAATTAGATTATCCTTTTTCAAATCATAATTTTCTATCTTGGAGAATTTCTATTTTTGTTTTTTATCGTGGGGAAATGCATTTACGCACGCGTTTGCGATAGGGACTAACCCTCTAGGAGGGACTACCAATAAAACCCCACCCTTTCAACCCTCTCCTCCCCCGGAATCCGCCGGTAAGCATTATTTCGGGAAAGGCGGTGTTTAATTGTTGATGATTTTTACATCCTTTTCTTTGGTCGTCATGATTTTCCTGAGCATACTGGCCTGTAAGCTGTTGGTGCTTGAGCCTCTTTTTTGGCTTTTCTATCAAGATTAGTCTGGACAGTTTCCAGATGTTAGGGAACTCACCCTTAGTTAGGCATTGATTAAAAACATCGGTAGTAACTTGAGGATTGTTTTCCACGAATAACCTAATATGGATATGATCTGGTCCAGGAGATTTCTTGATTTTTATACCTTTAGCTGCTGTTGTCATCTCTTCCAAACTAAAGTGGGGTATCTCTTCGTTGTTCATGTAATTTTTGGCCATCTTCTTATGAGATGCTGAGGAAACAGTTTTTCAATTTGCTCCGAGATTTCTTCGTCGTCATCTTGACTTTTGGTTTTACTTTTAGTTTATTAGTTACTATTTGGTAGGCTCTGCCCCAGATATCGTCTTCAAGATTTTCGCAGAGTTGCTTCCATGCCAAGGTTATTTGAAAGAGCACTTCAAAATGAGTAAGATGATATAAAATTTACCGCCATTTTTAACAAATATTCCAAGGAAACAGGCAAGGAATCCGAGCAGCCCCGAGTTCACTCACCAAGAGTATTTCTATTATTATATTACTTAAGTACTTGAACGTTTCTCTCAGTTTTTTTTTTTAATTTAAGTATTAGTTAATTAATAAATTAATTTAATTTATTTTTATTTAATTTATATTTAGACATGAATAACCAAGAAAGATAAAAACTACTTCATAAGGGCTTATGTTATATTATTATTAATATTATTTGAATACATTAAATAAATATAAGTAGTTTCTTTAGAATATATATAGTATACTTTTAAAGAAATTATTTATGAAAATATTTAAAATATATTTTAGAAAAGTTGAACTTGTAATGTAAATGAATAATACAACTTTATTATAATTTTATAATAATATTTTTTTTTCACCCGTCAAAAAAATATGTTGTTCAAATGTGCATTCGTGCAAAAGTATAATAAGCAGCGTTGCGTTAATAATAACAATTTTTAAAAGAAAATTATAAATATATTTTATATTGAATTATACTTAGAATGAAAGAATTTATTAATGAGCACTATAAATTAATAATAAATAAATTTTATTATAAAATATTTTCGTCAATTATAATAATACTTGATTTAAATTTTATTATTTCTATAATTGAATACTTTGTAATACTTTGTAGGGAGTTTTCATAGTCGATCACTTCAAATTTATCTTAACGTAAATAAACAGTGATTTACTTCAATATCCTTATAATTATAAATATAGGAGGAAAATGAATCATTACTTTTCCTGTTAGTAAGAAGACAGAAAAGACTGATCAAAAGGTGAATTTTGAATTTTCGCGGGCTGTGAAATTTTTTTTGTTATGTTGGTACACATATGTTGACATTATCAGCCATTTTGGATTAGTAGTTTGTTTTTGACAACTGAAAAAGTTGGTCAAGTTCTCGTGTGTTCTTCGATTTTTAAGAATCTGTATTAAATTTTGAGTTAAAGATGGAATAATGTGCTCCAACGCACTTAAAATGTTGACTGTGTCATTGGGCGAGTCTACTTTGTCTCAAAAAAATGTTTTTAAATGGTTCAAGTGCTTTAAAAAAGCACGATCAAATGTGAAGGTTTTGTTCACAGTTTTTCGATTACAATTTCGTGGTGTATCATGAGTTCTTGCCAACAGGTCATACTGTTACTAAGGAATATTGCAAGGAAGATATGCAACGTTTGCGTGAAGCAATACCGCTCACAAGATCGGAATTGTGAAAAAACAAATCATGGATTCTGCATCATGATAATGCACCAGCTCACACATCATTGTTTGTACGTGATTTTTCGGCCAAAAACAACACCGTAATCATGCCTCAACCACCATATTCACCAGATTTGGCTCCCTGCTACTTTTTTCTATTACAAAAACTGAAGAGATGAATGAAAGGAAAACGATTTGCCACAATTGATAAGATAAAGTCGGAATCGAAGAACGAGCTGATGACCATAAATATATTGTATAAAATATATTGGTTAATTAATGAAATTGATTAAATATTATCTTCCAATATGATGTATAAATTTAGTGAATATTTATATAAATCGCCAAGAATTTTAACAAATTTTAATTTTAATTTTAATGAAATTGTTAACAATAAAAATCGTAAAGATAATTGAAATCAAATTCCTTTCTTGAAATAACAAATCATTCTTAATTGATTAGAGAATTTATAATTCAACTTTTCTTCTTCTCTATTTCTACTAATTACCTATCTAATATTACATCAAAGTCCAAGAGAATTGTGAAATTCAATCAGGATTGAAATTAATATTCCCTTTCTACTTACTAGTATTCTCTTGGTCTTTCCCACTCCATTTTACTTCTACCGTAACTATTCTCTCTCAGATGCTTTTCAATAAATTTAGATGAATAGAAATTTGCTCTATAATTTTAATCACAAATCTTATTTTCATTAAACTAAACTAATATAAAATTAAATGGGTATTATGGGTCCCAAAACTCAAGAAGTAATGAAAAATTTGTAGTTTTTAATATTGAATTAGAATAAGTAATTTTTTATTTTATTTTATTAGAGAAAATTCTAATAAAGTTTTTAATGCTTAATTTTTATCAAATAGATTTTGTTTATTTAAACTTACATTATTCTCTTTGATATATAAAATAATATTTGGATTTTTAACAAAAAATATTATTAAATAATATTTATTTTTATGTTTATAATTTCTTTTACATTAATATTCAATAAACAAATATTATAATTTTAATAAGTAAAATTGAAAATATTTTGTTCTTTGGGTAATATTTTATTATTAAGAAATTTTTAGCACATCTCATAATATCCGTCATTGGGTTTTTTTTTTGTCTTTACTTTAATTTGTGGAAAAATTCGTTGAGTCTTTTATCATTATCATCATTCCGGTCTTATAATCTCCCCTATAGCAAGCAAGTAAAAGGTCTTAAAAGTTGTCTTTCACTGGTGTTGAAGAAGATGTAAAATGGCTTGGGTACCATAGCCGTGGGGTGGGTTTGTCTACCGATGCAATGCTGGTTGATGGTGGCGGGCCACAAACAAACAAAATGTAACCAAGTCGTAAACTTTCTTTTTATAAGGGCAGTCTCGACGTCTACCGTCCTATTTTATGAAATATTATAATTGTTCTAACTCTATCCTTGTCATCTTCTTCTTCTTCTCATAACCTTTCAAAAGTGATGAGCCATGTAATATCAACAAAAGATATTTCATTTAAGAAATACCCATTAATTTAATTAATTTCATAGAAAAAATATTCCTAATATTTATTTTATTCATTTGTTTTTAATATTTATTTCATTCTGAAATAATATAGTTTTTTAAAAAATTAAAATCATAAAATAATATTAATATTATTAATTAATTATTAACTTCACAGAATATTGCAAATTTAGTTTAAATTTGGAGTTAAAATATGGGATACATATAATCATAAAACAGACATATCATTATAATGGTGATATATTATGCAATTTATTGAGAGAGGTCAACAGAAATCATTTGTTATTTTAAGTCTACATTTAGGTTCTCAGGAATATCTAAAAAATTTCATTATCACTTTTTTTAGATAGAAATTTTCACATTTCATATCATTTAATCGCATTTTATCATACTACTATTAAATATAAAATATATAGTACCGGGACCCCGAGCCTCGGCTCGGTAATTAAAAAAAAATAATTATTATTGGGTTTGGCTGGTAATATTAATACTTGGGACACCGAGCTCCCGCTCGACCCTTTATAAATATTGATATACAATTCTTTAATTATTTATTACAATTATTAAATGTTGCATCATTGCATCAATGTGATTAAAATGAATGGAACTTGGGGTCCTCAATAATACATAAATATGTATTATTATGTTTCTAAGTGCATGAATATTTTTTTTTATTGGAAGAATGATAAATATATATCGTAATTTATAATTATAAAATATTATTAAAATATATATTTTTAATTTTATTTCGAAATTAAATAAAAAATTTTAAATTATTTTAAATATAAAAAAAAAATATTACTACAATATCCTTTAAAAAAAGGAGGGAGTCAAATTTCAATATGGATGTCATTTGTGACGTCATCCATATATAAATTTACATTAAGAAAAAACTAATGAAGATGTATTTTTCCTGAGATGTGATCAATAAAACTCAATTTTTCTTTATAAATACTATAGTGTGAATTAGAAAAAAATCGTTAGAGCGGTTTTTGAGAACCCATGGCTAAACAAACAAACAATTTTAGCTAGCATAATAAGATAAGATATATAATCTATGTAAACATAATTTTAATAAATATCAAATGATTTATTAATAATCGATGAAAATACAATTTATCAAGAATCGTTATAATAATACAAATAATTTGATTTTTTTGAAATCCTCTTCGTTCCTTTTATGATATTCTTACATTCTAAATGTTAAATTGTACTATTTTAATTAATTTATTAATTAAGAAAATTAACTTAATTCATTCATTTAAAGTTAATTAATTACTCTTTGAAAAAATTCAAGAACTATTTATATGTTATACATCAGAATATTATCTTTTATAATTTATAAAAAATAATATTTCATTTTAATGTAAAAATAGTGTTTTTCACCCCTAAGAGTCACACACCCCAATTAAATTATATAAATTAATCATTTAAATTATAAACATAATTCATAATATATAAGTATTTAATTTCGAAATAAAAGTATTTTTTTTTTAAATTGAAAGTAATATAAATTTAAATATTATTAATATCAAATTATATAAAATTAAAAATTTATTATTATATTACATATTTATTTTGTTGGAAAAAGATTATAAAAATATAATGAAAGATTATAGTAATTTTACAAATGTATTTTTCTTTAATTAGAAAAAGATTGTTTTCCAAAAACGAAGGTCTTCTACATTGCATTTTACAAAAATAAATGATTTATCTTGCTCTGCTGGTGAAAACAACACCCAGTTTTTGTTCTGTTCTTAAGAAACAATAAAATCTAAGATTTTTTTCCTCTGTAAGGATGCGAGTGTTGATCCAGCTCTGGTTGGAGATAGACGGTGTTGGCTGAAGAGATGGAGGTGGTAGGTGGGGGTGGAATCAATTGGGCCCTAATTGAGAGCCGACTGGGGGATGGGATGCATCGCTGATGGGGCGCGAATGCATCCCACCCTGGACCCAGGGCGCGAGCTGGAGGCTGGAGTTGCCCGGGGGCGGCAGATCGATAGCTGGAAGACTGCGAGAGTGGGACCAAGGGGGACCAAAGGGGCGCACAAAGCCCCTCCACCCTCTTTTTGAACCTCTTAGACAATCATAGATTCCAATACCCACCTGCCGAGCTCAATGGAACGTCGAACAACTCCAATTAGGAAACTTCACGGCCCGTTTTTTTAATCAATTATCCCTTCGCGATTAGCACAACACCCCCCCTAACACTGCATTATTTTTATTTTATTTTTTAAATCGAAATATGGGCGCGGTTTTTCAAATGTCAACTCATTATCAAACATGTATATTGATACAAATATTAATTGATATTATTAATTATAAATTATTTTTTCTACCCTTCATCTATAGGGTAGGTATAACAACAATTAAAATTAATAAATAGTTTTATATGTTTCAGCAACATGTTGTTGTACGATGACCTTGAACTCGTTACAGTTAATATTGTATATTTTCTATTATTATCACTTTTATTATTATTAAATTGATAATTACTTAAATATCTATTATTATATATATGTAGTATTTTTTTTAATTTTAATTATGCAGTAATTCTAAAATTTTAGATACCCGCTCAAATAAGATGATACCTAAAAAAAAGAAATTGTATATATTTATATATATTGTCATATTGGAGGCTTAGTATGGGTTGGGTTATAAAAAAAAATGGGTTTTTAAAATTAATAAATTTGATATTTAATTGGGTAGCACTCTGGTTATTGTGAATAGAATATAGTTTGGGGAATCCAGCGAAGGTTGATAGGAAAGATATAAGGTTGAATTCAATCAGAATAAAAATCAAGTATTAAATTAAGTAAAATGAATATTTAATAACTAAGAATTTAATATAACTATTGCTATTGCCCTACTGAAGGGCATATCTCTTACAATATAGGTGTATATATCTCTTTTTAATCAAAATTATTTAATGAATTATTTTTAAGACTTAAAAAACATAATAGAATTTTTAGAGTGTTTTTTATTATTAATAATAGAAGAAAATATTTACTTTCTAATGATGAAGTTTTATCCATTAATTATTGCTAAATTTTTCAATAAATTTTCTTATTCTTATTTTCAATATATATCGCTATTTCAACGATAAAAATGTAATTAAAAATATTTCAGATATTAAGATAATATTTGTACCTTATCGAATTAACTTAACTATTATCATAATCACCACTTTGGAGATAATAAGTTCACTGGGTGATTAAGAATTCATGAATAAATAAAAGTACCAGATTCTTTTAAATATTCCATCCGTCTCTTATTCCAAGAAATTTGTCCCCTTCCTTGATCGTGATTTATCTCGGTAACATTTTAATCATCATTGAATTAATGAGTCTCTTTTTAATAGAAACACCAAAATGGAATTACTCAAAAGATAAAAAAAAATAAAATAAAAATATACATGAAATATGAATGATTGATATTTTCTCGAATTAAGTGAGTGAAGTGAGAGGCGCTTAGGAGAGTTATTAGTGGTGTAATAAATAATTTTGAAAGGGTGAGCGTAGAAACGATATTTATTTGGATATATATATATATATATAGGCATTTATATAGAGAGTGGAAATTGGATTCCAACCAAAAAGTTTTTAAATCAATTTAAGAAGGTTAAGTAGTTAAATTATTTGATATATTGAGAGAACAAATTTATAAAAAGAGTAATTTGGATTATGAATTAAGAACTGTGATAAAATTTCAATTGATTATCATAAAAATTAAGTAATATCTATCGTACCTAGTTCATTTATAATATTTAATCGAGACATTCAATCGAGTAAATAAATAATTTCAAATTAATTTCAAACCTTTGTAAGAAACTATCAGCGGGGACAGGGTATAAGAATTTTTTTTTTTTTGATGAAGGGGACTTCAATATAATAAAAATTAATTATTTTGTTGTTTTTTTTTAAATAATAAATTAGGAATTTTATTATATACGTATTTTTACCGACCGACGATAGTAAAGGGAGGTATTGTTTTCACACCAAATTTCACATATGGAGATTTTTACATATCTCCACGAATCATGCATTTTCTTAACAGAAAAAAGTATTTTTAGCATGATGTCTGTCCGTCTGTTTGTCCGTCCGTCCGTATAGATGTGTACAGCCTGAACGGCTCAACGGATTTTGATGAAATTTGGTATATTTACTTAATGCATCAGTGGGATGAATTGATGAACTTTTGGTGCCAATCCGGAAACCGGAAGTGGTAGTATAGTATCTATCGACGATAGAAAGGGAAGGGTTATTTTCACAACAAATTTCACATGAGGAGATTTTTTACATATCATCACGAATCATGCACTTTGCATTGGTTTTATACTCGAGAAAAATCATCTTTATTAGTTTTTTCTTAATTTAAAATTATATGACGTCATCCAGCCATTCATGACGTCACAGCCTGGTCTTACATATATATTATAAATAAAATAAAATTAAAAATATTTATGTTCTATCCATATCTGTTTTTTATTACATTAATAGATATATTAAAATTATTTGAAATTGTTTCTGTAGCTGGAAATTAATTTATTTCAAACCGTCGGTCGGTTCGGACCTGGCCACAGGTCAACTTATTTTCTTTTGTTAATCTTTTTATTAATTTTTTTTTTATCCAAATAAAAATAGTATTTTCTATAAATTTGAAATTTTGAAATATTAAGGTTGACAATAAAATAAATATTATTAATTAGATGGTTAGAATAATTGAAAATATTCCTAATTACATTAAATAAATTAAGGATGTTTATTTCTCTATATAGTAACTTTAATTCCAATCAGAAATATATATTGACCTATTAATGAATAAACGTTACTTTAAAGTTCTTCAAGTTAAATTGTAATCAATCAATATAAATTCTTAATACCAATTGACTGATAATCTAAAAATTCATAACATTCATCTCAACTGTATCTTTTTAATCTTTTAACAGGATATAAAAAAAATCATATTGACCTATATTAAAAAGTTGAAAATCAATAATAATATTACTACTACCAATAAAAATAATAATAAAATTTTATAAGCTTAAGAATATAAATAACAAAGTTGTATAAAGATTTTCAACTTTTATATATATATATACCTATATAGCTATATAAGTATACATATAGATATGTGTATATATAGAATAAAAAAAAAGAAAATATTTAATGGCAAGTCAAAAATAAAATTTACAAAAGTGAAAGAGACTAGAAAAGTGCAGAAGTGAAATTCCGGACAGGGATTTCCATTAATCGGTTGTCAAAAAGGTCCAAACACCAAAACAACATTTCCGAAATATATACTTATATATATATATATATAGATATAGATATAGGTACATATTTATTAAAACTCCTAGTGCCGGATATGTCTTGTTTTGGACATTGGTGTCATCTATTGATAATATTTCGAAGAGTACAAGGGTTGAAGAAAAAATGTTTAAAGGTGCAAAAAAAAACAAACTTTTCACGATATTGATGTGACATAAATAACATTGGCATTTATTTTTAGTTTTACAGTTAATTATTTGTTATGTTCAACATAAGCATTTTGTTTTTATTCTTATTATTAGTCAAATATAAATAATTTTTTAATAATTTATAGTTATAAATTAAATAGTAATAGTAAGTGTTATCTTTACTAATAAATCATATTTTATACACAGTTACCCATTCATATATATATTTATATATATTTATATACTATTATATATATATTATTTGTAATAATTGGAAAATTGAAATATTTAATATTCATAGAAATTATATGACTATTCTAGTTAACCAATTTACTCTATTCCAAAGCCAAAATGAAATCATCGTCTGAATTAGGCAATTTTCATTAGTATCTGTACAATCAAACTTAATAGATGTAGAAATAATTTTTAGTTAAAATAATATTCATCATTTAGAAATAATAACATTTAGAAATAAATCCAATTTTTTTTTTATCTCGTGCTCCATTAGAATGTTACATTGTTTTTCTTATGGGATTTAATAGAAAATCATCCCCAGGTTTTTTCTTAGACAGATTCGACAAGTTGCCAATCAATTTAGTCCATCCTTCTGTGATTTGCTCAATGGCCCGAAAAAATTCAATTAAAAATTCAATCTTACGCTGTTCTATTAATTTATAAAATTGTTTAGCTAAGGGTTTTTTCCTAAGCTAATTTTTAACAATAATAAAAAAAAAACTATTATTAAATAGGTAATTTTAACAAAAAAAAAAAAAAAAAAAAAAATAAAATGAATAAAGAAATACAATTTTCTGAAATGAAATTTTACAATCTTTAATATCAAATATTTGAAATTTTTACTGAAATTGTTTAAAGATATGACAAATAATCTTTTTAATTTTATTTGATTATTATCAAAGTTTTTAGTTAAGGGTCGCAAACTTGTGCTGTTATCGAATAATATTGTGCCCTTATGGAACATAAGCCTTAGTATTAAGTTAGATAGTTGGGAGGAAGGATGCTCCCCCATAGGACTTATTCTGTAAATCTAATCCATTTAGTTCAAATTATCATCATTTAAATTATTCTATTAGGAATTCATTTGTAAATATTATATAGCTATTTAATTATAACATAAATACAAATTTACATTTCAATATTTAATCTGCACATTACTTAAATTTAAATTTTTTTTTACCTATCTACGTTGCATATCTAAATATATACCTTTAGAATATTTTGTGCCTGCTTGTCTGGAAATATTTTAAAAATGAGGCTAGAAATCTTATTAGCCCCTGTTTGCACATGAATAAAAATATTTTTATAAAATCTAGATATCTATTTAAGAAATTTAAATGAAAAAACTACAAATTTATAAAAATATTTTTTTAGAGTTTTTATTTATTGAATGCATTATCGTATACTTTTATAAATGATTATATTTATAAATTTTCCATAAAAAAAAAATTAAGGGCAAAGAAAAAATCCATACGAATAATAACTATATAATAATAATTATTATATTATAATTATAATTTATAATATATTTTAAAAAGGCACAATTTAGTAAATTTTGAGTTTAAATTAAATGTATACAACTTAAAATTGAAATGTTTAAAGATTTAATTTAATCAACATTTAATTTCATTCTTGACAGAGCGAAAACCAACAATTAGCAATTAAAAATTAGAAAGTATCACACTTCTATTAATTCTATTACTTTTAGAAAATTAAAATGGATTAAAATAATAAAATAATTTATAAGAAATTTTTATATATACTTCGAGAGTTAAGTTATGTGATTAACTTTAAAATAAACCGAATAAAGAGAGATAAAAATTTGTAATAAAATAGATAGCTATATACCAATACTCTGTATCAGCATTTATAATATCCGAAATTATAAATAAAAAATAAATAATATAATCGATAATAGACTACCTAATATAGTTGATTTCTTATAATATAGGAAGCATATACCTAATAATAAAAACAAAGATGAGCTGTAGCCAGACCGACTGACGATTGAAATAAATTAATTTCCAAACAACAAAGTATCAAAAAAAAAATATTTTTAAAACTTTAATTAAAATGACTAAATTATATAATCTTGGTTTTTACTTTGTGCCTGCAATTATTTATCACTACTATATTTTTAGTGAAAAATTTCCGACAATGAGTATAAAATTAATACATTGTAAACTATCACTTCCGATTTCCGGATATACACCAAAATTTGATGAATTCAAGCTACTGATGCATTTTATCAAAATTAGTTGAGTCGTTCAAGCTGTACACACAAATGACAGACGGACTGACAAACATCATGCTAAAAATACATTTTTCTGTTAATAAAATGCATGATTCGTGGAGATATGTAAATAACTTCACATGTGAAATTTGGTGTAAAAACAATAGCTTTAATTCCTATTAACGGTCTGGAAAATAAAAGAAATAAATTAAAATTATAGAAAGTTTTCAAATAGTTTTTAAATTCATATATATACTTTCACATTAAGGAGAAGTATTCTTCCAGAAGATCTTCCAACGGTTCGGTGTGGGAATATTTGTGAAGATTTTATGTATACTAGAGTAATTCAAACCAATAAAATATTCTTCTGATATATATATATATATATAGTATTTAATACTTTAAATTAAAAATACTTATATTTAAACATAAAGTAGCTTACCTACTATTTATTATCTTATAAATATTAAAAGAATTTTATATTTATATTATAAATATTAAATTATATATATATATATATATATATATATATATTGATATCATGATTATGAAAAACTTTTCTTTTAAAAGATGCGGATAGGAAAAACTGAAGTAAAAAAAAAGGAAAAAAGTTCTCTGAGCTTTTGTTTTCCCGTTCGATTAACTCCTGGTGAGGATTTAAACAAAAAAAAAACAAACAAACAAAAAAAATAAAGAAAAAAAAAACGAAATAGAGAAGGATCGACTGTCCGGCGTCGTCTGCCTCCGTTCCTCCTTTACAAGACAATGGTATCCAAGTCTCGTCTCTCATTATCTCAAATAAATAAATAAATTTCAGTTTAAGAATTTTTTTTTTTTTCAAAGTCTTTTTATCCTGCTTACTCGCTTTCATCCTTTTCTTACTCCATCTTGATCTTCATACATTTAATATTACACGCTTATTGTCTACAAGTCAAAATAAAAATTAGAAATATGTTTTATTATCCTTCCTATAAGAATTATTATCACAATAGAATAAAATTATGATTTATGATTTAAATTAATCAACTTCAAACAAAATATATAGAACTAGAAATCCAATTTAATCTCACAAACATCGCTCAAACAATTCTAAACATGTAAGAGGTTCCTTTCGCCCCACATTGGGTGCCACTTGGTAAGAAAACCAACTATGGGCCACTTGTAATGACCCACGATCTCTGTGAATTGTATTATAAGTAAATTATGGGCGCCAGACTTTGGGTAAATTGTCTTTATCCCAAAATACAAAAGGGTGTTAAAAAAATTAGGGGAAAAGGAAAACAAATAATGTTCGCACTAATACACTTTAATTAATAATAAAAGTTTAAACAGATTAAATATAAAACATTTAAATAAAAAATTAATTAAATTAATTTTTATTATATTATTTACTATAAAACCAATTGGAAAACGGACATTCTATATGAAAATAGATCTGAGTGAAAAAGAAGAAAAGAACTGGTTGGAGAGAGGTTGGAGAGTGTTGCATGTAGGACTTTTGTTTTAAATAGCACCACATAGATTTCTAGTTAATAAACTAAAAATCTAATGAATATAAACGTGTCATTCATCAACAGGTACAAGCTCAGAAATTATTTTGATTGCAGGTACGTCGTGAAGGTTTAATATCATTAATGATTATATTTCCAGCAAAGGATATTTAAATACATTAGGTTAATCGAGTTATTATTAAAAAATTCAATATATAATTAAATATACACTCACTTTGTATTTAAATGAATATGAGTGAAAATAATATTTTTAAAGGAAAGGGTTTTCATCGGAATTTTAAAAGATAAATGCGATTTGATGTCCCTAGAATAGAATTTAACTAGATTAACGATGCTGGTGGCTATATTGAAATGTAAGCACTGGAATATCAAAAACTAATCAGCCGATTTAATTGAAAATGTCTATTTAAGCATGGATTAACCAGGACACCATACGATATACTTTTCGTTAGTGAATTGTTAGCACAATTTGCAATGTTACCGTTGACCTATATAACATTTAATTTTTAATATATATTTTTAAATTTCATGTTTTATTTTAATTGATTTTATACAATTAATTTTTAAATAAATTAGAATCATTATTTAGATATAATAAAATTTATTTTTATAAAGGTGGACTTTTTATAATAATATTGGCTGATTACAGGGCCGTCCTAAGATTTTCGGCGCCCGTGGGCTCCTAAAATTTTGCGCCCCTTTTCATAAGAAATTGCACAGAAAAAATGGTTAGTAAAAATATATAAACCAATAAAAAATGCCGCCCCCAGAAGGCTTACGCCCTAGGGCTATAGCCCAATTAGCCCTGTGGTTAGGGCGGCCCTGGCTGATTAGAAAAATAATACCACGCAATCCTGAAGATGATCCTGATCAGGGAGCCAAACGGTGACTATTCTGTAAAATTGAAGATAAGAGATGTTAATTTTTTTCAATTTCATTACTCGGTTTTTTTTGTTTACTTTGGTCATATTATACTTATATTTATACTTTTTGCTTAATATAGTACATAATTACTAATTTAACTTCTATATTACCTTAATATTTTATCATAAACATATTATTTTTGTCTGATTGTAAGTCTTATAATACTTTTAAATAAATATATGAAATTGATTAAATGATTTAAAATTTTATTTACTTATTTATATTTAGTATCATTTTTTAAAAAAATCTGTAATGTCTCCACTCGACTACCTCGCAAATTTGGATTGGATTAATGAGCACATATTATATTTAAATTAAATTTAATTAATTAAATTATAAATTAATATTAATAATTAATATTTATTAAACCAGCGCATGTTTGACTCTTTGTTGATGGCACCATGTCACTTGCTGGCGTGTGATTAGCAGTCAACATATTATAAAATTAATTCCGGTACTTTCGATCAAACTCAAATTCTATAGATTGCAGTTTTATACAATTTTTAATTATGTGATAAACTATAAAACATATAAATATCTTTATTTTTACGGTCAGTTTAGAGAAAAAAAAATGAAGTGGTAGGTTATGGCCCTCTTCTGAAAGAGCTACATTTCTTAAAAGTTGATAGAAAATTATAAATTTTTAATAATGCCCGTGTACCATATTTCATTATTCTAGCTCAAACCGTTTTTGCGTAATCTTGTCTACATACACACACATAAACAGTTATTTTTATAAAATGACTCAGGGACCTTTAAAACGTATAAAAACATCAAAATCTCGACATCGAAAATTTTCGTGATATCAATACTATCTCTGACGAGATTGTAAAAATACTTGTTGAATAACTAATATTTAATATAAGGACATATGTAGATTGTTCAATTTGAAGATAAAATCTATTTGAGGGTGTAACACCACGGCCTTTATACTTTTTGAAGAATGAGATAAGGGCCCCTACTGATATTTTTACATGATTTAATTCAAGTAAAAATTCAAAATTAATTAGAATTGAAAATTTCTTTGATTAATATTCCACTATCATTTCAGAATGGGTTTTAAGTGTTGCAGCGAGAATCAATTAGCAGGAGAATGACTTGGTACAATGGTTTATTACAAACTCCACCTATCTCCCGAAGAACTTCAAAGGGCTTCAGATTTTATTGTTCTCATCTAAAGGGAGAATAGAAAACAGTGCCGAAAATAGTTTCAAAGATTAAACAACAAAACCCAATATGAAAAGAGAAAACGTTTGTTATAAAACGCGTAAAGATAACATTATAGGTATTATTATTTTTAATCCTGATACAAAATTAAAATTGATCTTTTGTATTAAAAATTCAATACAATTTGTATGTTTAATGAAATGTTGATGGTTAAGTTCTTTGTTTTAATTATCAAATACTATTAGGCATTGGCCTTTAGGATTTTAAAATATATCTAGTTATCAAAAATTGAATCGATATTGTTATGAAACAATTTTTTAACTCCCACTCCGATACTTAGAATGTATACTGAATTTTAGAAATTTTACTGAACTAATAAAATTAAATAAAAAAATATATAAAACCATAATTTATTTAAAAGTAAAAAAAAAAAAGCTGGAGTGTCTCCACTCGACTATCTCGCAATTTGAATTGGATAATATAATATATTATATTTAAATTAAATTTAATTAATTATAAATTATAAATAATAAATATTAAACCAGCGCATGTTTGGCTTTTTATTGATGGCACCATGGCACGTGTTGGCGCGTGAGATTTGCAGTGTTAAAAAATTAATTCTGGTACTTTCAGCAATTCAATCAAGCTGAAATTCTATATATAGCAGTTTTATACAATTATTAATCATGTGAAAAATTATCAAACATATATTTTTATTTTTACGGTCACTTTAGAGGAAAATAAAATAAAAACGTTGTAGGTAATGACCCTCTTCCGGTTGAGCTACATTTCTCAAAAGTTGATAGAAAACTATGAATTTTGAATAATGTCCATGTACCAAATTTCATCATTCTAGCTCAAACCGTTTTTGCGTAATCTTGTCTACATACACACACACATACATACACACACACATACACACACACATATACACACACACACACACACATTTTTCTCAACCTTAGTGAAAATGATTCAGGAACCTTCAAAACGTATAAAAACATCAAAATCTCAACATCGAAAATTTTCGTGATCGCAATACTATCTCTGGCGAGATAGTAAAAATAATAAGAGCACATCAATCTTGGTAAAAATAATTAATAAAACTAACATCAAATGTTGGCGTAATTAGGTTAAAAATATTTTTTTTTAAATTTATCCAATTTTTTCATTTTTCTTCTTTTATTACTAGTTTTTAATATCTAATTTAGCATCTTTTCCAGTTCATTCTCTACTAAATTATTCTAATATTAAATTACAAATCATATGTAAGAATTTTATAATTTTTTATTGAGAATATTTCTTAAAAGCTTGCAACTTCTCAAGAACTAGATATGAATACCACTACAACATGATTCATTGAACTTATTTAGTTATAGACCGCAACATGTTGATAACTATCGCTACTAGAGATGTTTATCTATTATCAAAATTCTAATTTTTGTTCATAACTACTCAAATATACATTTTTTAAAGTGAATTGATAATTAAACTATTATCATCGGGAATTAGTAATTAATTTATTCATTGGTATTTAGTTAAAATTTGAATGCAATACAGACAAGGTAAATTTAAAGTAGGATAAAATGGAACATGAAAATTTATAATGGAAAATCATAGTACTCACTTTTTATGGATTTCAATTTGTTAATTCAATGTTAATATAGATTTCACTTTGGAATAGTAAGTTTGATTTTACTGTACTTGTTTGTTTGTTTCAATTTTATAACTTTTACAATAGCAATTTAACATTCTATTTCTATTTTGATTTTTTTCTTGGTCAAGGGTTAAATGTCATTCCCGATGCTATTTCTTTTTCAACTATCTCTCTTTCTCTTCTCGGGTTAAAGAAAAAAAAATCAGCACCAGTGATTTCTACTTTTTATTCCAATTGGTGGGACACAACCCCTTCATACAATTGAAACAATTTAGCATAAAACGTCCCATTTCCTTACTCACTTTCGCGTGGATAGTGAAATGATAATAGGCCAAAGGCAAACCAAATCTACAAAGTGTCCGACCCTGTCTGTCTGTCTGTCTCTCTCTCTTTCAGTGGAGGTCAACCTTTGCACTTTCCCTCCCACTCCCACCCATTCCCTTCCTTCACTCTGTAACCGTTTGGCCCTTATCACCAAGTTTCATTTATCACGCACATATCTCCCTGCAGGTTGACGACATCATGCCTTGCACTTACCAACTTATCCATCATCCTCAATGCGAACAAACAGCCCTCCGTCTTTTGCCCTGGCTCGTTTCCCTTACGATCCGGCCCCTACGCATACACACCAACACACCTATACCTACACATTCATCTATCCAATTTCAAACAAATGGAAGTGGCTTCCGCAAAGGATAAGGCAATTCTATAAAAAAAAAAAAGAATATAAGAAAGAAAAGATATTATTTTACAATGTTTTTTCGCTTTACATAGAATATTTTTTAAATTGTCACTTACCGTTGGAAAAAAAAAACAATTTTGAACAAATACTAACAACCCAGAAAAAAATAATATTCAAAATCTCAAAGATCTCAAATGTTTCTAATATGAATAAAGAGGAAATTGGTGATTAACATTTCTTTTTTTTCTAATTTTATAGATTAAAAAATTATTCATTTATTTTTTCATTCAAATACCATTAAAATAATTTAATGAATTTTTTGAAAACTATATTTACAATATTTTTTTACAATAATTTGTATATGTAATGCACTCTTTGGAATTGTTTTATTTTTAATTGGGTTTGTGTTTTCTATAATTTAATTGTGACTTGAAAAAAAGATATATTAGTTTAATGAATTTTAAATTAATGTGAAAAATAAAAGATAAATTAGACAACCAACTAACCTTTAATATGATAATATAATTTTTTTTTATAATTTTATACTTTAGACTTATAAATTAAAAAATAAAAATTATATTAATAAATAAAAACCACTCACTTTTCAATAAATATTAAGGGAAATGTTTGTAGTAATAAATTTTATTTAAACATAGATAATTAATTTTAAATTAATTAAATCTGTTTTATTTTATATATTCGTATATATTTTTAATAATTGAAATAAGTACGTGATATTATTTCTATCTATGTTAGAGATCCACCCCTCCAGGGAGCTTCACCGCCTAGAAAGTTTTAGGTACGCTCTGTCATAAATTAATTTCAAAACTATATGTATACGTATAATTGCTGTATATCATCTTGCGTTGAAAAGCTTATCCTAATATCGAATATATATATATATATATATAAAAACTCATTTGATATATTAAATTGCCAATATATTTTGTTAATTTTAATAGAAGGTCAGTTCAAATCAAGAATAAATCCGAAAGATGATTCTCTATTTACTCGTTTACATTTGAATGTATTTGATTTGAAAATCAACAAAACAAGGAATTTGAAATATCACTCATTAAATATTCATAGCCTCAAACATAGATTATCATAGTTAACCTATTTACTACAATCTAAACACTACAAAAAAATCTGGAGTGTCTCCACTCGACTATCTCGCAAATTTGAATTGGATTAAATAACATATTAATTTAATTTAAATTAAATTAATTAAATTATAAATTAAAATTAATAAATAATATTTATTAAACCAGCGAATGTTTGGCTCTTTGTTGATGGCACCACTTAACGTGTTGGTGAGATTTGCAATGTTAAAAAATTAATTCTTGTACTTTCAGCGAATCAATCAAGCCGAAATTCTATATATAGCAGTTTTATACAATTATTAATCATGTGAAAAATTATCAAACATATATGTTTATTTTTACGGTCACTTTAGAAGAAAAAAAATCAAAACGTTGTAAGTAATGACCCTCTTCCGGTTGAGCTACATTTCTCAAAAGTTGATAGAAAACTACGAAATTTGAATAATGCTCATGTACCAAATTTCATCATTCTAGCTCAAACCGTTTTTGCGTAATCTTGCCTACATACATACACACATATACACACACACAGACATTTTTCTCAACCTTAGTGAAAATGATTCAGGAACCTTCAAAACGTATAAAAACATCAAAATCTCAACATCGAAAATTTTCGTGATCGCAATACTATCTCTTACGAGATAGTAAAAAATATTGAACAACTAAGTTTTATTTACTTTTTTTAGATTTTCAGCAGTAGAAGTTTTTAAGAAAAATATTTATAAAATATTATTTTGAATGTATGATTTGGAGTACGTATCAATATCATTAACTCTTTGATGATTGATTCATAAAAAAATTGATATTTAATGTAAATTTAATGTAGAAAATTTATGCAATCACTAATTGTCTTTATTAATAGATCCATAAACTCGTAAAATTGTTTTGTTTTATTATATTATATAAATATATATCATATTTTTCTAATTACTGATTGAAAAATAGTTAATAAGTAGTCATTTATATGAAGGAAAGAGAAAATATTTAATAAATTTAATTTGATATTGTACTAAATGATATTGATCGGAAAAAGGTGAATCATTTTATCGAGAAGATCGGTGAAAATAAAAAGATTTTTATTTATAAAAGCAAGATTAGTCCTTTTTGAGGACAAAAGGCTTTGTCTTTTTGTGAGGCATTGTCCGGTTCCGGTCACTGCGTCACCGAGATATACCACACTAATGGATGGGGATTGTCCAGAAGCCACCACTACCAACCACCATTTCAGTCAACCCCCTCTCCTTTTGCACTATCTCGGAGATAAAAATAAAAAAAAAGAAAAAGTAAAAGGGAAAAAAACACTCAACTGACCCGTCGATTGAGAAAAAATTGCTGCCTGTCTCCCTGGTCTCTCACAATTGCGCTGAATCTATCATCCCCGGTTGGCAAAATAAAATTAATCGCCGTTCAAAATAGAGAGCAAATTCTTAGAATCATGAGATATTTCTTAAAAGAGGGTGTATTATTGACTTATTTTTTTTATTTTAACCTTAAAAATTATACACGAACATTAATAATGACAATAAATATATACCTATATTCTGAGCAGCTAGTATACCTCTCTCTATATCTTTAAATATTTAAATATTAATCAACTCATTTAGGAGTACAATGAGAAATATATAAATAAGTATTAAAAAAATAATATTACAAAAAATAATGATTTTTTTTAAATAATATAATAATATATATAATTATAAATAGCTATTCAATATTTATATTTTATATGTGAATGATAATTATTTGAATTTATAATAAATGTCATGGGATTTTATCTTTATATATCATTTAAAAAGTAAAATTGATATTATCATTATTTTGTAATTGATTAGACTAATATGATAATTATATTGCTTAAAATATTTAGTCATTGAAAAATTAAAAACATTACAAAAATAATATAATTTAAAATAAAATCTCTGGCATCATTGCAATATTATTTTTTTCGATAGAATTTAATATTTAAAATGACACTTTTTAATTAATTTCGTTAATTAAGAAAATAACAATTAAAATGATTTTGTATCTATAAGGCAAAGGCACAAGTGTAACACAGATAACTTTTTGTCACTTTGAACTTCAATTTCTCACGGAGTGCTTATTCAAAACTGCTTTATGTTCTACTGAAAAAATAGTCTTAGGTTCAAAGAATATGAGGAATAGCCTAAAAAGCTTTTATTAAACCAAAAGAAAAAAATAATTATTAATAAAAATAAAAAAATGATCAATTACCCTGTTATTCACAGTTATTTTTGTAACGTTTTTCTTAACTTCATTTGGCGTCTGTCTCTCTGTCTCTCTGTCTGTCTGTTCGCTCTTTTGAAAAATTGAAATCGATTTTTCATCGACTTTTTTTGGGATAGACTTTTGAAGATTTTTATAGATATTTCAATGGATCACTAGAAGATATGGAAGAAATATAATTGAATTATAATTAATTATTTGTAATTAATTAGAGATTAATTACTTCATATTCAACGAAAAATGTTGGGCGCATTTAGTTCTATGCAATTAACTTCCTTTATAGTGCTATAATTCATATATATATTCATTCATATACTAAGATACATACCACACTAATACACTTAATTAACAAGTAACACTATTTCTTCAAATATAATCAACCATTTTGGATTTGATTGATAATATGTAAATTTAATAAAAATTCTTTTAAATTTTGATATATACTTTGATATAAGTATATTACAGTGAAAAATAATAAAAGATTAATTTTTTAGCTCTTAAACTATCAATTTTATTTCATGATAAAAAAATTTGTCAGTTTATGTGTTTAATAAAATTTTTATTAATACAAATATTTGACTTGATTGTTCATATAAATAAATAAAACTAAATGCGCCCAACATTTTTCGTTGAATATGAAGCAATTCATCCATAAACTTTGTCAGGCTTATAGAAAAATTATTTTATTCTTTTTAGTTCATTGGAAAAACGTTATTTTATAAAATTTTTTTATATTTATATTTTAGTTATTGACCCTTAAAGTTTCTGTCTTTGACAATGCATCTCTAATACCGAAAAACTTTCCAGAATTGAAAGTTTTACATTAAAACACTGAACAGTTGTAGTCTCTTACTTGTTACGAGGGGAAATATGTGAAAAAATGTCCCACCAAGTAAAGAACAGCAAATTTTTGGGTTCTGGCGAGTCGGATAGTCATCCTCTCATTTTTCTTCCAATTTTAACAAATCACATATATTTCTGTTACAAATTATAAAATTCTAAAACAAATTTTTAAGAAATAAATGGAACAGTCAAAGACTGGACTTTTCCAGTTTTTTCATTCAAGTCAATGACAATGAGAATAAATTACTCTTTTCAAAATGAGAGGCAAACAAAATATTGTAGCATAATTAAAAGAATAACCCATACATACCTGCAGATTTCAAATGAATCAAGTAAAAGATAAATACGATGAGAACTGATAAAAATGTAATGCACCTTAAGAATATTAATAACCTTACCAGCATTCAGTTTTTTTTCTCTTATTCTTAAAAACCTTCAATAATCTCGATGGTTAGTCGGTCATTACAGTTGGCAGATATCTTACTTGATTTTATGGCACACAACAATAATATTAGAGCCTTTTATTAGAGGGATTTTTAACCAATTGTCATATACCGGGTTGCAGTCATACACTGGTGCCTTTGACCTAGATATTTAAACTGAAAAACCCCTTAATAAGTGAATTTCAAAGAAAAATCCTTTTATCCTGATATCAAGATCAGAGAGGGAAATATAAATTTTTTCATAAGATTAGATAGAATAGATATGATAGACATAAAAAAAATGATTACCGTTTTATGACACAGCCATCCAAACGAATGCTGAACATATAGTTAAAATATTACCAATATAATTTCAAATCAAAAGGATTTAATTTCTGTATATATTATTAAAATAATTCAATTTTTATTCCTTCCACCACTGACTCTAACCAGTGTGTCTTTTTTCTTCTTTTTTTCATTACTACTTAATTAATTAATTAAAAAATTATATTCTTTAAACCGAAAGAGGCTTAAAAAGTTTTCACTATATACATATATATATATATATATACTTACCTATGTATATATAATTTATATATACTTAGAATATCATTTTTTTCTTCAAAATTAAATTCTTTTAAAGAATTTTCTTTAAAATAAGCAAAAGAAAATTATAGGTTTATATTATTATATAAGAAAGAATGGAAGTAAAAAAAAAATCATAATAATTTTTCATATCTTTTGTTTTACTTTTAAAGCACCACTCCCCACACCCCCATTTTGTATTCTTTCAAGAGTTGTTTTTTTTTTAAATCGATACTCTCTATCTCGCTTTCTCTTTGAATAATTTAATTTAAATTACTTAATCTTATAATACTTCGTAATTAATTACTTATTCTTTTAATTTTTGTTTTAATTAATATGAAATTATAATTAGAAATGAAATTCATATTAATATTTGTATCGTTTATATTGCAGGTAAGCTGAGTAGCTTTTCCAGTCTCTCCTTTCTTGTTAATACTAGTGGTAAGTAAATGGATCTCACTATATTATATATACACTTAAATTGCATTAAAATAATAAGTTTTATAAACATATAATATTATTTCATATGGTGTCTCAAGTTCGAGAAGTGAAAGTGGATGAATAGAATAATAATGACATAATAGGGGCAGAAATTTAACAATATAAATATAATCCAAAGATATTGAAGATAAATATAAATTTTATTTTTATAATCAGATTTTATTTTATAAAAATTATCATGAAATTTATGTTTTTTAAGGAAATTATATAAATATTTATATTTAACTCATGCCCAAAAGAAAAACACTGCAGAAGATAAAAGGTCAAATAATAAATAGACTGAAATATAAAATCAGATATACTTGTGTATTTTAGTTTATCAAGATTGAATGGAGACGTTATAGTTAAGGGAGGTACTTTCTCTGATAATAATACTATTTTGAACAATACCTTCCCTTCATATCGTCGGTCAGTAAAATTAATAATAATAATATACAGTTTTACTTTAATAATTGATATGATTAATTAATTATTTTTTTCCATGTCGACTTTAAACAGGTAATAATTCAAAATTGAAAATTATGAGACATACTTTATTCATACAAAAATTGATTCAATTTTTACAGACCGACGATAGGAAAGGAAGGTATAGTTTTCATACCAAATTTCACAGGTGGAAATTTTTACTTATCTCCACGAATCATGGATTTTGTTAACAGAAAAAGGTCCATTGTGTGTCCGTATAGACGTGTATAGCTTGAAAAGCTCAACGGAATTTGAAAAATTGGTATATTTACTTAATGCATCAGTAGCATGAATTCATTAACGGGAAGTTGTAGTTTACAAAGTATTAATTTTATATTCATTGTCAGAAAATATTTCACTTAAAATATAGTAGTGATAAATAATTGATTAATTAAACTAAAAATAAAAACTAAGATAATATAATTTATTCATTTTAATTCAAGTTTTAAAAATAATTTTTTTTGATACTTTATGTATATATATATATAATGTTGTTTGGAAATTAATTTATTTCAAATCGTCAGTCGGTTCTGTGCCTGGATACAGGATACAGTTTATATTTTTTATTTTCATTTTAATTTAATTACTAAATTGGATTTGATTATCAATTTTTTTTTTTTATTTAATAATTTTTTTCAGAATTTATATTTCTTAAAATATCTAAATGATTTACACAAAATGTATGAAAATAATTTAAGTATAAAAAGATTCAATAAAAATGTATACTTATATTATGATTTTTATTGGCTCTGGGATCTTGGCCCATTTTAACTAGTTTTTATAATTTTATCATTTCTTATATTATTGATAGAATAATTCAATAGTAATCTAATGAAATATTTTTTTTTTATTTTATTTAATTTAATTATATATTTATTATGTTAAAATTTGTTAAATCTTATTAAATTAGTCTTTTATTAAATTAATTACAACTTACTCTAAGTTAAATAAGTTAGAATAAATACATTTTTTTATTTATTTTTAATGACCACGAACAATACCAATTTGTTTAACAATTTTATACCTCAAAACTGAAATAAATAAATGCTTCGAGATTAATCTCTTATAGTTGTATCATAAAATGTATGATTATTTGATTTGATATTGGAGTAAATACAAGTTAAAAATATAATTAATAAAAATTAATAGAAATAAAAGAGACTGATTCTCTCTATATTTATTTATTTTATATAATAAGTATAATATTGATGAATCTATTGATGAACAATTTATTTTTTATGAATCCTAAATCGTTTCCGATTGAATGAATGATCTTATAAAGATTAAATGAATCAATCGATGGTTTTATTATGTTAGGCGACATGTATCCCATTTGGCAATTTCCAACTTGATCTATTTATTTCTCCACTGTGTCTGTGTATCAAGTGTTTTCGTGACTCAGGAGTAGTTCAGGCACGCCCCAGTTTCCCTACACCCATCCCTTAAAACAGACGAGTGGCATCTTTTGTGTTGTTTTCAGGCACGCGACTCGTCGGCACCCCTTCCAGTATCCTTTCCTAACCGTATTTGCTTCCTATACTTCTTTTAAACCTACTTGAGTGGAACTTCAATTAGGAAACTAATAAAAAATTGATATTCTTGGAAAGGAAACGAATTACTAATTTATTTAATCAACACTCAAAGACAGTTAAATAAACAATCTAGGAAGATATAATAATAAATCTGATTGAATTAATACAATACGAGGTGTGGCTATTAAATAACTAGACTGCTTACAAAAAATGGTTTAATTAAAAAAATTATGGTACAATCGAACTTTCCCCCCTCAATATACTCCCCTCCACTCGCCACACACCGCTTCATCCTTTTTTTCCACTGCTCAAAGCAGTGTTCGAAGTCGTTTTTTGTTTAGGCCTTTCAGAAGCTCCACCGTTTTTCATTTCACCTCTTCCATCGACTCGAATCGGCTTCCCTTTAGTGCGGACTTTCGGAAACAGGTAGAAGTCGCAGGGTGCTAGATCAGGGGAGTAAGGAGGGTTGGTTCACCGTCTGTCCCTCTGGAACCCATTCAGTCATCACAATGCCGTTGATGTCGAAGAAAACGATCAATATTGCCTTGAATTTTGACTTCGACATCCGCGCTTTTTTATTCTTGGCGATTCAGGAGTCTTCCAGTGCATGGATTTCCGCTTAGTTTCGACATTGATACGTTGTTCGTGTTTTTCGTCACACATCGTTTTCGGCGTAGGAACAAAAACACGTTTATTTTAAACCGCTACAGAAAAAAACTACTTCACCACCAGACATGTGTTCTCGTACTGGAATAGTAGACCCTTCCAGCTGTACAACGGTGCATTAGGTTCCCGCCTACCCTCTCCTGGAGGCCGTCTGCGCGCGCAGTCTCGTTATTTAATAGCCACACCTCGTAATATAAAATTTGAAATATCATGAAATTATAATATGAATAATAATTTTATACAACAAATGTATAACTAATAAAATAAAAATTGTAGGTATATATAAAAAGTTTTTGAAAAATTCTATCTAGAAAACTACACATAAAGGATTATTTTCTGAAAGACATTATTTACGATGAGATTTTTTTTATACTGACCATAAAAAAGGATATATGAAATAAAAAAGGAGTGCCAGTTTTTTCTTTTATTATTTAATTTGAGTCAAGAATCTTTATTCATTTTTATTTTATACAATGCTCTTTAACATGCAACCCAGGAGAATTTATTTATTTTTTTTTTAAATAAAAGCAAGAGAAAATAACATAATATGTTTTCTATTAGATTTTTTCATATTATCAAACTTAAAAAAAATGCAATTTTTATCAACTTCATTTCATTACTTGAATTTCATTTATAAAACATTTCTGTTTTTTTGGTTGGCATATTTATTTTTTTTTTAATTTTAAATATACAATTATAATTCTATTTTTTAGATGATGAATAATTAAAAAAATATATATTATCATTTAAATAGATAAAAATTATTAATTAAATAAGTTCATTAATTTAAATCAAAAAAATCAATAAATATGTACTATTTACAATATTAAATATTTTTCTGAGTATATTTTTAAACTATTTTACATCGTTCATTTTGAACTTGTAGTGGATTACATTATTAAAAGATAATGATATAATAAATCTCGTCCCAATTATTGATTGTCCTTATTCTCCTCTTGTATGATTTAAAATTTCCGTTAATTTTTAGTGCTTTTGTTCATTTATATTTAAATAGAACCCATTTGTTATTATTATGAATAAATTCATCTCAGATAGAGATTTATCAGAACAAATTTATAGATAACTCCACTGTTAACTCCAATGTTCATTCAATTCGAATTGTGCCAATTTATGAATATATAGTTACATCATTAAAATTTTAATTATGTCATAACTATTATTCTTCTCTATATAATTAAAATTATAATAATAATTATTATATTAATATACCTAAAATATAATCGAAATATATATTTATTTATTTTTCTGTCTGTTAATGTCTATGTGCTTAGATGGTTAGATAGATATGCCTTAGTCTATGCATATGTAAAATTTATACATATATGCATGTTATGTCGGTTGAATTAATAATTTAAACCCTTCAATTAATTTGTGAATAGATAATGTTTGTCGTTATCATGAAACAATGAACAACAACAACAACACCACAACTAGTAATTCTAATAATAGTAGCAACAGTAGAGTCTTAGCTATACTCGACCATCTGGGGCTTACGAGCAAATTCTCTCTCTGACTGTCTGCCTGTCTCCTACATTTCACTAATTAAGACATTAGTTTACACTTCTAATCAATCTCCTTGGACTTGATATAAACAATTTGAATTGTATTGACCATTCGGATGGTAGAAGAAGAACATCAACAGCAAATGACATTTAATGTGCTCTACGAGATCGAGCGGGAAAGGCATTTATGTTCAAGTGTCCCCTTCAATCGCCATTAAGAAGTACATAAAATCCTTTATGGTAAACTTAATACGAAAAGGAAGGACGGATGGACGAATGGATAGCTGGCAGCATGAAAGAGGAAGGAAGGAAGAAGGAAGGAAGAAATTACTTTAGAAATTTCAAGTTCTATACGAAATGTGAGGTGATTTAAGAGTTCAAATTGAATTCCATAATGATTAAACTTCACTTTAATTTTTTTTTTTTCATTTTACTTAATTCTGTTTTTTTTTTTATTAGATTTTATTTCGAAAACTTTTAGTTCAATTATATAAAGTTAATTGAGCCAAAAATAAAAAAAAGCACATGTTATTTAAAAAAAATCTAAAAAAGTTTTTTTTTTTTTTTAATTTTGATTTCATCATATATTTTATTTGTCGTATATATCACCAGGTCTATAAATCAAAAGGGGTGATTTTAATTTTATTACTATTAATTTTTACCTGTAAAAGTCGGATCCCATTACGATGGAAAATACATGAATGAGTTGATAAACATTTTCCACTTGTGGGAAATCTCGAAACTCAATTTTGAATCCGATTTTATAGACAGTTTTTTAATGAGTTAGTTTAATAGACTAATACATAGTTTAATAATCTTTTCAAAAAAAAAAAAAAAATAACAAAAAAACAAAATGTGCTATTAAAAATGATAAAAAGTGAAAATGAAATTATTTTGTATACATATAATTCGTGTTTATATATTTATTTTTTATGTTTACTTTTTAAATAGAAATTTTGGTTTTTATGAATCTTCTGAAGTTTTCTTTGAAAATTAACAGTATATTTTAAGAAATAATACAATTTAATATTATCACTATTATGTATTTTTATTTGGAAGGTTAGAGAAAATGAAGGAGGGATATATATCAACTCCAGATTGTAAATTGAAAGATTCTAAAAGGACCATCTTTTTTCAGAGATTTAATAAAAAGTGGCTTAAATAAAAAAAATAATCAATATTATAAAATATAAAATTTAATTAACATAAATGTAATATTCTAAATGAAGAGTATATCTTACAATTTTCAGGCCTTAAGACTAAAAAAAACATTTTTAGAACAAATAATAATGGAAGTGATTCATTACTTAGAAAGTTAAATATTTAAATTCGAACGACATAATTTAATTAGATAATGGATAGTATTTTTTTTGTTTTTTTTTTAAATAGAATTGTGGTCCATAACCTGGGTCACTAACAAACGACCGAGAACAAAATGCAAAACATACATATGCAAATACAAGAATTTACATTTCTGTTTTGTTCATTTTTTAAAATTTTTTTATGAAAATAAAATTTTTTCAAGAGAAGGATTTTATACAGTCCTTTGAGCTCTATTAGGCTATGATTCTTTGCCAAATAATCAGCAAATCCTTAATAAGGAGCTTTGGTTAGGCATTCTTATTCTATACATCTGGTCTCAAATATGCATAAGTTTTGGCAATAGGTTTAGCAAAATTTCCTAAGGTACAAGTAGAACCACGTACGCTTGTATATCCATTTTCATATCAGTCATTTGAAGGTTTTTAGGAACTTAGGCCGAGAAGATTATTAGTACCACGGGAGCAGGCAGGAATCAGATACACCTGAACTGACTTATATTTTTTTTAAACTTGGCTTGTCGCCATCCTTTGAAAATTTTAGGGTAGCTATAATCTAGGGACCAATTCCCAAACCCAGAAGAATTAAAAATAAAAATAATCGAAGAAAACGATGCTCGTCGTAAAAATAATAATGCCCATACTGCTGAGGATGCATTTTTAGAGAGAAATTACTTAAATCAGAAAAAAAATCAATACCAGATCACAAATAGGACTTTTAAATATAAATGCCATAAATGTGGAAAAATCGGCCACAAGGCTAAAAATTGTTGGGCCAAGAAAAATGAATCCAGGCTATAAATACATCAAACTATTTGAGAAACAGATGTCCTTCTAGATCTATAAAGGGCGACATTCCCATAAGAAAATGGATTCGCCGGAATCCGTCAGTAAGGCATCTGCATACATTTGGATAAAAATCGTACGTGTTAAATAAAACAGAAAGGAAGGGAAAATTCAACCCCAAAGCAAAAGTGGGAGTATTCGTGGGTTACTCGGAATCATCCAAAGCATATCGAATATGGATACCAAGTGAAAATCGAATATGCATTACCCGTGATGTTAAAGTATCTACAGAAATGTATTCGTGCCGACATAACACATGCAGTCAATATAATAACTGCTTTGGAAGGGAACATAGGATAGCGGTCAAGAGGGTCCTGCGATATTTGCGGAGAACGCAACATCACTCACTTGTATATGAAAAATCAAATGAACCACTTATTGGAATGGCAGATGCTGACTGGGCGAACTGTCAGGATGACCGAAGATCATATACGGGGTTTTGCTTCAAATATGCAAATGGGGCAGTGAGTTGGGAATCCCGAAAACAGCGGACTGTTGCGTTATCTACATGTGAGGCTGAATATATGTCCTTAACGGAGGCAGCTAAAGAAGCCATGCACCTTAAGGGATTAAAGTCGGATTTAGGAGAAAATCAGCCAACCATCGAAATATTCAATGACAATCTCAAGCCGCTTTAAACTTAGTTAAAAACCCTATGGTGACATCAAAGTCAAAACACATAAATGTGAGGGAGCATTTCAAAAGAGATGCTGTACAAAGTGGGTGCATCGTAATCAGTTACCGAAGTACTGATAACATGGTCGCCGATGTACTGACGAAGGCCTTGGTTGGTCCGAAACATCTTAGCTGCAGGGATCGCCTCGGAATCAAATCATCAAATGAGTGAGGGGGGGTGTTGTGAAATTGGCACTCATTGATTAGTGAAAAGAGATAATGAAAAACGTCATACTTTTCTGTTTATTATTGTTGTTTGTCAATTGTTATTATTCGTTCGTTTTTAATGTCTTTGTTTTTCTTTATATTTGAAAGTCATGTAATTGAATAAATGCCTAGTATTTACATTTAAATAAATGTGTTTTTCTATTTAAAACTAACTAACTTTTATCACCTTTTTCTATGGCCACAACCACATTCACCACTGTCGATTTTGAGAATCACTCTTGTTATTTCGTCGGTCTTGATTTTTGCATTAATGAGATTTGATTAAAGCGTGTTGTTTTATTGCTGGACTCATTTTTTGAAGGTTTATCTAAGAAAGTAAAAAGTTCTCTACGATTGTGTTTAGAGATGGAGCCGATTGTTGCTGCTGAATTAGTCCGATTTTGTTTCTTATATGTTATAAGTAGCAACAGAAAAGAAATTTAATAAACAATAAAACTGAAAATAGCATAAAAAGGGAGATATATTAAGTTATTCAATTTTAACTAATTATGTAGAAAAAATTGGGGAAAATGTATTATTTTATGTAATTAATTTTTTTTTTATATAAAATTGCGCATACGATATAAAACATTTTATTAAATAAATTGTGATTCCCTCTCTTCACATTATCAAGTTCTAAGATCCGATATGGTTGAGAATATAATTTTGAAATGATGCCTTCACCTTATGACCGACAGTTGTTTACGGTTCTAACCCAATATTGAACTCAGACGCCAAATATCTTAAGACAATTGTGATCTTCATCATCACTATTATAAGTTATTGTTTACTGAGAATAATACATTTCAATTTGTGGATCTGCGGGTGAAAAGAAATTTAATAAACAATAAAACTGAAAATAAAAATATTTATAAATATTTATATTACAGTGTTAAAAAAACTATTATTGTTTGTTTTTATAATTATCACTATGACTAAATTTGCTGATTTTATTGATATTCGAACAGAATAATTCCAAAAATTACTTTTTCCATTTAATTACTTTACATAATCGTACGGAAATCAAAAATTTATTGGGCCCTAATGGATTTTATTTCCTTTTCAAATTTGAGATAATAATTTTTTCAACAGTGAAAGGTTGGAATTACACAATGGAAATTAATTTCTAATGGCATCGCCAACCAGAACGTAGAATATATAAAGGGAGGGGGAGAAAGAGAGAAAGGGTATTAGAGAAATAATCAATTTAGCCAATGATAATGATGATGGAGATAAATAGGAATATAGAAAGAGAAGGAGATAACATGGAATTGATGGGGTATATGATGGTAGGCTTCTCTCTCTCTTCTATTTTTACGGAAGATATATATATATATATATATATATATATATATGAGAGTTAATAACATTGGGAACCAACCTATTATATAATGGACGGACATACCTCGATTTCCATTTGGAAAGTTTATCCTTCCTACTTCAAATGAATAGAAAAAAATAATCCAATCGATTCATATTATTACATCGACGTTCCTAGATTTGCTGGCTCAGCGACAAAGTGATTTCATAAATTTTGATGGATTTGAAATTTCAAGAGTTGCTTTACAATAAACACTTGGTTAAACAAATGTTTTACTATTTAAATTTGAACTCAAAATAAAATACCATATATATCCATCTTATAAATTAATATTTTAAACTTAACCTATTTCAAATTTGAGGATATGTTATTAATAATTTTATTTTATTTTTTGTTGGTTATTTATTTATATTAATTATTAGATAGGGAACATTGACATCCCAAGTTGTGAAGATATGTCAGGTATCATATCCGTATCGGATTGAAGAAAATATTTTCATATTCAAATTTATCAAATTAATTAATTAATTAATCATAAATAACTTATAATGCTGTTCAAGTGGCTGTAAATGAGTCATTCTAAAAAATATAATAGATTTTAAATCTAAAGACCAAGCGTCTGCAATATTTTTTGGGTTAAAAATAATTAAATTTAAATTTTGTGAAAACATTTGAGTCATTGGATTTTAAATTTAAAAATATGATTTTAGTTTATAGGTAATAGTGCAATAAATTTTAATGATAAAATAATTCGTATTTTTAATTAATCATTTCATATGTCAAGTATAAAAATTTATTTCATTTCATTTTTATGTATTGAAATAAAATTTCACTCAGTTCGGATTTTTTCTGTCCATAATTCAAATCAAAATTTCCAATTGCAACACACTCTTTCAATGTTAACAATCAGTTACAGAAAGTATCCTTGAATTTTGCCTATTTTGGTTATTTCAATATTCACGTTTATATTTTAGTTTTTATTTGTATTTAAAATATTGTTTTCCGATTTTTCGTAAATGAATTAAATTTATTAAATGGGTCACAGATCAAGGTTATCATCACCTGTTATAGGCCATATTCACACTGGAAATTACTCTGGACTCTTAACAAAATAGTGATTGGTATTATTGCTATTATTAGCTCTTCTAATAAATAAATAAATAAAAAGTCTAATATTATATTATACTGAGCTATAAGATGATGCAAAATAATTTTTTTTTAATATTCAATTAAAATGTTTAATTTTTATAATATATAGATTAATATCCGTTCTTCCGAGTGAAATATTATTGGTATTCATTTAAATCTGATAACTCTAAAAGAACAAATGAAAAAAAAAACTAATTGAAAATACTTGAGAGCATACCAAAAAACCACTTTAAAAAAATACCAAAATAAAATGAAACAATATAGATATATTGAATCGATTCCGACTCATTTCTACAATTAATTACCTAAAAAATCCTAAATTTGGAGAGTAGAAATATTTTAATCGTTATCGGGAGTTATTTTTCACTTATTTTTTTTTATTTCTTTTAAAAAGATAACAACTGAGCTGAGCTTAGAATGTTTAGTCACGTCGTTTTCTACATCGTTCGTATCCATTTGCATCCATTAAACAACAAGATTAAGGAATTCGCTTCTTTACCATTCTCATTTATCGAAAATATTTACTTTGTTTATATTGAAATTTTTTATTCTGAAAAAATACGTTTAAAATATTTTACTAAAAAAAAGGAATTTATCAAAATTTGTTTTTTTTAAGAAGAATTAGGGCTCATCTATTAAATATAGATATATGTGTCAATATTAACTGAACTAAATTATATGCTTGAGTTTTAATTGTAACTGATTGGTCTGATAAAAATTTTAACAAACATATAAATTAAATATTAATCGATAGCGACTCATCAAATTGAAATAAAATTTTGCTTTTTTTACTTTCCCGCATACTTCGTATAAGGGAAGTATTGGAATCGTCAAAAATTTCGACTTCGAGATTTCGATAGATCTTGACGTTTTAGACCTCCCTGAGTCGGAAAATACCATTTTTCGAATTATGTCTGTGTGTATGTATGTATGTATGTATGTATGTAATGTTTGTCTGTGAGCAAATTTACTCAGAAACTAATCAAGCTAGGACTTCGAAATTTGGTACACCGATATTATTCACAGTTTGTAGATTTCTATCAAAATTTCGTCAAAATCGGTTAACCGGAAGTGGTACTTTACCTACATTGGTTACGTTTACCTTTCAAGTAAAGTACCAGTTTGCTTCGAGATATTTGCTTCCTATTTTGTATATAGATTTACAAATATGAAAAAAATTGAGATACCAAATTTCATCATGATCTGACTACCGGAAGTGACATTTTACCTATACAAGTAGCGTTAGGTGTAAATTATAAATATATATAATAGTGTTAAACCATTTTACTTTATAATTTAAACTAATTAGTTTGTTTATTTTTATTGTTGTTAAAAATTTAATAATAACAACCTAATTACCTATTTATATACAGGAAAGTCTAGGGGAGGACACTCCCGCTTTTTTGGTAATTAAATTATTATTTATTGTTAATATTCAATAGTTTTATTTTATTTTTAAGATATTATATATTCATAGAAGTTTTATAAAAATAGATTCAAATTCTCTAAAATTAATAAAATAGATAAAAATAATCAATTAATAGATAAATAATATCAAGTAATGCATTTTTGGAAATTTTTTTTTGTAATAAATTTTTAATAAAATATATTTCATTTATTAATTTTTATTTTACATATAGTATTTATTTGCCAAGCATGATCTCATCTTATTATTTGATAAATAATATTTTAATTTTCATTAGCCTTAAATTATTCAGTTTTTATTAATTCATCAATGCATTATTAATGATTCCTTCTGTAATTTGTAAATATATATTTATAATTTGCTCTATATTATTATAATAAATTTAAAATTATAAAATGATAAGTATACATTCTTTGAATGATCAAGAAATTTTTATAAAAGCTCATTATTTTTAATCTAATTAAAAATATTGAAATATTTTTATTGTAAAATACAACTGAGTAAGTATATATTGATAAAAATTAATTGCCTCTTTTCTTGAGAGTGGATTCATTGATTTTTTGGCTCATTATAATTTATATTTGAAAACGTTCCTCATAAGCTAATTTTATTTTAATAAGGAAAATGAAAGCCGATGGTTATTTGTATTCATAGCACAATAAGGAAAATCACAAACTTATAATAAATTATAAAATCGACTTCTCTGAAGTAAAATTAATTATTCGAGTGAGAAAATGATGATACTTTGCTCTTATTTAAGGTCGAGAGGTCAAATTCCAATATTATTAATTAATAAATCTAAAGTTAGAGAAATGACTGACTGACTTAATATAAAGGTTGATCTTTTCTTGACTAGATAGAGTAGGTTTTAGGGAATGAAATGAAAAATAATCAAAAGTTAAAAATAAAAAAATATTTTTAAGAGTAACAATTTCAATTTAAAGAAAAATTAATCAAAAACTCAACATTACTATAAAAATGGTTAATTATGTAGATTAGTTTATAAAAATTCAAATTAAAAATAATTTTTTAATTAAATCATACTTAATAAGTAAAATATTTTAAGTAACTTTACATTTGTTAAATATACGTATATGTAAATTCTTTTTTTTAACAATTATTATTTTAATAATAATTTGGAGAATGATGGTTATCCTCGGTGAGTTATATGTTAAAAATATGTTCATATAAATTATTGACTAAAGAACAATTAATTAAAATAAATTTTTTTTATCAGAAAGTTAGTGTATATATATAATTTTTAGTCTTCTTTTGATTATTATCTAGGATTTTCTTTTTCATAGGTTTTGTTTTCGTTTTTTTTTTATAAAATTCATTTATTAAAATATTTACAAAAGATTCGATATAAAGATATATAATAATATGTAACGCTACATCAATCTTTTTGCATTCTTTTCCGTTTTTTCTATTTTCCTTTCTTTTCATATTATCCAATGAGCATGCATAGTATTAGCCCA
The DNA here is from genome assembly GCA_963082975.1 of Labia minor. Lineage (NCBI taxonomy): Eukaryota > Metazoa > Arthropoda > Insecta > Dermaptera > Spongiphoridae > Labia > Labia minor. Next base: position 15,305,195 of record OY720346.1, read on the forward strand.
CCCCTGAACTAATGACAAGTACTAAGCCCGTGTAAATTGGGCTTCACTGCTCATTAACAAGTAATCGTCTGCCTATTAGTAACTTCTTTTTCAAGAAATTTATCTTTCAATTTTATCAAGAAATCAACATTTAATTCACATCTATATATATAAAGGAGAGTGTTTGTATGTATGTATGTAATTTGTTTACTTTTTTGCTGTCATAGAAACAAAAAAATTTAAATGCCTTATGCAACATGGATAGGTAAATGAATTGAACTGGAAGAGGAGACATGTGATAGTTAAGGTTGTAAAATCGAGAAGGCTGGGATGGGAAGGGGACGTGGCTGGAATGGGAGAGGCTAGAAAGATCGGCGAAAAATATATTTGGGAGAAACCGATTGGGAAACATCCGGTGGAAGACCAAGAACGCGGTGGTTGGACAATAAAGGATGGGACATGGGACAGGGTAGGATTTGGTTGTAGCTCAGGATAAGGGCGCTTAGAGAAATGTGGATTCTGCGGCTAAGAACTTTCGAAAACTGTAGAGACACAGTATACAACTATCACTTATTAGTATTTAGTATTGTATAAAATTTATTAGATTGTGATTTTAAAATAAAAAAAAATTATTATATTACTAGCTGCTAGCTTATTATATTACTAGATGATAGTATACAATAATAATATATAATTAATTTACTGATTAAATTAAAATATATTTTACAACAAAACAAATAAATATCTTATCTACTTATACTGATTGATACAAAATGGATGAAAACTTTTTACATACACACTCAACGAAATACTATGTATCACGGAGCCCCCGTCTAGGTGTGAGGAGCGCCGAAGGCGCTCGGAGCAGCTAGTATATATATAAAAAAAGCCTCTAACTTTTGTACGTCCTACGCAAGGACAACGCCTATCAAGTCGGTTATATCAATGAGGTGTCCTATAATCAGTAGAACGGGTCCTCTCAACCTTTACCTTGATTTTCTTGATCGGAGGCGCTACTTTTTATCACGTAGCTATTCCCCAATGTTGATCCCGGAGACTGGGTTGACTCCATCCCATAGACCCCAGTTAGAGATATTCCCTTGCCAGGCCCGGGACTTGACCCCAGGACCATGTGAATGTGAGACAGCGAGGCTAGCCTCTCACCCAATGGCGTCTTAATTCACATATATACATATATATAGTTTTATATTTTTATTTCTTATAGCACGATCGACCTCACATAGTATTTTTCTCTTTTTTCTTAACTTTCTGCTCTCAACACATCTCGACCATCCTCTAAACCACAATTCTCCCTTTCCACTGAATATTTATTCGGTGTTTTTCAGAGTGACTTCTGGTTGAGCTCCCATTAGCGCTGTGATTTATTACCACCTCTTTTATTGTTCGTGACTTTGACCGAGGCAGACATTTTAAGAAAAATCGAATCCTCTTTAAAGAAGACAAGATAATATTTAAGATACAGTTTTATTTATTTTTCTGCTTTTTATCTTTTTTTTTTGTTTTGTTTTTATACCTACTACTATTTCTTTTTTGGAGATTAAAATTTAAAGATAAAATGAATATGACATCTATTTCATAAAAGAGAATATTTCGTTGGGATTTAGCGAATCAGCAAATAATGTCTATTCTTTTCTGTTTTATCAATTTGAAAATTCAATATTTATTAACCCTGAAATAATTTATTAAATTGTTTTTTTTTATATTTAAAATAAATTATGGTCAAAATATCTGATTTGAAGTAATGATAATTTTTGTAAAAAAAGGAATTCAATAAATTTGAGCTCATTCTATGTGAATGGAAAGGATGAACTAATTTTCATGAATACTGCACCGAAGACTTGAGCCTATATACTATAAAATCTCCCCTGTAACTTCCAAAATTAATAATTCATTAATAAAGTATAATAAGACTTTTCATTTAATTAATTATGCAAAATTGAATAAAGGAATATAACATTATTGTTTATTACTTTTTTAGAATTTATTAAAATATTATACATATTGTTATTCATATATAATAAACGATGTGATTTTTTTTTTATTTAATGATTAAAATCACCTTCAAACCTTTACAATGGATTATTTTTTATTTCGTTCGATCTCTGAACATGAAATATGAATATGTATAGAATAGGATTAATATAATATATTGATTTGGAATTGTTTTGTTGGATGCTTTTTCAGCATGATATATATATAAGACAAAACAAGTGCAGTTGTCACTTAAAAAAAAAGTTCTCTTAACCCTTAACATGTCTTTGAATAGGAATTCTTGCCATTGAGCTGCGAATCCGTTGGCTGAGTGTCTTCAAGTCGCCATAATTTCCTATGTAATTGAGCACTTTCGGGTTGTAAAGCTGCCGTCTTTTGTTTAAACAATCGTGGGTTTCAACCTTCATCTGCACCCCGCCAACCCCCGAGAAAGTCTTGAACGCGCATTGCGTCGAGTCGTTCGTGTCTTTCTGCGAGGGTTGAAGAGAGGAAGAAGAAAGAGGGCGTTTGATTGATGGCGCATTTTCTGAATCTGTAAAAGTGAAAAAAAAAACTTGGCGGAAAAAAATCACTCAATAACCGTGGCGGTGACGACGTAGGGGTGGCCCCTACGAAACGTTCACTCTCCTAAAAAAAGAGGCGCTAAGCAGGGAGGGTGACAGTTGGAGGAGGTGGAGAATATTCACCTTTCTTAAAAAGGATTGCCTCATTTTTCACGCGATCAGATTCTAACTGCTCTACCGTTTCACCCCTTATGCAAACCAACCCCTGAAAAAATATCTACCCTCACCACTTCACTCTCTCACTCTCTTATGTCGGCCACCATTTTATCTACATTTATTTTCTTCCCTTTGTGGCTCCATGAATTTCCTGCGATCTTTGTATTTATGACAAAAACATCGAGTGATTTATTTTTTTATATTTTTTTTTCCTCTAGGAAAACTTGAAATATCATATTTACATAAAATGACCTATCAACATGCACTAAACATAGCCATACCTAAATTTGTTGTGCTACATACTATCTCTACTTCTTTGCAAGTTAATTGGAATATTTTTAATTTCAACTTTACCCTGTCGGGGCTAAAATTTCAATTCTTCAAAAAAAAGATGTTCTAAAAAAAACTGTTTTTTTTAAATCAAAAATGCAAAAATAAAAGGAGAATCTAAATAAAAGGAAAAAAAAACTAGATTTTTATTTTATTTTCAAAAGTTTAATTAAACTAATTTTTTTTTATTTGATTATAAAATCGTTAAAATCACATAGAATAATATTATCTTTTGAAAGAAGATTTGTTAAAGAAAAGATTCAAATCCGAATAATGGATCAGAATCTTAGGAATGTGTGTGCTGCCGAGAGAGAAAGTGAATTGTGGCAGATTAGAAGATTCATAGAAGATGAAGCGAATTCCGCCCAATGGATGTCATAAACGGTATAAAGGAGCTAGCGAATTGATTAGCGCTTCTGCTATCTAATATAAGGGTCGGAAGGATTCCTATTGAATGATCCTTTTAGGAAGAAAACGGATTAAATTTCTTAGAATCAGTCAACAGGAGAGTAGCTATAGAAATGTGTTGGGGCGGAAACGTTTCCTCCCTTAACTAAAGGTGTGAACGGACAACGTTTAACATTTTGTATTCAAAATATGATATATCGATGATATAGTATCTTTTTTTACATAAAAGGTCTTTCTATTTAAATTTAATAATTTTTAAAATAATAAATAAAATAAAATATTATTCACTTCTAGTATATTATTATTTTTAGGAGATTTTTTCAAAGATCAAAATCAATTAAAAAATTTGAAATGATTTTTGTAAATTGATACAAGTAAATAAACTGAATGGAAGTATACCATACAAAGCACAAAATACTTTTTTTTTAGAAATTTCTTAGATTTTAAAAATAAATTAAAAATATTTCATAAAATATTATCTTTTTTCATTTCATTAGCTTAATACTTACAGGATTAGGTATATATAAGTATATATGTGTGTGTATATATATTATATATACTAATATAATTTTAAATAAGTCCATTGTATTAAAAAGTTATAATTTTTATTAATAAAATATTTCAAAGTAAATAATGTTTTTTATAAAAAAAAAAGAGAGTAGCTTTTTAGCCAACTTTATTTATAAATCCACTTGAAGTGAGAGTCTAATTCTCTTAGGCTCAAATTATTTCTTTACGAAAAAGTGGGACCTAATTTCCCCCTTTGCAACTTTCGCAGATAGACACCGTTTTTTTTTTATCATGACGAAAGGGATGAGTTCCAAAGGGTGGTACCTACAAGCATTAGGCATTCCCAGAAGACCATCGACGCTTCTGAGATTTTCAGAGCACGCTTTATAACTCATAAAAAGGCCAACTTGGCCAGAATACTGATGAAGAATCAGCATGGGGTGCGTTTGCCTTTCTAGGGAATCGTCACCCCTTTATACCTCTTCCCCTCCACCACCCCTTCTTATAGTCCCCTCTTCAACGACCCCCGCCTCTGTCCAAGTCCACCTGTCTCCTTCATTTTCTTTGGGTCAACTCAATCAGCCCCCCTTATCAAGATCGCTTTTTCAATTTCTGCCACTCTGTATCATTGTATCTCTCTGTTCGCTAATATAAGATAAGCGTGTATCTTGGAGCATTTGCATGCTAGTCTCGCTCTTCCTTTGTGATGTAAAGTGAAGGCGGACTTCAGGTGTAGAATCGCTAAACGTGGTCTCAGCCTCGTTCAAACTGGCCAATAGTTAATCTATACGAAAGCCAACTTTGTTATCTTTAATCAGGGCGCAAAGGCAGACTGGGTAGTATCTTTCTCTACAGACCGGGAATTACCCCTCTCCTTCATCCACCCACCCAGACTACCTTAACAATCGGTTCAATATGGGTCTAATTCTCGCTTCTCAATTCATACTAAATTGACTAAACGAATTCTTCCTTTTTTTTTTTTTTGAAAATCCTATATTCTCTCCTGAATGGAATATTTAATTAAATAACCGAGGACTATTAAATATATACTTATATATTTCCTCAATCCCTCTTTTATATTCATGAAAATGTATTTTAATCAATAAACATTGTTTAAGTTATTATAAAAATAGATAATAAAGAGGGAGAGAGAGAAGCCCAGGGCTTATTAAACTATAAATAATATTAATTAAATTGTGTTATAAAATATGTAAGTTATTAAAGTAATACTATATAATTGTTGTTTATTGATTATATATGTATATCTTATCTATAATTTTAACAAATTAATTTTTAAATTTTATTTCTTCACTTAATTTAATTTTTTTGAATTATTACTAGAATCTTTTCTTCTATTACGAATAATAAAAAATGTGTAAGGTTTCGATAGGAGGAAAAATGACTCCACCTGAATTACTAGAATCTTAGAACTTAATATATGAATTTACATAATAATTAATATCATTATTCTTAAGAATATATGTATTATTTCTATTTCTTTTATTCTTAAACTATTCAGAGGTTGGAGAAATATCAATGGATTGAATTTTCTATCGAAAGCTTGTTTCTCTTACAAATCAGTAATATTTAATTACATTCTTGGTTTCAAATATAATTAATAGTCAGTATTCTAACATATTAGAATGCGATTATACAGATAGTAAGCTTATTTTTTTCTAACCCTTGAATTTATTTCACCTTTTAACCGTAATTTAGCGTTAATAAAAAAAATAACATAAACGTCTGTTTAAAAAATAAATGATTGATGAAATTAAAAAAAATCATATATTAATAAATTTTTTATTTGCTTACTTTAAAAATTAAAGTATAATTTATTATATAACTCTAAATACATATTTATTATTATTAAATCCTGTGTTATAATTAATCCTGAATATGGATATAAATGAGAAATAAAAATGAAATATTTCTAAATACATTTTAAATAAAATTATATTTATATACAAATATATATATCGTTTTTTTCTCTGTAAGCTTCTTCTCTACATTTACATATAATCTAGTTTGGGTAGAATATCTAAATATTCAAAATTAAAATTGATGAGTTTAGTTCAGACATTAATATCAATATAAGTTAATAGCGACCAATCTATAATATTTCAAATATATATATATATATATATATATATGATTACTTCTCATTAAAATTGATATCACCTATCATAAGGAGTTAATGGTTATGCATGTAATTTAAAGTCTCCCGAAATGGTCCATTTCCATTTTAATATTAATTTATTATTATGTAGATGGATTATATTATAATTTTCCGTTCATTTGAATTAATCTCCTCTAAAATCTAGATACTTATTTCAAAGAATTACTTATTGAACTTGACATCTATTTAAAATATAAAAACACGTGGATAATTTTCAATAATATTTGTTGACGCCGTTTTGGTGTAAAGTTCGCATTCTGTGGGATTTGTGAATTTGCTTGAACGAGCACTAATTTTGTTAAGAGGCGGTTCAAGAATGAGCCCACTCCCTCTTTGAGAGAAGAACTCAACCAGTAATGAGGAGAGGATCCCTCTCTCTACCCCCCCTCATTTTGGATTGTTCTATCTGACTTTACTTGTGATTCTGTTTGAGCAGATTCTAATTGTTTTTCTTATATTCTTTTTTTAAACTCCTATTCACTTCATCTTAGTTGGAAACGTGTAAAGAGGTTTTCTGTTCCTTTACACGGTTTGTTATCACACTACTCTCTAGGGTTGTATGCTAACGTGTTTTCTAGTAGCACCTAGAGAGATTCATCTCATCTTTAACATCCCCAATCATCGAGAAGGAATTCTTCTCCTCACACACGCTCACATTTCAGAGCTTCCAGAAGAAAGCTTTGAATCCACTCTGCATCTTCACCTTTGGTGGATTCGATTGCAAAACACCTTCGATCCACACTGTTCATAGAAAAAGGGTATCGTTGTTCGTCACCTTATTCATTGAACATTCATACTTAAAAACATTTATCACCAGTTTTCCCCTTTACTAGATATAAGATTATCGTTAATTTGTATATATAGATTTTAAGTTAGATTCTTCTTTTCTATCTAAAAGAATTTGTTATCAAATCAATAACAATTCTTTAAGGAGTCATATTAGATGTAATTAATTCAACAGTTGTCAATTAAACAGCTGTTCAAGAATCTTAGTTCTTAATTAAAACATTATAACTGCTTTGTTATTATATCAGAGAAACACTGACTTTTTTCTTTATATTAATTATAGCCTTAATTCCACGATCTGAGCACTTTTTTCTGACCTTATCACAAACGGCGACCGTACAGTGAAAAAGTCTTTAACAATTATCTTAATATATTTATCTTCGGACATTTTACTCTCGAGATTGCCCCAACAATATTGACAGACTTTCTAATGTACAATATTATTGAATATTTATTTGAAGATAAATATTGCCCCATATTAGGGGTACTCTGAAAAGGGGATAATTCGTTAAGGCTATCCTCCATAAATTTGCTTGTTATCAGCAGTAAATTATGCAATATACACTCTTCACTCAACTAACAAAGCATGGGACAAGTTGCATTCCTTTAGACATTTCCACCTAATCAGTCCAATTCCTGCCCATATATCCATATTTATCCTTCCTAATAAATTCTATATTTCATTTTCTCATTTATTAACATTATATAGTATATAGTATGATATAGCATCTCTTTGTAATTTTATACAATAATAGAAACTATATTTTATTTTAGAAACAATAACATGTTGTTATAATAACAATATAACAGCTTCCGAAACCATTTTTGAAGTCAATGAATTTGCAAAAAATAATAGATAAGGACGATCTACTCAATCTGATAAAAATATTTGGTAACATCTGCAATACAATTTATTCCTTTAAAAGATTAATTAATTAAGATTTAATTAAATTCTTTAGCTAATTAAACTTGATTTAACAATATTATTACTAAATTATAATAACTAATGTTAAATTACATTATTATTAATAGAAATAAAAAGAAATTAAAAGAAATAAATGATAAAATAAATAATAAAGATAGTAAAAAAAGTCGAAGTAAAGCTATCGATCAAGCACATATAATAAGTATAGCACAATCACACACTGGCTGACGTTTGCTGTTTGTAACATAGCCACTACCGTTTTTTACCGACCGACGATAGTAAGGGAGGTATTGTTTTCACACCAAATTTCACATGTGGAGATTTTTACATATCTCCACGAATCATGCATTTTCTAAACAGAAAAAAGTATTTTTAGCATGATGTCTGTCCGTCCGTCCGTCTGTCCGTCCGTCCGTATAGATGTGTACAGCCTGAACGGCTTAACCGATTTTGATGAAATTTGGTATATTTACTTAATGCATCAGTGGGATGAATTGATCAACTTTTGGTGCAATTCCGGAAACCGGAAGTGGTAGTATTAGCGATCGACGATAGGAAGGAAAGGGTTATTTTCACACCAAAGGAGATTTTTTTATATATCACCACGAATCATGTACTTTGTATTGGTTTTATCCTCGAGAAAAATCATATTTATTAGTTTTTTCTTGATTTAAAATTATATGACGTCATCCAGCCATTCATGATGTCACAGCCTGGTCTTGCATATATATTATAAATAAAATAAAATTAAAAATGTTTATATTTATTATTTATGTATCCTTATCTGTTTTTTATTACATTAATAGATATATTAAAATTATTTGAAATTGTTTCTGTAGCTGGAAATTAATTTATTTCAAACAGTCGGTCGGTTCGGACCTGGCCACAGGTCAACTTATTTTATATCCCACAGAACTCTATGCTATTTTTGTACACAGGTTCCCCTTTTCAAGTTTCCGCATTCAAATTACTAAGTATTCAATTATATTACCAAAAAAATGGCTCTTAAAAATTTTCGACTTTTTTTCAATTTTTTCAATATGGTTCTAAAAAAAAGGTAAAATGTTTTTGAGATCAGGCTCTTAAACATTTTCGATTTTTCAATATGGCTCTAGTAAGTATCACCCCTGTTATATTATTTCAGAAATTGAAAAAGGTTGCCGAGCCCTGCTGTAGGGTGTTCAATAATCAAAAAACCCCGAAGGTCCATGACTCTTTTGCCAAAATTTTCAGGGGCCAAAATGAAATTTGTATTTCCAAAGCGGCGAGGACTGGCAAATGCAACGACTTCCGAGTATCCACGGCATATATTTTTATTCCGACAATTTTTTTTTTTAGATATTTTTACCCGATTGGACTTCTCAATAATATTAATGAAAATCTATATAACTTTTACTGATCGTTAAGGACGATGTTATTTTATCGATAGCAAACGTCGCTTTTGTTAGATTTTTTTTAATTGCTAAAAAAAGAAGTTGAATGATTCCGATAAAAGACCAAGCTGCTTTTTGATCAGTAAAATTGAATTTGAAAGAATACGTTAATAAAACAAATATCCCTTATCGAAAAGTAAAATTTGAATTTAATCATCATTAAACCCTTTGGTGTTTGAACCACTGGCATAGAAAAAAACAAGAGGATATAATTAAACTTGAAAATATAAAACAAATGAAAATATCATACACCTCTTTATAAATTTTATTTCTCATTTTAATCTATTCATATTTAAAGTTCTTAGTTGCCAATTTGAAAAACTGCACTTCCACTGACATACGCGTATCCATAAATTATTGATAGAACAATACTAACATAATATTAATTAGAATATTTATTCAAAGTAAATGTATATTTATTTATTTCCAAATATCACTTATATCAGAGGCGGATTAAACGCCGGGCGGACCGGGCGGCCGCCCGGGGCCCACCAGCCCGAGGGGCCCACCGAAACCTAAATAAAAATATTTCCTTAAAAAAATTTAAAAAAACTGTTGAGTTTATGGATAATCGGAGTTTAAATAAAACAAGTTATTCTTGATACAGATCTTTATCCGGTCGTGTTTGAACCCCGACTAACTTAAAAAAAAATAATCAATTTTGGGTCTCGGCGACCACAGTAAAAATTATGTATTTTTTACATAAGTACTATATATGTAAGTATAAAACAGCCTAAATTATAAAATAAACAAAATTTTTCTTTCAATTATAATTGTAAATAACAGAGGGCCCATTTCAATTTTACCCCCCGGGGCCCCCAATCAACTTAATTCACCACCGACTTATATATTGTTATTGTCCATCTGCCAATATCCTTCTAATTTATTTATAATGCAGAAATTGAACAAAAAATCATAAAAAATAAAAATATTATACTAATCTTACAATTAATAGTATTGAGTCAATACTAATATATTATTAGTTCATTGCTTTCTTCATAGGAGCACATAGATATACCCTCAAGTGTGGTTCTTCAAATAGATCAGTAGTGTATTTTTTAAAAGAAAATAAAAGTGTTATTTTTATTAATTAATGTGAAAATACTAAAATACTATATTTAAAAGTATTTAAAGAAAAGTACTTTTCAAGGTAATTTAATGTTTGAAATATAACAACACCATTTACAATAGAGGATATAAAAGTACAAGAATTCAACATTAATGAGAATTACTTTAAGGATTGAATAGAATAACCCCCATCCTTACCCGATTATTATAGAAAGCTTTAACAAATGAAATAATGCTCGTCAAAGATCACTTATCTTATTTCTCATTAAATTCAAAATAAACATTGAAATGAATTAAAGAAGAATAAATGAAAGAGAAATAAATTGAGATCAAGTAAAATGTTTTGGCAAAGTTGAATATTATTAAGATCATGATACTTTGTTTATTAATTGGGATCAAAGTCAGTATATTTCTTCATCAATCTTTTCTATTTTTATTGGATTTTTTTTTTAAAAAGGTTCATTTAATTATATAATAAAATACTTTATGAGATTTAAGTCTTTGATTTATAAGTCAAAACCAATTCAATTTGAATAAATTATTATATGAATACTTATATATTTGCCTTGATATATGTATATATGTATATATGTTGTACATATTGATGATTAATGTTGTACATATTCTTATCAATAATATCATTATTTTGATAAATTCAATAAAAATACTTGTTTATTTTATTTGTATAAAGGTTAAAATTATAATATTTAAATATGCCCTTACTTTGTTGCCACCCAAAAATTTTATATATAAAAATTGTATAAAATATTTTAGGGTATTTAGAATACGTAATTATAAATAAATTAATAATAATGTTTCTATTTTAGCATTATATTATACATGATTCAGTTTGATATTTATAAATAAATGATGTGTTACTAAGGCCTAATCTTATTATTTTATATTTAGATGTTGGTTTGGGATTGCCATTAGGGAGGATTTGAGATAAATATAATATAGTAATAGTGTGTAATCACTTTTAAAAATCAAATTTATAATATTAATAATTTTTTACCGACCGACGTTAGGAAGGGAAGGGAATTAATAAAATTTAATTTTAAAGAAATAAAATTTTACGAATTTCATCAACATAATAAATTAGTAGTTGTATAAATGGTATATTTTATAGAATTTATGCTCGATGTTCCTTTACTCTGTTATTTTCTTATTTTTTAATTTTTTAAAATTAATTAATTGGAATTGTTAATTTATTATATAAAAAAGGAATTGTTAGAGAAACAATATTATTTATTAAAATTGTGGATATAAATATTCTCAAATATTCGTCATGTGCTCGCTATAATAGCGAACTAGCGAGCACCCGAATATTTGTGCTCGGCATATCCCAAGCAACCCATCCACACATGCGGTATTTACCAAATGTTTTGCTTAATACTTGGCAAACACCGCATGTGTGGAGCCGGCTTTATAGATTTAAATGGATCTATAAACTAAATAAATTAATTATGAAATGTTTTTCAATAATGAATGCTTATTAGTGAAAAGGTGTTGAAAATGAGCACGAAAGAAGTTAGAAAAATAAGTTTTTATGAATGTCTAGCGAGATGATTCGAAGTAGTTGGCAGCGTTTCTCCAAAGTGGCTGATGTCATCAAAATTATATGTAAAGATGAAAGTGTCGTCCAGAAGAAATAGCCAAAGTAAAGATGGATATAATTTTATCTCTTGCCACAATAAGAGTAAAATTAAACTTTAATAAAACCTCCAATAACTTCGAATGACATTACTTTTATGAATTCATTCGTATTGAAGGTAAAGCTAGTATTTACATTATACTTATTCTCGAAATAGTATAACCCGTAAAGAAAGAAATATCTTACATACTACGAAAACAAAGGAGGAACAATAAGATGATGAAAAAAGGTGGTAACGAGACGAGATATAACGATAGAGTGCCAAAAACCAACAAGAAATAAGTTGACCTGTGGCCAGGTCCGACCCGCTGACGGTTTGAAGTAAATTAATTTCCAGCTACAGAAACAATTTCAAATAATTTTAAAATACCTATTAATGTAATAAAAATCAGATATGGATAGAACATTCGTGGTGATATGTAAAAAATCTCATGTGAAATTTGGTGGGACTACCACTTCCGAGTTCCGGATTTGCACCAAAAGTTGATCAATTCATCATACTGATGCATTAAGAAAATATACCAAATTTCATCAAAATCCGTTGAGACGTTCAAGCTGTACACATCTATATGGACGGACAGACAGACAGACATCATGCTAAAAATACTATTTTCGGTAATTATACAGAAGACTGGCGAAAGGAGGTAGGTGGTTGAAACTTACTTTGAGGTGTTCCTTGAATGATTCTGAACAACTTTATATGCAACTTTTTTTATGATCTCTTTTAGTTTAATTAATAAAAATTAATTAATTAAAAGACTTTTTCGGTTTTTTAAATTCGGTTTATTTTATTTTAGAAATAGTTTTATTCATACCAAAGTTATTTAAACGCTTTTGCGGAGTTTATATTTTCTAAAATAAAATAAACCGAATTTAAAAAGCCGAAAAAGTCTTTAAATAACTTTAGTATGGATACACAGTTTAATTAATTAAACTAAAAGAGATCATAAAAAAGTTGCATATAAAGTTGTTCAGAATCATTCAAGGAACACCTCAAAGTAAGTTTCAACCACCTACCTCCTTTCGCCAGTCTTCTGTATAATTACCCTATTTTCTGTTAAGAAAATGCATGATTCGTGGAGATATGTAAAAATCTCCACATGTGAAAACAATACCTCCCTTACCATCGTCGGTCGGTAAAAATCATCTGACAAGTATTCCTATCATGTCAATTCAATTTTTCTATTCAAGATGGAGCGACTCATCACCTGAATGGCGCTGGATTATAATTCGCATTAATTTTAATTAATTTAAATATTAAATATAAAATATATATCTTGAGCTGCGTCAAATCATTTAAAAGAATTATATAAATATAGTAGAAGAAAAATATTTTTTCTCTCTCCCTTTTTGATTGAAAAATGCTCTATGAATTGAACATCATGTCTCTTGGTTATCTGTAAAAACATTTAAACTCTTTATATAAATTCTTTCTATATATTTCTTAATAATAATCCTAATATATACTGCAAAAATAATAATTGAAACCCCTCTCTCTCTTTATATATATATATATAAAGAAAAAAAAAGGAAAAAATAAGGTTTCGTTTTCAACATAAATTTTATGTGCATTCATTGGATTTATAGATTCAATCATCTTTTCGCCTTCAAAAAAAAAAAAAAAATAAAATAAAATAAAAATAAAAATAAAATAAAATAAATAAAATATAAAAAATCTATAAAAAGAAATCGTGAGAGAGAAAGAGAAAAAAAGATGGTGTGTTTTTATTCTCTTCTTAAACTTGCAATGTGGGGGGATGTATGTGTAGGAAAGTGGTTGGTAAATTTCTGGTATGCGAGGCCCAAGATTTATAGACCAATCATAGTTGATGTAATATGAGGGGTCAAACATTGGCGCGGAGTCGATGGGCCAAACATGGGGATATTTATGCGTCTGTTTGGACAATAAAAGAGGTCCAAAGCAGAATCTTACCGGCAAACGATAAGCGACATCTTCAGAACGAATTGGACGTTTTGATAGTTCTATTCCCGAAGGGCAGTTTTAACCCTCGCCCATTCCCCAGACGATGCTATTTATTCAACCAAGTATATCTTCCGGCAGGTGAATTTACAAGCAGCTAAGATTTCGCTTCTATCTAGATTTGTTTTCTTTTTCTCTTGTCTTTTCTTTTCAGTCGTTTTTTTTTTTTTTTTTTTTTTTTTTTTGCTCCTTATCATTTGGAAAATGCTTTTTGCAATACCTTTTTTCATTCTGGTTACGATCGTTTTATGTTGTTTTTTTATCTGATAATGAAATATAATAAAAACTTCAAAGTGAAATGATTCACGAGAGACTTAAGTTAAATAAGATTTTAAATATTTGTATTAATAGTTAAAAAAAAAGGTTTAATGAAATGCCTAAAGATATAAGAAAAAATTAGTGTTTTTTTATTTAAAAAAAGTAATTTTAATAAAATAAGTTGACCTGTGGCCAGGTCCGAACCGACCGACGGTTTGAAATAAATTAATTTCCAGCTACAGAAACAATTTCAAATAATTTTCATATATCTATTAATGTAATAAAAAACAGATATGGATACATAAATAATAAATATAAACATTTGTAATTTTATTTTATTTATAATATATATGCAAGACCAGGCTGTGACGTCATGCATGGCTGGATGACGTCATATAATTTTAAATCAAGAAAAAACTAATAAATATGATTTTTTTCGAGGATAAAACCAATACAAAATGCATGATTCGTGGTGATATATAAAAAAATCTCCTTTGGTGTGAAAATAACCCTTTCCTTCCTATCGTCGATCGCTAATACTACCACTTCCGGTTTCCGGAATTGCACCAAAAGTTGATCAATTCATCCCACTGATGCATTAAGTAAATATACCAAATTTCATCAAAATCGGTTGAGCCGTTCAGGCTGTACACATCTATACGGACGGACAGACGGACAGACATCATGCTAAAAATACTTTTTTCTGTTTAGAAAATGCATGATTCGTGGAGATATGTAAAAATCTCCACATGTGAAATTTGGTGTGAAAACAATACCTCCCTTACTATCGTCGGTCGGTAAAAATTGTTTTCATTTTTATTTTCCCGCATACTTCGTATAAGGGAAGTATTGGAATATCGTCAAAAATTTCGACTTCGAGATTTCGATAGATCTTGACGTTTTAGACCTCCCTGAAGTCGAAAAATACTATTTTTCGAATTGTCTGTGTGTGTGTATGTATGTAATGTTTGTCAGTGAGCAAATTTACTCAGAAACTAATCAAGCTAGGACTTCGAAATTTGGTACACCGATATTATTCAAGTTTGTAGATTTCTATCAAAATTTCGTCAAAATCGGTTAACCGGAAGTGGTACTTTACCTACACTTTTTGCGTTTACCTTTCAAGTAAAGTACCAGTTTGCTTCGAGATATTTGCTTCATATTTTGTTTATAGATTTAAAAATATGAAAAAAATTCAGATACCCAATTTCATCATGATCTGACTACCGGAAGTGACATTTTACCTATACAAGTAGCGTTTACCTTTTTTAGTCAAGTTACAGTTTACTTCCAGATATTTTACATTTAAAATATCAGTTAACCGGAAGTAACACTTTATTCTATATATATATATATATATATATATACAGTGGCGTACCTAAGGGGGGGGGGGTGCGGTCCGCACCGGGCGGCACTTATCTTGGGGCGACATTTTTTATATTTAGTTATAGTTGTAAAAAGCAACTTATTCATTTCATATTTATTTTTTTTCTTTCTTGAATAATAAATGATTATTATGATTATTATAAGTTTACTATTTGATTTATATAAATTATGATTAACTATATGATTTCGAATATAATTCCTCGGTGTATATAAATGCATTTTAGTGTAAATTTTGAATTCTAATTCCAAGAACAGGATAATAATTTTATTTTATTGTATTCATTAAAATTCGTTGAATTCGTAAACGCATTTTTAAGATTTTGTTCGGCAAAATTATATTCGTTCTACAATGAGTCAATTAAGACTACAAAATCTTGCAATATTGTCAATAGAACAAGAAATTACAAATAATATAAATTTTGAGAGCATTATACACGATTTTTCTAGTATGAAAGCTAGAAGAGTAAATATTATATAAATATGTTTACGAGTGCATACAAATATGTGTAAAAAAATTTTCTCTCTGTGTATTAATTAATATTGATTAAATAACTTAATAATTTATTTATGTGTATTAATTTATAAAAACCACTATTTGATTGACTTATAATAGAAAGGGCGGCAAAAGTTCTAGGTACGCCACTGAATATATATATATATATATATAAATGTTACCAAATATCAAATTTGACACCAATAAACTAACACGAACTGGCTCTTTATCAATACCAAGTTTACACATTCTAAATATTCATTCACAACTCTTTATACGGGAAAGTCTAGGGGAGGACACTCCCGATTTTTTCATTCAATTTCTTTCTACTGTGTTTTTCCTGATCCACACTTTGTTCCAATGATACTTAACCATCTCTCTTTAACCCTCCGAACATTAGTTGGTTAGAATTAAGTTCAATAAACCAATGAGATTGAAATATTCATATATTATACAATACGTATTACGTGATAGGAGGAAATGCCCTCGGGAAGCCATTGGTGGACCATAGTACATAGCTTGAAACTATAATTATATTGTATATACATATTAGTAAATCATTGTTCAATATTTAGATTATATTTGGTTTGTAGCACACTTTTGATAGCCTTAAACCTTTTTTTATAAGTAGAAATCATAATTTTATACTTAAATGATTATATTTTCCTCTTAAAATAAATATTTAATTGAATAATTAATTGAAATATTTTTTTTTTGTTATTTTATATAAAAATTCTTATCTACGTTATCCAGTCATATATAAATATTTTCTATTTAATATTGAACTCATTCGATTTTTTTTTAATTTTTCACTTTATATTCCACCTATTAATAAATATTTTATATTTAGTTTTAACTGGTTGTTTATATTTAAATCAATTTATATGTTTATGATATCAAAAAAGTTGTTTTTTCAATACCTTTTTTTTCTATGGCCTTCGAAATGAAATTCAGATATCATCAATTTTTTCATTCCAACTCAATAGTATTTTGTAAAATAGTTAAAAAAACAAAAAAAAATGTTTAATCAAGTTTATATAAACTAAAATATGTTTAATCGTGTTTAAAACAATAAACATAGAATTTATTTAAATTAAATTATTTTTCAATTTCACATAGTTATCTTTTGGAAAAGGTTAGTTTAGACAGATTAGGATTTGATTATTATACTTTCAAAATAATAACATTTCAAAACCATTAATTTCAAGCTACAAAATTGTTTTGTAAGGAATTTTGAAATGTATATAAGTCCAAATTTTTAATCCAAATGACATTTATTTTACAAAATATTTTATATATATATATATTATAAAAAGTATTCTTCTCTTCTTATTCAAATATTATATTATATTTGCATATAATCTTTGGATTTGTAAAGAGAACTGAATAAGCTACGAAGTCGAGTATAATCCTAAGAAAATATATATGAAAATGATTTTATAATATTTATCTTTCACTCGCACTTCTATCACTCTCAAATTCTTATCTTAACCATCTCTTTAATAAAAGCAAACAAAAGACTCAGATTACATATCTTCAAATGAAATATGAAAACCTTCACTCTTATGAGTGGCTGAGTAAAGGGCGGTTGAAGGGGAGGTCTTCATTGCACGGATGATATTTTGAATGTAATTTAATCGCATGGGAGAATTAGTCAGATATTATTTCAATTGAGTGAGAAATGAAACAAAAAAAAAGAGCATCCATCATTTGAGTAGAGACAAATAACAATAACATCAAAAGAGAAAACAACATCGAGTATGGATGATTTTTTTATTGTTCTTTGTTTTTTTTGATTTATTTCATTTCATTATCATGTTTATATATATTGTATATATATAATATAATAATCTAAATGTACTTATAAATATTTAAAAAGAGATATAAGATTGGCTGTGGGATAGAGAGACGTGATGGGAGACAAAACTTTTTATTCATTTATATACTTCTTTAATTTATTAAGTATGAGTTTAATGAAAAGATAAAATGTTAACTAATATGAAAAAATAGAGAATACAAAATCTAAAATCAAAACTTCAATAATTTTATCCAAAAATAAAAATATTTGACTTCAATACTTATTGAATTCCACCAAATTTTCTTGACTACAATATGATGGAATCCTCAGACCAATTATGTAGCTAAAGTTGAATCATGTCAAACGAATTTAAATTAATTAATTAAATTAGAATTTGTAAATGTTTAAAAATTTAAATTCTTAGGTTGTCTGTAATCACGAAGGATAATAATAATCAAGAAGAATTAAAATCGAGGTAATTATGCAGTAAAGGGGCTTATCTCGACAAAAATATTATCCAAGATAATCAAAATTAAAATATATAGAACAATTATTTTGTCGATTGTATTATACAGGTGTGAGGCGTGGTCTATGACTCTAGGAGACGAGAGTAGATTTAGAGTATTTGAAAATAGGATTCTTCGCAGCATTTATGGGCCAAAAAAACATGAGGTCACCTCCCCGACTGCATAACGAGCAATTGCATGACCTCTATGCATCTCCAGATCTAGTTAGGGATATAAAAGCGAGAAAGTTGCGATGTACAGGACACGTGACAAGAATGAGAGAAGAAAGGATGGCGAAAAATCTATTTGTGAGGAGACCGATGACACGGTGGGCAGACGTGGGAAAGGACGTAAGAGAAATGGAAGAAAATAAAAGAGTTGGGGTTGGGTGCAACTCAGGATAAGAACAATTGAAATATTTTTAAAGTTCGGTACAGCCACATAGATAATTAATTAAAAATTTTTTATTTTAATTATTCGATCAACTGATAATAAAAATTTCAATTTTTCTAGTTAGATATGTAGATGAGATTTTTTATTATTTATACTCTTTTTAATATATTCTATAAATCATATTAATGATTAATTCATAAGAACAAACAATAAGATTCATTAATGCTTTACCTCGAATTGTTTATTTTCAATCGTCAATCAAAATGTTTTATTTAAATATTGTTTACATGCACAAATAAATGTTGGTCAGGAGGGTAGCTTTGGTTGGTTTGGTAAGGGAGTTCAGCACCCTGCTGGATAAAAAAAAATATACTTTTGCTGAAATTTTTGATTTGTTGCAAACTATTTGTGTTTCGCCTACGTTGCGTTTAAAAGAAGAACGAGGCAACGCTGAATGGATCATTAGATATCGAAATCCTTCGGGAAAAATCGTTAGGCAAGTTGAAGGGCAGAATGAGATAAAAAAAAGAAGGGGATATCATTATCCACCCGGCAAATCCTATCCTCACTCATTCGAAGAAACTCTTCTTTCCTAATTTTTTCTTTTCCAGTAAGTACAATTAAAACAAAAACACTCATTAACAAACAAAAAAAAAATTTAAAGTAAAAATAATTTCTTATAGATTATTAAAATTATTTGCTTATAAAAAAATGTAATCTAGAATTGAATAATATAAATATAAAAAAAATTTATAAAATAACGTTTTTCCAATGGACTAAAAAGAATAAAATAATTTTTCTATATGCTTGACAAAGTATATGGATGAATTGCTTCATATTCAACGAAAAACGTTGGGCGCATATGGTTTGTGCTTCCGTAAGCAAGGTAGCTGAGGTGTTTAATGTATCAAGAGGTTCTGTATCGAAGATTTATTCCGCATATTTGAAAAGCGGAAAAACATCATCTGCTAAATCACGTATAAATAATATAAGTGTAATAATAAAGTGTGTCCTAAGTGATCGTGACAGACGATCATTAAGGGCAATTGTGACGAAAAATAAGAAGACCACAGCTGCAAAAGTTACTGCTGAAATGAATGTTGTGTTACCGAACCCTGTGAGTACCAAAACAATTAGAAGGGAGCTAATTTCTATTTTGTCTTTGAAAATTCTAGACAGTAACAATTTGACAGTAACCAATTCCTCATTTTGATTTTGATCCACTTGATATTGTAATAAAAAATTTCATATTCATATTAAAAACTAATATTTAAGTGATAAATTTAGAAAAAAAAAATTCGAAATATTTTAAAATAAATAAGTATATAAAAAATACTTAATAAAATCATGGAGAAATTTAAATTTAAGTCCTCTCACATTTTGAAAATTTATTATAAAAACGACACTTATAAAAAGTTATAACGAATTAAACAAAAGTTATTTCTCTCAAATGATAAGAATAGTGAGAAAATGGTTAGCAGAATTCAAATACAATTATTTTTTTAATGTCCTGCTTGAATGTAAGGATTCAATTCATAGAAATGTCAATTAATATGAACAGAATTCATATTTTATTTCTTGCATTGAATCTAATTCAATGAACCTGACTTCAATATAAATACAATTCAATCCAAATCAATAAGTGTAGATTGTAAGTGAATTCGATTGGATTCGCTTCTCTTCGATTTCAAAAGGATTTAACTAATTAAGATTGGTATTTAATTTTACAATTTTGATATTGAATGTACAGAATCAATTTTGATCGATTTTGTCCTCTATTATTAATAAATATCAAATATTCACAATTATTCAGTCCAATAAATTAAATCAATTTAATATAATTTTTTATTTGATAATAACAATTAAAAAGAAAAAAAAATTAAAATATTTTCGTATCTCATATCGAAAACAAAATTTAGATAAAAAAATTATTTAATGTGATTAAACAAAATCCCCCTCTAAATAATTGATTTGAGGAAAGATGTCTCTTGTCAATTGCACATGTCTTTCTATTTCATTTTAATATAAACAATACCTCCCTTACTATAGTCGGTCGGTAAAAAAAGGGAGGTGTTGACTGTCTGTTGAAGAATTTTTTTTTTCTGGTTTATTATTATTTCTTTTTTATTTTTATTTTTTTGGTATCATGTAAAACTTAACTTGTTCCTTTCGAAAATAACGTCTAAACTTTCAGGAAAATGATTAATATTATATTTATCATTTTTTTACTCTATTATATTATATTTTTTTATAATATTTCTGAGGTTTTAGAACAATATAATTTTGTTATATATATAAATAATTTTAATTTGTTATTAATAAAATTATTAGAAAACAGGATCTTTATCAATTATAATTGTTTTGCCTTTAACTTTACTCCTCCTACTATAATTTGGAGAATTTGTCAGCTTTTAATCTTAAAATCAACAATATGTTCCATCTAGTCCTCTACCACATTCTTCAAGATTGGTTTGATTTTAATTTCGATTCCTGATTAAAAATTTTAAGGGGATGAATTCAATAATGAACAAGAGAGATGGAAGTGAATATGAATATATTCGATTATTTTTGTATATGCTTGAATAAATTTTAGTAATCATTTTCGTTATTATAAAAGATTTCTTTGGGCATTTACGTCTTAAAATTGTAATTTCTTCTTTCTTTGTTGTATATAAATGTGTGTGTGTTTTTTTTTTAATTTTTTTAATTACCTTTCTTGTTCTGTCAAATATTTGAATTCTTTAAAATGTGTAAAATATGTTGAGTGTAAAGTGGAATTTGTAATAATGCTGTTATTGTGTTAAAGGATTAATGTAAATATAAATTGAAATGGAAATAATTTAATTATGTAATCAACCCCTAAAGAGGGGAGGAATATAATACAGAATTGTATCGAAATTTCTTGAAATAAATAATAAATAATAATAAATTCAAAAAGTGTTAATTTTAAGTTATAAAGATAAAAGCTGTCTTCAACATTTTTGAAGTGAAAACTTCTTTAGCGGCGTTGAGCACTTTTGCGGGATGGGGAAAAAATATAGATTTCGCGTGAGATTCCAAAACGACCCGACCGACCGACCCGACCGATATACGCATGCGCAATACGCCAGAATGTTAGACACTAACCTTCTGATACATTCTTTACAAAATTTTACATATTTGCCATATTAAATATTATTATTTATATTTACATTAATAATCAGTATTACTAAATTATGTATATATAAAATAAAATATTTTAATATATTATTATGTGTTAAATTATATTAAATTAATTTCTAATATATTTATATAATTTAAAATTAATTTCAGAATATATATATATATATATTAAATTATATACTATATATAATATATTATATAATATATATTTTAATAAATTAATTTTTAAATATGTGTGTGTGTGTGTGTGTGTGTGTGTGTGTGTGACCCTAAAAATAAAGATATATGTTTGATAATTTTTCACATGATTAATAATTGTATAAAACTGCTATATATAGAATTTCAGCTTGATAGAATCGCTGAAAGTACCAGAATTAATTTTTTAACACTGCAAATCTCACGCGCCAACACGTGACGTGGTGCCATCAACAAAGAGCCAAACACTCCACTATCCACTCGACTATCTCGCAAATTTGAATTTGATTAAATAATATTTATTAATTTAAATTAAATTATAATTTAATAAATATTATTTATAACATCAAAAACATCAAAATCTCAACATCGAAAATTGAATTGCTGAAAGTACCAGAATTAATTTTTTAACACTGGAAATCTCACGCGCCAACACGTGACGTGGTGCCATCAAAAAAGAGCCAAACTTTCGCTGGTTTAATAAATATTATTTATTAATTTTAATTTATAATTGAATTAATTTAATTTAATTTAAATTAATATATGTTATTTAATCCAATTCAAATTTGCGAGATATGCTGAATATGCTTTTAAATAAAAAAAAATTTCAAGAAAGTAATTGGAATTATTAATATTAAGAATCAATAAATTAATTTATTAAATATACATTTAAACATGTAAATTAATCTATATATAAATTTAATAAATATTCAAACAATAATTGAAACAACATAAATAAAACGATTCAATATTTTACTTACATTGTGATTTATATTTTTATTTTTATTACAACTATTATTATGGGTATGTTATTTTTGGCAGTTTAAAAAAAATTAAAAATATTAATAAAATTTATCAAAATAATAAGTTGAAAAGATTTCCAATTATTTTTATTTATTTATTGTAAATTTTTCAATGTAACCATGGTAACCATAAATAGACTTTTACCAAAATATTACTATTTAAATTAATTTTGGATAAATTAATTTTGGATTTAACTACACTAAAACCTTCCCTGGGACGCCCACAACAATCCCTGAAAGTTTCATCGCAATCGGACGGGTAGTTTTTGAGTATTTGACAGACACACACACAGACAGACAGACACACAGACATATATATATATATTCATACACATCGTATTTTTAATATTTTTGTAATAATAATCAGTTTGCTGAAAAAAATAATTATGAATTTTATATATATATATATATATACGTATATAAATTTCATTTTTCTCGTGAAGCTGGTGCGCATTCCGTCTGCTTTCAAATTTCTTACGCACAAGTTTTCACTTCTGTCGGCCAGTCCCACGACTGCCAATTCGACTTTTTTTTTTCAATTTCTATTCTTTTTTACTATCTCGCCAGAGATAGTATTGCGATCACGAAAATTTTCGATGTTGAGATTTTGATGTTTTTATACGTTTTGAAGGTTCCTGAATCATTTTCACTAAGGTTGAGAAAAATGTCTGTCTGTGTGTGTGTGTGTGTAGACAAGATTACGCAAAAACGGTTTGAGCTAGAATGATGCAATTTGGTACATGAGCATTATTCAAAATTCATAGTTTTCTATCAACTTTTGAGAAATGTAGCTCAACCGGAAGAGGGTCATTACCTACAACGTTTTGATTTTTTTTCCTCTAAAGTGACCGTAAAAATAAAGATATATGTTTGATAATTTTTCACATGATTAATAATTGTATAAAACTGCTATATATAGAATTTCAGCTTGATTGAATCGTTGAAAGTACCAGAATTAATTTTTTAACACTGCAAATCTCACGCGCCAACACGTGCCATGGTGCCATCAATAAAAAACCAAACATGCGCTGGTTTAATATTTATTATTTATAATTTATAATTAATTAAATTTAATTAAAATATAATATATTATGTTATTTAATCCTATTCAAATTGCGAGATAGTCGAGTGGAGACACTCCAGCTTATTTCTTCTAGATTTTCAGATTAAAAAATATAGTTTTAATAATTTTCTTTAAATATTTGAATAAAAAGTATGTGAGCAAATTTTAAGATAAAATTTTATATATATATATTATAAATAAAAGTTAAAATTTAAAAATAGCCAGTCCCTTTTGTTTTAAATATCCTCATAAAATACTCAAGTATTTGTTCAATGAAATTTTAACAAATCTTATGAAAAGAATTTATTTTATCTTTTCATTTGAAATATATTGCAACTCAAGCAACTCTTGCTATTTAAATATAATAAATAAATCTTGAATGAATTCCCTTTTCTTCGTTTAAAATATATACCTACCTCAATATATATATATATATATACGAAAGTTGAATAATTAAAATTATGATTATTATTATTTTTATTCATTATTTTAAACCATTCATACCATTTTGATACAATTTGTAAAATAAATTACACAAGAAATTGTATCGTCTCAAAGGCCCTTTAGGGCTGTTTCTCTCTCTCTCTCTTTCTATTCTTTTCTTGGCTATTGAGTGAAATCTTCATCTTTTTTTCTACCTCCCGTTTTACAAGAAATGTTACTTGCTATTTGATTCTCTCACTGGCAGCTAAGCTTTTATCATATCCTATTGTGTCTAAAATATATAAAGCACACTATTGTTTATATATATATGTATGTATTATATTTAACTTTATTGTATTTGAACTGTTACTAAAGAATTCATTTTGATAAATAATTAATTGGAAAGCTTTTTGATTCAAATTAAATTAGATAGGTACTTTAAGATATGCATAATAAAAAAAATATGTAATCTTTCAAACCAGGATTTGTTTGAATTATTAAATGATCCAGCAAAATCAAGATCATTATATATCTATCAGATAAGAGTTCTTTAAATAATAATAATAATAAAAAAAAAAAATATTTTAAGTATAATTTTAAAGATAAATCTTATCACAAATTCATCTTTAATTATTTATTTTAATAAAATGAAAGTTATTTTTTTTTTATTCTGCCCGGATTTTTTTATCTTGCAAAAATAATTTGCAAAATATTCAGCTCACTGAAATAACACGATCTTAGCCATTAATTGATATCATGTCAAATTGGAAGATAAATATTTTATTATATTAAAAGATGTTGAATTAATTAAATCCATTAAAAACAAAGTTCTTATATACTTTTTTTTAAAAATGAACTAGTTTAGATTTTATCTACGTATTATTAGTTATTATAACATAAACTTGAAACTTATTATAAAAAAATAAAATTATATTGATAAAATCTCAAAAATTCTAACTAAAATTAACTATCATTGAAATTATGTTGAAATGATAAAATGTCAATAAACATTAAAAAAAAAAATATAATAATAATAAATAAAAACAAAAAATATTTTACGTCGCTTAATTGGAACCCAAGGGGACAGCTATTTTGTCCATATAAAATAGAGGTTCCAACAAACCAAGGGTCGTTAACCCTCGGATTATTGCATTATAGCTTGTTTGAATACATTTACATTTTATGTATATTTTATTCAATATATTTTTCTTTTTTTTCTGTTTGATTTATGCAAAAACTGGAATGCGAATTATTAATATGAAGAGAGTCTTTGTTTCTAAATTATTTAATAAGTGATATAACCATCATTGGAATGAGATAGAAAAGAACAGGGGGAGTTGATTTCCCCCTAAAAAAGAATATGTATATTTTGAAATTATATCCTTTCAAAAAAATTAATATATATATATATCGTTGTTTATGTATATTTGCAAATATACGAATTTGCTTAACATTGATTTTTTTCCAGTTCAATACACATAATATTCAAAGAATAATTTAAAATTCTAACAAAAAATAACAACCAATCAATTAATTGAAATTTATTATTATATTTTTTATAAATTTTAAAGTTTCAATTTTAAATTTTATCATTTATATTTTGCATATTACCTTCTATTGTATTGAATAGTATATTTTCTTATAAAAAGAAAAAAACACATTTTGAAATTTAATTTTTTTTTATTTATATTTAAATAATATTTTTTCTGAACAAATCATTACTATTTTATTGGGATATGTATCATATAAGGTTATTTCATAGAAAAGAATCCGAGTGAATAAAATTGATTATTAAAAAATAAACAAAAAAAACAAAAAAAAAAAACTACGAATTCAAATAAAATCAGAAACTCCACTTTTGTGTGCAACTTTTATTTTTATCAATGAGTTGTGATGTTCCTTTTCAATCAATAGCTTTTTATGAAAATATCATAAAAA
Source organism: Labia minor (assembly GCA_963082975.1). Taxonomy (NCBI): domain Eukaryota; kingdom Metazoa; phylum Arthropoda; class Insecta; order Dermaptera; family Spongiphoridae; genus Labia; species Labia minor. Next base: position 15,331,595 of record OY720346.1, read on the forward strand.
AGTACATCATTTCCAGATAAAAGCAATATATGTATGAATAAATTCATATCATCTATATATGGTAAGGAAATAGCTAATCTAAAATTAAAAAAAAAGTCAAAAGAATGATTGTATCAAATGGTTTATTATTACAACCAGCCATATTGCAATGAAGTCAGCAATGATAAAAAGAGTTTTGAAAGAATTATTATATATATATATATATTATATAATAAATTAAATTAATTAATTAATTATAATAAAATGTAATTATTATTAAATATATTGAAATTAAATTAACATTAAAATAAAAACCAACTATTAAATCATATTATATGGTGGATGAACAGATGGTAGATAAATGCCTTAAAATAAATTTTGTTTTAATTAATTGATGTAATTAACAATTTAAAATTAAAAATTTAAACTTTAGCTTTCATTAATTAGTTATATAATTTAGTGAGTAAAAAGCGATCTATAATACATTAAATATTTTACATATCTTTTATTTTTTTATATTCTTTATTAACTATTATCGGTTAAAGTGAAAAAATGATATCTTCCTTTAGAAATTTTTATTAGTATTATTAATAATAATAATAATCAAATAAATAAACTGAATTGAATATCAATAAGGGTAGATAATGATCATTTTTACAGGTTATTAAATTTATATACTTAGATTATGATTATATATTTATATTAATTACGAACAAATTTATTATATCTCGCTCCAAAGCTTAATTTAAATTTAGAAATTATATACAAATAATTCGAATTTATTGATTCATGTTATTAAATATATTAATTTGTGTGTGTTTCTAATAATAAAAAAAATACTCTAATGTGAGATTCCAATTTAACTATAATATAATTTTGCATGCATTTGAAAACCTAGTCACTAATTTATTATACAACATTCTCTCTTTTTCTCCTTTTCACTATTACGATAGTTTTTTTTTAATATTCAAATTTGTTGATTTATTTAGTTTTAAATTTAAATTTTGATTAAAAAAGTTGAAATGAGTTTATCTTTTTGAATTTTTAACAATTTTTTTTTTTGTTTTTATGTTATATTAGTTTTCCTATTATACACTTTATTTGTTTCACCTGAATTACGGTTTAATATTTTCTTATTTTTTTCCAACAGATATGTATTTGATACTTTACATCTCTATAATAAGAAAATGAAAAATTAAGATATGTCCTTTATTATATTTTATAAATATTTAAACGATTATAAAGACTTTATATAAATACTTAAATATAAGTAAATAAGAGTATTCTCTCCTTTAAAGATACTTTTAATATTTTTAATGATAATTGACCAGGTTTTAACATTTTTCACTCGATATGGCTGAATGAGAAAAGGAATTGTAACAATATTTTATGCCAATTAAACATCCAAAATAGAAACAATTTCTATTTGATAGTAGATAACATATTCATTTACAATCTGATTAAACAAATCTTCTAAATACTTGTATTCATAGTTTGAATACTTGTTTCTTGTTGTCTTGATAACAACTCTTTTCATTTAAAATTTAAACACATTTGAACCAGAATTAAATTAGAGCACTTTATATAATTATATTATAGATTTTTCAGAAATTAAACATAATCATTTAATTCTTTTACAATGAATATAATAATTCTTTATAAATTGAATTATTTATATACGTATATACATTTTTTTAATGTAAAATTTTAGTGTGTATCATCATGTTAGAATGTGGTGGATCTACTTCCCTCTCTATTGTTGTTTCCTCCATGTATATATATCGAAGTGTTCTCTTGAAGTCCTTGAAAAATTGTTTCCGAGTGAGAGAGAGAGAGCTACAGGTATCACACCCCTGCACTTCTAGGTTGGTCTATTAACTCCAGCCCTTGCTCGGCCATCATGTTGACTAATGCGCCGGGCGGTATTGATTCGTCAATTGGTGTCGGTCCGTCCGTCCTCTTGGGTTACATCCACTCCATCCACTCCTCATCCTCGATTAAACGACCGCTTGTCTCCACGGGAAGGACCCAAGTACCCAACTCTAATAGCCTGATCGATCATTAGTTCCGAAATCCCGAGAACACACCCTCTTTTTCCACTTTTTATGGATTTTTATACGGTTTTGTCTGCGAGTGGATCTGTAAAATGAGAATAGCTAGTCGATGCTAGAAAGATTTAGAGCACTGATATGAAATCATTTGTTATACCAATTTCGGGAGTATAGATTTTTTTTTTTTTGTTTTTTGTTTTAATCAAAAAATCTTAGAAATAAGCAGAGTACTTATGGAAAACGAAATAATTTTGTTATTTTAATCTCTTCTTAAACAAGATTATTTAGTAATGGATATAATTTATAGACATTTCACGAGGAAGGGAAAGAAGACGTTGATAATTAAATAAGTCGATTAAATATTTTACATAAACAGCGTGAGTCATGGGACGATTTCAAAATGAAATGGATAATCTTGTAAAACAATTTCCAAGAACTTTTCAGATTTACATTGAATCCATAAATTACAATAAACATTACTAAATACCATTAAATTATCAAGTATTACTTTAAACAAATATATATATAACAATTTTTTATTGATATTTATTTAATAATATATAATATAATATATATATAAACCAATGACATTATGATCATAAAAAAAAACTACTTATAATAGTTTTCTATTCCTATTCTTTTTATAAGAGGATTTATGATTTTAATTTAATTATTGGAATAAATATGATAAAAAAATATAATATAAATGATTCTTAATATTGTTGTATTATTAATAAAAATTAATTTTATTAAATTATATTTTGTTATACAATTAGTTGATCTTTTGGAATAGAAACAATTTGATATAAACAGAACTAAAACTCAAAAAATTAAACTTAAGAATGAATCATTTTTTTTTTATATATAATTTAAAATAAGTTGACCTGTGGCCAGGTCCGAACCGACCGACGGTTTGAAGTAAATTAATTTCCAGCTACAGAAACAATTTCAAATAATTTTAATATATCTATTAATGTAATAAAAAACATATAGGCATATAACATAAATATTTTTAATTTTATTTTATTTATAATATATGTATATATTTATATGTAAGACCAGGCTGTGACGTCATGAAAGGCTGGATGACGTCATATAATTTTAAATCAAGAAAAAACTAATAAATATGATTTTCCCGAGGATAAAACCAATACAAAGTGCATGATTCGTGGTGATATATAAAAAAATCTCCTCATGTGAAATTTGGTGTGAAAATAACCCTTCCCTTCCTATCGTCGATCGCTAATACTACCACTTCCGGTTCACGGATTTGCACCAAAAGTTGATCAATTCATCCCACTGATGCATTAAGTAAATATACCAAATTTCATCAAAATCGGTTGAGCCGTTCAGGCTGTACCCATCTATACGGACGGACGGACAGACGGACGGACAGACGGACAGACAGACGGACAGACAGACGGACAGACGGACAGACAGACGGACAGGCATCATGCTAAAAATACTTTTTTCTGTTTAGAAAATGCATGATTCGTGGAGATATGTAAAAATCTCCACATGTGAAATTTGGTGTGAAAACAATACCTCCCTTACTATCGTCGGTCGGTAAAAATCTGAAGTGTCTCCACTAAACTATTTCGCAAATTTGAATTGGATTAATTAACATATATTATATTTAAATTTAATTCAATTAATTAAATTATAAAAGTAAAATTAAATTGGATTAATGAATTAATTGAAAAATTTAAATTAACAGTATAGTAATGTTATTAAATTAATTAATTAACATATATTAATTTTAAATTTAAAACCTTTGTCTTTATTTTTAAGTCAAAATTAAAAAAAATAATTCCGGTACTTTTAGCTATTCAATCAAGTTGAAATTCTATATATAGCAGTTTTATACAATTTTTAAAAACTATCAAACATATCTTTATTTTTACGGTTAGTTTAGAGGAAAAAAATGAAAACGTGGTAGGCATGGTCCTCTTCCGAATGAACTTCAGATAGAAAACTGCGAATTTTGATTAATGCCCATGTACCAAATTTCATTATTCTAGCTCAAACCGTTTTTGTGGAATCTTGTCTACACACACACACACAGACATTTTTCTCAACACTAGTGAAAATGACTCAGGAGTCTTCAAAACGTATAAAAACATCAAAATTTCGACATCGAAAATTTTCGTGATCCCAATACTATCTCTGGCAAGATTGTAAAAAATAAAATAAATTAATTTTATTTTATTTGAAGTGTATTCCGAATTTCATGATTTATATTTTAAAATATTCCTAATGCTAGCTACAATTAATACAGTAAATTTTCCAACATTCCTAAACCAATTAAAAATAAATTTTCTTTGTTATGTTATAAATTCAAATAAATTACAAAGTATACTGTCACATAATTCCCCCGGATTTATATACACTTATATCGTTATATGATGATTTAGTTAGGATTTCAGCAATTTTAAACTCCAAAGTACATCATTAAATCGGAGAGAAATAGGGAGAAGGTAGGATATCTTCCAGGTAAAGTTTCGACATTCTTCTTGATTTATTACCACCAAAGAGAGGGCCACAAACTTTGAATCTATAAATTTTATTATTGAATTTAAACTGTAAACCTACCCGACACAATGTGCTAGCAACTTTGAATGGAAAATAGAGAGGGTTCATTTCGAGAGTTAAAATAATCTCTTATAAAAGTGAGGTGAATAGTAATCTACTTCTATGGACAGAGAGATACCAATTTAAATAAAGAAATACTAACACGAATTAGAACTGTTTGTTAGGATAATAACAATAATTTATTTAATTTAAATAAAACAAACCAAAAGAAAAAAATGTTTTTATTTTAAATTTATTAGAAATATAAAACTCTAAAATATATTATATTAAATTAATATTAATCCAAACCAAAAGCATATTTATTTTATTTATTTAAATTAAAAAAATTTGATAATGTTAATGAATTGATCCAAATGTTCTCGGATATTGGATAATTCATGGCCTTGATTTCGATTCAAATTCAAATGGACCATCAATTATTGAACGGCTTTTTGTCTCTTTAAAAGGAAGGATGAGAGGAGGTGGATTGGGGGTAGGGTAATTGCCACCGGGCAGAATTTGTCACACATGGTGATATCATTAAGAGAGCCCTCCCACTCCTTTGATGAATATTCAACCGGGAAAACAAAAAATATATATTATCTTAGAGGTATATAAGAAAATACTTTTAAATCAATTTATATATATAGTAGAATAGTGTAGAAAGAGGAAAAATACCCTATAAATTTATTTTTATAGATTTGTATTATCACTTGTTTTTTATTTAAGATAAGATTTTTTTACTTCTTTTCTATGATAGAGTAACAATTTTATGTAAATAATAGAATAAAATGAGAGCAAGAGAGAAAATAAGGAGCAAAAATATTCATTTTATTTCTTCGTGAGGAATCTCTATAAACTCAGAAGAGTAATAAATCAAATTTACAACTTTCACAATAAAATAGAGTTGAAATTTTATGAATTTGTCCTGTAACTAGAATCAAAAAGAAAAAAAATCTAAGAGAATTAAAAATAAATGAAATAACAAAAATGTCTTGAAAAAATAAAAAAAAAAAATGATAAAATATAGGTGTATGAATATTTTGGAGTAGTGAATCAAGATGAACATTTGTTTATTTGGATGAACATTGTTACCTTTGATTTATTAGAATTGTAGGATTTGATCAGTATTTTTCATGCTTATTCTCTCGTAATATATTTTATCAAAACACATGAAAAGTAGGCTTCTTTTTATGAATGGAAACAGAAATAAAACTAGGTTGCTCTTTGTAATGTCATCAATTTTATAAGAAAACTTTTCAAATCACTTAGCTGTACTCATTTCAAATTGTAGCTGAACTAGTTGAAATGATGTGTTTTCTTTATTTGTTTACTATTGTACAATAACTATGCAAGTACCCGGACCACGAGCCTCGGCTAGGTAATTAAGTTAAAAAAAATGATTCTTTATTATTGGGTTTGGCTGATAATATTAATTCCTGGGACACTGAACTCTCGCTGGACCCTTTAAAAATATTGATATGCAATTCTTTAATTATTTATTACAATTATTAAATGTTGCATCATTGCATCAATCTGATTAAAATGAATTGAACTGGGGTCCTCAATAATACAAACAAACAATTTTAGCTAGCATAATAAGATTAGATATTAAAAAATATATAAACTTACCTGAAAATAATTAGATATTTATTTGATAAAATTAAATTTTTAAGTAAATAAATAAATTAAATAAATATGAAAGAATAAAAAAAATAATTAAATCAAAATTCAAAATTAATCAAGTAAAAAAGGCAATTGAAATGTTATTAAATTATCTAAAAAAAAACAATTATTAATATAAAAATGCAAATAAATCGATTAAATAGAAATTCAAATTAATTGATATTATGAAAAAAAATTTTTATAAACAAATGTATTTAATTAAATTAATAAATTTAAAAAATAATAAATGATATTTAGCTTAATTATAAAAATTAAAATAAAAAGAAACTACTTAAAAAAATTGCAACTATAACAATAATATTAAAAAATATATAAAATTACCTGAAAATAATTAGATATTTATTTGATAAAATTAAATTTTTAATTATCTTAAATATAATCCAAGTAATAATAATATCGTCTATTTCTATTCGACACTATTTTCAGCTATGAAATGAGAAGGGATACACAGTCAATAGATAGTAAAAAAAATTGTAATTGAAGACCGCCGTTTTTAAAATAATTAAATAAATTAAAAATTATTGTATTAACATTAAAAATATTGAAATAAAAAATAATAGTAATATTTTTCCGAATAGTACTTTGGTTGTTTCAACAATATATTATAATTTTCTTTGAGTAAAATCCACATATCATATAAATGTACATCGTATTTAACATAATTAAAAATACATGTAACAATTTTATTTGTTGGTTATCATCAGGATGTAATTAGATTAGACCCTAAAGGGCTTTCTAAAATAAACTTACATTTGCAAGTATGTTTAATGTCTGCCACTTATGTATATAAATTTTATATAGTTAAATGAATACTATTTAGTTAATGAAAGTTCAAAATTTAAGGTAGGAGATTTTAACTGAAATTTGTTAATATTTTAGTCTTCATGTAAAATATGAACATTTTCTAAAGTATTATTGTAAATGAGTGAAGAAAATTCTTACCCACTCACCTTTTATAAAAAGTTCGCCTTTTATAAAAATATCGATTAATAGGCTTTTATTATATTTCACAAATAATCATCAAGACTTTGTTAATCTGTAGCTCATATTCTATATATTGAATTTTTATTTATAAATGTTTATCGAATTAGCAATTGATCATTAAAAGATTTCGAATTATTTCTCTTTCAAGAATATTTCCTATACTAGAGAATCTAATTAAATCCTACGTTAAATGATTTAATTAAATTTATATATCTTATAGAGTTTTTTATTTTTATATTTTTTTTATTCCTTGCCTTTTTATTCGTACTTTCTTTTCTTTCCTCCTACCATTTCTTTTTTAAATATAATTTGCAAAGTTTGAGAGGTTCAAGGCAAAAGGTTCAATAGACTCAGAATAACATTTCAATATTCGAAATCGTAATACGGGCGAGTTTCGAATTAGTTTGAACCAACTTCCTTTCTCTATTCACCATGGTACCCAAGGGTTAGTCAGCAGGAGGCGACGATGGAGGAGAAAGGAAAGAAAGGGGTGGTACGACACTTTTCTCCAATTGCGATTTAAATTGTTAGCCGAGACCTTTTCAGACCACAAATTGACGAAAAGCATCGAGCCAACTCCAGATGGTGACATTTCGTGTTTCGAGAAAGGAAACGTGACTCCAAACAGACCACTATACTACTCGTATACTATAATATACCAGTAACAGAAATTGGCATCGTCCTATCAAATTCATGTTAAACCTATTATAAATATTAACAAGAGAATGAATAGAGATGAAACATCTATTCCATTTTACTATTAACTATTATCAGAAATAGAATTTAACTATGATATTAACAGAACTTGAATTTATCCAATTTGATGGTTTGTTTAAAATTTAATAAATAATAGCTCAATTCCATACGAAATAATAATAAACAAATGATATTATAGTATTTATTAAAATTGATTTTAATATTTAATTAATATTCTTCATTTTTACCGACCGACGATAGTAAGGGAGGTATTGTTTTCACACCAAATTTCACATGTGGAGATTTTTACATATCTCCACGAATCAAGCATTTTCTTAACAGAAAAAAGTATTTTTAGTCTGTCCGTCCGTCTGTCCGTCTGTCCGTCCGTATAGATGTGTACAGCCTGAACGGCTGAACGGATTTTGATGAAATTTATATATTTACTTAATGCATCAGTGGGATGAATTGATCAACTTTTAGTGCAAATCCGGAAACCGGAAGTGGTAGTATTAGCGATCGACGATAGGAAGGGAAGGGTTATTTTCACACCAAATTTCACATGAGGAGATTTTTTTACATATCACCACGAATGTATTGGTTTTATCCTCGGGAAAAATCATCTTCATTATGTTTTTCTTAATTTAAAATTATATGACCTCACCCAGCCCTTCATGACGTCACAGCCTCCTTATTATGATCACGCCGGCTACTTCAGCTATATATTATAAATAAAATAAAATTACAAATATTTATGTTCTATTCATATCTGTTTTTTATTACATTAATAGATATATTAAAATTATTTGAAATTGTTTCTGTAGCTGGAAATTAATTTATTTCAAACCGTCGGTCGGTTCGGACCTGGCCACAGGTCAACTTATTAATTAATATTCTTCAATTTTTTAAATTTCTTAATAAGATTACGTTTATCTTTACCGATTTGTGCCATAAGTCAGTTTTCATGTTTTGAATAATAAAATTTAAATATCAATTTGTATTTGATATATATAATATGATATTCCATAATTTACTTTGAATAAATAAAAAAATAAATTAAATAAAAATGAAGATCTGTTGAATATTTTAAACCAATTTTTTTTGTCTTAGCAGTTTGTTATCTCATTAAAAAAAAAATAATGATTAATTAATAAGGCAAATGAAAGAGGTGTTGGTAGGGATGGTTGGGTGGGTGAAAATGCAAATGGCCCAGACGGGTGGGAACATTGTAATAACATGGCGGCATGTGGATATGCTCATTAGTGCCAAGCAATGCACGGGTCGCATACAAAGCATTCGTGTGGCTCACCGCCAGCCATATTTGCTACGCTACAGAATAAGTATATATATATAAATATATGTGTGAATATGTGCGTGTGGGTGGTATAGAGAGACATTGAAATTAGCAATAGAAGGAGTAAGAGAAAGAGAAAGATCCTCTATTCTTCGTGTAAAAATACTCCATTAAATTTTCTCATTAACGCTTAATTGGATCAACATTTTCAAGGGAATTTCTTTAAATTAAATTTCTACCCGAGAGAGGAAAGAGGAGTAAAAAAATCATAGAACATGAAGTCTAAGAAGAGAAAGAAAAAGAGGAAGATGGATGTTAATGTTAAGTAGTGAAATTGAAAGGGAAAGAGAGTTAGTAAGAGAGAGAGAGCGAGAGAGAGAGATGGTAAAGAAAGATGAAATCTAATTTCCAACACACTACTACCCCTTTAGAATAAAATAGAGTTAACCAATATAATAAATTTAATTCTTTTTAATAACACGAATAACGAGAGTCATTACGCGGCAAGAATTATCATTAGAAAAGTGTAAAGAGAAAAAGAAATTACGATAAATAATTTCATAAGATTAAAATTAAAATTTTTGAATTGAATTGAAAATCCTTTATCATTTTATTTGAAAATTGTACAGTCTAATGAAATAATAAAAGAAATGAGGGAGGGGAGGGGGAAAGTAAAAAAAAAATGAAATTAAAATAAAATTGCCAGGGATAATTAACCCTTTTTTTATATTAATTTAAAGAATTTAATTTAAATAGCGGCCATTGCGTTTATAATTTATAACAAATTTACAACTAAATAACATTTGTTTTCACAAAATTATATTTTAGATTATTGCTCTTGATTTCATTAAATGGAATATAAAAATAAATTCTTAGTACTTTAATTTTAAATATCTATATTAAAAGAAACATTTAGAAAATAGGGGTGAGTTCAAGAATTCCGCTAAACTCTTCAAAATTCGTACGACAAATAGCTTCAGACAGGAATTCGTAAATCGAATGCCCATTGCTTTCTAAAGTTATTTGTTGCTGGCAAAGGAATTCCCTTTCAGTAAAATGAAGGACTTCTCTCAAGGCTTCTTTTTTGGAGAAATGGATTGGTCGATGGATCAGATTAAATTCAATGTTTTATAAAGAAAAACCTTAAAAATAAGTGACTCTCTTAACCACTTACGTAAAAATAGTAGCGTCTATAACGTATACGAATATTAGCTTTCTTTACTCTTTGTTGTAATTTGTGACTTATATTTATTATAATTATTTAGTAAGTATTTTTTATTATTATTTATAAATTACATATATTATCTACACACACAAACACAAATATATATAAATATTTTTTTTTCATTGAATTACTAATATCCTTTATTGTATTATTATTTGACCGTTAATTCCAAAAAAACGTGTACGTTAAGTGGTTAAAAAAATCAGTAACAGTCTAAACTAAATTAAAAAAAAATATAAATATAAAAAATTTCTCTAGTTATATTAAATAAATTTATCATATTAAAATTGCACTAAAAAGAATAAAATAATATAAATATAAAAAAAATTTATAAAATAACGTTTTTCCAATTGACTAAAAAGAATAAAATAATTTTTCTTATAAGCCTGACAAAGTTTATGGATGAATTGCTTCATATTCAACTAAAAACGTTGGACGCTTTAGTTTTTATTTGATTTCTATGCATTTAACTTCCTTTATAGAGCTAAAATTCAAATATATATATATATATACATATATATATATATATATATATGTATATATACTAAGATATATACCACACTAAAACACTTTAACTTTAATAATGATTTATTATATTTATTTTGATACATTTAACAAAAATAAATTGTAGTGATTCTTGGTAAGATTTTGAATATTGTCAATAAATTCAGTAAAAAGAAGGGCATTTTTCTTCATTTTTGAAGAAATGAATTGGAAGAAGATACGAATTCAATTTAAAGAAGAAATCTTATTTTTATTGTAATATTAGAGAGAAAATCAGCAATTCATGAAAAATGAGTTAAAGAAATTGAACATAGGATTTTGAAATTTGAACTTTCATTTCTTATATAAATCTCAAAATTTATTAACAATAAAATATTTTTCATTGACTCCCCCTTCATAGATGAATATTTTTAGATTATTCATTTTATTTATTTTTTTAGATACAATATTTATAAATAATATTGTATTAGGAATGGAGAATTTCATGTTACTTAATAGATTCTAAATATTTTGAATTTTATTAATTTATCCATGATGAAAAATGTTAATATAGTTTATAAACTAATATAATTTAAACTTAAAAATATAACAAAATAAAGACTATTTGTTTTTATATTAAAGGCACTCGGTGAAGTTTCAAGTTTTATATATTGCGCATTTCGGTTAACACACCATCATCAACATAAAAAAACTTAATGAACATAAAGTAAAAATATAAAAAAACTCAAATTTCTTGAGGAAAAGAAAGTTTTTAATGATGGTGGAATAACTGATAAAATATATATTAAAAAATGTTTACCTAAATTTAATTAGAATTGAAATATCTCCCCCCTAAGCTCTCTTTAATCAAACCTATAGGATCTTTAGATGACTAAACTTATGTTAACTATTTTTTTATTATAAATATAATTTTGAATTAAATTTAAATATACTATATGGCCTGTAAAGTTACGAGATTTTTCACTAGGTGACGCCACTAGAAAATGAACATGACTCATTTCGAGAGGCTCATCTGTCACTAGTTTATGTATGAATTATCATGAAATTTCGTCCATTCGTTTACAAGCTACAGTCGTTCGAAATAAGTAAAATAAGAAAAATGGAAAAACAGAAAAATCGCGTCTTGATAAACTGTTGTTCTCGAAGGAGCAGATGTTTTTCCATTAAAAAACAATGTTCAATCAAGACGCGATATTCCTGTTTTTACATATTTCTTATGAAGGCGAAAGTAACGTCACTGTAGCTTGTAAACGAATGGAACAAATGTCATGATACTTTATACATAAATTAGTGATAGATGAGCCTCTCGAAATGAGTCATGTTTATTTTGTAGTGGCGTCACTTATTGAAAAATCCCGGGACTTGTCAGCCCATGTAGTATATTAATATAATATATTAATAGAATAATAAAATATTTCATTGTACATTGTATAAATACAGAATAAAAAGTAGAAACTAATGTTTATTACTCAGTAATTTCATCATTTTTCAGTCATACATCTTTGAATTGATTAATATTTATTTTAATGACCACGAGATTAACAATTCATATTAAAAATAATATAAATGACTATTACTTTTGGTAATAAATATTTTTATTTTAATGTGTACTTTATTATGAATTATGTTGATAATAAATTTCTCTGGATGAATTATATATTTTTTTGTATTGTTATATTATTATTTTTATGGAAAGATAAATAATACCTTTTTTTCTTATAATTTTATGTAGTAATGCAGTGTTTTTCAAATTCTTTGTATAGAAGTCAATATATTCCTAAGATTTTTTTTCTTCCAATTCTTTTTTCTCTTTTTATAATTCTCTATTAGTAACAGAGATAAGAGTATATTATATAGTCCTTCATTAAAGATGACCTGGTTTCATTATTATTACTATTTTTATTGATATTATTATTATTATTATTATTATTTCTATTTCAATTTAAGATACAAATTCTATTTGGAATGGTTGATTAGTTTCTGGCAATAATCCATCGTTATTAAGTCTATTTTGTGAAATATATTTTTGTTTTAAATTATTATAATTAAAGTAAGCTATAACTTAGTTAGATAAGTAAAAGTTGAAAATCTTATTAAAATCTCTAAAGGCTTCTTTTCTCTTCTTCTTTTACTTCTTCTATGTCAACCTCATACAACGTCATCTTTGTAGTCTTGAAATCTCTTTTTTGGACTTTTAAACATTCTAATGTTATTATTTTATAATTAAAATTATTAGGGTTTATACATTTATAATTAATGCCAGAATAGGATGAAATGAAACAACAGAACAGAAAGATTGAATAAAAGTCAAACTCTTCTTTCCCTCTCTCTCTCTCTCCTTCTCCTCACACTTTTTCTTTTCAAAATTAATTCAAGTTGAAAAAGATGTATTTAAACTATGTACAACTGCCTTTTTTCATATTTTTTTATTCATGAAAGTAGATATAAAAAAAAATATTTTATTTTATAACTGTCCAATTTAAGTCAGAACTTTAGACCATTTTTAAAAAGTAATTTAAAGATTATTACTAATGATAATATAATTTTTATGTGTGTTAAAATAATATAATAGATAAGTTAAAAATGTTGTAGGGTGATTTTACAAAAAAAAAAAAAATATTTTACAAAATTTCAATGAATTTGAATTAAACAAGCCTGGTTCATGAAACTTATTTTTCATCATAGTAGTATTAATTAAAAAAATCCCAAACACGCATTGTTTTGTTTGTTAAAAAAAATCCTTATAATTTAACTAAAATATATCTTTATTCCTTAATGCAGTTACTCTGCCCCTCTACCCATTAACCCAATAAAAAGAGAATTTCGTCTTTTGATTACGAAGAAATTCTGACTCATCGTTGAATCCGTTTCCTAATTGACTTATTATCGATCCACTCACGAATATTTATATCCTCTTACAAAGATTAATTCATTTTTATACTTGAATTCCTGCATTATCTAAATAAATAGATAATAAAGCAATTTTTTAGGTAATCATGATAGACAAACGATATTTTCTTATTATAATATTTATTTATAGCAATAACTTTTATTTCTTATCCTTTGTTTATTCTAGCAACGAAATAGAAAGCTATTAAGATTATCTTTTTGGTTGGTGATACGTACTATGCAAAGGAATGAAAAAAATTACATATAAAATTTGAATTATGTCCCTATAAATAAAAAAAAAACACTTTTTCCATATATATATACAATAAAAAAATGATATTAAATTTATATTGTAAACAAAAATTAAGATAAAAGATCAAATAAATGAATATTATAAATATCAACGTGGTTAATAAAATGACGATTATAAATTTTCGCTCTCTGTGGCATGAAATTTGATTATAAAATGATTTTTTTTTTTTTTAATAAATATATTTAGTCAGTTTAACATGTGTGACAATGTAAAAGAGCTGAGAAAAATAGAGGCAAAAATATTTATTGATTGAAAAAAAAAATGATTTCATTTTGATGTTAAAATTGATAAAGAAAATATGCATTTGAAATCATTTGTGGTCTCAGTGGGATGCCAGTGAGGCCTGGGTTGAAATATTATTTCTACGGGTTGAGTGATTTTGAGTGTTTCTCTAAAAAGTTCATGATCGGAAAGTTGGAAAAAAGATATATTGATATTTGTACAATAATTTAGATAAATAATAATAAAATACTTTAACTCTACTTTTAGTTAAATTTTACATTAGCATTTACAATTAGAGAGGTATAAACGTTTCAAAAATTTGCTTTATCAAAAAATGTAACATATGAAGTTATTATTTTTAATTAATAACAAATAATTATTAAAATTAAGAAATTTGTTTAAAATTTCCACATAAATTTTTAATATTTTTCATAAAATTTTCCTTCTAAGGATCTCATTCTATTCTTCCCTCTATATTCCAAATTATAAATTACATAATCTGTCAACCCAATATAAAATTGAACAATATTCAATTCAACAACCTCTCTTAGTAATTTTAAATTACCATTTCTTTCAGATAATATGTATACACTTGCATTAAATTCCTTATATTAAACATTTTATGTTTTCCTTTATTTTTTTAATAAAATATAATGTTGGTTAAAAGCGTCTAGTTCCCTGGAGACAAGAATCTTACTTTCAATGGTCCTCTACCATATAGTAGGGCTAATAACCATTTTGGCCTAAAAACTCTTTTTTCCAACCAACAAGAGATTACTTTTTTCTTTTTTCCCTTATAATTAAGAAAATTAATTCCTCCTTCTCAACATACATAAATATAATACCAACCACAATTAACGTTAAAGCATATATGTATGTACTTGTGTGGTATCCTATATTTCAATAAAATTATTGTTGAAGAAATTAATAAGGCATGAAATGAAGAACATAAAAAAAATAAAATATAAAGATATTAGTTATAGTAACATTTGCCAACTGCATTCGCTAATTAAAAATTCCTAAGTATTTATTTTTTTTAATTCTTAATTATTAAATAATATTTACTAGATTGTGAAATATAATTATATTTTCTTGCTTTTATTTCTAAGTCTACGATAACCTTTATTTTCATCAGCATACCAACCATATAACTTTGTTGTTAAAAAATGCATATATTCCAGTAGAATAACAAATATTTTCATTTAATTATTTATAAATATTTAAAAAGGAATAATAATAATAATACAATAAAACCTTATTACTTTCTCTTATTTTTATAATTATAAAATTCATTCTTAATCACATTAATTATACACTTCTACTTAACTCACTCTGTCCGGTTGTACGCGGGTTGGTCCGTTTGTACGCGGGTTGTCCGCGGCATTTTATAATCGATATTTCAACAACTTCCCGTCATTCAATCAACTTGAAATTCTGTATACACGCTTGCTCCTGCTAATAATACACGAATCAATTGAAAAATCCACTGAATTATTTATCTATTAGTGGTAATTAATTAACTAAACTTTCATATGCGGAATATGGAATAGTTCACTATTTCAATCATAGATGGCGATAGCAGTTCTAGAGGCGCTGAATACGACTAAAAAGTATAAAATAAATTTAAGTAAAGAGAAATCTTTTTAAAAAATACACTTTACTTAAAATTGCACTAAAAAGTATAAAATAAAATCACTTTAAAGTGTGTGCGCTCAAATTGTAATAAGACCGTAAAACATTTGCTTCCATTTGGTGTTATTATAATTTGAGCGCACACACTTTAAAGTGATTTTATTTTTTACTTTTTAGTGCAATTTTAAGTAAAGAGTATTTTTTAAAAAGATTTCTTTTTACTTAAATTTATTTTAGTAATAATTTTGCACATTTTTTTAATTTTTAAAGATATATATTATAAATCATTTAATAACAATTAATCATTGCTGATCAAAGAGAGATATTTTTCAAATAAAGGTAGTACATATTTTTTCGTCTAATAATAATATGCAAATAAAAGAAAATTTATAACAATTACATTGACATAAAGTATTTCCTTTATCAAATACTTACCTTTATCAAGTATTTTAATATATTATTAAACAAAATCGAACTATTTTATAGTATAAAAACATTTATTATACTTAATTTGCTTGAATCATTTATACTTTATTTAAAATAATTTTTAAAATTCAAAATTATTATTTTTATCAGTTTATAAAATTGGGAGTACAATTAAATGAGGTTGGAATGGAATTTTTTTTTTTAGTATTTATTATATATGGTAATTGAGGATCACAAATTTCCATTTAGACATTTATCTATGCCAAAGTAATGTTCATAAAAAATAACAAATACCTATTTGAATCCAAAGTAATTTATTTATTTAGATTTATAATTTTATGGGTAACTGCAGTTATATTAATTTTAGCGAGTAAAAGAGAGAAAATAAATAAATGTAAAAAAAAATTTTTGAATTATATATTATGGTGCAATTAAAAATTAATTTTTCTTCAAAACTTGAAACATGAAATACAGATGCGTTAATAAATCAAACCAGAAACCGTTGAAACTGTCAAAAAAAAATAATTGAATGTCATTAAGCGGTGGTGAGATTTATTCTTACAAATCACCCAACCTCCCTTCAACTTCACTCCCACTCCTCTGACAATTCTCTATTCAAATTCATATATTCATTCACCCATCCGTTCATTCTTTAATTCAACTCATACAAGACAAAGACATTTCAATTCTTTAACCATCTTTTATGAAAATCAAAAAAATGTTTTTTTTTAATTTTTAAATTTTGTATTCAATAAAACTGATGCTTTGTTTGTTATATATATATATTATTTAGTTATTTGTGGGGTTTGTTCAATCAAAATATGGTGATTTTTACCGACCTACGATAGTAAGGGAGGTATTGTTTTCACACCAAATTTCACATGTGGAGATTTTTACATATCTCCACGAATCATGCATTTTCTTAACAGAAAAAAGTATTTTTAGCATGATGTCTGTCCGTCCGTCCGTCCGTCCGTCTGTCCGTATAGATGTGTACAGCCTGAACGGCTCAAGCGATATTGATGAAATTTGGTATATTTACTTAATGCATCAGTGGGATGAATTGATCAACTTTTGGTGCAAATCCGGAAACTGGAAGTGGTAGTATTAGCGATCGACGATAGGAAGGGAAGGGTTATTTTCACACCAAATTTCACATGAGGGGATTTTTTTATATATCACCACGAATCATGCACTTTATATTGGTTTTATCCTCGGGAAAATCATATTATTAGTTTTTTCTTGATTTAAAATTATATGACGTCATCCAGCCATTCATGACGTCACAGCCTGGTCTTGCATATATATTATAAATAAAATAAAATTAAAAATGTTTATATTTATTATTTATGTATCCATATCTGTTTTTTATTACATTAATAGATATATTAAAATTATTTGAAATTATTTCTGTAGTTGGAAATTAATTTACTTCAAACCGTTCGGACCTGGCCACAGGTCAACTTATTTCATGATTCAGATGAGTAAGTAAGTAATGAATTAAATCAATGTATACCAAGTCCGGTTGAAATTTGACAGAACATAATTTCCATAAAAGCTTATCTTATTGATTAATTTTGAGTGCTTAATAAATAAAAAATATTATGAAATAAAGAAGGTAAATTAATCATATTATATTAATTGATTTTTAAAAAATCGATATCAAGAAAGAAAGCTATGTATATAAATAAAAAGAATGATTGTTTTCACAAATTACTAATTGAAGAGATCGAGTTATTAATTTTTCATTGTCAGTCATGGATTTTAATCAACAGGCTTTTTATTATTCTCGTTGTTCTTCTATTAATATATAGCTTCATTGATTGTTTTGATAGAGAATAAAAACTTGTTAAAGACTTAAATTTTATAGCTATTTTGTTTGAATTTTTTTTATTCTGAAACTTAAAAAATATAAATAAATCAATTTAATCTTTTTTGATTATACCTATGTATATACCTATACCTAGATATATATACGTATTTCATCACTTTTTATCCACTTTCATGAGTGATACATTCCGTTCAGACCATCTCTAATTTTTCCTATCTTTTTTATAGAATTGTCTTTGCTTTCCTAATAAGCTTAAACTCTTATAATTAATTCTTCTTTTGAATTTTATATTATTTTTCACTGGGGTCTTCTTTTAAGGTTTACAAACTGTGATTGAGTACTGGGTTCAGGTTTACGATGAACTATACCACTAGTCAAAACGTATTCGTTTACTTTTCATTGTTTTCATCGACTCGTAACATAGTGCCTTGTTTTTAGAGCAAGTAATTTTTTCTAAAACGACTGTAACTTTTAAACTAAATACCAGATTGTTATGAAATTTTGACGTTAGAAGTTTAGGATTATTTGCTTGTGTGTGTGTTCATCTTATTTAATGCTCTCTTATTTAATTCTAACATTTGTAATTTTTTAAAGGGACTGATCTCGTCCAAAACGAAATCAAAATTAAAATACAGGGTCATCGAAAAAGGTGGATGGGATTTTATTGTACAATTATTGGATAAATAAACACGTCATCAACACGAAATTAACGAGAAACATTTTGAGTAGCATTTACTCGAAGTCAGTGGGCGCATGCGCAGTCGCCATAACTACCGTACCGTGTGTTTTGTGCTATGCTGAGTTGAAATCACCTGGGTTAGTGCTAGGCGTACTTATAAACAAAATCCACCTACGGACAAAGCTATTGTTCGTTGGTTTTATTACTTTAAAGAAACTAGAATTGTTGATGTCAAGAAATCGGCGGCCACGCATATCGGAAGAGGATGTTGAGCAATTAAGACTGTTTGGAACTAGGTATGGCTAAAACAACTGTACAGAATATCCTTCCCAAACGAGTACATAAAAAAGTTTAAGATTTTCTGTCTCTCTTAATGTATAAATAAATGTTCTATCATTTGTATTACGGTTTTATTACTCTTCGAAATCCCGACCACTTTTTTCGATGTCCCTGAATATAAAACAATTATTTTTAAATTTAGAATTAAAATAATGTTTTTTTTTTAAGATGGAATGTTAATAGCTCTCTCGGTGACAAAATGCATGAAATATTTCAAACAAACTAACTAATAAGTGAAATACAATTAAAGGTAGTAAATTATATGTGTACTTAATATCGCAATCAATCAATCCCTCACTATATTACGGTCACGGTATTATTGATGTCGAATTTAATATCCGGATTTTTTTATATTTTCACTATATAAATTCAATATTCAAATAAGGGTATTTATTTTAACCCTAGATAATATTGGTTTTTATTTGATCGGCCAAGTTTTAGTTCAATTTGAAATAATATAATGGACAGTCAAGAAGATATGAATCATCTTAAAGGTAAAATATTTTTCTCTAGATCGAAAAAAGTGAATTTTTAAATCCTAAGCAATATACAGAGAAAAACCTTTTTTATTCATATATTTATATAAAATTAAAAAATTCTAAGCTTCATTAGATACATTAATTACAAATATTTCTTTGAAATAATAAAAAAAGGAGTAAACATGAAAGGTATAAACTTTATTTTTTATTTTTTTTTACTAGCAATATTTCTAGAATTATAAATTTAATAAAGTTGAGCAATAAGTAGAGGGTTATTCCCGGGCGGGAATTCCCGGGAAAATCGGCCATTTTTTATTTCCCGTTTCCCGGGAAAAAAACAAATTGTTTTTTCATGTTGATTATGATGCCGATAGCGAGAAATCTTTATTTATTAACTGAAATAATCGTAATAAATATAAAATACAAGTGTACATACATACATTTGTCTTTTGTTATAATTTTTTTCCTTTTCTTTCTTTCTCTCCCTTTAATTTTTCTATTTTTTGAGTTTTTTTACAGTGAACTCTGGCAGAAGGCAGTTGCCATTGCCAAATTATTTTGTATTTAAATTTTTTTTGTATATATAAATTTATAGTTATATATCTGCACGTGTAATAGAAATTGGCATACGTTATAACTGTCAATCAACTTTTAGGTCTGTTTTAATTGCCATACCTGACACCTTGGTAAGGGTTCTATCTAAAATAGTTCTTGAATAGGTAACAATAATAAAATACACTATTGCACTTGACCATTTGGAAAGATAGTAATTTTCCTTACACCCTTCAAATTAACCCCTCTCCATCACCTGCCCCTTAACTTAAATTAATATAAATAAGCTGTTGTTGAGAGCCAGTAAGGTAAAGACATAATTATATTTTTTGATAAATAAATAAATATTATTATTTATTTAATCAAGAAATATATATACAATCATTCTGTATGTTATTTCAGTCCAGCTTTTTGGGTGGTGACAAGAAAAATAGAAAAAACATCCAAAAAGCAAACAAAAACAATAAAAAGCAAAACAAATTTTCATATTTACATAATAACTAACACTGTAATCAACGATCAGAAATGTCTTTAATTGAGGGTACACATACTTAATCACACACACACACACAGACTCATAATTTCAGTATTCCATCTTTTTCGATATATATATAGTAAAGAAAAACCAAAATACAAAAAAATACCCAAAAAAAAAATCGAAAATAATGAACAAAACAAAACCACAAAGAAAGAAAAAAATAATAAAAAGGAAAATAACTAATCGTTACTCCTCTAATATGAAGGATCTCAGTTTTAGGCGACATTTCCCTTGATTGCCTCTCGTTTCTAAAATGTTATTTTCTAAACAAGTAAAAGAAAATAATTATGTTTATGTTATATTTTGATAATTATATATTATATCTTCTGGATTTTTTTTTTATTTTTGAATTAAATTTATTTTATCTTTTGGCAAAAACAACATTTATTTAACTTTTTCGTAATATTTTTACAATTTCAAATTTAGTATTTTTTAAAATTTCCCGGGATTCCCGGGAAACTATGATTTGCGGACAGCATTGATTTTCTGCTATCAGTTGAAGAAAACTGATGAAGAATTGCATAGAATGTTTGTCGAAGCATACAGTGAACATGCTCTCTTTTATTTTTGAATTAAAATTATCTTATATTTTGGCAAAAACAACATTTATTTAACTTTTTCGTAAAACTTTTACAATTTCCACCTCAAATGTAGCATTTTTTATAATTTCCCGATTCCCGGGAACGAAAATACTCCGGGAAAAATAACCCTCTAGCAAGAAGTAAATATGCATTTTATAGTATTAATGAAGATTTAATTTTTATACTTAATTAATTGCTTTTCTTAGAATTATCTTAAAAATAACATAAATTTCTTATTTAAATTATAATAATATTATAATAGTCATTAAAATTTTTTAATGAATAATTATCAGTTATTTGAACGATTTTAATTAATAACTTAATAGTTTTTAGCAAATTTATTTTGTGTGAAATTTATATTAGAGATTTATTAACATATTCTTCTAATTAAATCTTCTAATTAACAAACGAAACCATAAAAAATCAATTAAAAATTAATAAATGCTTATTGTGGGTTTCATTTAATTAATTTTCAAGATTTCATGAGCTTGGATTTGATTCAAAATAACTATATATAGCTATATAATATATTAGATATAAAAAAGTTGTAAAATTTCATTCAAAAAAGTCTGTTTTTAAAGCGTTACTAAATGAAATTGATTTCTCGTTTAGTGAAGGAGAAAAATAAATTTTCAAGTATCCATAAATAGGTGCCCATCCCTCCCTCTTTACCAAATTTGTAACTTTTATGATATCTATTGAAAAGGAGAAGGACCTATCATATCGCCCTTAGTTCTGTTCTTCACCCCTCCTTCTTCCCTCCCTCCATCTCTTGTGCCTTTCGTTTTGCTCGATAAAAAGCTTTAAAAAACTTGCAATCACGATGCGATTTGAATCAAATATAAACGAGTCTCTTAAATAAAAAAGTATAGAAAAAATTTATCTTCATGTCACAGGTGACATTTTTATCAACTACATACTAGTATTCGATTATTATTTATTTTTTAAAAGTTTTTTTTTCCACCCAATGTAAGATAAATATCAATTTTCACTTGTAAAATTGTAATTTTAAATTTTTTTTTTATTTCAATTGAAGAATAATAGAATGTAATAAAAAAATTTATTAAAAATAAATCTATAGTAGTAACTAGCTCGATATGGTTTCTGTCAGGCCTCATGTGACAAGCAATTTGTGAAGAAATTTGAAATTTTGAAATTAAAATATTTTACTTATTATTTTAACAATATTAATCTAAAATTTAATTTTAAATTTCAATTTATTTTCAATATAAAATTTAATTATATATTTGAGTATAAATGTTTAATTATTTTTAAGTAGAGAGTAAAATTCCATTTGATAATTATAAACTCAAAACACCCGTCTAAAAGTTCTAGTATATTATTAAAAGCTTACCTGCCATTATTTAATTTTTAATACTAACAATAGTTCTTAATGAATTTAAAATGCGTTTTATATGCACTTGCTTGTTTGGTGACAGGATGCAATAAATCTCCTTGATCATCTTCATCCCTTCTCAATTTCACTTTTCAATCAGTCTGGCCATCCATAAGGATGTGTTTGTTGGTTGGCTTAAATCCTTTTTTTACTTCTTTTTTTTTTGTGCGAATCACAAAAGGAAAAAGATCAAATCGGATTCCTCAATTTTTGCTGCAATATTCAGTTTATTTGTCGCAAGAGTTTTATTTGCTTATGTTGGGCCGAGAGGTACTGGCGGTTGGCACCTCCATTAGGGGCGACGTTTACATGGCAGGCTAATACATATCAAATCAGTCTATTCACCTTTGGAGTCTCCATTTCCTCCTTTCCCTTCGTGTTCTAATTGCGTATTCAGGGCGCCACGCAGTTGCCCCAAGTTCATCAGAATGGATCATCCCCTCTCACCGTATAGAGCTTTTTGCATTAATTTCTTTAAATTTACTTTTTATCTAAGTTAAAAAAGTTGTATTTTTTTACTTTATCAAGTTTAGAAGAAGAAGAAGAAGTAGAAGAAGGCCTTTTAATCCTAGTATTTTAAGATTTAAATAAGATCCTTTTGAATTTTGTCAAGTAGATTAATTACGAGTTAAATTCAATAAATTTATTGTTCTTTTTGTTAAATTTTATTACGGGTTAAGAATAGGTAATTATTAGGTAATATTCTTATTTACTAGATCTAGAGTTCATAATAGTAATAATATATCAATATATTTATACATCTATTGAACAGGAAAGTTCTTTAGCTATAGCAATATTCCTCCAACCATCCTCAGCCATTTAAATTCAACTTCTTTCTTAATTATAGAAGTAATTCTATTAAATACGAGGTCTGTTGAAAAGAAAAGGTGACTTTTTAATTTTCGCGGGCTGTGAACATTCGATTAACGAGATTTGTTTTGTTATATGGGTACATATAAGCTCAAACGATCGAATTTGTGAAAAAACAAACCATGTATTCTGCATCACGATAATGCACCAGCTCACACCTCATTGCTTGTCCGATTTTTCGGTCAAAAACAACACTGTAATCTTGCCTCAATCACCGTATTCACCAGATTTGGTGCCTATTCCAAAAACTGAAGAGACCAATGAAAGGAAAACGTTTTCCACAATTGATGAAATAAAGTCGGAATCAAAGAACGAGCTAATGACCATACCGAAAAGCGCATTTCAGAAGTGCTTCGACGATTGTAAGA
The DNA here is from genome assembly GCA_963082975.1 of Labia minor. Taxonomy (NCBI): domain Eukaryota; kingdom Metazoa; phylum Arthropoda; class Insecta; order Dermaptera; family Spongiphoridae; genus Labia; species Labia minor. Next base: position 15,355,700 of record OY720346.1, read on the forward strand.
AACGCTGGTATAAGTTTATTATATCTGAAGGAATTACTTTGAAAGGTATAAAATGGATATTGATGAATAAATATGTAAATATTTTTCGAAATAATTCAAAATTCACCTTTTCTTTTGAACAAACATAGTGTGCTTAATAATTATTTAATTCCTATGTTTGTTTTTCATAAATTTATCGAATATATTGTAAAATACCTATTTCAAAATAAAAATAATTTATTTTAAAATGATATCAAAATTATTTTTAGATTATATTCAAGTAATGTAGTCACTTTATATATGTAAATTATTGGCTAATGATGTGTTTTTTACTTGATTACGAAAAATTCTAAAAAGAACTCAATGAATGATTCATTTAAAAAATTTTAAGATTAAATTACGATAAAATTTCTTTTTCTAGAATTTGTACATTTATTAGCATTCCAATTAGTATTAAACAATATTATAAATCACATCCATTTATTTGATGATTAAAATTTGTCTCTAATGTCACGATTTCATTCAAATTATCATCCAAACCATTTTCAATATCCCGTTAAGAAAAGAGAGAATTGATTGGCTGTTAAATGACCTCTCACTATCATATCAGTGTAAATGAATGTCGAATGATAGAGAAGAGACGCAGGAGAAGGGAAGGGGGAAGTACGATTTTAATATTGCGTTTTGTGTTAGCATGTCTGCTCTATTTTTTTTAATATAGCAATGCAGAACAAGATGAAAAACAATCTGATGCTAGTTCGGAAAAGAGCTAAAACATGTTGTCCGGTCACGCAGGACGTCATCATTAAGCCGTGACGCATCAATCACGTCGATTCGATGGTCCGTTGCCCGGAAAAATGACTGACTAGAAAATAACATAACAAAAAAAAAATTGAGATTGATTTTAGAAACAATAATACTTAAAGGATATATTTTTTATATTTAATTTAATATTGATTTTTTTTATTTTTCAGACGATATTTCCTACATAATTTTGGAATACATAGATATTACTTTTAAAAAAAATTCCAACCTGGTGTTGGGAAGCAACTATGTTGTCATTTCTACAATATGTAAGAAAATCCAACTTTCGGGCACTTGTAATGACCCATGATGACTGAGAATTGTGTTATATATAAGTAAATTATGGGCGCCAGACTTTGGGTAAATTGTCTTTATCCCAGAATACAAAAAGGGTCAAAAAAAAATTAAGGGTAAAGGAAAACAAATAATGTTCGCACTAATACACTTTAATTAATAATAAAAGTTTAAACAGATTAAATATAAGACATTTCAATAAAAAAAATAAGATAATGTAATTCACTATTATTACAGGGAGTAATAGAAATAGTTATCACAGGGTGTGATGATAAAAAAAAAATAATTATATCACGGGACGTGTTAGTTACAAGGTATTATCAGGATGAAATATATCTTTTTCAACTGCCAATTCTCAACTGATAAAAATATAAAACTTGGAGGGAGATGGTTCCTCCCCTTAGTAGAAATATTATATCTATATATACATATATTACATTTTACCCTTAATGCGACAAAATAACTTTGTTAATATAATAAGAAAAATAGACAAACAAAATTATAATAAGAAAAATAGACAAATAAAATAAAATGAATAATAAAAAAAATAAATAAAAATATAAATACTTTGTCCGTTACAAATATACTTTATTATTTATTTATTTTAGATCTAAGTCCCTTTACAGCCATTTAAATGGTAGTAGTATTAACACACTATTAATGTGTATCAATAAAATATCAAAATTATAAATTTTGTTACAAATTAAGCTTAGGAATCAAAATGATATTATATTAAAATAATTTAATTAAGAAAGAATAATAAACATGTATCCATTATTTTGTTATTTAATGGTGAAATCTCAATTGAAAAATTTTAAATTTATTTTTTCACATACAAAATACCATAAATATGAAAATATTTAATCCATTGCAAATATACAGAATATATATTAATCCATAGATAATTGAAATAAATCCATTCAATACAATTGAAAATAAATTAAATCAATTCGGCTCCAATTTATTTAAAACACACATTTCAAGCCGGATACCACAAACAACTAAATTTATTTTCAAGTTTATATATATATATATACATATATGACTAGTATAAGTAATATACTATTTATATGAATGTATAGAAATAAAAGTTATAATTGACTTGAATTGGAGATTTCAATAAAAAATTTTAAGGCCTCCAGTGTTGCATATTTAAATATTATAATAGTTATGAAATAGGAATTATTCAAAAACAATATAAACAGTAGATATACTATGTTCAAAAACAAAATTGTACATACCTATCGACACGAATATATTTCCCAATAAAGATACTAGTTATAATTGGTATATTGCAAACCTAGTTATACAAGTTTTTGTAATTTTTAAAATTTCAAACTTTTTTAATTATAATTTATTAAAATTTTCTGACTACAAATTTATTTAATCCTTATCCAAATTGAAATATTCTAATTAATATGCTTAGTATTTTTACTATCTCGTAAGAGATAGTATTGCGATCACGAAAATTTTCGATGTTGAGATTTTGATGTTTTTATACGTTTTGAAGGTTCCTGAATCATTTTCACAATTCAAAATTCATAGTTTTCTATCAACTTTTGAGAAATGTAGCTCATCCGGAAGAGAATCATTACCTACAACGTTTTGATTTTTTTTCCTCTAAAGTGACCGACCGTAAAAATAAAGATATATGTTTGATAATTTTTCACATGATTAATAATTGTATAAAACTGCTATATATAGAATTTCAGCTTGATTGATTAGCTGAAATTACCAGAATTAATTTTTTAACACTGCAAATCTTTCACATGATTAATAATTGTATAAAACTGCTATATATAGAATTTCAGCTTGATTGAATCGCTGAAAGTACCAGAATTAATTTTTTAACACTGCAAATCTCACGCGCCAACACGTGGTGCCATCAACAAAGAGCCAAACATGCACTGGTTTAATAAATATTATTTATTAATTTTAATTTATAATTTAATTAATTTAATTTAATTTAAATTAATATATGATATTTAATTCAATTCAAATTTGCGAGATAGTCGAGTGGAGACACTCCAGCTAATTTTTTTAAATATCGTCTTGTATTATAATTTTTATTTTGAATAAATATATTGTGATTAAGAATTATTTTTAAAAACTTAATGTATATAATAATCAATTAACAAATATGTCATGTATTAGAAGAAATATATTTTAAATTTAATTTCCTATATGAAATTAAGTTCTATTTTTTAACAGAAAACTAAGTATATCAATTTTTTTAGATCATCAAATTAATATTATATGTTATCATTTATATAAATTGGATTATTTTCTTTATCTTCAATACTGGTACTAGATTTTTATTTTTAGAAATATAACAACTTCCTTTTGATATCTATTAAAATAATATCAATAAGGTTAAGTGAATATTTTTTTTTATTTCTATTTTATTATTTTAACGATAATAATCCTGAAAACCAAATCCAATATATATTTATATGAACAAACAACAAGTTCAATTAGTTGAACTCTGGAAAATATCCTGATATTGGGTGCAATGATATGTCCATTCGAATCTAAATAATCTTCCATTATCATTTCGATTTAAACTCTACCCATCAACCACCCCACTCACCCATTCGTTCCATTTCATACCACTAATACCGGTTGGACTTTATCTCCAGTCTCATCAATGACAAAAAACAGTATAAACAGTTGATATATTTTCCAAAACAAAATTTTATATTCATATCGATAGAGATACATTCCATATTATAGATAAACATGTGCTGGTAAAATAGTTTATATTTATTTATATAGAACATACAATATATATATATATATATATATATATATAGAATAAAAATAAAATATACAAATATTTCAACCAATACGATGGGTACCTAGATTTTGAATAGATATATTTATTTAAAAGTAAATAAATTAATAAAAAATTATAAAATAAGTATATAATTTTTTTTATGAGACAGATTTTCATTTTAATTAAATTATTATAGTTAAACAATTACAATTATATATATATATCAGATTTATCAGGGATATAATCACGTACTTTTGTGAGATTCTTTTCTCGACGTTTCGGCACCCATTTTGGCACCATTTTCAAGAGATTATTTAGGTGGGATAGTTGTATAGATCTATCGTAAGCCAATTATTATATTTCATCTACATATTATTTCTTTTAAAAAAATTAGCTGGAGTGTCTCCACTCGACTATCTCGCAAATTTGAAATGGATTAAATAACATATATTAATTTAAATTTAATTAAATTATAAATTAAAATTAATAAATAATATTTATTGAATCAGCGCATGTTTGGCTCTTTGTTGATGGCACCAGGTCACGTGTAAGATTTGCAGTGTTAAAAAATTATATAATTCTGGTACTTTCAGCAAGTCAATCAAGCTGAAATTCTAGATATAGTAGTTTTATACAATTATTAATCATGTGAAAAATTATCAAACATATATCTTTATTTTTACGGTCAATTTAGAAGAAAAAAATCCAAACGTTGTAGGTAATGACCCTCTTCCGGTTGAGCTACATTTCTCAAAAGTTGATAGAAAACTATGAATTTTGAATAATGTCCATGTACCAAATTTCATCATTCTAGCTCAAACCGTTTTTGCGTAATCTTGGTTACATACATACCAACACACACACACACACACACACACACACACACAGACATTTTTCTCAACCTTAGTGAAAATGATTCAGGAACCTTCAAAACGTATAAAAACATCAAAATCTTAACATCGAAAATTTTCGTGATCGCAATACTATCTCTTTCGAGATAGTAAAAATCGTCGATTTATTTTGACATGAAATGTGTTTTAAATAGTTAGATATTATAATAACAATAGTTAAACTAACATTATACCTATAAAATTAAATAGAAAATTCAGTGATTCTAGTAGCTTTAAATTACTATTCTAAATACCAATAAATATACATTTTTTCAGATTGCATTATTTACGTTCATTGTTATGTATGAAAAAAAAAAAAATATTTCATGAAGTTTATCTAATATGTATGAATGTACATATGTATGTATGTATTTATATAAGTAGACATATAGAGAATCAGAGGAGTGTGTAATATTCCAGGTTGACTGAGTTAATCCTTGCAAGTTAATTAATTATTAATCACGTGAAAGTGTTCTGCTGGGTAGGCTTTGGATTTTGCATCTAATTATTAATATTTAAACGATACATTAAACCTCGGACCAAAAGTTAGTTATGGAATCCAATATATATGCATATCATGTATACGTATCGGCGTATGAGTAGGTGTCTATTTCTAACTTTATAAAATATAAATGGCAAAAAAAATCAATCAGTCATCAATTAATATGACATGTGGAAAATCATAATTAAATAGAATATTATCCAATCAAATTTTATCTCAGTTATTTGAATAATATAAAAAAAATATTAATACCAATATAATGGTGAAATGTGAATAACAATTATTTGAGTTTATTGAAAAGTAGCTTCTACAAATTATAAATTTTTAAGTAAATATGTAAATTAGATTTATTGTGTCAAATCAATTTAAATATTTTTAATAAACGACTTTATTATTTTTTTTATTTACCAGGGTGGTCTGAAAAGTTTCCGGCCTGGCCAAGAAAAACGGTGTTTTTCAATTTTTTTTTTGTTTTATTTTTCAAAATTCAAGATAATTGAGACCTGTACGATGTCAGCTGAACGTGTGCGAAATATTTTGCAAAACCATTTGAATATGGAAAGCTGTGTGCAACGTGGGTGCCGCATTTCCGAACGTTAGATTGCTTCGAAAAACCATTTCTAACGACAAACGAATTCATAACTGTTGATGAGACTTAAATTAAATCAAATTTTTAATTAATTAAATAATTTATTAATTAATTAAATTAATTAGAACACCGTTATGAGAAATGTATCAGTGTTGATGGAGATTATGTTGAAAAATATAGCAAAAAAAAAAATTGAAAAAAATTAAAAAAATAATAAAGTCGTTTATTAAAAATATTTAAATTGATTAGACACAATAAATCTAATTTAAATATTTACTTAAAAACGTATATTACTTCAAATAAAATACATTATTAGGTGATGAAGGAGCGCAAACAAGAAAATAAAATATACAAATTATTATTTCAAAGAAGGGAGAAGAGGGGTGGAGGATGGAAAAATATAAGATCACTTACAATTAGAAACAGATCTCAACTCTATATATTTCATTAATTCTTTTTCATATATGGTTTGTTACAAGATATATGTATATATTCATAAATTAAATATAATAATATTATGTATAATATATTCTTGTATATTTATATATTGTATATTATTTAATCTTCTTTTCTAAAAATGGAATTCTTTCTAAAAACTCTCTCTCCTAGTGATTTGGAGAAAAAATCAGGCCAAAATAATGTAAAATGATTGATGTCTTAAATTATTAATGTTTCATCATTTCTAATATTGCAAAAGAAATTTTTTTTTTAAAGAGATTAATCTTTATTTTCAACAGATCTTAGGCTTTTTAAATGATTAATTAAAGAATAAAATTTAGTATGTTAATTAAAAATTGTAAAGTCGATCATCAATTCGTTAATTTAATTTTGAAATTAGCAGCAATGTAATCGGAACCGAACACATTCGACAGGGGGAGGAGGATGAGCTGAGGACAGGGAATGAATGAAAAAAAATATAGAAGAAGGGGTCAGGCATGCGAGGGGGTCACTTTTCAGGTTGAATTTCTGCTAAATGGGAAAGGATTGCCTTTCATCCCTTGCCGCCCTCCCACGCACTCGTACACGTTATGGCACTCGCTTTATCTCTTTTCTAATCATAAAAACAGGCCATAAACCTCGTGCCGTGTAAATTGAGCTTCAGCATTGCTGATTTGATCCTGTTTATAAAAGATTTTACACCTCGTTTGACCCTCACTATTCGCTATTTATATTATGACCATTCAACAAAACAAGTTACTGTTAAGAAATACCAGATCTGTCTGGCTTTATATTATTAATATTATAAATGATATCTGACTAGGCTGGTAAAATGATATGGTCATGGAAATTACCTTTAATATACCAATATAAAATGACAAAATATTAATTATGTAAATATAGTTATTAATTCGAAATTTAAGTGAATAAATTGTAAAGTAGGATGGAAAATCATATTCAATTTGATTTAATTGCTCCTTTTGGAAAAGGTATTATAGATCTAGCCAAAACATCTATTTTCTAATTGTCTCTTAATTATATTAATAGAATAATTTATATTTGGAATTGGGTTCTACTCGAGTATGATTATTATGTATTATAAGAAATCATAAATAGATGGTGTTAGTGATTCCCAACCTGGGCGATCGACATCTTAAAGGGGGCGATAAGTTATTTTTGGGGGGCGAAATCATTTTCAATTCTAAATAAGTTGACCTGTGGCCAGGTCCGAACCGACCGACGGTTTGAAATAAATTAATTTCCAGCTACAGAAACAATTTCAAATAATTTTAATATATCTATTAATGTAATAAAAAACAGATATGGATATAACATAAATATTTTTAATTTTATTTATAATATATAGCTGAAGCAGCCGGCGTTGCCGGCGTTACCCGAGGCTGTGACGTCATGAAGGGCTGGGTGACGTCATATAATTTTAAATTAAGAAAAACATAATGAAGATGATTTTTCCCGAGGATAAAACCAATACTTTCGTGGTGATATGTAAAAAAATCTCCTTATGTGAAATTTGGTGCGAAAATAACCCTTCCCTTCTTATCGTCGATCGCTAATACTACCACTTCCGGTTTCCGGATTTGCACCAAAAGTTGATCAATTCATTCTACTGATGCATTAAGTAAATATACCAAATTTCATCAAAATCCGTTAAGCCGTTCAGGCTGTACACATCTATACGGACGGACAGACGGACGGACAGACATCATGCTAAAAATACTTTTTTCTGTTAAGAAAATGCATGATTCGTGGAGATATGTAAAAATCTCCACATGTGAAATTTGGTGTGAAAACAATACCTCCCTTACTATCGTCGGTCGGTAATGCGATCAGGCTTTTTAAACATTTCCGCTTTTTTTTCAATATGGTTATAAAAAAAAGATAAGATGATGTTGAATTTTTATCTGTTAAAATTTATAGGGGGGGGGGGGATTATGAAGCCGGCCTTACGAAGTGGGCGTTTGGTCCAAAAAGGTTGGGAACCACTAGTGTAAATGTTAAAAAGAAAAAGGTTAATAATTTCAATCTGGAAGGAAACATGGAGGGTGAAACGACAAAAGCATAATTTTATTCTTTTTGAATGCACATACATTACATCTATAATAGATTATTTATATTATAAAATAAATCGAAATTACTAACCTTGATGATTTAAAAAATATGTTATAAAGAAAAACATAAGTCTGAAATTTTAGCGGTAACATTTTCTTTATTGTCAAACAAAAAATAACACATAAGTACAAATATCAAAACATGAATATAAACTTAATAAGGATTGAAATAATTAATTAATAAAATTAAATTAATTATGAAATTAAAATATAATTTTCTTTTTTATAACGATTTTCTTAACTTCACTTGGCGTCTGTCTGTCTGTCTGTTCGCTCTTTTGACAAATTGAAATCGATTCTTAATCGACTTTTTATTGAGATAGACTTTTGAAATTTTTTATAGATATTTCAATGGATCCCTAGAAGGTATAGAAGAAATATAATTGAATTATAATTAATTAATTGTAATTAATTAGCGATTAATTACTTTTTGTAACTATACCTTTTGTATTGCTCCGATTAATTTTTTTTCAACGGATTTTGAAACATAAATTTTGATTTCAGTATATTACAGTGAAAAATAATAAAATATTAATTTCTTAGCTCTTAAACTATCAATTTTATTGCATGATAAAAAAAATTTGTCAGTTTATGTGTTTAATAAAATTTTTATTATTACAAAAATTTGACTTGATTGTTCATATAAATAAATTAAACGCCCAACGTTTTTCGTTGAAATGAAGCATTTCATCCATAAACTTTGTCAAGCTTATAGAAAAATTATTTTATTCTTTTTAGTCCATTGGAAAAACGCTATTTTATAAAAAAATTTAATATTTTTATTATTATTTATTTTCTTATAGTTAGATGGATTAAATGGAAAATTTAAATTTTCAGTTTTGGAACTTTAATAAGATAAAATAGAATCACAAACTATTCTTATCTCACATTGAAATTTAAAAAGAATGAATCGACTTATAACAACATAATTGTATTTTAACAACAAAGCAAATAATATTATTTTTATACATATTTTATATTATAATTATTATTGAATGTTCAATATTCCTCTTTTTTCCTGATTGGTTTAATGTTTCAAGATTGTAAATTGCTGGTTCCACATCTTAATCCGCAACTTGCCCAGGGAGTCTCTTTAAAATAACGCGTTCGGCTTGAGAAAGTTCCAAAAGTTCTGTCTATGCAATCCCCCTCCCTCATCACGATAACTTTTAGCTGAGAGGGGAGAGAAAGAATATAATAATTTATAAAATACACAATAATTCGAAAAAATCTTATTTAAGCAATATAAACTCAGTTCCAGTTTTTTTCAAAATCTAGATTTAGAAATTTTTATTTGCAATTGGATAAATTTTAAGAATTAATATTAAAATATTATTGTTTATTTATTAATAAAATATACTTTATTTCTATATTAATTATTTATACATAATTTTATCTTCTAAAAAATGGTAAATATATTATTTATTTATTTATTGTATAATAACAAATGGTCATGAAGAATAATGTTATTCTTTCTCTCGGGCATTTATTAAATTAATATATATTTATTTAATTATAATTGGTAAAATCAACAATATTTTAAAATGATCTAGAATTTATTTATTTAATGTTATCTGAAAGTTTTTCAAGCCATCACGTGACTGAGGGACATAGAATAATACAGATAGACATAATCAGATAGCATCTAGCCATTTGTTTGCTCAAAATAGGGGTATCGGATAGATAAGGACTCCCGAAGTCGGAGTCTAATTGACCTCGGAGCTTCGATAACATCGAATCCACCCAATCACCCACCCACACTTTATTGGATTGATGAATTTCGTGACACTCATGTCATTTTATATATAGTATATACTCTCAACCGGAAAATACAATCTAATCATTTATTATTGTTTTCTCTTTCTCTTTCCTTCTTTTGATTGATTATTTATAAAAAAAAGTAAATATAAACTGATATTCTATTAATATAACATAGTTAGTGTATTATTTCCATAATAATACAAATTATCTTATTGAGATTATTAAATTGTTGAAATTATGTTTTTTTTGAGTCTCCATGAAGAATTTTAAAACGTGTTCTGTTTGTAAGTAGGCTGTATTCTTAGGTTTTGAATCAGGTCTTCTACAAGATTCTCACTCCTATGGAATAAAAGATGTTCATATATGATAGTTCCTTTCTTTTACATTCAACTTTTCTTCTTCTAATATACTTTGGTTACTTCCTAACTTTGGGTCTCAAATAAGGCTCTCTTCCTCTCCCATATTTATATTTCTGGAAAATCTCAATCAATATACTTACTTTTTCCATATATTTAAGGTAACCTTATTGTTTAATGACAAAAATGAGACATTGTAAGCAGGGCAAAGTTTAAATACTACAATCTTAGAATTATTGGCACATTAATTTGGAAAGTGGCATCATTTATATATGGACAACATCTATTACAGTGTAGAACTCTCAACGATTTTATTTTTAAATAAAAGCAGAGTTGGTGGAACAATCCGACACCACCGAGGATTTCCGGTCTCTTTGAAAAAGATAAAGCTCAAAGTTTTTGAAACTCCATTCAAGCAAAAAGGAGAAATACTTTTACAATTATCAAACAAAAAACATCGAAAAGTAAAGATATAAGAATGATATATATTATATTCATAATGCCGAAATAGTTGATACCGAAGAAATTTGTAAAAAAACAATCACTTAATACAAAAACCAAAATTTATAATTGACTACAATTTCAAATGAAAGGTGTGGATCGGGCTGATCAATATCTCAGCTATTATCCTAAATATAGAAAAACTAAAAAATGGTCAAAAAAAGTAGTATCATACCTTTTCAATTGTGATTTATTTAATGCATTGAGAGTTTACCAACATTTAAATATGAATTCTATTAAAACATTGAAGTTTCATGATTTCCTACTACATTTATCTGAAACTCACTTGGATTCAGGGACAGATACTGAAGAAAATTTGGAAATCTCAACTACGTCACTTGGTCCACTAATGATTCAACTCAGAGGCTATACGGACAATTAAAACTGCACCAATTGGTTCTAATTTCTGAAACGAATAAACGTATAAGAAGGTGTCGTGTATGCTATGCAAATAAAATACGAAAGTAGAATATTTCAAAATTGAAAAATTGTAATATTTGAAAAATAAAATCTTTTAGTCAAAATGTCATTATCGTTTTTTTTTTATTTATTTGTTTTTTTCTTTTGGAAATCTTTTGTATCTGGGAGCTATGTCAAAGCTAGATTTTGGAATTCTGACCTCCTGAGGAGGTTTTAACCAAAAAGGCACCAACTACAGGGTAAAGTTATAACTCTATATCTGTGGACCGCATAGTGTTAACATTCATTTAATATAAGAGTATAAATATATACTCTCTCTCTCTCTCTCTCTATATATATATATATATATATAGTAGCGGATCATGACAATTGGAGGCCCTAAGCGGTAGAAATATGGGGTCTTCAAAATCAATTTGGCCAAAAATAAGGTTATTTGAATTAATTTAAAAATTTTAAACTTTAAAACAATTTTCTCTACGTTTCTCCTACAAGTAAAACGAAATTAAGTAAAATGTGGATAATCAACATTTCAACTTTTTCACAAATCAAAATAGATATTATTCAAATTTTTTTTATAAAATATATATATATATATATATATTAAAAATGATTTCATCAATGAAAATACTTTAACCCAATCAGCTCTTGTGGGGCCACTCACTAGCTTCACCACCCCCTCCCCGCGGCCTCTTAGTTAGTGAACCGTATAATCCGCCACTAAATATATATATAAAATTCTTATAGATAGGTATATTAATGAAGTTTTATTTTAAGAATTTTTTCAACTGTTGCCTGTAATTATCAAGTAGTAAAATTCTTTTAAAAAATCAACTCAATATAAATATATGTATATATATATATAAATTTAGATTTCTCCTTCTTTATTATTTTAATTTATTTATTAATCATAATATTTGTAGACTCCATCGTATTCAAGGCAGAGTTAATAGGTTAGAATGACTCTCATGGGAAGTCAATGAAACTGAGTCACTTTTAAGTGCTCATTCAAAATAGACGAAGACTTTTTTATTAGTATTATTATTATTTGGATAGGTGGATGTATATTATGTCGTATAAACCACCTGCCATAAACATAAATGTAAAAATTGTGGAAATGTTAATGTTCCATTTTTGGCTGTCGCATTCAGTTTAGTTTTCACTCACACAGAAAAAAATTGAATTCACTTAACGATCGTTGCTACGGAAATTAACATTAGAAAAATTTAAATTACATGCAACAAAATCTCATCGAAACTAATTAAAAAATTATATTATATATTTTAATTTATAAAAATTCAGCTTAATAGATCTTCAATTTTTTTTATTTATCCATATACAATTTTAGAATTTTAGTGGTATTTATATTACAACTTTTTAATTAAGGATTACTATAATAATTACCTATTCAAATGATGATTTATACCAACAAAAAATAAAATAAAATCCTGTTAAGGTAATGGCACCAATAGATGACATTTTAAGCGCTCTTGCCACTATTTTCTTTTATAAAACTGAAACTATTCGTCTCACAAAAAAAAACCTTTTGGTTATTATAAAGCTTATCTTACCTTTTATCACCAGGATAAATATTTTAAACTTTTATATGAGTTTAAGAGGAAATATAATTTTTTTTCAAAGTAATGATTTTTTTGGAATTTTGGTGGAACCTAATGATGACAATTATGGAACCCAAAGATGACATCTACTTTTTTCACTTCGCTTGCTCTCTTTATCTTCAACTTATTTATTTACAAAGTAAAACATCTTTCCAACACCTTGTTGCTGCTTTAACTTTAGTTATAATAAAAAAATCAGGTTTCATATAATGATACATTAGATATATTTATTGTGATTGATTTTATTTTTAGCTGATTATTATAATAAAATAAATTTTAAACAAATCTTTTTTTAATTATGCATTTTTATTTATACATTGAGAACAGAGTAATTTAACCCTTTGGGTACATTTGACGGCTCACGCTCGTCATGCGCAAATTTTGGCGTAATAACATTTGACGAGTCCGACTCGTCATTTCAAATAACGCCAACAGAGTCCAAACAACACCCTACAAAAAGATGCCGAGTTTGTTATAAAAACAAAATTAGAAGTGAAACTACCTGGCAGTGCAAACAATGCCAAGTACCTCTGCATTTACCAACATGTTTCGAAAAATATCACACTTTGCAAAATTATTAGTAATTTTCTTTTTGATATATTTAGTTGTTAGTTGAAAACTATTTGTTATTATTTTTGTTTGTTTTATTTATCATTATTATTCTGTAATTATTATAAACTTATATCTTATTTAAACTATGTATTAAATTGAAATAAACAATTTGTTACATACAAAATATTGCATTATCATACATCATTCAGATAGCAACAAATTAAATACGTTTCAGATGCATGATACTCTTTGAATAATTCAGTACCCAAAGGGTTAAAAAAAATTTCAAAAAAATAGTGTTTGAAGTTCTGGAACAGAAAAAAATTTTCTGACAATGAGAAACCTAAAGATAAAACACAGTTTCACCTTTAGGTTCCCATATCAATTCAGACATGCAACTTGGTTGAATTATATAAAATTATCTCCTCTTTACAGCTATTAATATAATAGACAATTTTTTTAAAAACCGACTTATAGCTGACATTGCTGTCATCTATAGGAAAAACAATTTTTAGGGGCACCTATAAGTAACACGGTTGATAAAAAAAGATACTTTTAAAAATTAGGTGTTTAAATTGAAGTAATTTATATCTAAGTATATTAAGTCTATTTTATAATGTAGTTATACAATTCTTGATAAATATGAAAATAAAAATTAAGAAGATTACAGTTACCTTAAGGTTATCTTTAAGATTTGTTGAAAAAATCAATTGATGACGATCCGGTCTCCTTTTCAAGTTAAAAGAAGAAAAATAGGGCGACTAATTGTATTTTGTAGGATATCTCAGGTGGTGGAAAAACAAAACTATCATTGAAAAAAAAAAATTCCGCGCGTTTTAAAATTTGCTTATTTTTTTAGTTTAAATTCAAAAGTGTCATCTATAGGTGCCATTGCCATAATTACCTTAAGCAAATTAGAATATTTTGATAATAATATATATAAATATTATTTTATATATAAACCAGGGTTTCCCAAACTTTTTTCTTCGACTACTTTTAAATTTTCTTCTCATTTAATAGATTCTTATTTTTTTGATGAAATATAAGTATATTAATAAAGTTTAACATTGAATTATGAGCATTTAATAAAGTATATTTTATCAATTTTACAACAAAGTTACATTAGTAGTAGTAGAGCTAATATTATTTATCAAAACAAATTATTTACAATTCAATATTTTATAAATTAATAATTTCATAAATGATTAATTGAATAACTGAAAAAATTGATTTAAGAAATACCTTAAAACATGGACGATTATTTAAATATATAAAAGTGTAATAAATATAACATTAATAAATACTATTACTAGCTGGATCTGTTTGCAATTGTTTGTATTTACTTTTTTATTAAGTTTTTATTTCGTAAAGAAATTTTATAGTGATTAAAAAAGGAAATTTCGCCAAGGCCCCGCAATAACCTCCTCAGGTTCTGTCGACCCTATTCAAAGGTTCATAGACCCCTAGGGGTCCAGCTGGACCCCGTTGAAAATCTTTATATTATAACTTTAATATGCAATAAATATAATTTTATTAGTTATTTAATTATTTATTATAGACTTTAAAATAGTTATTCTTATTTAATAATTTTCTTTATTTTTTTCTAATCTGTTTCAGGTAAACGACAAATCAGCTGATTTAATTGGGTTTTTTCTTTTTTATTTTAAGTCAACGCTCGCAAACCCGCAGAGTCTGCCTTCGTATAGTTTGCCAGGGTATTTGCATATTTTGTTTTTAAATCCACTCAGGTAGGTCGTATTTTATTCCACCCTCTCTCCTATTAGCCCTATGTTGTCCTAACCTTCACATTGCAAACTTACATAATTAATGAAAATTAAATGAATTTTCATATTTTGTATCCGGATTAACCTTCTTTCTTTGCAATATCTTACTTAATAGAAAATTTAAGAAGCTTAACTCCTTATATATTGTATATAAATATATATATATAAACATACTGTTTTTGTTTTTAATCGAGATGAAAAAAAGAGTTAAGGGAAGGGAATGGGCGGATTCTTAGGGATTGGATCTACAATCTTTTATTTATAATGCTATTTATTTTCTTTAATGTCTTTTTATCCGGTTCGAGGTATAAATCATAAATTAATGGCTTTCTTAACTTGAACTTTATGAATAAATAATTACACAAACTAGGATATAACTCAATAAGTAAATGAATAAAAATAAGATTGATTATATATATAATGACAAATTACCTTATTTAAGATATTTATAAAAAGATAAATATTTTTATGAAATAAACAAATTTTAATTAATTAATTGGAGATTTTAATTATTTTTAGAACAAGAGACAAATTAATAACGTTGTACCATTGATTAACATATTTAGTACAACTTTACTTATCATAAAATAATGTGATACTAGAAAAAACTATGAGCTCCATAACCTAAATAATCAATCTGAAAATTTAAATTGTATTTTCTTAAAAATCAGCTTCCTAATTCTCAAAATACCAAATTAGATCTCTCGAAAATTAACATGAAATAACTTATATAAATATGATATTTTTTAATAGATAATTATATTATTTGATATATATATACAGAATATATATTATTTCAAATTCAAAATGAAGAAATAGTTTTATCAAACATTTACTCTTAATTATATTATCATATCAATGAATAATTATCTTTTACAATTCAAGGTTGGTTTGAGATATTAATTTGTTAATGGCTCTGAAATAATATTCTCAAACTGTGAAGCCTAAAGCTTAAATGACTTTGTAGGAATATTACTTACTTCACTTTTCATTGTTAAGCCTCTTTACACATATTATATACTTGTAATTAATGAGTTATACTAGCAATTACTATAAATATCTTAAAGAACAAATTTAATCCATTTTGCAAAGAGTGACAATTTATAGAAAAATTGTGATTCAAGTACTTGAAAAAAAGTAAATTTTCTCATTGAATGTAAAATGTATAATATTATAATAATAATAGTATAATAATTTTTATAATATTATAATAATAAAAATAAATGTAGCTTTTTAGAAGAGTGTATTTAATATATAAATTTATTATTATTTTCTCCAGTTATTTCAATTAAAGGGATATAAAAATTGTAAATAATTGAATTTATTTTAATTTAATAACTGTAAAATTTGGTTGAAATTGGGATATAAATAAGGATATTCTGATATTTTAAAAGAAAATTAGGGGAGGCGCTCTGGGACATGTTGCTCGTGTAATGCGGGCTTAGCCAACTTCCAGGGGATACAGTAAAATTTTATAACTGATGATACTTTAATAAATAACTATATACTATAATATATAATAATAAATAATAATAATAATAATAACAATAATTAATTTTTAATTCTTAAAATAAGTTTTAAAAATCAAAACTAAAAATTTCCGATCTGTATGATGCTACTTCTTAGTTTCATTATTAAAAATTGAACAAAAGAATTTCGGTGAAACTTAAATTTTAATAACAGCAAATTTTGAGTTCAATAAATATATAATAAATTTATATGAATAATGAATTCATTCAGAAAAATGCATCAGAATCCAGATTAACAATACCTTACCTTCCTATCGTCGGTCGGTAAAAATACTCACTGGCTCTTGTCATTTGTCTTACTCAAAATTTGTATCTAAATCTTAAATTATTAAAGCTTTGGTAGTTGTTTTTATTTTTAACGGAATTTTTTTTGTAAATAAAACCACATATTGATAATTGTTATTGTAAATTTATTCAAAAAATACAAAAATATACACAACGTTTCGAGTGCAGAAGTAATAATCGAAACGTTGTGTATTTTAAAATTTAAGTTTCACCGAAATTCTTTTGTTCAATTTTTAATAATGAAACTAAGAGTAGCATCATATAGATCGGAAATTTTTAGTCTTGATTTTTAAAACTTATTTTTTAAGAATTTGAAAATTAATTATTGTTATTATTATTATTATTGGTATTTGTTATTGTAAATTTGCAGAAGTATTTTTTGAATAAATTTACAATAAAAAATATCAATATGTGGTTTTATTTACAAAATTCCGTTGAATCTAAATCTGTTTATACTATATTTAGGTCAGTTACAATAAACCACCCTTTGGTTCCGATGGGTTCTAATCCCGTCAAAAGATTCATTGAATGAGGCCATAAATTCCAACTCAACTCCTAAGCACTCCTTATATTTATAGAAGGATATTGTCCTATAGATCCGGTGTAACCTCTTCATTGATTAATTAGGATGATAATTGACTAATAAATGTTATGGATAATTTAAATTACATTATTTAGCCTCTAGCCTTTTATTTTACTCTCAGATCAATTTTAAATTCTCTTAAATTAGATACAATATTCCATTATTATCTTGAGAAATTTTCATACATTTTCTTAAATACAAATTATATAAGTATTCCAATTAATTTGAATCAGAGTAAAGTGATAATTTTAATTTTTGCGTTTTTATTTTTTTCCCAACTTCCTCTGCACGATTTTGATTTGTTGCATATGATATAACTTCATAAGTTCTCGAGTTTTAACAATCCAATTAATTTAGATATGAACAGTTGAGTTACTCGGTTAGTTTTCATATACTTACTAATTGTTCAAATATATATCATAAATTATTTCACGTTTTTTTTCTCATGTCTTTATCAAACATGCAATCTCACAAGTGACTAAATAGAACACTTGAAGAATTGTAATTTGAAAATTAAAAATACATTCTACTTATATATTAAAATAAAAATTGGTCATATAAAAAATTGTTTATTAAATTATTATTACCCGGGAGCATAGTCGCGAGGTTATAGTGACCGGTCCGCCGACTCGAGTTCGAGGGTTCAAACCTCGCCGAGTGCATCGATATATAAATATAAATAAAAATAAAAATAATAAACAAATCTGAGAAAGCTGGCTATTCCGAAAAAGAAAAAAATTATTATTGAGAAGGAATTAAGAAATTGTTCAATCTTTTTACAATAATGAAAGCTAAATAATTCAATTTTAAATCTTCAATAGTAAATAAAAATATGTTCCTAATTTAATTATTCATTATATTTAATTTCTCTATATCAATTACCTACTGATTTCAATAGGAAATTGTTTTTGCTTTGGAAACTTATCAAATTGGGGTGGATATTATATATGGTGGGTAATATGGATAATAGAAACAAGAGAGGTTGCATTGAATGTCCTCTGGAGGGAAATAGAGAGGGATCGGATTGTCCTTTATGAAGTCTATAGGCAATAGGCAAAAAGGATCAAATGAATTGAGGTCAGTGTTGGTCGTGGTGGGTCAATAGGAAGACCTCATGAGTGAGAGAGAAGATCCATGAGTGGGAGAGCGATTTTGCCGCACCCTTTTTTGGCCCGGGGGTTCGTCCCGAAAACCCTTAACGGGATCATCCACGCTCTCACTTTTGCTTAGCTGAGGTCATCAATTTGTCACCATCCGCATCGAAATCCACAACATCTCGTTCGTTCTACGAACATGTTCTGAATTTTTTTATGTGCAACAAAGAATATATATATAAAACTTAATCTTATAAAAGAGTATAAATAAATGTATGAGTCAGTTGTCAACATTTTTTTTTTATTATTTATAAAAAAAAAATTCAAAATAATTGTTGACTATTTTTAAAACAAAAAAATAACAAAATGCATTTTTTAAATTCTCAACATCCCCCTCCTCCCCCGTAAAGAAAAAAAATTAAATGGTTAATTTATTTATTATCATTTTTCCATCAAATTCAATAAAAATTCATATGTGAAAAAATTCCATTATCTCTTTCGTTCTTCTACAATATAATCCAAATATTATTTCTTTAAGTTGTTTTTAAAGTAGGATCTTAAGGATCTAGATTAATATCTAATTCACTTTCGTATAGGTTATATGAAACATTTCTATCTTTAGCTGATCATTTGTTCGAGCTACATTTTCTTTCAATTTTCTTTCAATAAAGTAAGGAAAATAAGAAGTTCAATCTTTAAATAAATAATACATAGTATCGTTTTCCATTCCATCCACACTTGAGTAAGAGTTTTATTTTCACTATTTTCTAATCTATCGAAAATGGTTTGGAAAAGTTGGCGTGTGTAGTACATTTTTTTAATTTTGAACGACTCCTTGGTACAAAGTTTGTATTAATGACGTGCAGTTAGGAGGAAGGAAGACCATTTTCACATTTGGATGATCCATTTCTATGTTGTGTCAACCAGAGTTATCAAGAACCAATAAAACTTTGAAATACAAATTTTTTTCCTTCTGCTGAACGGAAACCGATTTCTGAGAGTACCGCGTTATAATGGGGTTGACTATATATATATATATATGGAGAATAACATTTAAAAATAATATATGTAATTAAAAGTATTGTTATATTATAAAAATTCAAACGGGATATATAATCCGATTGTATAATGTTTAGAATAGCAAGCATAAAACTCTAATAATCCTCTTATAGGGTAAAATAGAAAACCCTCGAAAATATGAAAATGATAGAATGAAATATTTAAATATAAATAAACCCATATATAAATTATATCTATTAAATATATGAAATATTATTATACATGTGTGCGAATTGATTGAAAGTTTTAACACTTAACTCTGATAATTTATAAAAATTATTTATTCTTTAAAATTACCTTTCTATTCATTTATAACATAAAGTATTTTTATAATAAAGCCCTAGAAAGAGAGAGAGAGAGGCATCACTTTGCGTATTTGTAACTCATTTTCAAATTATTTAACTTTTTACTCAACTTATACTAACCAGAAAACTACATACAAAATATAAGGTGAAATGTCACTTTTTAAGTACAGGTTCGTTTGTAACAATCAAGTGGTTGTTGCCCTACATAGGCTTCAGCACAACACAGATAATTTTCATCTGACCCTGTAAGAGATCGCCTCACGTTATGCGCCACTTTGTAAGAGGATCCAACTATCGGGTACTTGTAATGACCCACGATGACTGTGAATTGTATTATAAGTAAATTATGGGCGCCAGACTTTGGGTAAATTGTCTTTATCCCAAAATACAAAAGGGTGAAAAAAAATATTAAGAGAAAAGGAAAACATATGTTCGCACTAATACACTTTAATTAATAAAAAAATTTTAAACAGATTAAATATAAGACATTTAAATAAAAAAAATAAGATAATATAATTCACTATTATTACAGGGAATAATAGGAATAGTTATCACAGGGGGTGATGATTTATAAAAAAAATAATTATATCACGGGACGTGATAGTTACAAGGTCATATCAGGATGATATATCTTTTTCAACTCTCAATTCTCAACTGATAAAAATATAAAAACTTGGAGGGAGATGGTTCCTCCCCCCTTAGTCGAAATATTATATCTATATACATTTATTACATTTTAACATTAATGCGACAAAATAACTTTGCTAATATAATAAGAAAAATAGACAAACAAAATTATAATAAATAAGTTGACCTGTGGCCAGGTCCGAACCGACCGACGGTTTGAAGTAAATTAATTTCCAGCTACAGAAACAATTTCAAATAATTTTAATATATCTATTAATGTAATAAAAAACATATAGGCATATAACATAAATATTTTTAATTTTATTTTATTTATAATATATGTATATATTTATATGTAAGACCAGGCTGTGACGTCATGAATGGCTGAATGACGTCATATAATTTTAAATCAAGAAAAAACTAATAAATATGATTTTCCCGAGGATAAAACCAATACAAAGTGCATGATTCGTGGTGATATATAAAAAAAATCTCCTCATGTGAAATTTGGTGTAAAAATAACCCTTCCCTTCCTATCGTCGATCGCTAATACTACCACTTCCGGTTCACGGATTTGCACCAAAAGTTGATCAATTCATCCCACTGATGCATTAAGTAAATATACCAAATTTCATCAAAATCGGTTGAGCCGTTCAGGCTGTACACATCTATACGGACGGACGGACAGACATCATGCTAAAAATACTTTTTTCTGTTTAGAAAATGCCTGATTCGTGGAGATATGTAAAAATCTCCACATGTGAAATTAGGTGTGAAAACAATACCTCCCTTACTATCGTCGGTCGGTAAAAAGATAGACAAACAAAATAAAATGAATAATAATAAAAAAAAAATAAATAAAAATATAAATACTTTGTCCGTTACAACCCGAAATGTTCATTTATAATTAATAACTAATATAATTTTCATTTTAAATATCTCATTGATATAACAAATTTTAAATATATAACGCAACATTTGATCATTTGATATAAAAAGAAATTCGTTAATAATTATATTTCATTTTTAATAATTAAGGGTATATGGTATGTATACATATTAAATGAAATCAGATAAAGTATAATTGTAAGAGTTTTATCGTTAAGTAATATAATAAAAAGAAAAATTATAAAACTTATTTAATTGGAAAGTAGAGTATCACATCATAAATTTCACCTTGTTATTGTTGTATTTATATGTATATATACTTGTATATAAATATATGAAAATATAAGGATATAAATATAACTTTCATTTATCTAGAAAAATAATCGTATCTGATAAATGTAAAGAATTATAAATTTATAAATATATATACATATAAATATTTATTGGAAAGATCAATTCTTTTTATATTATATACTTATATATAAATTATATTTTTTGTTTTTTTTTTTAGATAAAAAATATGCATTTAAATAACCTAAAGGAAAAAAAATTGAGTTTTAATTTATCAAAAGAAGAATCAGATCAATTATTTTAATTACATGATTGAAATAAATTGTTTCCTTGTAAATTTATATATGGAAATCTTTGTATTTATGTATATTAGATAGAGGGAATAATTAATAGGTTAGTTGAGTGTCGATCTTAAAAATATTTTTTTATGCGCGCAACACGCAAATAGATTATTCATTCGAAATTAAAAAATAAATAAATAAATAATTAATGGTTCAAATCATTGAAACAATATAAAATCTAAAGTGATACGCAAATTTTAACTTTTTTTTTCTTTTAACAAATAATGAGTAATTATTATTGTTTGATAAATTTTAGTAAAAGAAGTAAACTTAGGTTAGAAAAAATAAAAAGTATTATCTATTGAAATGATTCTAGCATGTTAAAATATAAACCAATTATTTTATCATGCATTAAAATCTATCTCAGCAAAAATAACGCTTTTGTTTTAATTATCTGCATATTTTAATTAGTTAACAAAAAGATTAATTAAGATTTATTTAAATATATATAAATAAATAAATATATATATATATATTATTTTCATTTTAAAGTCTCGATTTATATCAAATCGTTCATTGCATATACTACATTAAAAATTGAGAATTAATATTTCATAAAATAAAGAGAAAATAATAATAAAGATATGGATTAGATTTAATATGATATTGTCAAATTATTAGTGGTTGAACGTAATTAAAGGGTCTAGTGGAGAGGTTGGACACAAGCTTAGATAGGTTTCTGGATAAGAAAGGCGGAAGGCGAAAATGAGCTATGAATCTATTATTATTTAAATATGAAATTTAATGGCGTTAAGATAGTATGTACGTAGCGATCAATAATAATAACAAGTATAATAATTAAAATTATAAAAATACCGATGATATCTTTCCATTTAACCAGTGACTTGACTGGGCTGCCATTTCTCCTTCTAGATTTATTTATACTAGTTATACAATCGGAGAAAACGCTGTTTATATTTATCTATCTATCTATGGAATTCGAAAGTTCTTGGCCTCAGTGGTAGCTGCATCCACATTCCTCAAAGTACCCTCTTGTTTTATATATTTTAATTTTGATACCCTTTGAAAATAATTTTCACTAGATAAATCCCTCTACTTCATGATAACAGGTATTACCCGATTGCAACTTTGATTTAAATTCCTCTCGAATATTATTATCCTTCAGAACCTAATCATTTAAGTTTTTCTATATTTTCAAATTCTTTGTTTTGTATGTTAAGGTTTTATGCGCTAATAATATTCGTCTCTGCTACTAAATATTTTGGCTAAGCATTATTAATTTCAAACCCCGCCTCTTTTCCAGGGTCTTTTAATTTTTCTACCGCATCTTTAATTAAGTTTATTGAGTCTCCTTTTATATTTAAATCGTCCGCGTAACCTAATACTTGAATTTTCTTGCCTAATTAGATTTCATTCCATTTCTCCCATATTTGTCTAAGCATTTATTCTAATGCGAAGTTAAATAAAATTGGTGATAGAGTGTCTCCTTGTTTTCATTCCGAATTTCGAAAGTATCTTATTCCTTTAAGACAAATTTGAATCATACGTGTAATTGTTTCGGAATTCACAATAAAAATTTTAATTTTCATAAGTTTTCTCCGATCTAAAGAGTCATATGCTTTGCTAAAGTCACCGAATAATTGATGAACGGAAATATTGAATTTGAGTTTTTTTCTAATTTCTGCCTTAATGAAAATATCTGATCTACTGTTGATCGATTTGGCCAGAATCCTGATAGATAATCTCCTAATATTTTCTCTGTATAAGGTCGTAATTTTAATAAGATAATATTCAAGAGAATCTTATACGATTATCCAATAGTTATTGCGGTCCGTTCTATTTCCTTTTTTAAAAAGTGGAATAATGATTGTCACCTGTCATTCTAATAGGATCTTTTCCTTATGCCCAAATGAAAGAACTAACTTGAACATACCCTTTACTAAAGATTTCAGTCTTTATAATGGAATCAATTAGTATGTTGGTTTCTTGCCTACCACAGATTTCAACAAATTGCTTTGATAAGGATAATTGTTTTTTTTCATATATATTTTGCAATTCCCCAATTTAGTTATAAGTTATAATATTATTTTTTTTTCAATTTAAAGAATAAAAATAAATTATATAACCGAATTAATTATCAACATATATAATTTATGGGATAACAAGTTTTTATTTTTATAGGACATTTTTACACTCAAGGAGCTAGAATATTTATATTCATTTTGATTTTGCTTTTTCAAAATTTAAATTCCTTAAATAAAAAAGATAATTGATGTATGCCAATTAACTGTCAATCTTAACATTTTTTATCAGACTGGAAAAAGAATTTTAGTCCGATTTTTTTTTTATATTTCTCTTGTAATTTACGTAATAAATACATCCCAGTATTTATCTCTTAGTAGTATACTATCTCTATCCCATTAAAGTATATATATACGTATTCGTACATGTGTATATATTAATACATTCATGTTTACTTTGATCAATATAGTTATAGATTCTCCTGTGATGCCAAAATTGAAACAATACACATCAACCCTAAAATAACAATTAAATAAAATAAGTTATTTTTAGAATACATCAATTTAAACATTAAATTATCTTTTCTAAAAGTGATCCACTAAATGAATTTATATCAAAAGCTGAATCATGAATCTATAATATGCTGATGCCTAAAATTAGTTGAACTATTTTTCTCCATGTCCATTATCAACAAAATGCCAACTATTAATTTATGGATAACTACATTAATGTTTCCTGAAAGCTACCCTTATATTTGTGATACAATGAAATTTCCCCTATAAATACTTAGATATGCCATATATGATAAACTGGAAATTTATGTTATAATATTTATTATAAGTTAATTACTTTCGGATCCTGAGTCTAAATTATAATAGCATATATA
The DNA here is from genome assembly GCA_963082975.1 of Labia minor. Classification (NCBI taxonomy): domain Eukaryota; kingdom Metazoa; phylum Arthropoda; class Insecta; order Dermaptera; family Spongiphoridae; genus Labia; species Labia minor. The sequence goes on from OY720346.1 coordinate 15,380,962, forward strand.
TACGAGGTGTGGCTATTAAATAACGAGACTGCTTACAAAAAATGGTTTAATTAAAAAAATTATGGTACAATCGAACTTTCCCCCTCAATATACTACCATCCACTCGCCACACACCGCTTCACCCTTTTTTTCCACTGCTCGAAGCAGTGTTCGAAGTCGTTTTTTGTTAGGCCTTTCGGAAGCTCCGCCGTTTTTCTTTTCACCTCTTCCATCGACCCTTTACTTGATTTTCGGAAACAGGTAGAAGTCGCAGGGTGCTAGATCAGGGGAATAAGGAGGGTGTTCCAGCACTGGAGATGAAATGGAAACAGGACGGCCCGGTCGCTGGTCATCTTCGGTTCTCTCTCGACCCTCAGAAAATCTTTTGTGCCACCCAAAAACACGCGCACGTGATAAAGAACTCTCACCGTAAGCCTCTTTTAATTATTTATAGCACTCGGTTGGGGTTGATACGTTGTTCGTGTTTTTCGTCACACATCGTTTTCGGCGTAGGAACAAAAACACGTTTATTTTAAACCACTACAGAAAAAAAACTACTTCACCGCCAGACATGTGTTCTCGTACTGGAATAGTAGACCCTTCCAGCTGTACAACGGTGCATTAGGTTCCCGCCTACCCTCTCCTGGAGGCCGTCTGCGCGCGCACTCTCGTTATTTAATAGCCACACCTCGTATATATATATCAAAAATCTTTTAACCGGGTAAAAAACTTATCAAGGAAGATAATGTAGAATTAATTAATATTTTATTAAAATTTACTGAAGAAAAAAATTCCCAATTGCATTTCAATTTCATTAAAAAAACGTTTTGTTAATTAGAATCGAATTTTATTAATTCAGCCTTAAATGTTTAATGGATTATATATATAATATATACTTTTAATGATAAATCAGATTTAGTAGATTTATGATTTGACATCAGTGGGTTGGGTTTAGAGGGAGGAAATGCAATTAGGAGGGTGAAATAAGCGTTCATGGTCAGAGGGGTTTTTGGCAAGTTGATTCAATGATGACTCAACGACATAGGACAGTTTATCAGTTGCTATTTTATGCCCAACAAACTGAACAAATTCTACTCCACGCGACTAATTAACTGCGTTAGAGAACGAATGACTGGAAGGGTAAGCAACGAAGGAATGGTTTGCTGGGGTGGGGGTGGTCATTTATTACCTCACTCATTCGTTTCTTTTTCTAAATTCACCAAAGGAAATTAATTTCCAGGATTTTCTTAAAATTCTCCTCATTTCCTTCTTCTGATCTATTTATTTAATTTGTACATCTCTTCTAGGAAATTTAACGCCCTGTTTGGTTGAATCATTGACTTGAAGATCACTTCCCCCCTCCAATCCACCATTGGTTCTTCACCGTGCCATCTCTCAAGTTGATTCCTGGTAAAGGTTTTCGAGGATTCGCTTGGTGGTCTAATCTTGGGCTCAAACAGTTTGGAACATTCTTTTGGCTCACCCCTGTAGCGTCTCCATCTAGCGTGAAATAGACCAAGTTGCTTTAGGGTGGTAGTGTCGCAATCACTCTGCTTACTATTACTTTTTTTTAATCCCCTAGATCCCTGAAACAAAGAGAATTAATGAGAAGAAGAGTGCAATTAATAATAGTGAACTTTTCTTTTCTTGTTTATTTATATAAGTGAGCATCTACTATAAAAATTTAGATTAAAACTTTGTCAAAATATCTTTAATTTTAGAGGAAAAATATTTTATAAGAAAATATAAAACAAACTATATAATATAATTAAATGTTCTACATATTTGTTGATTTATATTATTATTATTATTATTATTATTGTTATTTTTATTTGAATAGGTCAAATGCCATGATTGAGCAATAATACGAGTTTGTATATGAAAGAGATAAATTGTATACGCAAATTATCCCTGAAATGTTATCATAAATGGCGTTTTGATATCACTCATATGAACAATTATAAGATAATATGTCTCTGTCAATATCTGAATTTTGAGAATGTATAATTATTACTGTCAGCTCCATAAACGGTCATTTCCCAAACATTTGGGGTGGTTGAAGTTGGGCATTGCGAGACAAGGCGGGCGGTGACGGCTAATATCAGTTATCTGTTATCAGAGACACCGTTCTGGGCATTTCGATGTAATGCATACATATAACGAGATTAGACAGAAACACACGATGCTTCAAATAAACATTCTCAAGTGGAATTTAATTATTTTTTTCTAAAATAGTTTACTAAGTGTCTTTTAAATAATATTTTGGTTCTACTTATTAAATATATTTTATTTTACGATGAAATCAAAATTCAATCTAAAAAAAATATAAAATACTAATATGTTATATATATAGTTTACAAATACTTTATAAAATAAAAATACAAATTAATAATCTTCAGATCTTGAAAAAATTATTCCAGCGGAGTTAATATATAATTAATTGACCTATTTTAAAAAAATATTTAAAAGATTTAAAGTTGTTTTATAACAACATTAAAAGGGAAGCTATTTTCTATAATCTAAAATATAACATTATTTAAAATATTCTCTTCAATATAATTCAATTTATTTTTAAAATAAACCTTTTTAAGAGTTATTAATAATAATAATAATAATATTTTAAAAGTTAATTATTCAGTATCTTTTTCTTATAATATATATATATTTTTATACTATATATATATATATATTATATCTAAAAGTATCATCTTGAGTGACTATTGATTTTTTCATAAAAGAGAAGAAATAATTTAATTTTGGTCTATTTCATGTAAGTTGGAGTTTGTTTGGGCCTTAGGGAAAAACCTCTCTCTCTTTCTCGCTATAATATGTACTGTTTGTATAAGAACCTCAAGGTAGATATGTCTATGACATATAGAACAACCATAAATTAACGTAAAAAGATAAAAAAAGATCAAAATAATATCAACCTTTTTATAAAAAAAAAAAATAATTTATTTTAGAACGAACAATAAACATTATTTTATATGTAGAATGTGTTAAAAGAAATCTAACCAGAACGAGATTTTTTTTTTTTGTTTTTACTTAAATTATTAGTAAATTAATCATTAATCGAAAAATCTGTTTAAATTTAATCAGGGATTTATGGATCATAATATAACATTCTGAGTAGATATTTTATGACTCTAAACTTCTCTAAAACGTCACTTTATATTTTTAGGATGTCCCATCTCCTCTAAACCAAAAGGTCGTAACTTGTATTTTACTGATGACTTGAGGGGATTCTAATTACGAACACGGCACTACCCTAACAAAGGATAAAATCCGATCTTCTATTAAATATTTCCCTGTATAGATGACTCATAATTTTGGATCGTTTCATGGCAAGTGAAAAAAGGGCGTATAGAAAGAGATTCCCCCTTTAGTTCAGAAAATGGATGCTCAATGTCACAAACACATTGCTTACATTGATTTTTCCACTCTTTATTTTTCGCCCTGTTTGTTTTTTTTTTTTTTTTTGTCATTCTTTCTCAACCCTCCCTCTTGGCTTTTATTAAGTAATCGCGTCATTATAGAAACCGACGACTCTGAAGCCTTTAAGAGAAAGAGAGAGGGCAAACATTCAACGTTAAAAACAATGGCGCCTATTTAATTTCCAATTTAAATGCACCGTTTCTTAATGTTGAAAATCATCATTCGAAGAGTGAGCGAGAGTGAATAGGGACAAAAAGAAAGGGGTGGAAAAAAAAATTAACATCTTGAATTACATACCACGAAACGAATTTTTTAATGCTCTTCCTCTGAAAATTAAAATAAAAAAAAATAAAACACTTAAATAAATACATCTACAATCACAGAGGAAAGCAAAATAATCTCTTATATAATATCTTAAATGTATATAGCTATGAAGGTATATGTTTATGCATATTTAAATATTAGTAAAAAAATTAATGTTGAGAATTTTTGTTTAATTTATTAATAAATTAAATCTAGTTTAAATTTTTAAATTAAATTGATTATTTTTAAAAATTTTTTGTAATAATTATTAATTTTACATATTCATATCCATATTTTAATTTTGATAGTACATAGGTAATATAGTATTATCGTATAACATTATAACTAATCTAATTATATTAATCATTATATTTTTACCATAACATTTTTTTATTTGACTATAAAAAAAGTATAATAAGAAAATGAAGAAGAAGAAGAAAATAGATAAAAAATTAAATAAATAGAGGTCCATGAAGACATTTAAACTTATGATATTGATATTTTATAAGATCAATTAAAAACTTTTTAAAATATTTTATTAAAACACAATAATATAATACAATATAATTTTACAAAAATTCAAAATTTACTTTCACCATATTTATTTGTACTATAGAGTACAATTATTTATATTAAAAAAAAAATGTTTATTTAAAAAATAAAATAAAACAATATATATATATATATATATATAAATATATATACGTATCTTATTTATCTCTTATAAACGGTGGAACTTTTAAACGTCTTTCTATTTTATTATTAAAAAAAAACTCGTTAAAGAATATTGTAGTTCTTATCTATGAGAAAAAATCTCATTTTTTTTACCACAATTTACTTTACTATTTTATTAAAAAAACGTATTAAAATAAAATAAACCCTTTAAAATATTCTTGAATCCAAACGTTTTTTTTTTTACTATATATAAAAGGGAAATAAGTTAGAAATGTATAAGAAGGGTAAAAAAAAAAAAACAAATAATGTCATTATCGACATTTTCAACCTATTACTGGAAAAAATGAATGGAAAGAGAAATGAATTTGCATATGGAAGCGGATTGCTTTTTGTTATTATTATAGAAGAATGGCAAACGCGCAAAAGAGAGAGACAAAGAGAGAGAGAGAGAGAAAAAGAAAATCCAATAGTGAAATAAATTTAAGTCGAAAAAATTACAAAACGAAATTATTATTATTATGGATAAAGATTTTGATATACGTCGAATTAATGAAGATTTGGTGATTAATTAATATTAAATTCCAAAAAAATAAATTAATAGATAATAATATATTAATATATAAATATATTAACAATAGTATTTTAATTTTAATTCCTGTTATTAATCTTCTCCATCGGATAAATAAATAAATAAATAAAGAAACGTTATACTCAAATTAGTATACGTGCCTGGTGTTTATGCAACACACTTTTTTTTAAGCTTTTTTACGATTGCTAACTATATTTCAAAAACCTGTCACTTCACTCGAGTGACCGGTAGATACGACATTAATACTCACAAAATAATTAATACATGAGTATAAAAATAAATCCATTGAAGATTACTATTATTATTTTAAATGCCGGCTAAAAATAAATTTTTACAGTTCAGGCATTCAACAAATTAACTTAAATTTTGATTTGAATCTTTTGACAGGTACTGCAATTGCACTTTAGAAACTATAAAAAAATTTGCAAAGAAAAAGTTGGTAAAAGTTTTTTTTTTTTTCTTTTAAGACAGCAGTAAGGTTTTTCTTTAAGTTTTATCATCTGTTCTTAAAACAGGCAAATTTTTCTCGATTCTTTACTCAATGTCATGAAAATATGAATAATGGGATGGACAATGAAAAATTTAAGTATAATCTTGGATATAAAGTTTTCCTACTCTGAAAATGTTTTTTTTTTTTTATGTTATTTTATTCGATTTTTTTTGGGCATTATCAACTGTCCTTTAGGACACAAATAAAATTATTATTTGTCTTAGCTCATAATTTCATATTTTTTTAACAGACTGGACAAAATTCTTACATATTCATAGGGAAAATTTAATATGATAATATTTTGACTGTGTTTTTTTTTTATGTGACCATATTTTAAAGAAATCTCCTCATTACTTTCACAGAAACCCTTTCTCATTTTGATTCATTCTTATATCAATCTTTCTTTTCTGAATCTATTTCATAGGTTCAATCTGGTCCTATATTAACATAGTAAAAAAAAATTATATATAGTTATTATTTATAATGATATCAAATAGGGCCATTTTTTTCATCTAATCCCGGTAATGGTACTTTGTATTTCCAAGATAATAACATTTCAGGCAATTAAACTCGATTCAAAGACTCCTTGCATTTTCATCTATATCATTTTTAATGTTGATTTACTTGTGAAATAATAGCCCTTTAGATATTAAAGCGGTTAATTTATTTTTTATAACAGCTTTCATCCACCCCTATCTCTCTCTCTCTCTCTCCCTCTCTCTCTTATATAATATATAATATTAATATTTTTATGGAACTGACATAGTGATCAACCGAAAAAGTATTGATATTACGTGGTGTGTGTGTGTGAAGTTTACGTTTATTTTTATTTTTTTGAGGGGTTGCATTTTCTCACTTCATCCCCTATACTTCTATTCATAAAAAGAGAAAAAAAAAAAACAAACGAAAAAAGAAATTTAATCTAAAAGCACAAAGGAGGATGCAAATAAGAATTCGGTTAATAACAAAAGGCAAATAAGAGAAAGGGGGGGTTGGCCAAATGACTTAATTTCATATTCGTTTCGTTTTCATCTGGAAATTTTAATTATGAATACGCGCGCTTTTAAATGAGTTGATTACACTTGCAATGCAAAAAAAAGAAGAAATGGGGGAAAAAAAAACAAAGCCAAACCAATATTCAAACTCACAATTGGTGATAAGCCCTTTGAAAAGGGATAGAGAAAAAAACATCTATGATCAGATTATTAGAGTATTTCAATAACAAACGCTTTAGAAAAATCTATTAAAGGTTTTAACGCGATATAATTATAATAAAAACAATTTTGATACATAATTAAAATCCAAAGAATTATATTAGTTTTAAATTTAAAATTTATAAAAATGTTCATATAGTGCTATTAATATGTATATTATTTATAAAGTTTTTCAAAATATATATATAAATTGATAATATTTGTTTTAAATTATCGTATATTTATATATTATTTTATAACATGAAATTTTAATATTTTTTTTTCTTGTATTAGAACATTTGTGGAAAAATTGTATATAATATATTATAATGTCTTCTATATATGAACTTAAACCAATATGGTCACATATATCTGTTTTATTTTAATATTCTTTAATCGTGAGGACAATTGAACTTCTTCGTTATGAGTATTCGATTTGAGATGTTTTTCTTTTTTGATTTCTCTTATCTCCGTAAAAAAGAAATTCCCATTATATATGATAGTTTGTCATTTATTTGTAGTTTTACGTGTGTTAAGAGGAAGGGGACCAGGCAATTTATTCATTTTCATGAATGTTTTTAATTTTAAATGGGTTTATTTTGAAAACATAAGTTTGTCGCATTGTAAATGATAATAATTTTTAAAATTTTATGATAATGTTTCTAAATATGGGTAAAAGTTAAAAATTAAGAGAAATAACTTGATTGATTTTTTGAAAAAGGAAAAAAATATTTAGATTCACATTGATTCAATAAATATGTATATATTTGATTCTTCTTCTTCTTCTTCTTCTTAGCTTCCTTTCCCGTTTAGTGATGTTTGAAAGACAGGTAGGTAGGTCTCTAGTCTTAGATCTCCCTCGCAGTCTTTGGACTATTATCACAAGATTCGCGACTGTTTTTGTCACCGTAGTTACATATATCCGCTCACACCAGGTGCACATACCATTTCTGCTCCGCCTGGAACATCTCGTGGATCTGCGCGATCTCCAAATCTTGATGTGGTCACCTTTTTGTGTCCATAAAAGCATCTTCATTTATTTGAAGAGGAGGGACTGTACCTGCGTTTTGAGATAGACCAGTTTTCCTTACCATCTAACATAAGTCTAATTTTGTTTTATTTAGAATCTGAAGGTAAGAGGGATTCTCTTGTAGCATATAAAGCCAGTTATCTGGCGCCATCTTAACTAGGTACTATTTAAATGATAGCATCTATTGAAAGATCAGACGTTAAATAAGAACTCAATTGTACTTTTGAAGTTTACTTAGTTCCGTGCCAGCCCCTTTATCGAACCTACCAACTGTTCTCTACTCTCCAAATATTCTGTATTTATCAGATTTAGGTTTAGCCCGTATTTCATCACCGACTTTTCATTTGCTTACAAGAACCTAGAACTTACTTTTACTTACTTTTACTGGATCTGGTTTCTTCAGGTGATCATTTTCAAGCATAGTTTAAAGAGAAGAGAAAAAAGCACTGAAAAAAAAATTAAATTTGAAAATTAAAAATTTTAAATAAATATTTTATTATTTTCCTTTAAAACTAAAAAATACTGAAACTTTGAAAATATAATTGAAAGGAAAAGGATCCATATTACTTGTCTCTACCAGCCAGTGGTTTCACGGAGTTCTGTAGAGGATTCAAAATTCAAAAAGATTAAAAAATTTTAATAGTTAGAGAGATTCAAATGTGTAGGCCTTAGGTATATAAAGGTTGTCTAATATTGCTCCTGATGAATTAAAAAATAAAGAATTACATTATATTATAGAGAATTTAATGGCTAAAATTTATTTTATATGAATCTAACTTTTATTTTATATTAGTGTAGGTATTCTAAAATTTTAATACCTAAAAGTAAAAAAATTAAATATGTTATCGTTTTTTAGATAATATAAATTATTAAATTACTTAATATTGTTAAGAAAAAAAGAAAATATAGTGCCTTTCATTAAAAACAATTTTCTAAGGGAGTCAAGTTGTCATTCATGTTTTTTTTATTAATTTAAATAAATCAACAAATAAATTATAAATCTATTAAATTTTTCATGATATTTTGTAAAGTTTCATTTAATTCTGAAATTTTATCAAATATTTTTCTATCTTCAATAAATCATAGGAATTCGTGGTAATAAAAAAACGTCTTGAAAAAAAAATAAAGTGTTTAAGATTTTGGTTAAAAGTTAACGCAAAGAAATAAAGACAAGTATTTGTGTCTGTGTTTGTGTTGGTGTCAAACTTTTTGAAAAGATTTCATTTGAAAAGATTTTTTTTTTTTTTGCTTCAGTTCTTTACCCATATAATTGACTAGGAATAGGACACCTCTCTAATGTTTATTTAAATTATTATTAGTATTAAAGAGATCAAAAAGAGGGGAAAACAAATTAGAATACTTTCTCTGGGAAATAAAATATATTTCAAAGGAGATTTTTTAGAAACAACATTTAAGTAAATATTAATAGGTAGATATATGTACTTTATAAATAATATCATATTTCTTTCTCTTTTCGATGTAAATTAAATATTAAATGATTTTAAAGGTATAATATTTATTTATTTACAATTTGTTTTTTTTATTAGGAAAAAATAAATCATCATTGTGATGGAAATGATTTGAAATATTTGAGAATAATTTAATAAAATATTATTTTTTAATTTTTTTTTTATAAGTAAATTAATTTTTTATTAAACAATATCCTAGGAAAATTTGGCCAATAGAATATCCTTTGTTTTTATTCCTATATAAATAGGAACCTTTTCTTTTTATATTAATATTATTAATATTATAATTTCTATTATTAATTAATAAAAGATGGTAAACAATTGATTCCTATAGGCTATAATTATGAAAATGATTGGAGGAAATATACTACATATAATACGTATATATATTTTAAATAATTATAAAGAAAAATTGCTTCAAGGTGTAAATGTAATTATCTAATTTATCATAAGCTTCTTCTCTCAGCTGTCTTAATAATCATTTTTTTTTTTATTCGCCTTTTATATATAAATTATATATAGAGGAAAATGGGGACTGGATGTTACAAAAGGAATGTGGGTGGATTCCGATATCATTTTCCTCTCAACGTCGCGTGCAAACAGACTAAATGAGTGAGGGGGAGGGGTGCCTCTTTCCTGCTGGAAGTCTCATTTAATACAAAAGCCAACCGACGACGATGGTTAATGCAAATCATAGAAATGCGACAAAAAAACTAAATAGCAAATAATACGCGAGCGTCTTAGACGGGTGGTTGTTGTTTCAAGACAGCCAACCTCCAAGCGTTGCGAATCATTAATTACAGCAAATTAGAGACATACATTATAATTAAGGATTATGTTACAAGGAAAGAGGCAGTAGCACCTCCTTCTAAAGGAGATCAATAAGAAGAGAACCCACCAAACAACACTCTCGCCTTCTCCCTTCTTCTCTCTTTCTCTCTCTTTGATCCACACATACATAGCCAAGTCCTTTGGCTCATTCATTCATCTCTCAATCTCTTGAAAGAAAAATCCATTTTTTTGAAACTAGGAGGTAGATATTCACCCCTGTATCTTTTTTCTTCTCGTCTTACATGGTTTAATCTTATCCTATTTAAAAATTTATATCGAACTCAGAAAAAAAAACAATGAAAGAATGAAATAAAAAAGAAAATTGAATATTAAAATTTGAATACCTGATTTCTTAGATTATTTATTTTATAATCCATTAGAATGAAAATTGAAATAGAAAATTTAATAAAGATTTTAAATAGAGAGTAATTAAATTATATTAAATTAATATATAGGAATATATTTTTATAGTATATACTATATACGAAGGCAGGTCAAAAAACTTTGAATGAAACACAGGTTTTTAGATAAAAAATGATTTTATTTTTCAACATAGTCTTCTTTGAGCTCTAAACGCTTCGGCCAACGTTTTTCTAATTTTTTTTTATTCCTTCCAAAAAATAAGATTTGTCGAGGACATATTTGGTGCCGATTCACGGACTGTTGTTTGGTCTCTGGTGTGTTGAAGTGGATCCACGTTTCTAGTAGTCTGCTATTAATGGATGTCAAACAAAAACTAAAAGACCCAACTGGTTCTAATTTCAACAGGAGACAGCTGATTGTTGCCTACTGACAGAAGTTGTGTTGCCATTTCATTTAGGCGGGAAATTCAAAAAATCACGGACTTATTGATTTGCCCTCATTTATATATATATATATATATATATATATATATATATATATATATATATATATAGAGAGAGAGAGAGAGAGAGAGAATTATTAAAGGTTTAATAAAATAAAATTATGCTTTTTGTTTCTCTATTAGGGAGCAACTTAAGTTACTAGTTCTGAGTTTGCTTTTAATATATATTTATTTTAAATTACAAACCATTAAAAGATGTTTCAAGAGTATTTATTTATTATTTAATTTATATTGATAATTTTTCATATGAAAATGTTTACTTGAATGGAATAGTGATACGAAACTTCCAATGTGGCATTCAAGGCCTGTGGACATGTATAATAAAATAATAATATTTTTGGTTTTTGACTACTAAAATAAATATATTTTACTAATAAAATTTGAAGATTATTAATAGGATATACAATTGTAAATGAACACAAAGACAATAGGAGAGATATCAAATCTTAAATATTGTATAATTATGATTTTATCAAATTCTATTTACAAAATTGTGCAATATATTCTTTTATTATTATTTAATAAGTTGATTATAAATAAAATAAATAAAATGAAATAATTCACAAAGTTGACACTAAATATTTTTCCAAATCTAAAAAATACCATTCCTATCATTTGAATATTTAATTTGAAATTAATAATAATTTCCATTTGTTAGAATGGTCATTTGTATCTTTTACTTTTATTATTTTAAACAAAAAAATTTTTCTTATTAAATTATCTAATAAATCTTGATTCTATCAAAAAGTTAAATAAGATTTCTTTGATATGGATTAAATATATATATATATATATATTTTCTTCCCTTTCTATCTCTCGACAGTTTTTTTCCTGAGAAAACAATCCCAAAAAGAAATGTTTCACAAGAAAGTTTTAAAAAATCTATTAATTTCTCTTCTTTCTTTTTTTCCATTCCAATTTCTATTTCATTTTACATAAAAGTAACGTGTACTTTTTAAAATATTTATTATAAATAAAGTAGCCCCGACATCCGCAATTTTACAGCGAGCTTTTTTTTAAAAAAACAAAAAACAAAAAAAGTTATATTTATTAGCCTTTAATGGAATGCAAAATGAAAAAAATCTAATAATGCATTCACTTATCCTCATTCATTCTACTCCTCATATATTCTATTATAAATTAGTATACATATTTATTGAAAAATTCTTTTAGATTAAAATGAATTATGGATACAAATTGGGATTTATTAAAATTTATATTATTTTTTTATAAAATTAATAAATATTATAGAAAAAATGGAAAACATTCATATTTATTAAAATGCACTGATATTTTTTTCATTTGTAGTTATTGATTTTCTTTTTTAATTTAATTCAATTAATTTTAAATAAAAAAAATGATTAAATGTCTGAAGTCTTTCTAAGGTTTTTCTACTTTTTTGTAAGAAATTAAAAAAATAACAATATTTTACATCTAAGAAAAAGACAAACCCATTATTTAATAAGTTGACCTGTGGCCAGGTCCGAACCGACCGACTGTTTGAAATAAATTAATTTCCAGCTACAGAAACAATTTCAAATAATTTTAATATATCTATTAATGTAATAAAAAACAGATATGGATACATAAATAATAAATATAAACATTTTTAATTTTATTTTATTTATAATATATATGCAAGACCAGGCTGTGACGTCATGAATGGCTGGATGACGTCATATAATTTTAAATCAAGAAAAAACTAATAAATATGATTTTTCTCGAGGATAAAACCAATACAAAGTGCATGATTCGTGGTGATATATAAAAAAATCTCCTTTGGTGTGAAAATAACCCTTTCCTTCCTATCGTCGATCGCTAATACTACCACTTCCGGTTTCCGGAATTGCACCAAAAGTTGATCAATTCATCCCACTGATGCATTAAGTAAATATACCAAATTTCATCAAAATCGGTTGAGCCGTTCAGGCTGTACACATCTATACGGACGGACGGACGGACAGACGGACGGACAGACATCATGCTAAAAATACTTTTTTCTGTTTAGAAAATGCATGATTCGTGGAGATATGTAAAAATCTCCACATGTGAAATTTGGTGTGAAAACAATACCTCCCTTACTATCGTCGGTCGGTAATAAAAATAATAAACAATCTTTAAGAAAAGGGATCTTCTTTACAAGATAATGTAGAAAAGTCGAACAAATTCTTTTCTATGACTGTCTATTCTTATTAAATTTATTTAATTTTTATAGAGTTATTGCAAAAATTTTCAACTAAAATTCATGGATAATCCAAATTATGTAATTTCAATCATATTATATTTTTATTTCTTAACTTAGCTTTTTCTGTTGTTGATTGATTTTTGATGGTAAGAAATTGCCCACAAAGACGATGGCGGTGATGAAGGAGCAGCAATGTTATGTTCCCGGGGGCCACAATGGTCTTTTGATTTATGAAAATGGAAAAAACGACGATCCAAACCAACGAAATTATATTAATATCTAAAAACGAATGGCCCAGGCCTCCTTTCTTCTCTACTTGCAAGTTAATTTGTTCCATGTCTATTTACATTAGACAGAATAAGATCTGTAAACTGAGGAAAAGAAGACATTTAATAATAATAAAAAAAAAAGAAATAATAAAAGAGAGAGTGAGAGAGAAATTGGGTGTGTTGATGGGTGGGAGAATCAAGAAATAAAAAAGAAGATAATATGAAAAATGAGACTTTTTGAGGCAGAGCAAGTCAAAGGGAATGAAATAGAGATATAAAGAAAAAAAAATATCCTCAACGAGAGTGAGAGAGAGAGAGAAAGAGAATCGTAATAATAAATTATGTATATTTTTAAGAATACATATGTGAAGAAAGTGGAAGATTAAAATATGTTATGTTCATCTAAATGAAGGTGGGGGCAACCAGAAGAGATGAGAAATGAAATTAAAATAGAATATATTCTGAATTTTATTTTAATGATTATGTATTAAATTTCTCAAAAAAAAAAAAATACTGGGAATTGTAAATAATATTTTATTTTTATTTTATTAGGCTCGATTCTTAAATGTAATCATCAAACCCATTAACTAAATATGAAAATAAATTTAAGTAAAAAGAAATCTTTTTAAAAAACACACTTTACTTAAAATTGCACTAAAAAGTAAAAAATAAAATCACTGTAAAGTGTGTGCGCTCAAATTATAATAACACCGTAAAACATTTGCTTCCACTATTGGACGCACACACTTTACAGTGATTTTATTTTTTACTTTTTAGTGCAATTTTAAGTAAAGTGTGTTTTTTAAAAAAAGATTTCTTTTTACTTAAATTTATTTTATACTTTTTAGTCTGTAGAACTGCTATCGCCATCTATGATTGAAATATTGAAATATTCCATATTCCGCATATGAAAGTTTAGTTAATTAATTACCACTAATAGATAAATAATTCAGTGGATTTTTCAATTGATTCGTATATTATTAGCAGGAGCAAGCGCGTATGCAAAATTTCAAGTTGATTGAATGACGGGAAGTTGTTGAAATATCGATTATAAAATGCCGTGGACAAACAACACACGGACAACCTGACACTGTGAGATAAGTAAAGTGTGTTAATGAATAGCAAGAAGAGATTAAGAAATATTGACATTTGCAGTAAAAAAAAATAATAATTTACTTTTTTAAACAATATTTATATATTAGTTTGTAATGTTTATTTATTTAAAAGTCCCAATATAATAAATATTTTTATTTTATTGATTTTCTGATTTCTGATACTATACTATACTATACTATACTATATATATATACAAAAACAAACAATAATACACACACATAATAAATCCACATCAAATTCAATACAACGCAACATATTAAATTATATTATTTTCTCTCCGGGAAAATTTATCCAACCTTGATTTTCAAATTTGAACGTTAAATCCGTGTTCGAAAGCTTCCAGCCTGAAGCTATTTTTAGCCAGTCAATCAGGACTTTACATCGATCATCTAATATTTCAGAAATATTTTTATATGTTGAATCTCACTTTCTTTAAAAAAAAAAAATAAATAAATCCAGTAAAGTTTTTGATTCATTCCGTTTTAAGGACAATTTGAAAAGTGATCGGGCATAAATTCAAAATGAGTTACCTCCAGTGAAAAATAAAGTACCTGTAGAGTTTGAAAATTAAACATTTTTAATTTATTTTAAGAAAAAGATGAGCATTCCAAAAACTTTGTAATATATATGAAATGGGACCATTAAATTATTATCTTGAAACATAAGACCCAGGTGCAATAATAAAGTATTTATTTATTCATTTTATGAAAATAAAATTGCGCCATACTTAGGAATGGAAAAGAAACTGGAAGAGAACTTGGTTTATGAGCAAGGTTAAAAGTATGATTCTCAAATAATATAAGAGGAGAGTAAATTATAAAATTAATTTTAAGGCACATATGTTGATACCATTGTCGGTTTATAAGTATGTAAATATATTGGGGTGTATTTAAAAATTATCTTTAGTAAGTTGACTAGATGTAAACTATACATACAAACGATACATAGATTGAATTTAGATTAATATCTATACAAAATTTGAATGATTATTTTAACCATTTTGATTAGATTAATGCCGGTATGTTTATTGATTTCGTTGGATGATTGATTTAAATCTCGATGAGGCGATGAAGCTAAAAACTAAAATGCAATTCAAACAATCGAAGTTTCCAACTCAATGTGCAAATTTCCACTAGATTTATTATAAAACCATTATCATTACCAACATCATGAACAACAGCCAGAACGACGGATTTACACCAAGAGTTCTATCAATGAAATCCAATAAAAAATAAAAAAATAAATAAAATAAAACGAAACAAACAAAATTTAAGAAATATGAATACAATGGCATTTTCATTTAAAAAGTATTTTTTATTTAAAGTAATTTTCTAGACATTTCTTTGAAATTATAGTTTTATCTACAAGAAAATATTATTTGGAAGAGGCAAAAAGTTGATTAAAGTATAATATTCTTTTTATTAATTAAAGTGAATAATAGCAGAAAAATGTTAATCTTCAGAAATATATATATAGGCATAGGTAGGGTGACCATATTTCGAAAACACCAAACCGGGACAAACGGTTTACCTTTTTTTTAGAACCAAATTGAAAAAATTTTGAAAAAAAAGTCGGAATTTTGAAAAAAGAGTACGAAATGTCCTAAATATTTAAAAACCGGGACAATAGACTGTTCCGAACACATTTTTCGGGATGCCGGGGCAGGGCACCTAAAAACGAAACAATCCGAGAAAACCGGGACGTTTGGTTACCGTAGGTATACTATACAATAAGAATATATAATTAATTTACTGATTAAATTAAAATATATTTTAAATAAGAACACAAAAAGAAATGAATGTTTTATGTAATATACTGATTGAAACAAAATTGATGGAAACCTTTTACTAAATACTAAATACCACTCGGGGGTACAGGGGGCGAAGCCTCCGTCTAGGTGTAGACGATCAGAACAGCTAGTATATGTAAGGTTGGTAGTTTCGAAGGAGGTTTTTTTAAATAAAATATCTTTTTTGTTGAAAAATGTAGCAAAAATAATATCGTTTTTATTGAAAAATAGTAGCAAAATAATATCGTTTTTGTTTAAAAATTAATAAACAAGTTAAAATAAACTTCTTGATGAGCGTCGACTTCTGAAATAATCGTGTTCTTCGTATAGGATCTTCTTAACTTTACGTCTTAAACATGAATGATTGCTTGAACGTTCTTCGTATGGAGTCTTCTTCATGAATAATGCCGTCTGAGCAAATTCGAAGCATTTTATACCCCTCTGGTGTCGTCTTGGCGGAGTGGTGTAGGCGCTCAGCGACCAATCGGATGACCGACGCTATGCAAGGGGCCAATAGATGACTCCAATCGTAGGCTTGAGAGAAGGGACACCGAGGTTTTAAATATTAGTCAGAGCACAACGAGAATTTGCCCAGTCGCTCCAAGAACAATTTAGTCGAAGGAATAAAAAAAATAAATTCCTATTTTTTTAAATCCTACATATATATATTTCAAATACACCAACATCTAAGTATAATAAAATATGCAAAAAATGATTTTTGGATCATTTATATTTAGTTACAATTTTAATCTAGTAACAATCCAAATAAATGGTTGTTTATTTATTATTTTGTTTAAACCTTTCAAAATATGTTATCAAATAATATATGTTATTAAATTAAATTAACTATTCACCGACAATCAGCAGGATTTTAATTTATTTTAACAAATATCTATTTATCTAATCTTATTATGCTGAAATTGTATTGTAATAGGTATGAATGCATTTATATCTATCTGGGATATAATCCACAGAAATTTTATATAATTGACAGATTTAGAGAATTTTTCATTCGAATATTTGATGTCTATAACACCGAAACGTTCTTAAATAAACAGAAAATAATGTTAAAACAATATAATTATTTAGATTCTAAGTAAATGTATTGTAAAGAAAGATAAAAAAATAATTTTAAATTCCAATCTTTTTATTTATATGCAGATATATTCTATATTTTATGTTATGTACAATGCCCTCTAGATAGATAAAATGTGTATTACTATATGCTAAAATTATTTGGTTGCCAATTCTAATCCACACATTCGATCGACTTAAAATAGTATGATGGGAATTGAATCATTTAATGTCTGTCCATTCGGTATATATAATTTGAACTCGGAATAATCAAGATTAAAGTAGAAGAGACAATACTTAAAATACATTTCTAATCTTTTCATTATCATTTTCGTTTCAAAATTTAGATCATCGTTGTATATTTTTCTCTTGCTTATTGTTTAACCTAAATATGAGAAAAAATGTTTTTTTTTTAAAAAAAAGAGAAAATAATTAATCTGATTAGGATAGCTTGTTGATGGAAAGTAAGAGTTGAATTACTGAAAGAGAGAGAGAAAGAGAGAAAGTGAGATGAGGATGAAGGGGTAATAGTAGGGAGAAAAGAGGACTTTTTGTTTCTTTTCATTTCCGGTTCGTGGCGACAGCATGGCGTTACATTATTTTAATATTCATGACAGTCAAAAGAAGAAGACCAAGAGAAGGGGGAGGAGATGGAGGAAGAAATTCAAAACGCTTGTATCAATATATATATATATATATAATGTAAAGTTTAGGATAAAAGAAAGAAGAAAGTAGAGTAGACAAGGGAAGGATATATAAAATAAGATTCGTCGTCTCTTGATAACGAAATGTGTGGATAGCTTCACTCTTCCAAACACCCCCATACCTAGAAAGTCTCCCTGCGATCTAGCTGAAACTATACCACAGTAGATTCAAAAGCCCTTTTGTTATAATCACTCCCTTTGGAATCATACCCCCTTTTATTGAGAGACTAATATACTTTAACAGCTACATTTTGTAAAAATATAATTTGATAATGAGATATAAAATATGAAAAAAAATATACTTAGGAAATATTAAAAAAGTATTATGGTAAAATAATTAAAATCTTTTTATCAATAATTATCTACATTTGTATATATTATAAATTATAATGGATAAAGTGTCAGCGAGCAACTAGCATAAAACAGAAGGTTGAGAAATTAAATTCTGTATCTTCTTTTCCAACTAGTGTATTGACGTTTCGAATATGTATCAGAACTTATGATTTTGTTATTTTTTTGTATATGGATTTTATCTACATATTATTCAGAGATTATTTTAATGTAGTTTATTTTTTTAATTAAAATTAATTTCTATAATATTATATTTTGAATGATTTTACTTATATTATTGATTAGAATTTCTAATATTTTTATAATTTGTTTGATTGTTTAATTTTAAATTTTAGTTAATTTTATTATATATTACTATTAGTATTTTATATAAATTAATTTTTTTTTTGGCTTTTTCGGAATATATCTCCATTTAGCCAGCTTTCTCAGATTTGTTTATTATTTTTATTTTTTTATTTTTATTTATATTTATATTTATATATCGATGCACTCGGCGAGGTTCGAACCCTCGAACTCGAGTCGGCGGATCGGTCACTATAACCTCGCGGATATAAATTAATTAATGATATACATATATAAATGTATTATAAAAAATGTTAAAATCATATAGGTATTTCAATAATAATTGAAAACAACATATAAACAAATCTAAACTTCTAGTTTTCTACCCTAATGAAAAATTAATAAATTGAATTGAATTGTATCATTAAATAATAATAATATAAATTCTTAAATTTCTTTCTTTCACATAAAAAAAAACAATACTCTTTTTAGAAACAGAAATTACAATTTGTTTCAAAATAATATCTCAGGAAAGAAATCTACTATAAATTCTTTGATATGGTAGAAGATATAAAGAGTAATAATAATAATTTTATATCGCTTATATTTCTACTATATTCACAAGTTACGATAAACCTATAAGCCCACGATTAGATATATAATTTTTTTCTTTCTTTTTTATGAACTATAACTGATTCTAATGATTATTAGTGTTTTTTTATATAAAAACTTAAAGTAAATAACTAAGATTCAAAAGAAAAAATGATATATGGTTGAAAGAATTGCTAGATAATTGGCTTATGAATGATTCGTTAATTCGTTAAACTAAAAATGGTAGGTTTACTTGTATAGTTATCCATTTCATGTTTCTCAGCAATTGACGTTTTTATCTATGAAAATTGCATCGTGCCCAGAGCGTCCATCAGCACCCCTTATAAACTTACACCCTTTTTTGTTAGATCCCCCATTATTTCTCTTTTCCGGCGATGTGATGGACAATTCCATCCCTTCTTGGACTCTCAAGGGATAAGTAAAACGGAGGAGACAGAAGAAAAAAAAAATGGCAGCGAACGAACGAGAGACAGTAAAATTTCACTGGTTATTTTCTTTTATTTATGGGCATCTATGCATGACTTCACAGGCAAGTTCTATAGTATTTCACTAAATAAATAAAGTCAACTTTGGGGATTTCTATTCTTTCGTTCTTCCTCCCATCAATAATTTAAGAAGGGATTAAGCATTTTAAAAATAATTAGGTACATTATTAACTATTATGACAACAAAAATTACAGATAACAAATAACAGACATTTTGAAAATTTCATTTTGGCCCGCGCTTAAAAGTATTTGCCCACCCCTGAACTAATGACAAGTACTAAGCCCGTGTAAATTGGGCTTAACTAATTTAATAACTTACAATAACTTACAAATAATGTACGTTTATACTTGATCGATATATTATTAAATATTATATACATATTGTCGTATTTTGGAGGCTTAGTATAGGATGGGTTATTAAAAAAATGCGTATAAAATTAATAAAATTAATCTTAAATTTATTTGGTAGCTCTTTGTTAATAGGAAATAATCTGGTAAATCCAGTGAAGGTTAATAAGGAAGGGGTAAATTTGAATTCATTTAGATTAAAATAAAATATTAATTTATAATATTTAATGATTAATCTTGAATTTTGGATCATGACGGTTCTAATGATTCCCGAATCATTAAGATCCATGAAGCCGTTTAGGAGTTGAGGATTGCGTAGTCGTTTAATTATATAGAAAATTTTTTGGTGAAATGAATAGCCAATCAAATTCTTCAATTCCGAGTCACGTGTTCAAAAATAGCCAATAAGAGAACAATTACACTAAAAAGATCCCTCCGTTTGGTAAGATCCCTCTTGCTTATTGATAGGGAACAAACTGTTTTTGTCATTTGATAAATAGTAATCCTTTGCATTTTAAAATGTCATTTTCAAGATATGGTGCCGAAAATAATGATTCTATTAATGAAATTATTTAAAAAAATACTTTATCAAATAAGAAATACATCTGGAAATTATTTATGGACTTTTGCAACACCAGAAATTATAAATTAGATGGACTTATTAGATAAACTCATAGGTAATTTATTTGTTATCTTTTAGTTTATTTACAAATTTAAAATCGCAAAAAATTTTCTCACTGAATGTCCCTCGAGTATTGATTAATACTTATAATTTTATAACAATTACCTCAAGCATGTTGCTTACAAGAAACAGCCCTCCGCCTTTGGCGTCGGGCGGTTTCCAAGCAACATGCTTTCGGATTATTATAAGATTATTTCGAATTATCAATGCCCTTGGGACATTACAGCTGATAATATTGTATTCATTCTGTCGAACGTGCATGGATAGATTTTCTGAATGGAGATAGGAGGACCTAATAAAAAAATGATATTTTAATAATCAAAATTATATATAAAAAAAGAAATTGATTGATATATATATAATAGTAGAAAGGTTGATATTCAATACAAAATATTCATTCTCAGCCACACCCATTACAATCTTCAATATTCACAGTCCATAAGGAATAATTTTTTTAAAGTACTGAACGCGGCGACTCGGTGAACCTGGTATTGTAATTATCATGTTGAGTTAACACATGTTAAAAAGAAAAACATATTTCAATATCATTTGATTATTCAAAATAATAATGAAAAACAAGATGTTTCGAATGAATGTGGTAGATGATAGGGTGTTACAATTTACAGTATGTTGCTGTGAGGTGGGGTCGTTGATGTTGGAGATTGCCAATGCATGTTGCTTGTTGGTTGATTTTAAACCGCCTGCCTATTCAGGCAATAGGCAACTATCACTATGGCCATATATAATCGAAGAGCCCTGTTCCTAAACAAGGATTGACGCCTATTGTTATCGAATTATCTTGTTGGGGCTGTGTTTTATGTTTCTAACTGTAGAAAAGTTCAATGACATTCAACAGCCACTGCCCTATTTAATAGGTGGAAATAAAATGACAAATCTGAAATTATGACAAACGATTAAAAAAAAAATTGATAACTAATAATATTCTTTTTAAATTTGGATAAATATATGCCGCGGAAAATCAACCATATATATATATATATATATAAAAAAAATATATTTTTAATAGTTAATAGAAAAAAAAACGAAAAATACTTCAGGAATGCATTAAAGAGTGGAACAAAATAGAAGAGAATAATAATAATAATAGTAGCATAATTCTGTGATTAATCTAGAAATTATTTAATCTGTTCAATTTGCTTTTTATAATTTTTCTACATAATATATTTTTTTTATTGTTTGATAATTTTTATTTGGATGGAAGAGAGGTGTCCAGGAATGGGTAGTCTTCATTTTTTGTTGAAAATAATATTAAAGAGAGAATAATAATTCATGGTATAATAGTATAATTAGAAAGAAGTCGTTTTGTAGTGTCAGTGTGTTGTGAAGGGTGGCTTGGCTGCTGGATTGAAGGACTTTGTCGTCTCTGGCTTAACTTGTGATGAATGGCCCATCAGGATAACGATTGATGGGCCTATGATAACGGATAAGCGAGCACTGAGACAAAAAGAGCTCAAGAAATCAACCTAAAAGCATCCTTTTAAGTTGTTTTTAATAGAATCAACCGCTTCTTTCTTTTTTTAGTGATTATATAGATCATATTTACATTTGCCATCCTTAGTTAACAGATTCAAAGGAGTGAAATTGAAAATATACAAAATACTCTTCTTCATAGAAAATTTGAAAATAATGAACTCAAAAACTTTATTAATATTTTTTAGTATTTAATTTTATTATTGGAAATAAAGGAATAAATAATACTCTCTTGTGTAATTTTGTAATTTTTTCTATTTAAAGATGACGAATTTTTTTTTTTTCGTTGTAAATATATCAATTAATAATAAAATCGTATTTTTACATTAAACTAAGGTCAATTTTTAAGGTATCTCTTGTTATATAGATACGCATTTTGAAAATATTTTTTTGTTTTTCGGGAATGATAGAATTACACCAAATTGAACTTATTACTATCAAGATGAAACCAATTTTAATCATGAACAAAAACAACCTAAAAATATTTATTATTACTTAAAAAAATTTTAAAATGAAATAATTCATAATTCTACAAAAGCAATTTTTAACGGAAAATCTAATATTTAAACATTTAAATTATTTTATAAAATACTAATAAGTAAATATTATATTAAATAATAAAAAATTTATGATTAATTCAAAATATTTTTCTCAATTCATAATTCTTTTATTGATGAATATTGATATTTATCAATTAATCCGTATATACATCTTTGAAAACATACATACATTAAAACATTAATTCATTTAAAAAAATTATTATATTATTATTATATAAAATTAATTATTCAGTTGAATTAAAAAAAAATACCTTTATATTTACCGACCGACGATAGTAAGGGAGGTATTGTTTTCACACCAAATTTCACATGTGGAGATTTTTACATATCTCCACGAATCATGCATTTTCTTAACAGAAAAAAGTATTTTTAGCATGATGTCTGTCCGTATAGATGTGTACAGCCTAAACGGCTTAACGGATTTCGATGAAATTTGGTATATTTACTTAATGCATCAGTAGGATGAATTGATCAACTTTTGGTGCAAATCCGGAAACCGGAAGTGGTAGTATTAGCCATCGACGATAGGAAGGGAAGGGTTATTTTCACACCAAATTTAACATGAGGAGATTTTTTACATAGCACCACGAATCATGCACTTTGTTTTGGTTTTATCCTCGAGAAAAATCAAATTTATTAGTTTTTTCTTGATTTAAAATTATATGACGTCATCCAGCCATTCATGACGTCACAGCCTGGTCTTGCATATATATTATAAATAAAATAAAATTAAAAATGTTTATATTTATTATTTATGTATCCATATCTATTTTTTATTACATTAATAGATATATTAAAATTATTTGAAATTGTTTCTGAAGCTGGAAATTAATTTACTTCAAACCGTCGGTCGGTTCGGACCTGGCCACAGGTCAACTTATTTACATATCGATTTGATATTTTCTTTATAATAAGTAGGATGGAACACCCAGCGTGTTATATAATTTATTTTATATTTTACCTCCCAATCTAAATGATTAACTCGAAATATTTAATTGTTCCTTTTTATTTATTCAGATTTTTCTAATAAATTAAACGTTAAATTTTAGATAAATAATTCATGTATAAATTATGATTTCCCAATTGACGAAGACATTAAATATGTATTAACTATATAGATATATGTATATTTTGTATATGAATTAGTAATATATCAGATTATTTAAAAAGAAATTAACATAAATTAAACTGACGATGATTTTTATTCAAAATTCATACCCAATCATCTATATAATTTGCACATAAATTGTTTAACAATTTATTTATTGGGTTTTTTTTTATTATAATCTTTCATGACTTTGATTTTTAATGATTTATTGATATTGAATTTCAATAGTTACTTACTAACTATTTAAAAGATATCAGTGAAGATTAGAATTGAATACATATTTTATTAGATTGTGGAAGATAACTTTAATTGAAGATTATTGTCACCTTGTTAAATGAACAAAATAATTAGATTTTAGTTTAGATATTTAGAAGTGCATTTAGGACACTGAAAGAGAAATAGGGGTATGCGAAATGCCACGAAGTAGATAAAAACAAAAATGATATTTAAATATCCTTTCAAAAAACTAACAAGAAATTTTTGTTTTAATACTAAAGTTCCCTATTTTTGTAATATATGGTATTTTAAATTTACTCATTATTTCTATTTGTTTATACATTATAAATTATTTATTATTTAGAATAGTAATTACACATAATTAAAGGATGTTTAAAGGAAACCATTTTGAAAAAGCGTTGTTTACGACCTAGAAACTATTTCAAAGTGAAAATATATGTTAAAGAACAGTTAATTTTAAAGGAAGTTAAAACAAAATCATTAGAATATCCCTTTGGGGAAAGAAAAAATTAAGAAATAAAATAACATATACACTATTTAATTTCAAAAACTTTATTTTAAAAAAATAATTATAAATAAATTTACATTGATATTATATAATTTGTTGTTTTTTTTAATCAAAGAAAGTTAATATTAAAGAAGAAAAATGAGAAAATAAACAATTAGAAAGAGTGAAAGGTGATGTGACGTTGATTGATAGATAGATCGATAGATTTGGATAGAAGAAATGACGGACGTGCCTTTTTATCTCCTGTGAAGAAAAGTGGATTCGAAACCTTTAAGATAAATTCAACAGCCTATATTCCCATCAATACTCTTTTATTTTACTTTGTGTGTGTGTGTTTTTATTATAAAACAAGATTAAATATTTTGATATTTTATACAGGATATATTTCAAAAACTTTTGAAGTAATTCCTAAACAGACATCTTGCTTTCCTATATATATAAACTAAATATAAATATAATAATTGTTTATCTAATGATTTCTCTGGATAATTTTCATCAAACAATATCATGAAGTGGTTTAATTAATTATTTGAATTTATCTATTAAAAAAAATTTAAAATGTTCTAATAGTTACTTTAAAAGTAGATTTATTTATTAAGAATGATTGTAAACCAAAATAAGTTGACCTGTGGCCAGGTCCGAACCGAGCGACGATTTGAAGTAAATTAATTTCCAGCTACAGAAACAATTTCAAATAATTTTAATATATCTATTAATTGTAATAAAAAACAGATATGGATATAACATAAATATTTTTAATTTTATTTTATTTATAATATATATGCAAGACCAGGCTGTGACGTCATGAATGGCTGGATGACGTCATATTATTTTAAATTAAGAAAAAACTAATAAAGATGATTTTCTCGAGAATAATAGTAATGATTCGTGGTGATATGTAAAAAATCTCCTCATGTGAAATTTGGTGTGAAAATAACCCTTCCCTTCCTATCGTCGATCGATAATACTACCACTTCCGGTTTCCGGATTTGCACCAAAAGTTGATCAATTTATCCTACTGATGCATTAAGTAAATATACCAAATTTCATCAAAATCCGTTGAGTCGTTCAAGCTGTACACATCTATACAGACGGACCGACGGATGGACGGACAGACATGATGCTAAAAATACTTTTTTCTCTTAAGAAAATGCATGATTCGTGGAGAATTCGGTCTAATCTTCTTTATTGGTTAAACCCATGCAAACTTTTGAATTTCTTTAACAGAAAAGAATTCATTTGTAATTTTTAAATGAAGATTTTAATTCAATTCAGTCTATTGATGTTAATCAGTATCTCTTAATATCTTTCAACTGTCTGACTGTTACTCTTCTCCCCATTCTTTCATTTAACTCCTAGTATATAGACTTCTTTATGTTTTTTATTTTACAGGTGATATTAGATAGTTTTCCATAAAAAATATATTTACTTCTCTTGTTAACTTTTTCTAATACCGCAAAGACCTCTCTCTGTGTAGTTCCTAAGTTCTGAACATTCCACCATGTCATGATCCGTTTATTTTATAATTACATTCGAGAAAATCGTAGAAAATATTCTAATTTTTGACAAATAAAGGGTTATTGACCCATTGATGATTGATCCAACCCCCAGACTTAGATAACCTGTAAATTCAGTGATGTAATATAAAGTGACGATAGCGTTAGCCGTTTTTAACGAAAAAATAACATCCATTTAGAATATGGATCCTTTTTAAGCTTCGCTTTCACAGATATATATGCCAATTTGTGGGAATTGATTTGTGTTTTTAGAACTCATGAACCTTAAAATGTGTTTTACAATTAACAACTCGACAACAACAACTTTCTATATTTCAGAAATACTAGACTATTTTATTATAATTAACTAACATTGATACCATATCTGAATTTATTAAAAATATTAAGGATATAATAAAACTATTATTTTAGTCATTTATTTTAATTATTGTTGTAAAATACATTTTTAAACTTAAAAAATGAGAGAAAAATCTTTTAAGTGAATTTGCCTATTGAATTGCATTGAGTGAACTTGAACGGAGATTTCATCACATCTTTCCACTCACTCAATTGTAATATGCATCATGTTCATCACCATCATAATTATCATCATCATCATCATCATCCAAATTCATGATAATGATTATCACTCAATTATCATCAAGGGCTTTAAATAAATTATTTTCATTGGATCTTGATTAAATTTTTACCTCAATATATAGGTTCGAATGGAAAATTTCCATTTTATTAAATTGGTATGTATGTATATATTTATATTAAATCAAATAAATGGAAGGGATGTAATCTAGTGGATAGCCGAGTGTACAACGAGTATTCCACTTAATTGTCAAATTTAACATTCCAATTCATACTCTTTAGGAAATAAACATTCAAAAGTTATTTTATAATATTTATTTATATTATAATTCATTCAAAAATTAAATTAGAAAAAACCCCTTACACAAAACTACAAAGAAAATATTTATATTTTACTAATAAATTTAAATTGAATTTAAATTGAAAAAAATACTTCATTCTAGTTGATAAATAAAGATAAGGATATTAATATTTGAAGTTAATTTTTTTACTTCGTTAACTTTATCATAGATATAGATTTAGAGAAATTTAGTCAATGATTTATAAATAATATATGATGGTCTATAAAATATCCATTGTATGTTTTTTTATTTTGTGATTCTTATTAAATTTCATATTACATGAATATATGATCTAATAAATAATTGTTCAATAACCAAAGTTTAAACTCTGTACATGTGTTTTTGCTTTGTGTTGTTTTCTGCCGGTTGACTCAATCGAGATTTTCATTGGTGTTTATTATTTAGTAGTTTAGTTGTTTATTCACTGAATGTAATTGAAAATTAATTCTCTATTTAATAAAGTGCAAAGTTGTATTAGGTGTGTAGTGAATATAAAGGAGGGACAAAAAGTAGGGAATTATGAACGAAAGAGTAGGAGATGCTGAAGTTCTGAGAAAGTGGGCGTTGAATATTTCAAAAATTTAAGATAGTATTTCAGGCACCCAAGACATAACTATACCATAACTATAACTATTGTATTGTAAAAAATTATATAAAATAATGAAAAATTTTTAAAACAAAATATAAACACAAAACGAAACGATGTGTAGAAATAAATCAACAAAATATGTTTCAATGATTTGTAAAGAAACAGCACAACCTCAATATAATAAGAAATACAAAAGCATGAAGCAACAGAGTTAAGCGTAAAGATGGATATAAAACTAGAAAAGACAATATTTAAAAAACAACTTCGAACTTTTTGAACATTCTACGAAAGGACAACGCCTAAGCGGGGTAAATGTGTTGTATAATCAGTACAACGAATCCCTCAACCTTTATCTTGATTTTCTTGATCTTTTTTATTTCAAGACTTCCTTCCCATAGATCCCAGCAAGAAAGAAATTCCCTTGCCAGGCCTAGGACTTAAACCCGGGACCACAAGATTGAAAGACAAGCGTGTTGCCTTTTACACTGCGTCATTAAAGGCAACATATATTATATAATATATATTAAAAAACATACATTACTAATTTTGAAATTGTTCAGGAATATTTATGAGATTTTATATATATTATTATTATTTGTTTAAATGGCCTCGGTTATAACCATTTGGCCAGATACAAAATTTCACATGAATTTACATTTTATAACAATATAAAGCTTGACAATATATTACACATATACATAGTTAAAAACTAAAAAAAAACAATATAAATTAGTTTAATTAATAATACAAAATATTTATTACAACAATTCAGAAGAATAACCTTGTTGAAATGACAAATTTGATATTTCTTGTTTGAAGTTGTTAATACTTGTTCCATTTTCATAGAGATCTGAATATTATTTATAATTATTATTGGCTTATACTTTTTATCTCTAAGAAAGATTGATTGATTTTGTTAAATAATCGAAAATCCAGAATGGATTTTACATTAATTTAAAGCAAAATAGCCTTTTCAGAAAACCTATAGACCTTAAGACTATTTTTTATTACATTTAAAATATTTATGTTATACGTGTAATAGGTTTATGTTTAAAATTTCGTAAACAATAATTATCAAACTAATTTACTATTTTATAAATATGAAAATAGACATCTCCTTAAAAATACTATTACTCTTTCTTTTATGATTCTTAACCATTTAAAAAGATATATATTATATATATATATATTTAGAAGATCCCAATTCTATGTAAACTCTCTTTTAGACATATACAATAAAGGATATCAAAATTTCACAATCTATACATTTTTGCTTGGTTCCTTTTTTATCCCATCACATTCTCTTGCATCCCTCTCTCGCCTCTCTCTTACACTCACGTGAAAAAAATATAGCCTGAAGCTAATATACTTGGCAAAGATATAAATCAATATGTCATGGAAGTAGCAGCAACAGGAATAGTAGGAGGAGAAGAAGTAATAGCAACAACAGAAGCAGAAGTTGGAGGTGGAAAATAAAAAAAAAAAGACTAAGGGTTGGGTGTAGAGAAAGGCTGTCTTAAAGCTGGATATGTTGAATACTGCATGCGTAATGCTCCTAATATTAGTAAACGTTATCAATGTGTCATAAAAACACAGACATGGAGAATTCGTTTTCTGCGACATTTTCATACCCCAAGATTGTCCTGAGGGTTGGAGGGGTGGGGGAGGTGAATATGTGGGAGAGGGGCTGGGCACAAGCCCCATAGTTTAAATTGATTTATGCTTGGTTGTTATAATCCTGCTTCAAGCTTACTCCACACACAGACACCCACACCTACAGGCAGAGGGACAGACAGACTCGGCTACCGCCATGTTGTCCCCTATGCCAACAAATGGCATATTAATCAAGGAATGAAATCCCGGCTATCTTTATATATATATATTACACAAACACCTGTGTATTGTTTTGAAGAATATTAATGAATTGGCAAAAAAAACTTTAGATTTATTGGTTATAATTAATGAATGGCCGGTTGGAAAATTGATGTCCAGTTTTTATGAATAAAAACAAATTCAATAGGACACTAAACTTAAATTAAAACATAAAGAATACTATCTTATTTATTGATTAATTAAAATTTATTTTAATTCATTGAATGTTGATAAAATTATATTCTTTTAGTTCACAAAAAAAAAATATAATGTAATATATTTACTAAAAACTACAATTAAAATGATTATTAATGTATTTGAAATTTCAAAGAGAGATACCATTAGTGTTATCAATAAATCATTCATCTAGAATTCATCACTGTTCAATTTATTTGTAACCAAAAGAATCCTTTTAGGGCATATAACGACATATGGTAGCTAGGAACGGATAAAAATCCACTTTCACTGTTATAAAGGATTTTTAAAAAATTAGTTTATAAAAAAAATTGCATATTATTAATATATTACAACTGAGATTATAGTAATATTCCATAATAGTAAAAGATAATATAATAGTAATAATAAGAAATATTCCAATGAATCATTCACTTCATAAATATTATTTTTTTTAATATTATAAAGAATTAGCTGGAGTGTCTCCACTCGACTATCTCGCAATTTGAATTGGATTAAATAACATAATATATTATATTTAAATTAAATTTAATTAATTATAAATTATAAATAATATATATTAAACCAGCGCATGTTTGGCTTTTTGTTGATGGCACCACGTCACGTGTTGGTGCGTGAGATTTGCAGTGTTAAAAAATTAATTCTGGTAATTTCAGCGAATCAATCAAGCTGAAATTCTATATATAGCAGTTTTATACAATTATCAAACATATATCTTTATTTTTACGGTCACTTTAGATGAAAAAATATCAAAACGTTGTAAGTAATGACCCTCTTCCGGTTGAGCTACATTTCTCAAAAGTTGATAGAAAACTACGAATTTTGAATAATGCTCATGTACCGAATTTCATCATTCTAGCTCAAACCGTTTTTGCGTATTTTCGTGATCGCAATACTATCTCTTACGAGATAGTAAAAATATAGATAATTATAGTTGATTGATGTAAAGTGGTTGTCTTGGTGATTAGATGATTGGAAATGGAATAAATTATTTGGAAAAATATTAACAGTAAAAAATAACTTCATAAATATAATAATAATAATTATTATTATTATTTAAATAAATAATTAATTAATAATTATGCTGTATCCTGTAATTGCATAAAATTAATAAAATACAAATTTTCTTCTTAAGGAATTAATGTCGGTATAAATGATAATATGAAGAGGTAGGAAAGTATACTTTTAGTACTTTTTAAATCAGGATATTTGTCTATTACCGTTCAATAATACTAAATAATGAATTTAACCTAACATGCTCGACTTTTTCTAGATAAACAGGTAGTTGTTAATTATACCTATGTAGTATATATGTAGTACCAAGAAATTAAGTGTAAGTTAAAAATATAATTTTGTACAGTAATATCCTAATTCTAAATATTTAACAGAAAAAATATCAAAAATGAGTTTAATAATATAATTAAAAGTGTATGTTTTCATCTTAAGAGAAATTTCAAATGTTTATATATTCAAAATAGTGTTGTTATTATTCTAATCTATTATAATATTATTTATATGAGTTATTTTCTTAATAAAAGCTTTAAGGAATTATTAATTTTATTAATTTCCGGTAGATTTACTTGTTTTTAATTGAGGTGGTTTTCACTTACGGCGATACGTTAACAGATAATTAAGCACTCTATTGAAATTAGTTAGAAGCGTGTGGATTGAACCAAAGCCGGTTTTAATTTCCGGCTTCTTGTCTCCACCTTGAAATTTTACTCCCATTTTATAATTTTGCATTCTCCTATTTCCTTTCAATCTACCCAATCTATATTCAGGTATGTTTTAAAACATCTTTACTATGTTGTTATTAAGAAGAATAAATTTATTATGCTTATCTGCTACTATTTTATTTTAAAATTTAATGAGTTTTATATTTTAATAGATATATTATATGATATAGATTAAAATCAGAGAACGATCTGATCGGTTAGGAGTTTTTTTTTTATTATATTTTTCTTTAAATTAAAAAAAAAAATAATCAAGACTTGGTTAGATACAAATATCCCAAATTTCCAACGAACAATCTAATGTATTCCATGTAAAAAAAAAATAAA
This sequence comes from Labia minor, assembly GCA_963082975.1. Classification (NCBI taxonomy): domain Eukaryota; kingdom Metazoa; phylum Arthropoda; class Insecta; order Dermaptera; family Spongiphoridae; genus Labia; species Labia minor. Next base: position 15,412,772 of record OY720346.1, read on the forward strand.
TAATTGAATTGAAGTTCATTGGAATTGCACTTTTATTCATTACAAGGTGGTTGGATTAATAAGATAGTTGGTTTTATTTAAGTGGAGTCAATTTAAAGATTAGAATACCGATTAAGGGGGAAAGCTTTTCTTTCGTCTTGATAAATAATTAAAGAGAGAGACTCGGTGGTGTCGAGACTTCCAATGCATACCAAATAAAAGCCAATCTTGAAAATGAACTAATCCATTGGGAACATCTATTGCAAAAACGATTTCTTGTTAGTGGCTTACACTTGGGTACTTAAGGCCTTCTTGAGGTTCTCTTCATTCCTTTTACCTCTAACGGTTATTGAAATTCGCCTATCCACTTTTCGAGTATCCGGCTCATTTCCGGGGTGGAGAGCGAAAGATAGAATGAGAGAGGGGAGTGGGGACCTGGGATTTTGTCCGAGACTTAAGTGGCCAGACACGATTACTAGACTCGTTTGTCCTTGAGGCTCGTTTAAATAAATATACCACAACAAACCATGTGTTTTTAAGTGGGCAAACGTTCCTCGGGTGGGGGTTAAGTAAAGTTGGCGAGGTAAGTTGCAAAGGGGATGAAGGGGTAATTTACTACCCCGGAAAGTTGCCCAACCGTGGATGCATACATACGACAGAGCAAGTCGGCTCTCACTTGAAAATAAATCACGTCAAAGAGTGCAGAGGAGAAAGGACCTTCGCTGTTAGAAAAAAGTTTTTCATTTATAATTTCATATATTGACTCTGGGATCATGTTTTTACCGACCGACGATAGTAAGGGAGGTATTGTTTTCACACCAAATTTCACATGTGGAGATTTTTACATATCTCCACGAAACATACATTTTCTTAACAGAAAAAAGTGTTTTTAGCATCATGTCTGTCCGTCCGTCTGTCCGACCGTATGGATGTGTACAACTTGAACGGCTCAACGGATTTTGATGAAATTTGGTATATTTACTTAAAGCATCAATATGATAAATTGATCAACTTTTGGTGAAAATCCTGAAACCGGAAGTGGTAGTATTAGCGATCGACGATAGGAAGGGAAGAGTTATTTTCGCACCTAATTTCACATGAGGAGATTTTTTACATATCACCACGAATCATGCACTTTGTATTGGTTTTATCCTCGAGAAAATCATTTTTATTTGTTTTTTCCCAATTTAAAATTATATGGCATCATTCAGCCATTCATGACGTCACAGCCTAGTCTTACATATATATTATAAATAAAATAAAATTAAAAATGTTTATATTTATTATTTATGTATCCATATCTGTTTTTTATTACATTAATAGATATATTAAAATTATTTTAAATTGTTTCTGTAGCTGGAAATTAATTTACTTCAAACCGTCGGTCGGTCTTTATTAGTTTTTTCTTAATTTAAAATAATATGACGTCATCCAGCCATTCATGACGTCACAGCCTGGCCTTGCATATATATTATAAATAAAATAAAATTAAAAATATTTATGTTATATCCATATCTGTTTTTTATTACATAATAGATATCTTAAAATTAGTTGAAATTGTTTCTGTAGCTGGAAATTAATTTATTTCAAACCGTCGGTCGGTTCGGACCTGGCCACAGGTCAACTTATTTTATAATATTTCATAAATTAACCAAAATAAAATTTGAAATATATAAATATTATTTATTATTATTAATTTTAATTACAAATTTGTAAAATATTTTCAATAAAGTATCAGAAATGGAGATTTGTTATAAAAATTGATTCCCGGGTAAAGAATATTGCAGAAGAAATATTGAATTATATATACATACCAACATCGATTATATGACACCAACCCAGTAGTTAACAAACTCTTTTGCTCTACGCCCCCACCCCCCACTCATCTTTTCAGGAAAATATTACTCAGCACCCCCCTGGAAATAATTTTTTTAATATTAATTAAAAAGAAAGATGTAATTAGAATATAAATAAATAATAAATTTTCTATCTTTAGTAAAGAAAGATGTGAATTAGAAACAGTGATGATTGAAATTGTGAAACTATTTATTGAACTCACAATAAAAAGATAATACATATTTTGTATAATATAGCCCAAATGCTCCAGTAGCAATCATCGCCCAGTAGCAGCATGACACCTGGAGTGGGGGCGGTAGCGTCCACTTAGGGAATCAATTCACTAACCTATTCAATACATTTATTTTCAATTATTCACATGGATATCATAAAATCAGAATAATAATTTTAGAGATAAAGTATAATTAATTTATTATATATTTTATAAATAAATGTCCTTATAGATAGTAGCTGTATACTATACATGTATATATTTTAATAGCTAATACTTAAGGAATTTTAATGAAAAATATATTTGGTTTTAAAATGTTTTTACAGATATAACCGAAGTTATTACTATAAAAATGAGCTGTGGCCAGGCACAGAACCGACTGAAGATTTGAAATAAATTAATTTCCAAACAACATTATATATATATATATATATAAAATTTAAAAAAAAAAATATTTTTAAAACTTGAATTAAAATGACTAAATTATATTATCTTAGTTTTTATTTTTAGTTTAATTAATCAATTATTTATCACTACTATTTTTAAGTGAAATATTTTCTGACAATGAATATAAAATTAATACTTTGTAAACTACCACTTCCGGTTTCTCGATATACACCAAAAGTTGATGGATTTATGCTACTGATCCATTAAATAAATATATAAAATTTTATACAAATCCGTTAAGCCGTTCACAGGTCTATACGGGCATACAGACCGAGGTACGGACAGACATCATGCTAAAAATACTTTTTTTTTCTGTTAACAAAATGCATCATTCGTGGATAAATCTAAAAATCTCCACATGTGAAATTTGGTGTGAAAACAATACCTTCCCTTCCTATCGTCGGTCGGTAAAAATTTATACAAGCAAGTCTTGGATTAATATTTAAAGAATTCAAATAAAATAGATAACAAAATAACAAAAATTATTATTGTTATTGTTTAAAATATATTTTAAATATTCATCTTCATTTTTTAATATATTAATATTATTAATAAGATACAAGAAAAAGTATAAAAGAAATGATAGCAAGGTTGACAATCGCTGTTATGTGTGTTATCAGCATAATTGAATATTCTTCTCATCTCATTTCTCCTTTCACTTCTTTTTTTTCTTTTTCTTGATAACAAGGTGCAAAGAACGAAGAACTCACCACCGTGTTACTGTTCTTTTCCTCTCTACCATACCCCTTTCCAGTTGCTATATTTTTTTTTTTATTTTTTTTTTCTACTAAAGTAAACGAACCAAGTTTTCTTCAAAAGTACACATATATTTATATGTATATACCTATATAATGTTAAAAAAAAATTCAATGGTAAATATAAAAAAAAAAAACATTCTACAAATACAATAAAGCTTTTTACATATGATGTAGCGTTTTGTAAATGATTAAAAAAAATGCTGAAGGGTGAATCATTCTATACAATCAGAAAACAATGGAATACACAACTCTTCTCTATCCATCCCTCTCTCTCTCTCTCTCTCTTCTCACTGTAGTATGTACAGGATATCATTCCATTTATTAAAAATTTATTACGAATTTCTACTTTTGATAAATATCATATATCCAAAAGGGGATCAAAATTGCTGATTTTAGAAGGATGCACATCAAATGAAATTGTTTATTTATTAGATCCGCTAAAATTTTATTTATTATACTTTTTTAATATATTGCAAAATTTAATTGACAATTAATACAAATAAATTGATATAAATCTGCCAGAAATGTAATATTCATCTTTCAGTTAAGCTTTTATGAAATAGGCATCTTAGTAATATTTCAGTATTCCATGGATTGTTTATTAGTCATTAGTAACTTTACGCTCAACTTCTCTTGACTAATAATATCTAATACAGGTATATAACTTTATTAAATTTTATTAAACAATACAAAATAATTAAATTAAATCATTCTTTTTTTTTAAATATAATAGTCAACATGAGATTTATTAAACCAATATATTTTTATAAGCCTAGTAAAATTTATGACATTTATAATTAAAAGTAAAAAAATTGAATATTTTTTTATTTTATTTACATACTGAAATTAATTAAAATTTCAAAATAATTGTATAATATAATATTTTAGAATATTAAATATTATTATATCTTCTATATGTATACTCAATTAATGTTAAGTGATTTCCATATTATCATTTAAATAAATTGACCTGTGGCCAGGTCCGAACCGTCCGACGGTTTGAAGTAAATTAATTTCCAGCTACAGAAACAATTTCAAATAATTTTAATATATATATTAATGTAATAAAAAACATATCGATATAACATAAATATTTTTAATTTTATTTTATTTTTAATATATATATGTAAGACAAGGCTGTGACGTCATATAATTTTAAATCAAGAAAAAACTAATAAATATGATTTTTCTCGAGGATAAAACCAATACAAAGTGCATGATGATTCATGGTAATATATAAAAAAATCTCCTCATGTGAAATTTGGTGTGAAAATAATCCTTCCCTTACTAATACTACCACTTCAGGTTTCCGGATTTGCACCAATTCATCATACTGATGCATTAAGTAAATATACCCATTTTCATTAAAATCCATTGAGCCGTTCAAGCTGTACACATCTATACGGACGGACGGACAGACGGACAGACATGATGCTAAAAATACTTTTTTCTGTTAACAAAATGCATGATTCGTGGAGATATGTAAATATCTCCACATGTGAAATTTGGTGTGAAAACAATACCTCCCTTACTATCATCGGTCGGTAAAAATTGGGAAGAACTTAAAAATGTACATATAAATATATAAATAAATATGGAATATTCTATTTCTATAGTATTTTGTAAAAAAAAACTAAAAAAAAGTAATAATTTCTTCAAAATATAAATCGAAAAAATAATAGCAGTGAATGTTTTCGTTGGCTTCATTAATAAAACAGTCATGCACTTATCAAAGATTTATAATGAATCTAACTTTAGATGAGATTGATTTCCGATGTATGGATATATATAGCGTGGGAGGGTGGTACGCGAATAGGAGCAGAGGCAAGTTGTGAATTCCGTTGGTATGAGAGAGGGTGAGGGTGAGAGAGAGAAAGAGAAGGGGATTGGTTCACGAATCAAATGGAATAAAACTCTCCAACTTAGTTCCATTCATTGATTATACATGGAGGTAATGTGAGAAGTCAAAAGGGCGTTACGGACAGTTTTCGTTAAGAGCGGCTGTCGAGGACAGGAACAGAGAGCTGTGGAGCGCCAAGAGCCAAGCTTTATTGGCTGCAGACAACACAAACACAGTTGACAGTTTCTTCCTCCACCACACTTTCACCCCCAACCCTCCATTCACAAACCCCCATGCCTCTTTCACCAACCACCCAATAAGAAAATCATCCAGGAAAACATCGAAAGAGAGACAGAGACAGAGGGACTTTTAATCAAAGCAAAAAGATTTAAGAAGCCTATTCATTTTTTCCTCTTTAATTTTGATTTAAAAAAAAAATAATAATCTCCAATCAATTTTAAATTAGATTTAAAGTTTATAATGGATTAAGTTGGAACTTCTATATATCACAATTTTATAAAAAAAAATATTTGTAGATCGTTTTTAATTTTTAATGGTAAATTTCAATCCTTTTAAAAATAAGTAATCGTTTTAAAAACACTTTAAATAAATCTATCTCAAAAGTTTCTGAATAAAACAATCAATGCAATCAGTATATTTATAAAAGAAACCATTTAATTCAATTTTTAGAATATTTTATTCAAATGTTTAAAACCGTACATTTTACATTCATTTACCTTTGCATTTGTATAAACAATACAAATAAATTTTTTGTATATAATCTATGGCCTATAATCTGTAATTTTTATTGAAAAAATATAGAAAAATGAAAGATGAGTTTGTTAGTTATATACATTTATTGACACCGAGGACTCGACACATTTCGAATAGAAATGGTATTCCATTTCAAATTCACTTATCAATTACTAATCATATTTGGAATTTTTATTTCACAAACCTATATTGATTATTATTTATACATATATTCTATAATAATAATAATTGGATTCGAGAGTATTACTTTCTAAAGAAATTACAAAAGAATTAAAATAAGTTGACCTGTGGCCAGGTCCGAACCGACCGACGGTTTGAAGTAAATTAATTTCCAGCTACAGAAACAATTTCAAATAATTTTAATATATCTATTAATGTAATAAAAACAGATATGGATACATAAATAATAAATATAAACATTTTTAATTTTATTTTATTTATAATATATATGCAAAAGACCAGACTGTGACGTCATGAATGACTGGATGACGTCATATAATTTTAAATCAAGAAAAAACTAATAAAGATGATTTTTCTCGAGGATAAAACCAATACAAAGTGCATGATTCGTGGTGATATATAAAAAAATCTCCTCTTGTGAAATTTGGTGTGAAAATAAACCTTCCCTTCCTATCGTCGATCGGTAATTCTACCACTTCCGGTTTCCGGAATTGCACCAAAAGTTGATCAATTCATCCCACTGATACATTAAGTAAATATACCAAATTTCATCAAAATCGGTTGAGCCGTTCAGGCTGTACACATCTATACGGACGGGCGGACAGACATCATGCTAAAAATACTTGTCTGTTAAGAAAATGCATGATTCGTTGGGATATGTAAAAATCTCCACATGTGAAATTTGGTGTGAAAACAATACCTCCCTTACTATCGTTGGTCGGTAAAAATTATTATTAAGTAATAGGTTGACTTGATAAGATATGATAAAAAAATTGCCTTTTTTATTCTTTAAATAGTTTAAATCTGAAAATAATTTTGAAGGGCTTTTTTAATTAATTCAATAAAAAGGAAATAATCAAAAGATAAATTAATTAGAAAGAGAAACCGGAATAAATTACCCCATTGGAGTAAAAATGAAACTATCGAGCGTAATCAAATTTTATCTAGTAAACTAGAATATTTTTCCTATAATGGATAAATTAATCCATTATGGTAAAAAATTAGCTTTTTAAAGGAATTTAAAATTAATAAAAGTTAAAAGATATAAAACTTTAATAAAAGTTACAAATATTTTTAAAAAGCAGTCATTTAATAGTATAGAAATTTCGGTTTTAGTGAAAAAAAAAAATCCAAAAATTGTGATAAATCATTAATCAAAACATTATTTATGTTAAAGTTTATAATTTTTAAGTAAAATCCAATTAATGCAATAAGAAAGAAATAATATACATTTGCCTTGTACTTTCATAATGTAGAGTTAATAACGACCTACGCAAAAATATTTATAACTAAAATTAATCCTCTGCTAATGGTAGAAAGTAGATAATAATCAGTATTAAATGCGTATAAGGGTAGATTTTAAATTGATTTATGTTCATTATGAAAGATATAATTTCAAAAACAACCAAAAACTAATCTTTGAGGTGTGTTTTTTATGATATATTTTATGATTTAGTCAGATTTATATTTTGGGTTTTTTAGTTCTTATCACTCAATACACATTCTGAAAATTTTAGACACAGCCATCTATTGAATCATGGAAATAAAATTTATTATGGCGAAAATTTTAAATCCCACATGGAGAATATTTTGAGATTTTAAAATCTTGGGAATTTTATTGAATTGTTAAAATAGTTGCAAATTATTTCTATGATAATTTAAAATTATAATTCTTGTTTAAAATATATTAGTCAGCGCCAAGATAATAAGGGTTGATAAAAATAACTTTCACAAAATATTTATATATTGTTAACGGGTTTAATAGAAAGAAAGAAAACAAAAAGAAAAGATAAATTTACAAAATATTTCAGAACATGGAACATATAAACATAAATTTAAGGATTGGGTACCATGCCCTATATCATCAGGTCAATGGTTTCGCAACGACTGTCTTTCATAGAGAGCTAAGGGCTTGGTAAGATATTTTGTGGGAATCCCTTTTAGTTTGGGCGGGCTCCATCTGAGCAGCACCTCCTGGGAGCCAATATTTGTTCACCAGGTTTAAATATAATTACAAATAAAAAAAAAGGTCCACCCGTTACAATATTTAATTTACCTTATTCTTTTACTTATATTATTTATAAATTGGAGTGTCATTATAAATATATTTAAATTAATGTTATTTTTTTATTGTTATTAAAATTGTATTTGTTAAAATATTTAAATAATTTATAAAATAATTAGAAGAAAATATGATCAAATTATAGAAATGAAAATTTATAAATCATTATGACTAATTGATATATTTGAAACAACCTAGTTTCTTCTAAGTTTGAGAAAAATGAAAAATCAATCTTACAAATTCTTAAATTTATGAATTCTAAGAATCTATAGAATTTTGTATTGAAAATGTCGAAGATATTTAAAATATTCCAATGCATTAAAATTAGCTACCATCATCCTATGTGAGATTTTCACCCATCCACTTCGTATATCTAACAAACATTTCTGTTAAATTACTAAATAATTAAACATCTCCATGTTGAAATACATGGAATATTTATTATTTATCTTACAATGCTATATTAATATTTGTATGTTGTGGTGGTTAATTTGTTTTAGTAGCGGCGATTCCAAACCATTTCCTACCCTTCACCTGCAATCGTCCACAATCCTCCCTTTTAAGCGTCTATGACGAAGCCTGTCGGCCTAGGACTAAGGGCTTAAGGCAAAATTTAATTATTAAATTTAATTATAATGAACCGACCATTTTACTTGAAAATAATTATTGTTATAAATTAAATTTATTATTATATTATATATATATATATAGTAATTTAAACAAATAATTAGTATCAATATACTATATTGATATTATCAATAATTAATTTACATTTTAATAATATATGATTCATATTAACTAAACTAATGTCTAATTTTTCATTTTGTATTGTATTTTGTAATTTTATAACAATATTATCCATTACAAATGATTAAAGTGAAAAAAAGAAAGAAAAAAAAATAAGAACAATGTTAGTTAAGATTATCATTATTGTTATTAGTATATGAACTAGAGATAGACTAAGTTTTACTTTTTTTGTTAGTGTATGTGTTTGGAATCAAAAAGACATTAACCCAGTAAACCACTCTTGTCTTGGAGGCAACAACCCCTCAGGAGGTTCCCAATGTATCCATCCCAAAGACCCACCCCTCACGCGTCACGGCCTTTCAAAGTTAGAACAAACGGGTCACTTTTTTTTTTCTCTCCCTCTTTTATTTTTTTATCTCTTTAAGTTGTTCAGTAAGAAGGAAGAACAAGAATGAAATAAATAGAGAGAAAATTTTGTTCTATGGTTAAATATATATATATAATGTATATATATATAGTATATAAATAGGAATCATTACTTTCTATCTTCTTCAAGATTTATCTTTATAGGCTGCATTTGGGAGATGTTTCAAATGGTTTCTCATGCATGTTGTCTCAAAGCCGATTTGTTTTCAATTCACAAGAAAAACTTTTCAACATATTATTTCAAAAATCATTATAAAAACAGACATCTTTAAATTATCCCAGTATTCACAAGAATATGTGTGTGTGTGTGTGAACAATAATATATTTAATAAAGTTTATAAATATTTGATAGTAATTAGTCTAATTATAAATCTATCTCTGTGGCTCTACTGAACTCGAAAGTTCTTGGCCTCAGCAACCACACTTCTCCAAGTATCCCTATCCTAAGCCACAACCCTCCAATCCCTCCCCTCCCCCATCTCTCACACATTGTCCTACATTGTCCTATCGCGTCCTTTGTCTTCCAAGCCGACGATTTCCAATCGGTCTCCCCACCAAAATCTTTTTCCTCTTCCATTCTAACAACGTGTCCTGCCCATCGAAGCCTTCTCGACTATGTCTGCATAGAGGTCATGCAATTCCTCGTTATGCAATATCTGCCTTAATGAAAATAACTGATATAAAATTGATCGATTTGGCCTGAAGCCGCATTGATATTCTTCTAATATTTCCTCTGCATATTGTCGTAATTTTATTAAAATTATCTTATATGATGTCGTCAAAAGAGATATTCCTCTGTAGTTAATGCAGTTGGTTCTATTTCGCTTCTTAAAAAGTGGAAAAATAATTGCCTCCTTCCATTCTAATGGAATCTTTTCCTTGTGCCAGATCGAAAGATCTAATTTATGGATACACTCTACTAAAGGTTTTCCACTATATTTGATTTACTATAGCTAAAGCCATTTATAAGTTAATTTAGTGTTTTGTTGAATAATTAGAAATCTGATTCTAAGTTTTTGTTGTATTTAGAAGCAAGAAGTCTTTATTACTAATTATGCAAATTTAAAAATTAAAGTTTGTTTCTATTTTTTAAATAAAAGAAAATAAAAAAACCAAATCCGGAAGGTAGCACAAACAACTTGGAACTCTGCCGTGACTATATTTGATTTACTATAGCTAAAGCCATTTATAAGTTAATTTAGTGTTTTGTTGAATAATTAGAAATCTGATTCTAAGTTTTTGTTGTATTTAGAAGCAAGAAGTCTTTATTACTAATTATGCAAATTTAAAAATTAAAGTTTGTTTCTATTTTTTAAATAAAAGAAAATAAAAAAACCAAATCCGGAAGGTAGCACAAACAACTTGGAACTCTGCCGTGATCTGAAGCGGCCAACAGGGCGAGCAATTTGGAACCCGAAGATGATGGCGAGTCCTCGACGAATTCTTGAGCGGATGCCAGATGTTTTTGCGAGAATATGGTAAATATACCAGTGGATGATCTGAAGCCGTCAAAACTGATCATGCAAGCACGATTCTTCCCTCTCGAAAACCTAGGCACTTCTCGGCTAAGATTGGTAGCAAAGACGGCCGATGCAGAGTGTAGAAGCCCAGCCAATTCGAAAGCTATTTTCCGGGTGTGGAGTGTGTGGTGTAGAAATGTTTCTCACTTGGCGTCCTCTCATCGAGTCTCTTCCTCGCGCCGAGGGGCCACACGATCTCCCTACTCCAAGTTATGTTAACGTAGTCAATCAGTAATCATTATCCACATCACCTGATGCGGACATAAGTCGCTCACCGGTGTCGGGGAAAGTCGAGTTACCGCAATGCGGATAGAATTACGGGGAATTATTAAGTACTTTTTAGAATTCGAATTTATTTTCGTTTGTGACGCACTTTCTCTATTTAAATTTTATATCCTTATAAGGAAATAGTATGAGACTTGGGTCTATATTGGGCTCAGGTCTATAGTTTTACTACAATATAATAATAATAATATTGATCGAATAAATACTAAACAATATTTGTGCGACTTTATAGAATTTGTCACCATCTGTTCATGACTAATCAATGGAAATCAGAATTACCAATACTAAATCAAAATCATAAATTTTAGATTCAAAAGAGAATTCAGGAGAGAAATTCTCTATTCAAAATGAAATATCTCATTTAAATATTTCTTTTCATATATGAAAAATACGGTCCAGAAAAGAAAGAAAGAAGAAAATGTCTTTGCGTGGAATATAAGTAAATTGTTAAAGGGTTAAGCGAGTCATCGGGCTGGAATAGGAACAGTGGGGAAGAGGGGGCGCGAGATGATGGTAAGGGAGAAGAGCATTTGGACTAACGCTATTCTTTCAAGTACATCAGATGGCTTTTAGTGTCCTCTTCAAGAGGGACGTTTGCGACTTTGATGGCCCTCGATAGTTCTTTTTAGTGCAAAGTGTCATGGTGGTCATCTCCGGCTTTTATTTTTTCATCCCCCAACCAACCCTCTCATTTCTTCAACGCAACGCCAACCGGATAGGAACAAGTGCCAACAGCACATGGAATTAATTAATTTAACTGCATTGAGTAATTTAACTTTTTTAAGCAATTAAAAAGGAAAATTATTATTAATTTTTATTATTATGTACCAACATTTAATTTTAGTATTAATAGATTAAAAAATTCATTCATAAATTTTGAAAATGTATTATTATTACAATGATATATATAGGATTTCTTTATTTTAATATGAGCCATACTATTGGAAGTTCTTGATTGCAGTAATTATACTTCTACAACTGTCGATAGTATGAATATTTTTCATTCATTTGTGTTCCTCCCCGTCTCTCTTAATACTCTCACAGCGGTTTTTATTCTGAAAGGGTCCTTGAAAGAACAATGTCATATACGAGTGTATAGGAGATTGGGATTGGCGACTCTGGACTCTCATTTATTTCTCTATTGATCGCCAATCAATGCCCACGCATGACGCCATTAACAAATTAAATAATAGGACAAAAAGTGAGATATTAAAATTAAATTAAATATATATATAAAAGGGAATGTCTGTCTGTCTGTCTGTCTCGCCTAAACTCAAAAACTACACGTCCGATTGCGATGAAACTTTCAGGGATTGTTGTGGGCATACCAAGGAAGGTTTTAGTGTAGTTAAATCCAAAATTAATAAGTAATATTTTGGTAATATTTTCGTAAAAGTCTATGGTTACCACGGTTACATTGAAAAATTTACAATAAATAAATAAAAATAATTGGAAATCTTTATTTTGATAAATTTTATTAATATTTTAAATTTTTTTTAAACTGTCAAAAATAACATACCCATAATAACAGTTGTAATAAAAATAAAAATATAAATCACAATGTAAGTAAAATATTGAATCGTTTTATTTATATTGTTTCAATTATTGTTTGAATATTTATTAAATTTATATATAAATTTATTTACATATTTAAATGTATATTTAATAAATTTATTTGTTGATTCTTAATAATAATAATTCCAATTACTTTCTTCAAATTTTTTTTTTATTTAAAAGCATATTCAGCATTGAAATTGCCATTCAATATGCAGGTAATTGGAACTCCAACATGTAATATTAGCAAATATTCTGAATGGGAAAAATACTAAGATCATGTCATGTCCTATTAAATATTTTGAATTTTATTAATCAATCTAATATAATGAAAATAAATTAATACTAAGATCATGTCATGTCCTATTAAATATTTTGAATTTTCTTTTGAATCATACAATGGTAATGAAATAATGTAGCTAGACTCTATAATAAGAGAATATACTTATTCCGAAAACTGTTAATTAAAATGTAATAACTATTAACAATTAATAAAGTAGAAATAATTTTACAACAAATAAAAATGTAATAATTATTAACAAAAATAAATTTAATAAATTATTATTATTATTATTATTATTATTATTATTATTTGTAATAATTCCAATAAAAATAAATAAAAATAAAAAACAAAAAAAAGTGCAATTAAAACTAAAATTTCAATTATATTCATTTAATACATTATTATTATTATTATTATTATTATTATTAAGTGTTCAGTTATCACATACGTATATATGTATACAGACACAGATGCAAAAGCGAAGCTTTGCCGGGTCTGCTAGTATATTATATATTGTAATATTGCCTAAATTCTTAAATATTGACTATATATCATTAGAATGTTTGATTATTTTTATTATTATTGGATGTCTCTAAAAGTTTTTAAAATATTTTCTTCTTCTTTTTTTAATAAAACAGATTAATATAATACAATAAAACTTTAAATAAATTTTAGGAAACGAATCTCTCTTTTTAAAGTAATATATTTGTTTGCATTTTTTTTCTTCTCCCCACTTCTTATTTAAGGATTATGCAATGTTATTTATATTAGATGTGGGGTGGGATAAAAAAAAGACTTTTTGCCACTTTGGCAGTTACTTTACAACTTTTCCAATGAAGAAAATTAGAATTCAAGCAATCGTTCGTATCCTTCGTCTTCATCTCATCCTGCTATTTGTACTATTTCTTCTTTTTTTTTATTAACAAAGTTTCTTAATTTTCCAACTTTTTTCATCCGTTTAGTATTAGTTTCATTTTTAATTAATAAATATATGTTATAATACACAAGTTATTTAAATTATTGGTGTATTTCTTTTTTTATATTTGTATCTCACTCTTCCTCTTTCTCATTCTCTTTCCACCTCTCTCTCTCTCTTTCTTTTGAAATCATATTCACTAGATTATATATTTAATACCCTATATTTGTAAAGAGGGTAAAAGAAAAAACAATATTTGTTAAACGCATTGAACTAAATGGAAGATTTGATCCCGACCTCCCTTCCCGCTTGCGTCTCTAATGCCACCTAAAACTACTCATTCCGTTATATATGGACATAACGAAAACATCAAATATTTACTTATCTCTAAGCAGGCAGAACATTTCGAATAATAGATCCCCCCCTCCTTTCCGTATTCTATACTTATACCAAATGGTACAATGAAGATAAATAAATTAAATCATTCGGATAATAGAATCAAACACGAAAGAGGGTATAAAAAAAGGTTTTTTTCCTCATATATTTAATTAGTACTAACTATAAATAAAGATTAAACACCTTCTACTCATGAAATAATATAAAATAATATTTTATTTATTTTAAATGAATTAAATTTATCATTAAGGGATTATTTATAGATTAATATATTTTAACATTTTTATTTAGAATTTAAGCCAGTGATTCTCAACCACTGTGCCGCGAGATTTTCAAAATGTGCCGCCAAATTTTACAAATGTAAAGTTAAAATTAAGACAAAGTACTTATTTATTTTATATGTATGTAAAAAAAAGGTAAAATGTTTTTGCGATCAGACTCTTAAACATTTCCAACTTTTTTTTTCATTTTTCAATATGGTTCTAAAAAAAAGGTAAAAATTGGTATGATTATTACACTTATCATTTTCTTTGTGTGCCGCCAAATTTTAAACCGTTAAAAGTGTGCCGCGGTAAAAAAAAGTGTTGATTTAAGCGACTAATCCAAATTCTGTCAATATTTTATACCCCTGAATTGTAAAATAATTAATATGGTCTTTTATATAAAAAAATTATTAGGAGAGAGAGAGTAGTAGTAAATAGTAAATTATATGTATCCGCTTGATACATCTAATAACGGCTTGTAAGGCCTAAATAATTAAAAAAAAACTATTGTTCCTAAAAATCGAAAGTGGAATTAAATGGAATGGGATGAATCCTTAATATCTATTTAATTTTGCTCGAAGGGCTTAAAAAGAGGGATTAATAAAAATACGATAGATACCTCTTCACTTCTATCGCACCTTGAAAATTGGGTGGACTGTATAACAAGGTCTTTTTAAGATATTAAAGTAAGATCAAAGATCGCTAAATAAAAACTGTAATCAAATTTTAACTATATTTTAATAACAAATTTATTTAAATGTAAAAAGATTAATTATATTTAGAAGAATCTAAATATATATAACAACTTAAATCTAAAATATAATATAATTCAAAGGTGGTAATAAGTGCACTTATCTGTTTGACCACGAGGATTGGGAAAAGGAATTCGCGCCGTCTCGCGTGTCTTGGATGATCGCCCTGCTGCAGATAGGTTGCCAATTGATCCAGATATCAATTGGCTTTGGAAACCCTTCGAGTTTCTAACGGATTAACTGGACCCCAACGGATCCAAAGAAGCAGAAATCGTCCCCCTCAGGAATCAATGGGTTTCCCCTCTCGGAACAAACTCGGTAGCACAGGGCCGGCAGCTGAAGACTCTGTACCAGCGTCGACGATCCCAAATTGCACCGCGTTCAAGTTGTAAATTTGAACGGGCTAAATGCGATTGAAACCAACAGGCGGCGGCGGACGGGCCGAAAGACGGCAGGCAAAGAGGCAAGGGCGGCAAAACTACAAAAGGGGTCTTCAGAGCGTTCAGTCCCCTCTTTATATGGAGATATAAGGTTGGGGAATGTCACTCATTAAGGGTGGTAAGGGAGAGAGGTGGCCAAACTTATTAATTTATTAAAATAAAAATAAAATATTTAAAATTATAAATTAACTTAAAATTCTCGATATAAATTCCATAATTACTTAACACTAACATTTATATAATTACTTCTATTTAATTAATATATAAACACATAGACATAGTCATTAATTTGAATTTAGGTACCATGCGGAACCATTATATATAAGGCTATTTAAATTTTTTTTATGTAAAAATAAAATTTTATTTTTTGTTTGTTTTTAAATAAAATAATAAACAGTAAAATGTTTCAATAAATTTTTAGGATTTTCTCAAATTTAAAATTTGTAAAAATACTTTCGCCCTATGATTAAGACACTAAAGGGGAATGCTTATAATAATTTATAAATGATTATTATTTTGTTATATGTATATAATAAAAGATAAATATTATAATCAAGAGAGAATTTTCAAATATGAATATTGTCAATTAATAGCGGACAATGGGGTGTGAAATGATGTGCTCTGAAGACGGATATAGCCCATTTAGTTAAAGTTATCATCACTGCCCACCTCTCATCATTGTATATATAATGAAGATAAAGGGCTGTAAATTTAACTCTGGTTAAAATCTTAAATTCAAATGACATTAATGCAAGATGCAATATTCAAATGCTCTATTATATTTTAATATTATTATTGAGTGTTTTTTGAATCCTAGAAGAATCGAAACTGATATTTATTTAAATATATAAATAAAAGTCCCGGCTCGGTAATTAAGTTAAAAAAAATGATTCATTATTATTGGGTTTGGCTGGTAATATTAATACCAGAGACACCGAGCAAGAGCTTGCTCGACCCTTTAAAAATTATTGATATACAATTAGTTAATTATTTATTACAATTATTAAATGTTGCATCATTGCATCAATCTGATTAAAATGAATTGACCTGGGGTCCTCAATAATACAAACAAACAATTTTAGCTAGCATAATAAGATTAGATATTAAAAAATATAGAACATCTCTCTCTCTCCCTTTATTTAATATTTTAAAAAACGGAGTGTTCTAGACAAATTAAGAAATTTAAATGCCTTATGCAACATGGATGTGTAAATGAATTGGACTGGGAGAGGAGACATGTGATTATTGAAATTGGGGAAAAATCAACCGAAATGTAATTAAACAAAAAAATTCATGAATTATGCTACGGATACGACTTAAATATAATAGGAGATTCGGCAACTGCAATTAAAGATAGCGTAGGAAAATTAATCGAAGGAGGAAAAAAGGCGTGGTTAGAAATTTATAGTGCTAAGACATTATGCATTAAAGGGGCTTATCTCATCAAAACTATTATCAAAGATGATCAAATTTGAAATATATAAAACAATTAGACGAGAGTAGATTTAGAGTATTCGTGAGATTAGTATTGTTCGCAGCATTTATAGGCCAAAGGAAGATGAGGTCACAGGGGGATGGCGGAAATGACATAACGAGGAATAGTGTCCAGAGTTAAGGTTATAAAATCGAGAAGCCTGGGATGGGAAGGGGACGTGGCTGGAATTGGAGAAGCTAGAAATTGGGAAAAACCGATTGGGAAACATCCGGTGGAAGACCAAGGTCCAAGGTGGGTGGACAATGAAGGAAGGGATATGGGAGAGATGGGACAGGGTAGGATTTGGTTGTAGCTCAGGATAGGGACGCTTAGAGAAATGCTGCGGTTAAGAACTTTCGAAAACTGTAGAGACACAGAGTTAGATAAATATAACATATACAATAATAATATATAATTAATTTACTGATTAAATTAAAATATATTTTACAAGAAAACAAACACATGTCTTATCTACTTATACTGATTGAAACAAAATGGATGAAAACCTTTTACATACAGACTTTCAACCAAATACTATGTATCACTCGGGGGTACAGGGGGCGGAGCCCCCGTCTAGGTGTGAAGAGCGCCGAAGGCGCTCGGAGTAGCTAGTTTAATAAATAAATTGAGAAAAAATATAGAAATATCCACAGCTTAGTAGAATTTTACTATTATTGACAAATTCATACTGTTTACTCAAAACATTAAATTATTAAATTTTAACTGGAAATTATTCAATTGAAAGTTATCATAAAATACTTTTTAAATATGGTTTAATGATGAATAACCCAAGGACACCAAGTTTATATAAAGTTGTTTATATAAATTACGTGTCCTTTGTTCAGTAGTAAGGTCTTATCAACCTTTACCTTGATTGCCTAAGAGATGTTATTATATTTTATCAAGTAGAGAGATTTCCAATTTTCAATACCATTATATATATGTGTGTTTATTTAGTTTTACATGGAATTTTTTATTGTGAAAAATTAATTCCGAGTTGTTTAATGAGATTTTAATTATGATGTTTCGGTTCACATTTTGGTGCCATTTTCAAGAGAATTTGAAAAGGAAAATTTGGGATTTAGAGTCTGTGGGACAAAGAGACATATTTGGAATTATTGTATAAGTAATGTTAGATTTACATTGATTTGCAGCTTCAAAGAATCTCTGGCAATAACACTAAAAACCGTGGCCCGGCTCGTACCGAAACCTGAGGCATTAAATATTGTGTATATAGATATAAGTCATAATACCAAATAAATATTCATTCCTTATATATATTCATGTAATAAATAAACATTATATTAAAACTAATTTTTCCAGAGATATAGATTAAGTAAAAGAATATAAAAAAAGAAAACAATAATTTAAGTTTCTTCAATACATAGTAGTATATTGTAAATAGATTGGGTCTTGATATAGAGTCATACCCTTTATTTCTTTATCTTTTTATAGAAAGATAACTTGTATCAATATAAGAAATTTAATGTGAACAGAAAATATTTATTCTTGTATTTGAAATTAACTTATTTATTTATTTATTTTTGAATCTGTTCTTAAATTGACTTTTAGACGATTTTCATTCCCAATGATAGAATTTTTTCTGGAAATTGAAAAAAGAAAGAGAGAGAGAGAGAGAGGTAGAATATTAGATAATTCAGTCCATTCAAATATACAATATATATGCATTTGAAAATATTTGCCTGTTTGGCTTATTTTCAAGGATGCTTTGTTTCTTTTGGATATCGTCCAAAATCTCTATAGTTAAAAATAAACAGCAACATGATCTGTTACTTACGCCCCAGTCGATTCTCCAATAGAACATGCTTTTAGTCTGAATTAATCTTGACAGGATTAAATAAAAAACAAAAAAAAAAAGAGAAAGAAAATAGAAAAAATCATCCCTTGAAGTAGCATTGATTAGTTTTTCCATTTCAAATGTCAATCAGTTAAATTTATTTCATTATCCAATTACAAATAACATCGATATTTACAAATTCTGTAATGTTTGATGTTATTGTGTAAAAAATGAATTTTAGTAAAAATTATATATTCTTATTTCATGTCTGAGATTTGGCCTTGGGGTGAAAGAGAGAGGGCTTAAGTGAAATTAAATTAAATTTTTGTTATTCATATATATGTATCCCCATAATTTTTTTTATTTGAAATTTATAAAATATTTATTATAATATTTTTTTTATTCTCTTATTTTTTTATTTATTCAAATGAATAATCTATATATATATATACAATAAATGACAGTGAGATAGCTATTAGAAGAAGGCTTATGAAAAATCCCATTTGATATGTATTTAAATCACCTTTTTTCTCTAGCGCCCATGTGGTTCGGTTATTTCGATATGCAAAGGGAGCAGACAGCCCTTGAATCCTGGGACATTTGCAGGCTCATTCAAATATTTCCTCTGCATTGAGAGTGTGAGACCCAATGGCCTCCGGAGCTACCGCTTTTTTTCCGCCGTTACTTTTTTTCTTTTCAAATAAAGCCTTCAGTTGTCACGAAGGCTAAAGTGATCCCATCTCACCAGGCACACCCGTCCCGTCCCTCTTAACATTTCACTTGCTCCTTTTTTCCGTCCCTTTCGTTTTTCTTCTTCATCTTCTTACACTATTAATGCAACGTAGTCGGCAAGGAAACGTTAGCGGTTTGCTTTTTTACCCTTTTTCCCATTTTTTTAAATTTTTTCCCACTTTTTAATTTAAAAACATTTTTATTTTCTTTCAATTTGTTCTATTATTCTTTTGTTTATATCATTTTTCTATAAGTATCTTTTTGAGAGCGGAAATTAATAAAGATATATTATAATCTTAAAAGAACTAGAGGGTGATATTAAAGTTAGTAAGATCATATTCTATCAAAATATTAAAATAAGAATGAATAAGTTGACCTGTGGCCAGGTCCGAACCGACCGACGGTTTGAAGTAAATTAATTTCCAACTACAGAAACAATTTCAAATAATTTTAATATATCTATTAATGTAATAAAAAACAGATAGGCATACATAAATAATAAATATAAACATTTTTAATTTTATTTTATTTATAATATATATGCAAGACCAGGCTGTGACGTCATGAATGGCTGGATGACGTCATATAATTTTAAATGAAGAAAAAACTAATAAAGATGATTTTTCTCGAGGTTATAACCAATACAAAGTGCATGATTCGTGGTAATTTATAAAAAAATCTCCTCATGTGAAATCTGGTGTGAAAATAACCCTTCCCTTCCTATCGTCGATCGCTAATACTACCACTTCCGGTTTCCGGATTTGCACCAAAAGTTAATCAATTCGTCCCACTGATGCATTAAGTAAATATACCAAATTTCATCAAAATCCGTTCAGCCGTTCAGGCTGTACACATCTATACGGACAGACGGACGGACGGACGGACAGACATCATGCTAAAAATACTTTTTTCTGTTAAGAAAATGCATGATTCGTGGAGATATGTAAAAATCTCCACATGTGAAATTTGGTGTGAAAACAATACCTCCCTTACTATCGTCGGTCGGTAAAAATAGTATATGGGTGAAGACGCGCGGAGTATTGTATCGATTTAATTGCAGAGAAACGCAGAATTAGGATATGAATATGATTTAGGATTTATTTGGGACACTTTGATCTGGAATCCACTGTGAAGAGGAAACGTTGAAATTATAAGACGAAGGATATAAAAAATATATATTAACAAAAGAGAAATAATTCAAAAGAATAATAGTGAATTAAGTAAAGTTTGAAGATTTTTCGGATGGTTCTTCAACAATCTATACAGATAATCAATATGAAGGATATCAAGAACAATAATACGATTATGAATAGTAATAATCAATTAGGAGTGGTGGGCATCCAGTTAAGAAAACAGAAAGTCTAGTAATGAACCTTTTACAACCATTGTCGACATTTTAGTATATCACACATATATATCAATAATGTAATAATAATGTAATATATATTCAACGCAAGTGACCTGTAGTTTCGATCCTTCGCATTTATGAGACACACATACAAACAAATTGTAAGGTTGAATTCATATATAAAAATAACAAAAAATAAGTCTTGAAGAAGATCCTGATGCAGGACTTAAAAGAGTGTTCCATTTCTTCGGTTTTCTGCTGTGTGCACACTAAGTCTTAGTCAATTATATTAACAAATGAGACAATATCATTATAAAACAATAATAATCAAATATTCACAAATACTACAATGTTTAGTGTAGGTGAAACTTTTTACGACTACTTGATTAAATACAATATTATAATAATTTAACGATTTTTTGCTACTTTGAAAGAAACATATATTATAGAAATTGTTATTTAAATATTTAAAATTTATTAAATTCCTTTTTTGTCTGCGGCCCTCAAGAAATGTTGAGGCCGTCAAGGTATGTTGAATTTTCGTTTGCTCCTTTGATAAAAAAGATTGCTCACCCCTAGTCTGGAGCACTAATATGAATCTGAAAAATTCTCAATATTTTTCTAATGGTGTCGTTAAATTGATTCACTGAATTACTAGGGAACTATGGCTTTTGAGCTTTTTTTGAATATACAAGGTTTGTTCAAAATAAAAAGTGAATTTTGAATTAGCCCGTTGTTCGACTCCGACTTTATCTCATAAATTGTGTTTTCTTTAATTGATCTCTTCAGTTTTTGGAATAGGAAAAAATCTCAGGGAGCCAAATCTGGTGAGTACGGTGGTTGAGGCATGATTACGGTGTTGTTTTTGGCCAAAAAATCAGAAACAAGCAATGATGTGTGAACTGGTCCATTATTGGGGGTCAAAATCCATTGTTTTTTCACAATTCCGATCGTTTGAGCCGTATTTCTTAACGCAAACATTGCATAACTTCCTTATAGTATTCCTTATTAACAGTACGGCCTGTTGGCAAGAACTCATGATGCACCACGCCATTATAATCTAAGCAAAACATTCACACAATAAAAAACAATAAAAGCTATTTTATTGTTATTATAGTTGTATTGTATTTTATTGTTACTATGATTAGTGATTTCTTTGAAATATTTTATTATATTTATTTAATATATTAAAATGCAACTTGAACTAAAAATCAAATATTTATTTCTATTATAAATAAACTATTTTTCAGTCTACGTACTTATTTAGTTTGAAGATATCTTGTACAAGATTAATATCTTCTTATTCTATATAATAGCTCTTTTTAGAAGATTATCAAAGTTTATTGTCTTAAACGTTATTCATTATTTAGAATTTTTCTAATTACCACTTAATTTATTTTATCAATCAATTAATCATTTTTACAAATGGCCAATATTTTGAGTCAATCGATTAATAAAAAGTTATTTAAAATTTGTATACAAAATTCTACTTCTACAAATAGATAAAATTAGATAAAGTATGATAAAAATAAAGTAGTTTTTAAACTTGGTTCTCTTGATTTGTGACCTATAAGTCAGAACAAAAGTTATAATGATCAAAATTTGACATCAACTCAAAATGGTTCCTAGAATAGAAGAAACTTTTTGTTTTAAATTAAGACACACAAAAATTAACGATATCTATTAAATTTTATAGAATCTGTTTCTAATGAAAATACGCAGTTATAAAATAATAAAATTAGTAATAATGGACTTATGTATATAAAATATTTCGCATATTCTTTTTAGTTGTTTTTTATTTAGATTATAGCGTGTTTTTTTAAAATATTCCTTAAGATTTTTTTCGAATGTTTATTTTAATGATATTTCATTCAAATTTCATTTCTATAAAAGCTTCAAAACGAATAAAAGAGCAGAAGAGGCAGATTTCTCTTGAAATGTTTCGTTCTCTCCTAAAGGGAAACTATTCGTCCAGAAGTAACGTTAACGCTAACAGGGCCAATATTACCAGGTCATTTAATCCAAGTATAGAGAAGAGAAAGAGAAAGAGAGACTAATAAAACTTGGTTTGAAATTATTATAAACCAAATGCATGAGTTTCATGGGATGTAACCGACCTTTCTTAAAATTCACCCCCTTATCATTAACATCCACCCTTGTTTAATCATTTTATTGTCTCTTTTTTACAATCATCATAAGTATATATATTTATATATATATATATATTTATTTATTTATTTAAATTTTTTTGAATGAAAACTTTATTTTATGATTATTATTTGTAATGAATTTGACATTCAAAATTCTCCATCTACAAATTCTTTGATAAAATCCTCTTCATGTTACATTAATGTCTCCTATGCCTCCTTGGCAAGTAAAAGCCATTTCTCTCTTCCTCTCTCTTCTTCTTCCCTTTCTCTTTATACCTTACGAGGCCTGTTTTTTTTCTCTTTCGTAGGTTTGTAGGATTTGCTTGTCACCTGTTATGAGAAAAGTGATAAATAGAGAGGAAACCACGTCTGACAATAGATCATACGCAGGAATTATATAAATTTCCATAAAGATACAAACATTATTTTATCTATATACTAGTGTATATAAGAATATATTCCAAAGGACATCATATCCCTGCTGACGTCTCTTCTTTTTGAATAATGTTTTGAAATCATCCCTTGAAATATATTTTTTTCTTGTATTTAAAGATATAAAAGTAATTTGACCTTTACAGCAATATTTGTCTTTTATTTGTGTACCTTAATACTATAAATAATCTATCAATTAAAATAAAGTAAATATGAGGAGAATTAATATCATATTAAACTAAAAATCAGCATTAATTATTCTTTATGTTGCTCTGGATATAATTACTTTAAAAATATTTTTATTATTAAAAAATAAAAGCATTATTATTTTATTAAATATCTAAAAGTTTAGTGAAGGATTTTATATTCAAAGCAAATTTCTACTCGTATTTGTCATTTTCATTTGTTATTCCTTCTTATTTATTCTTCTGACTAATTTTTGTAATTACTTAATTGTTTGTTTGTTTTTTTATTATAAAATTATATTTTGTAATTTTCATTTTTCGAAATAATCAACGATATTAAAAGGCCAGCCATGGAGGAATCCTCTGGCATATTTCATTAACGCTTGCTTTCTCTCTCTCTCTTTCTCTTTCTCTCTTCCTCACTCTTTCTGTCTCTACTTTTTGTTCTCTTTTCATTATTGTCATCATCACCATAATCATCATTTTGATACTCTCCTGGGTATGCTGTGTAGATCCTTATTAAAAGCAATAAAATTGATGATGATTGTAACGTGAGAAAGAGAAAGCGACGGGCCTTAATTCAATTGCGGGTCGGATAAACTGTCGTCAGCCCTTCAGCCCTTTTGGGTATTGCGAGGGCCATTCTCACGCATTTCCATAAACCAGTGTCATAACCTCCTTTGCTTCCAACCACCCTTTGCAGTCCATTCCTCCCTCTACCCTCTCTTCTCCAACCACCCTATCTAATCATCAAAGATAGTGGCTAAGTAAATTCCAAGGGAGTGGTCATCCAATTCAATTATATTAATTACCTTTTATTGAATAGATCTATAAAATTAACAGCCAATGATTAAGATTTTTTTCACTCTCCTAATTAACTTATTATCATTCATTTTTTAACATATAACATATTAATTATTTAAGAGAAAATATTAATAAAAAATAAAATTACCATATATATATATATATATATAAAACACACATTAAATGTTTAATATTTTTGAAATTAACCATATTTATAAATTATAATTGTATCTGTATGAAAAATATATTTATTTAAATCTATATTTATATTTAATATAGTAGTAAAATAGAGCTTCTATTTGGAAACGCTTTGGGTGATTATTCCGGCCAAGTAAATAAGAAACTAAACAAACTCTAGTGACATTTGACTAAAACACATAGGGGCTTTGTATTTTATTTTATTTATTTATTCATTTATTTTATTTATTTTTTTTCATCTTATTTATTTGTTCGCTTAAAATAACATTGAATGTTGAGTTGGATTGGGTGAATAAAATAAATAAACTTAAGGGTAGTGAAAAGAAAAGAGATAGATAGGAAAAGAGAGAAAGAAAGAAGAAAAAAGATAGATAAAGGAAAATTTTGAAATCGATCAAGGTTACTGAATGTACTATAGGTGAGTTTTGAAGTAAATATGTTAAACAACTTAACAGTATTTAATTTAAATAAAATAATATATATATATATATATATATATACGAAGTCTGTCCGGAAAGTATCGGGCCTACCTTTATATCTCCGCGCTGGCGTTATTCTGAATATTCGGGCGGGTGGTATCCTTCGAAGTAATCCCCACTTAATTGAATAACACGGTTCCAGCGATGTTTCCACTTCTCGAAACAATCCTGGAACTCGCTTTTAGGGATGGTCTTGAGTACGCTCGTCGTTTTGTCATTGAATCGCTGTCCTTTGCGTGGTTTTTTGAGTTTTGGAAACAGCCAAAACTCACAAGGGGCAATGTTGGGACTTTACGGAGGTTGTCGAAGCATTGTGTTTCCAAAACTCAATTATTTGTTATTCAATCAAGTGGGGATTACTTTAAAGGATACCACCCGCCCGATAATCCAGAATAACTCCAGCGCGGAGATAAAGAGTGTTTCTTTTAGAGGTATAGAACTTTAAATTTCAATAAAACAACGATGGATTATTCGATTGACATGAATTTTATTTATAATCTTGTGGCATTACATTTTATATATGATTTCTGGCATATGACAGCCACGGCTTGCTCGGATGTAGTCCAATCTGGACGTCCAATTTTCGATAACTTTTTCCAACATATCTGCACGGCGAATGTTGTCTTCCAAATGGTCAAGCGTTTGTGGCTTATCCGCATAGACCAATGACCTTACATAGCCCCACAGAAAGTAGTCTAGCGGTGTTAAATCACAAGATCTTGGAGACCAATTCACAGGTCCAAATCGTGAAATTAGGTGGTCACCAAACGTGTCTTTCAATAAATCGATTGTGGCTCGAGCTCTGGGACATGTTGCGCCGTCTTGTTGGAACCACAGCTCCTGGATATCATTGTTGTTCAATTCAGGAATGAAAAAGCTTGTAATCAAGGCTCTATACCGATCTCAATTGACTATTCGGGTCTTCCTCTATGCTACGCTCTACAGTAGCAATAGCTTCTTCTGTACGCACCGTTCGGCGTCTCTGGGGATGCGAGTTATCAATAAGAGTAAACGTGGTGCGAAAACGTTCCATGGTTAATCGAATTAACTGCTTTGATGGACGATTTTGTCGACGATAAAATAGACGTAGTGCACGATACGTATTTCGCACAGAACCATTATTTTCGAAATAAAATTGCACTATTTGCAAGCGTTGTTCAGGCGTGAGTCTATTCATGATGAATTGCCAAACCAAACTGAGAATAAATCACTTGACAGCTGTTAAATCGGTCGTCAACTTGAACAGTAATGCCAACTTAAAGTTCTATACCTCGAAAAAAAACACCCTTTATAAAGGTAGGCCCGATACTTTCCGGACAGACCTCGTATGACGTATATACAAATATAAGTATATAATAGATATACATAATGAAAATATATTTTTAAATAAATATTAAATGTTAGTTTTTTATAATAAAATTATTGTTATTATTTGAAAATGAATAAAAAAATCTCGAACATAAAAACAAAAACAAATTTAAAAAAAAGAAAAAATAGTGATTATATATATATATACCTATATATAATCTTATAAATAAAAGAGGTAAAATATGTATCGTTTTTTTGAACTTTGAACTTCAAAAGAGTTCAAAGAGAAAAGAGATTGACTGTTGTTTATCCTGTATGCAGACCTCTTATAATTTATATTTCATTTAATCCGGATTAGCTTTTTGTTATTGAGAAATATATATCTGACCTTTTTATGATATTATTGTAACATTAGTAATGGTCCCTATAACATTTACCATTGGAGTTTCATAAAGCAATTAGAAAGAATAAAAGCAAAATATCTTTTGTTTACAAAAATCTCAAAACAACATATTATTGGAGTATTTATATATATAAACATTGATATATTATAATTCGTTAATGATATATTTGAGATATTTGTACTATTCATTGGAATATATATGTTTTAATTTTATTGCTAATTATTTTTTAAGCGTAAGAAAAATAATTTTACTCTCTCCTGGGAATTAAATTCATATTCCATTAAGAGAATTTTATTCATTAAAAGTATTTTGGGTGACTAAACATGCGGCTAATAAAAATTAATTATATTTGTATAATATATATATATATTGCTATTTAAGGAATATTGGTTAAATAAATAAATTCATACATATGTTAAAGGAAAGTTAATCACTTTGAGGTTAGCAAAAAAGATCATTAAATCAGTAAATAGTAGCGACAATTATACGGCCAACATACCCAACCCAAAACCACGAATCCACCAAAACGTCTACATTATTAATAATAATTATATTGTGGGATGCGTTCGTTTATTTCTAAAATATAACAAATATAGTGAACCAATAAAAGTCTGAAAATTAATAATTTTAAATAAATCAGAAAAAAAATCATTATTTTTTGATGAACTATAATTAATAAAAACAAAATTATTTTTTGCATATATTTATCATGGAATTGTTCGTATATACAAATATGAATTAATAACTGATTATTGGTATATAGTTTCAATCTTTTTTTTTTATTATCAGCATATTCTAGGATCTACTCTCAACCCATATGTTATCCTATCTTTATTTGCTAATTTGCTCATTTGGGAGTCAAATTATTTGTTCAATCGACTCTGGGAGGTGGAGGTTGAAAATAACTAATGGCTTAACATATTGATTATCTTAACAACAGATGTAATACTAGTATAATAAGAATTGAAGAAACTATTTATGTAATATATATTTTAATCTGATAATAGGAATAAAGACTTAAAATTTATATTTAATATTTAATATGAAAACAGTCCAAATTACCACTTTATACTATTTATAATTTTCTACTATAGAATTTATATATATTAATTATTTCTTTTTAATTTATTAATATTTCGATTGAATAAAAATGTATAAAAAGGCTTATATTCAATTTTGATAAGGTTTGGCTGAAAAGCGATAAAAGAGTAATACTTTTTAGAATTATTCTACTTATTTAAGGTAATGGGCCATGAATAATATCTCTCCTTTTTTTAACATTAGAAAATAAATCAATTTATTCAATACTAATATAAATTGAATATTTTAAAAATCATATTTTGAAATTTATCATTAAACGATATTTACAATATCTATTTTCAAGTTAATTGAGTATAATATATTTTATTTATTTATTTTGAATAATTTTATTATTATATTTAAAATTAAAGATAATTATACTTCAAAACTTAATTGACAAATTCAGTTTAATATTTCTCCGCTGGTTGCATAAACTCCAGGCGCCTCCATAATGCATGTTCATTCGTTAGAAGATGAATTTCCAAGAATTTTTCAAAATCTGTATTGCCATTTCTGTTGGTGTTTGTATTGGATTAGTGGCGTACCTAGAACTTTTGCCGCCCGGGGCGATCTCCAGTTTGCCGCCCTTTCTATTATAAGTCAATCAAATAGTGGTTTTTATAAATTAATACACATAAATAAATTATTAAGTTATTTAATCAATATTAACTAATACACAGAGAGTAAATTTTAAACCTAGCAGACCGCCTTCCGCCGGCCCTGCTTTTCAAAAGAAAAATCAATGATTTAAAAAAAATATTGGTATATCACTTCAAAGTAATCATATAAACTTTTCAAAAGAAATGACATTTATAAACTGATATCAACAAATTTTAGTTACGAAAAATTGCCGAACAAAATCGTAACGATGCGTTTACGAATTCAACGAATTTTAATGAATACAATAAAATAAAATTATTATCCTGTTCTTGGAATTAGAATTCAAAATTTACACTAAAATGCATTTATATACACCGAGCAATAATATTCGAAATCATATAGTTAATCATAATTTATATAAATCAAATAGTAAACTTATAATAATCATAATAATCATTTATTATTCAAGAAAGAAAAAAAATAAATATGAAATGAATAAGTTGCTTTTTACAACTATAACTAAATATAAAAAATGCCGCCCCAAGATAAGTGCCGCCCGGTGCGGACCGCACCCACCGCCCCCCCCCCCCCCTTAGATACGCGACTGTATTGGATAATTTTTTATTTTTATATAGAGGACACCCCCTATATTATCATGGATTCTACTTTTATTATTGTCTCTTTAAACTTCGTCCTACTACTAACAGTATCATTGATTAACCTTCATTCTTTATATTAATAAATACATATTTTAAATTTTTAACAAGTAGAATTTAATTAATATTTTTTAAAATATTAATTAATTTTAAATTGAGTAAAAGAAAATTTTAATTATTTTTTTAATTATTTTTTTGTTTTTTTTGTTTTGTTTTAGGTAAAATTCTTCAAATTCACGTATTTCATGTTTTCATTATTTACGTAAGTATAAAAAAGAATAGGCTAAATAAATTTTTAATTGTATATTATTGAATAAATTTAATATATCAATACCAAAAAAAAACTTTTTAATTAATTTTTATATTTCCTCCATTTTTAATTTCTCTTTACTTTTGTCCTATTAAAATATTCTAATAAAAAAATTATGCCTTTTTTTCCTTAGAAAACTTTAAAAAAGTAAAAAAAAACATTATTAAGCCTAAGAAATTGAGTAATTACTAAATTGGAGGTATTCCGTACAGTCATCAAGTATATCAAGTATTCCTATTAAAAATTTAGTTAGGATAGTTAAATAAAACGTTTATAAAATTAAAATTCACTTTTATTTGAAATTATTTCCCCTTTAAACAGATTAATTTTTTTTTTATTAAATAAATTAGAATTTTATATATTCTTTTTGATAACAAGGATCTAATTTGTGATTTAAAAATAGGTTTAATAATTTAACATAATATATTTATTTAGCAACCTTCCATTTTGCTAAGAATTGACTTCTCATTTAGTTAAAATTTCAACAAAAAAAAATAGAAGATTTAGAAATTGAATAGCTTGAGCATTAACGAAGAAAAATGAAAAGTGTTTAAAGTAAGAAGAATAAGATGACAAAAAAAAAAAACAAAAAAAATAAAGAAACGGAACAAATGGAGTGAAATTTTTGGTATAATAAGTAAATGAGGCAAGTAGGCGCCGTCCGTCGGGGGCCTCTAATTGCGTCCGCTGCCCACCCATTCTCATTAACACCAACAGGCGATATGGACATGAAGGCATTTAGATAGATGACCTTTTTGGGTTCAAACGACCAGAGTCAAAAAGACAATATCAAAGATAAGAACGATTATTTTAAGTGGCCAATCATTTAGATGTTTTTTTTTATTATTTTTTCTAGTTTTTTCTTTCTTTTAACCGAAAAGGAAACTGATGAGTCACAGAGTCATTCATTCATTTGAGAAGACAAAGAAGGCATCCCAGTGAGGATGATGATGAAAAAGACATTGTCTTCTGCACGAGCAGCGAAGGAAAATAATTGTTCTGCTGGTGATTTTTAACCTATTGAACGAAATCAGTCAATGGACAGGACTCAGCTTTCTGAGTTACACCTCATTCAATTTAAATCTAGTAAATTAAATACCTATTGATATTTGTAAATATTATATATATTGATGTTGTGTATATTCTATTGTTGGATTTGAATTTTTTGTGGAAAATTTTAAATTATCAAAAACAAATGTAAATTTTTACTAATATACATAAATAAATTTCTAGATTTATTATATAGTATATATTTTTATAATATAATATTATATTATAGATACGATGATAATTCTTATCAAATCTTACACGACAATCTCGGATCAAAGCTCAGTAATAATAATATATTATAATAGATTCAATTTTATATTATATTAATATATATTTAAGTAAATTTCTTAAATTAGAAATCAATTGTGCCATATGAATATTATAATATTTAAGCGGTGCTTTCGACTAATGAAGTTTTAAGTCAACAAAGATATACATAAATAAACCCGTTTTTTTATTAACCCTCGTCATGCCCATTTGAGTCAGTGTGCTGATTTATTTGAGAATTAATTACATTATATATATAATAATTAAATATTAATTTATAATCTTTGTGAGTTTAATTCTTTATATTCTTCTAAATAATTTGTATTTAATATCTTGAAATGAATTTAAATTTGATACTAAATTAAAAGATAATATTTAAATTAAAATGGATTATAAAATCAAAATAAATGAAACACTCTTGATATTTAAATTCAAATTTAAATAATTGTAACTCGATCTTATTAAATCAAAAATATCCTTAAAATTTACACTCTATCGCTTGACAGGGATACTTTATCCTTATTTCTATAGATTTTTATAATAATAATGGATAGTGCTTTAATGGCTTTAGTTAATGCTGCCCATAGCCAGCGTTTTGTAGCTAGAGAACTAAATTAGGAAAAAAAAAATTTTCTGCATTTTTTCCTTTTTCCTTTAAGCAGCTCTTTTTTGAATGACGAAATTGAATCTTCAAAACGTTGTAAAACAATTTCAAATAATTTAAATGTATCTAATAATGCAATGCAATGCAACATAAATATTTTTAATTTTATTTTATTTATAATATAAGAATAGATATATATCTCACAGGCGTTGGCTGTGACGTCATTTGTCACGTCATATCTATTTAAATTAAAAATAAACTAATGAAGATGATTTTTCCCAGAGATGTGATCAATAAAACTCGATTTTCTTTATAACTACCGTCTCTGGTGTGAATTTCAAAAATATCGATCGAGCGGTTTCTGAGAACCCATTTACATATATATATATATATATGTATATATACAATTTCAGCTAGCAAAATAAGATTAATTTAGATAGATAGATAGATTAGATTAGATAGATAGATAATTAAAACTAAATGCGCCCAACGTTTTTCATTCATTTAAATTTATCAGTTAGAATATAAAATACTTTACATTGATTTTGTACCATTTATAAAATGTTTCATTTTCATTTTCAAATTTAGGTTTTTTCTTGATTAATTGCTTTATTTATTATCTCTTTCCCTTTCATTTGGCTTTAGCTTATTTCCAAACTTTGTCTAACAGGTAGATAATAATATCTTTAATGTGTAGGAATTGAGGCATTATAATATATATATAAATTCTTAGTATAAGTAAATTGAAAGCATTACAATTATGAAAATAATTCCGATCTACAGTGAGAATCTGGATGTAGCTGAAATGAGGGTTGGTGTTGGTTGTGGAGGCTAAACACGCCCGGGTGAACAATAAAACCGGCACCGCTTACACCGGATAATACTTAGTGAGTTTGCACAAGTTCGGTCTTAAGACTTGTTCTCTTTCCACCGACACCTCTATCACAACTCAACCCCATTCAGCCCTCCAGTCATCCACCTCTTTATTCTCTAAATTCAACATGGCTTCTCTGTCCTATCCGAAATTATCCTCACATAAACGTACACCATTGAAAGTCATTCCTTCTGTTTAGTTCGTCTATTGAAAATGGTTAGATGGAAAACAGATCCTAGAACTAATAGACGAAAACAAATAAACAAATTACAAATCTGTTCTACGAACCTTTAATACGATCATTAATTTTATTTTTTTTATTTAATTTTAAACTTATAGATAACAAATTGAGATTTAAACTTAAGTCAAAAAGTGACTTTCGAAATTATTTATGTTATATATATAAGTATATATATATAAAAATATATTTCTATATGGATATATTTATATACCTATATAAATAGAATATAATAATCTAATAAATAATTGCAATTTTTAATTTCCAAATAGGGTTAAATTTTTACCGACCGACGATAGTAAGGGAGGTATTGTTTTCATACCAAATTTCACATGTGGAGATTTTTACATATCTCCACGAATCATGCATTTTCTTAACAGAAAAAAGTATGTTTAGCATGATGTCTGTCCGTCTGTCCACTGTGTCCGTCCGTATCGATGTGTACAGCTTGAACGGCTCAACGGATTTTGATGAAATTTGGCATATTTACTTAATGCATCAGTATGATGAATTGATCAACTTTTGGTGCAAATCCGGAAACCGGAAGTGGTAGTATTAGCGATCGACGATAGGACACCAAATTTCACATGAGGAGATTTTTTACATATCACCAGGAATCATGCACTCTGTATTGGTTTTATTCTCGAGAAAAATCATCTTTATTAGTTTTTTCTTAATTTAAAATTATATGACGTCATCCAGCCATTCATGAGGTCACAGCCTGGTGTTACATATATATTATAAATAAAATAAAATTAAAAATATTTATGTTCTATGCCTATCTGTTTTTTATTGAATTAATAGATATATTAAAATTATTTGAAAATGTTTCTGTAGCTGGAAATTAATTTACTTCAAACCGTCGGTCGGTTCGGACCTGGCCACAGGTCAACTTATTAATATTTGATTATTTTTAATTTATATTATGTTTATTCTATACAACCATTATGAATAAACACTATAAAGTTAATAATGGAATACAAAAATTGGACCATAGAATCCTGATAACTGTCAACTCTTCAAATATTATATATTGATAGATAATAAAGAAAGATCATAAAAATAATTATACAATTAAATAAATACACTAATTTTACAAAGTTAATTCTATCGGGGACTATGGGACAGAGTTAACCCAGTCAAAATTTGGAAGTTTCTTGATAAAAAGTAGTGCCTCCTATCAAAAAAATCAAGGTAAAGGTTGATAGAATTGATCATAATAAACCTAATTTACCAACTTGATAGTCGCTGTCCTCGCATAGGATGTACAAAAGTCAGAGGTTATTTTTAGTTACATGTAGAGGGTTGTACCATGAATATCTAAGAATTCAAATTTCGATCTTGCAACACCTTATCATAAAACTTCATATAATCCATAAGAAAATTTTAGATTTTACTATAAATTGTTATAAATGTGAAAAAATTGACATTTTTATTAAAAGGACGGTAGAGCCGAAAAAAAATAAAAAAAAAGGTACTGTCCGGTTCAAAATAGTACACCCAATATATGAATACCAATTATTTGTCTTAGAAAATATTTATACATATATATATTTATATATTAAGATAATAAAATTCTTTTACTATTTTTTCTTTAGTGTTATTTATGAAATGGTCAAAATCCTAAAAATCTTATTTCCAAATGAAAAAATTGAAAATTGTTCAATATTGAGTTTAATCTTATTGTTTTCAGGGATTTAACTTTGGGGAGAAAGGGTAGAGGCTTGAGTTAAATTGAGTTAAATTGAATATATATATATATACCATAAATACCCTATTCTCATCAAAATTTGTATAATAGCTGAAATTTATAATTAATCATAGTTTATATATAATAAATGAATAAATAAAAAATATAGTGTAAGTATATAGATGGTCAAAAAATCTGAAATCTCTGTCCTTGTAGTATCTTTTTTAATAATACGTATAACATATAGTATAATATATTTTCTTTAACAATATAACATATGATATAATATAAATTTATTAGTTTAAGTTTATTGAAAATTAGCTTAATCTGATTATTGCAGTATGATTAAAAAATGTTCGTATGTACTGTTACCCTGTACGGAATTATTAGTTTGACTTCAATTTCACTGTAATAAATCAGTAGGAATATATCTCCATTTTGATTTATCTATTCAGGAAGGAAAAACAGTAGTAACGTTTGCTGATAATTTGCATTGGAATTTACCAATAATAATAATCAACGCTTTTCACATTCCTATTTTAATATCAAGTGTCATTATAACATTAACAACACGCCACTGCATTTCTCGATATAGAGGGACTACTGTTGGCCCACTCCTCTCACCCTACGATGGAATTTCATCATTCAAGTCAATTCATTAATTTCCATTTAATGAAATTATTAACAAATTTCAACCCGATGCATACTATAATAGATATCTAAATAAATAGTTTATTAAGTAAATTTCTCTCGTTGACGAATAAATAATTTAGTTTCACGTGGATTTCTAGAAATTTAGTTAATTTTAATGGAGATTGAATGGAGATTCTCTCCCTACATTATATACAATATATTTAAGTGAATATTTATGATATTCATTGAAATTTACGGGTTCAATTAAATGGATCAATAAATGTTTTACCAGGTACTTCAAATTCAAGCATGAGTCTACTTGGTATCTGTGAACAACAAATCATAATGAGCAAAGCCAATTTATATAAGAGTTATTTAATATAACGATTTAGTTTGGAAATTGTATATTTAATATTAATAGTTAGTTTACTAATTAATTATTCACTAATCTTTTGGATGAAATAAATTAATTCTCTATCTGGATTTTTATTAATCTTAAATGAATCGATTTTTTACTATAGTATTGCGATCACGAAAATTTTCGATGTCGAGATTTTGATGTTTTTATACGTTTTGAAGGTTCCTGAATCATTTTCACTAAGGTTGAGAAAAATGTCTGTCTGTCTCTCTCTCTCTCTTTGTGTGTGTGTGTGTGTGTCTGTGTGTATGTATGAATGTATGTATGTAACCCAGATTACCCAAAAACGGTTTGAGTTAGAATGATGAAATTTGGTACATGGGCATTATTCAAAATTCATAGTTTTCTATCAACTTTTGAGAAATGTAGCTCAACCGGAAGAGGGTCATTACCTACAACGTTTTGAATTTTTTTCTTCTAAAGTGACCGTAAAAATAAAGATATATGTTTGATAATTTTTCACATGATTAATAATTGTATAAAACTGCTATATATAGAATTTAAGCTTGATTGAATCGCTGAAAGTACCAGAATTAATTTTTTAACACTGCAAATCATACGCCAGTACGTGACCTGGTGCCATCAACAAAGAGCCAAACTCGCTCTGGTTTAATAAATATTATTTATTCATTTTAATCTATAATTTATAATTAATTAAATTTAAATTAAATATAATATATTATGTTATTTAATCCAATTCAAATTGCGAGATAGTCGAGAGGAGACACTCCAGATTTTTTTTGTTTGTTTTTTTTATAGATTTCGCTAACAGTAAACTCTCTAAAGAACAATCGGAATTCCGGTTTCTCCGAAATGAGTGTTAATTATTTATCTTACAATTAGTAAATATTTATAATAAGAGTCTTTGTCTCTCAGATTAATTTTAGTTAGGATATAATTGTATTTAATAATTATAATTAATTTAGATATATAATATTATTAAAAACCATATTCGAAATAAATGTTGGTTTTCCTTAGGAAGTACTCATCAGTTTTTAAACAATTAAAATTGATTAAGTCATTTCAATAGTCTACCTGATAGTTAATTATAATTATTATCTGTAATTAAATATTTGGAGCTCAACTAGAACAGAGGAAGTAGAAATCAAGGTGTGAAAATAAGAAATGAATA
The DNA here is from genome assembly GCA_963082975.1 of Labia minor. Lineage (NCBI taxonomy): Eukaryota > Metazoa > Arthropoda > Insecta > Dermaptera > Spongiphoridae > Labia > Labia minor. The sequence goes on from OY720346.1 coordinate 15,449,326, forward strand.
GTAGTTGTGATTAATAGATTTCTTCCTATAAAGAGTCAACTAATTTACTAGCAAGGAGATGCCACGTTATGCGAACTCTTGAATGAGCCATAGTGCATTCTAAAGAGCAGGTTTTGATTAGAAAAGGTGTCAGAGCTTTTGGGTGTATGGGTTTTGCAAATACTCTGTGGTAATGTGGGAGGTACTACCACTATTTGAAAAAGTTTTATTGGAAATGCAATTAAATACACTATTCAGGAAATGAACGTTTTAAAAACAATTAATATTGTAAGGTGAGTAACTTGGCGGCCGCCAAGCTTTGATTTCACTAATTTTTTTGAAAGACAACTTTGCGGGGCCCTAACTTTTTAGGACTCACAACTTGGCGGGGAACCTCTACCACGAAGTGGTTTTTTGTCAGATATAAATGATATTTAAGATGATATAAATAAAAAGAAAAAATATAACCTCCTTACTTAATCCTTCTTTCTTAATTAAAATATAGACAAGTACAGGTGTCAATATAATTTTAGAATATATATTATTATCAGTTGATCGAAACAGTCGATAAGCTATTGCTACTTTGAAAAATATAAAACTGAAGCCATATTCATATATATTTACTATATATAATATAGGATCAAATATTTTATCAAGTAATTTGAATATATTTTTCATCTTGAAATCAACATCAAGTTATTATAATTAATTTGTACTATTAAGAAACAAATTTTTGATGAGTAATTTTTCGAAAACCCATTGAACAATTGTAATAAATAATTTAAAAAATATAAAATTTTTAAAATTTATAATAATAAATTGTTTAAATTTGTTAAAGGATCGAGCGATAGCTCAGTGTTCCAGGTACTTTAATATAATATTATTAATAATTTAAATTTAAAAATTTTTTTACCCAAGGGATGTCCTTAAATATTTTGTTTGTCGAGAATACTAAACTGTATTGTCAATTATTAAATTTTAGTTACCTCTTTCATCTTATGATATCTTATTAATAATTATATTATATTTAATATTCTTGTATTTGGTGATAAAATATAAATTCGAATTATTTTATTCACTAAATTGTTATTCCTATTAAATTTCATGTTTTACATTCACATGTAAGATATACAATTTTTTTTTTCATTATCTTCTACTATTAAAACCTCATTTCTTTCTATTCTTTTTTATGTTATTATATGTGTATATCTATTTTATATTAAATTAGTGTCATGCAAAGAAATGCATATATATATATATATATATATATATATATATATATATATATATATATATATATATATAATATAGTATGTGTATACTCTTTCTTTTTCTCTAATTGCAAGCACAATTCCCAACTGTGCAGATAAACTCTACGGGTTCAATTTCAAACGAAGCTCTATTGTATCCCCAATGTGCGTGTCTCAATGCGATGTATAACATTCTCTCTCTTTCTCTCTCTCTCTCTCTCTATCTATCTATCTATCTATTTCTATATATATATATATATATATATATATATATATATATATAAAGAAAGAGGGAGAATGCTTACTTTAACTTGGTGCATTAAATCTCAAGTTTGCCTTGCAATGTGTCTCTTTTACAATGGAATAAATGTAAGTGGAAGTATTACAATACAAACTAGATGGCAATTTGTAAATTGTAAATATATCCATAGGTAAATTTAGATAGTATTTACAAGTTAAAAAATATTTCCAAAAAAAAAAAAAAAAATTCTTAAAGATGTTTAAGAGAAAATTATATTACGAATATTTTAAAAATATTTATATTCCGTTATATTTCTAATTTTCCCTTCACTTGATCAAATTTTTTTTTTTTTTATATAGGTGTAAATTATATACATAAATGCGCGATATGAAAAATGTTTTCATTTTCCATTAGAACGTGATTTTCATGGAAAATAATATGAAGTCATTGACTCAACATAAAACGAAATATTCAGAATAAATTATATAATTTTCAATTCTCTTAATTAAAAATATTAAAATAATATCAAAAAATTTACATACAATACTTTTTGTCTAGTGAAATTTATAATTTTGGATAACACTTTTTTTCTTATTTTTTACTTTCCCGCATACTTCGTATAAGGGAAGTATTGGAATCGTCAAAAATTTCGACTTCGAGATTTCGATAGATTTTGACGTTTTAGACCTCCCTGAGTCGGAAAATACCATTTTTCGAATTATGTCTGTGTGTGTGTATGTATGGATGTATGGATGTATGGATGTATGTAATGTTTGTTAAGAAAATTTACTCAGAAAGTAATCAAGCTAGGACTTCGAAATTTGGTACACCGATATTATTCACAGTTTGTACATTTCTATCAAAATTTCGTCAAAATCGGTTAACCGGAAGTGGTACTTTACCTACACTGGTTGCGTTTACCTTTCAAGTAAAGTACCAGTTTGCTTCGAAATATTTGCTTCATATTTTGTATATAGATTTAAAAATATGAAAAAAATTCAGATACCAAATTTCATCATGATCTGACTACCGGAAGTAACATTTTACCTTTACAAGTAGCGTTTACTTTTTTTAGTAAAGTTAAAGTTTACTTCCAGATATTTTACATTTAAAATATCAGTTAACCTGAAGTAGTACTTTATTCTATATATATATATATATATAAATGTTACCAAATATCAAATTTGACACCAATAAACTAATACGAATTGGCTCTTTATCAATACCAAGTTTACACATTTTAAATATTCATTCACAACTCTTTATACCTATTTATATGCGGGAAAGTCTAGGGGAGGACACTCCTGATTTTTTTTCTTATTTTTTTTTCTTTTTACCTTGTGATTTTTGTTATTTTATATAAAGACATTTCAATTTAAAAATTGAATTTATTAATAAAGGATCTAATTTGTTATTTGGCATTTATAATCTTTAAAAATAAATAGATATATATATATATATATTATAAATAACTAAAAAAACATTTCTATTTATTAAATTAGGATTATCCCTACCAAAAAAAACAAAAAACATTGAATTGCTCTCTCACTACTTTTATTTTAAAATATGTTTAACTTTTTATTTTCTTGAAAATATTCTCATCGTTTAGATTAGGTTCTATTAAACTTGTTTAAAAAATAAAAAAAATGAAATAATAATGATAGAAATAAAATTCATTGAAATGCAAATTATTTTGTCTGACTATCAATTGAAATAAAAAGCTGTCTGTTACTGAAACAATTCCAATTATATCTTTAATATATCCTATTTATAAAAATGATTCGGATGATTATTTCTAAGAATTGTCTTAAGTGGATGATGAAAAATTAAGGATGAATCCAATCCGATATATTTTATAATATATTAATAAAAAAAATGTTAAACGTTTTAAAATGCACATATATTATTTTTATTATTATTATATTTATTAATATTATTATTATTTTACTTAGGTTTTTATCAATATTAATTGTCTGTATTTTACCGTTAAATTCACATGTAAATATGTGACATTATTATCCTTTGTCTAGTTAATATTTGGTGTATTAATTTATTTTAATTTAGATGATAATAATACATAATAATATCATCGAATGTAATTAAAAGTGAATTTATTATGTGAACATATTGTTAATTATCTTTTAATACTATTTAAATTATTTACACTTTTAGAACATACTTAAATTTTAAACATATTTTGGGGACCACAACTCAACAATAAATTTTTGATTAGTAATTTTTCTGACAAATTATCAACTTAATTGATTTAAAGTGAATTAAAAACATTTTTTTTTTAATTCAAGAAAATTTTAAAATTGTATTCACAAAAATCTGATAGGAATTTATAAAAGGATTTTTATTTATTTTTGTTATTGTATTCAATGAAATTTTGATGGGTTATTCAATTTTCTCTATAAATATATTTTTTATTAAATATAATAAATTTAAAGATTACTTTTTTTAATTCAATAAAAAGTTATAAATGCTTTGAAACATTTGAATGATAGAAAGTAAAATCTTATCAATATTTTTTTTTGACCGGGAAGCAAATATAAGCTAAATAAATGGCTCTTACAATTTATTGAATGTTTTTCATTTAATAATATAAAAAGTTAATTGAGAATCAATGTTAAAGAATAAAACACTTTTTTTAATTACTAGGTAATTAAGTGAAATTTTTTTTGCACAATATATATAGTTATAAAGGATTTCTTATCAAATTGATCCATTGGACCTACTAGGAAATTATGGAATTGAGGTTATTATTACACTTTATTTAACTCACACTGTCCGTTTCTCCGCGGGTTGTTTGTTTGTTTGTTTGCGGCATTTTATAATCAATATTTCAACAACTTCCCGTCATTCAATCAACTTGAAATTTTGCATGTGCGCTTGCTCCTGCTAATAATACACGAATCAATTGAAAAATCCACTGAATTATTTATCTATTAGTGGTAATTAATTAACTAAACTTTCATATGCGGAATATGGAATAGTTCACTATTTCAATCATAGATGGCGATAGCAGTTCTAGAGGCGCTGAATACGACTAAAAAGTATAAAATAAATTTAAGTAAAAAGAAATCTTTTTAAAAAACACACTTTACTTAAAATTGCACTAAAAAGTAAAAAATAAAATCACTTTAAAGTGTGTGCGCTCAAATTATAATAAGACCGTAAAACATTTAACACCGTAAAACATTTGCTTCCATTTGGTGTTATTATAATTTGAGCGCACACACTTTAAAGTGATTTTATTTTTTACTTTTTAGTGCAATTTTAAGTAAAGTGTATTTTTTAAGAAGATTTCTTTTTACTTAAATTTTTTTTCTATTAATAGAGATTGCTAAAGACTTATTTACAATATTTAGAGGATAAAGTTAGAATTATAAAATATAATATCTTAATACAATATTCATAACCAAATACATTCGATTGAACGATCACGAAAATATAATTGTGAATTAATCTTACAAGTTAAGAAAGTTAGAAAAGATTTTTGGAAATATGTTCACTAAGAAGAATATCCCAATAATATTACTACACATAGGTTTATTTTTGTTTTGGATTTATATAATTAGGTAAATCGGTATTTTCACAATTTAAAATGAACAAATACTATACTATGTTGTGTCTTGAATGAAACTGACCATACAATTTTTTTTTATCTCTGTCTGAATATTCATTTCATTACTTATAAGAATATTTGATTAGAGAGATGCAAATTTAATTATCCCATTCATATTCACAGGTAAGAATTTATAAATCTGTAATTTTCATTCTCAATGAATAAATATTATTAATAATTATTAATCTTATTTTAATTATTAATAATTGTTGATTTAATTATTAATAATTACTCACTCTTTCAAACATGATTTTTTTAATAATTATGTTTTTTTTTTTGTTGATTCAGGAAAATATAATATATTATAAGAATAAAGTAGATATTCCACACCTTCTTCAACTCTTTTTATAATTGGCCTCTGGCAAAAGTCGATCTTGATATGTTTTAAAAATAAACAGAACTTATGAACAAAAATGTTGGTCACTCTCCTTTCTTTATATTGAAAAAAACTGACAACATCTGTCCAAGTTTATGAAGCATTCACTCTACAATATTGGTAACACTACAAACATACCTTTGTCAATTCTACTATTATTATTAAATTGAAATTGATTTAATCATGAATAATAAAAAAAATCTTAAAATCAAAAGAATTTAAATGAATTATTCATTGTAATAATCATTTTAATTTTTTTTTAAAAAAATGGATTATTATATTTAATTTTTTAATACAATTTTTTTAAATTATAATTAAATGGAATAATTTGAAGGTGTTAAAACGAAATAAATGATGGAAATGTAAAAAAAAAAATATTATGGCTAATTAACTTATATAGATGAAAAAAAAAATCTGATAATTATTTCTAACTACTCCTGAAAAAATATTTCACTTTTAGCTATTTTAAAAATGAATTATTTTCGAATGTATGTACCTATTATAGAATATATCTATAGAAAGCTCGATGTAAATTAAATTAAATTATCTTTTACAAAACCAGCCAGCAAGCTTATAATTTCGGCAATGTTATTCAAAACTTTCACACATGCAAGGGTTGTGTTGCATTGGAGAGCCCAGGTGGAGAGAGAGGGTTGGGTGGGGTTATAGAATGAAGCAGAAGAACGTTTAAAGTGACACAGTGTCTAATGCAATCGCGGCCGGAGGCCCTTAATTCCATTGACATGCCTCTTTGGAACATTATTTAATTTGCTCGCACCTGGAGAACACGTCGTCGTCGTGTCTTTAAACGCCTCCAACGCAGCGATAAGCACAAATGCAAACACCCGACGGCTGCCTCCTTTGAATATCTCTCAATTTACAGGATCAACTTTGCAACGTGCCGGAGTTTAACTTTTATGAATCTATACCTTCATCTTTTAATTGAATTCCAACTGATATCTCTCGATGAGGGAGATATTCCCTTAAGAAATTAATTACTAGTATATTTCCAAATAGAAACTTAAAAAATTATAATTTATTTATAAGGCAATTATTTATAATTAATATTTATAAAGGATCATTTAATATTATAGTATTAGTCCTAAAGATATAAATTTATTAATATTTACAAAATCTTTCTTGAATTGGTAGAGACAAAAATATATTATTATTATTATTATATTCAATTAAATAATTAATTATTAATCTCAAATAAATTAAAGCCGAAAAATACCATTTAAGCATATAACAATTATCTAATTTGTTTTCATTTAAATATTATTCAATTTTATATAAAATATATGTTTTTTATAAGATTATAATATTAAAATTATTAATTATCTACTCTAGTACTTAAGATCAATATGTTATTTTCTTTATTTTATTTTATTATTATTATTTATTTATTTATTTTCTTTATATATTTAATGTTAAGTTTATTATTTATTTATACACATCGTGTAACTCAGGACATTTTAAAATGGAAGCTGTGTCTCCCTAAGGAGGTATAGTGATGGAAAAATGTTATCGCTTTAAGGGCACTGTAGTCTCGGGCAATCAACCGGTTGGGATTGTTGCAATTAGGGGGACACGATATCGAAAGTAAAGTATCGATTATTAGCATCGAGGTATCGAAAGGCTAAGTATCGATTCTTCGATAGTATCGGACTCCAAACTATCGATACTCCAAAGTATCAATACTTTGGTATCGTAATTTTTTTCCCGCCATTTTATAACTTGCCCCTAGGTGGGGGTCTTGGTGGGTTTTTTATATTTATTTTTATTTAGAAGGAATAATTGGAATGAAAAAAATTGCAGCTAGGAAATTTATACATATAGATAAAAAGAGTAATGTTTTATATGTAATATATTTGTTTAAAGAAAGATAAAAAAAAATTAAAACAAAAATTGCATCGAGCAGATTTATAGTCAACCCTGGTAAAATGCTTCCACATTTCACTCTTCGGCGGATATATGTTTTATATATTAATATTAAATAATAATTATTATATATTTATAATATATATATTTTATATATTAAGCTTGAACGGGCGAGTTTAGAACGAAAGGTCTCAACTCTCAATGAAATGACCAAATTGCCGAAATAGCGTCGGCTGTTTGGCTCAAAGATCAGGAGAAGAGAGAGGACATTCCGCTGTCTTCTTGTCTGTTCGAGTGGTGGCTGCTAGGTGCGCTGAGTACCATTCGATATATTTTCCGATACCAATGGTATAGATATCGATATTGTCCTAGTATCGGAGTATCGGAAGCAAAGTGTCGATACTTTTTTAGTGTCCCTAGTTCCAATAGCCCGCAAAAAGCGCCCTAATAGCGATTACAATTTTCCGTCTCTTTACAACAATTTTAAAAGAAGTATAATTGATGATGCAATATTAATAAATATGAATTAAATTCGTTTTAATTCTTTAAATCATTCTTTTTATATTATTTTTTAAATAAATTTTTAACATTCAAAAAGTATTTGAATTATTTTATTACATTGGAGAAATGACGCTATAATTATCTACCTATAGTATATATATATATTATGGAAAACCTAGTAGTAACATAAATTTATGAAAATCTCTGGTCTAACTTTTTATCTTCTTCATTATAATATAATTGTTATTATTGTTGATATTTTTTTTATAAATAATCCCCTGAAACACAGGAATGGTGAACCTATGGAACGAAAGGAAAGTTTGAAGAAATCCATAAAAAGTGATTTTATTATTCATAACGAGATTTTATATTATAAATTAAAAAATATAAGATAAATTTTAAACTAAAGGATATTTCTATTAACTTGAATTGCATTAAAAAGTACGAAATTAGATAATTATTTTGAAAAAAGAATAAGACGGTTTTGTATTAATGACTTTTTACAATAATATCTCATAATTAATTTCATATTTTTTATTTCAATCATGACCTATATCTCTCTCTCAATGTATATTATTTTCAATATTAATTTTAGTAGAAAAATAACATATAACCTGTGACTTGAAAAAAAGTTTTTTGTTCATTTCTTTTTTAGTCTATTTGGGTTCTATTAAAATAAAAAAATCTCTTAATTGCCTTATCATTTCATTTTTTTTTTGCTGATATGAATGAATGATAATAATTAATTTCTTCTTTCTTAAGTTCATGATTTTTTTTGTTTTTTTTTTTTTTTTGATAAGTTTAAAAACTTCATTTTATTAAATATTATAAGCTATAATAATAAAATGAGAATAAGACGATGAAAATGATGAAAAAAACTTTTAAATCAACTTATAATTTATACTTGAATAAATACAAGTCTAATTAAGATTAAGAAATTTTTATTTTTCCTTCGTATTGGTTGATAAGACTTTTTTCCTTACTCTTTTTTTAATAAAGAAACTTAATATCAACCCTTTCCTTATATCCACTCTCACTTCTATCCCATCCACTCCCCATTACTCTCTTTCGTTCAACTTTAAATAAAAATAACAAAAAATTATATTGTATCAATAACTTAATATAAAAAAAAATTTAGTGCCCAATTAATATTTTTTTCTAAAAAATAATAATATTATAATTTTATTTACAAATATATAAGTAATTTATTATAAATAATAATTACTTTGAATATATATTATTAAATGTTAAACATCTATAATTTATGATTAAAATAATTATTATAATTTAAATTTATTTTAAAAATAAAAATTGATTTCAATTTACAAATCCGAAAGATTTTTTATTATTTTTGAAAGCAATCATTTGAGTGTTGGTTCCTCGAATAAATTTTACATTCTTATTAATTTACACATCCAAAATCGTAGCCCACCTAGCAGTATTCTAATTTTTTTTTATTATAAAATTTATTTAAGTTTTTTTATTATACATTCATATGTTAATCGCTATTTATATGTTTTAGGTCACTTTGCAGGTGTGCAGAATAGGTATCCTTGAATATTTTAAATGGACTTATAGGGGGTTACCTGATGTGAGGAGATAAGGGGGATTCTTTCTCCTTTCTTGTTTCTTTTTTTAGCCCGTGCCTCTTATTCAATGGGCTTTAGTTGACTTTTTCAAGATGTTAAATCAACCGATGAACAAACATTCAATGAACGGAAAACAGAAAGAATATTGAGAAATCAGTGAACCCTTAACGCTAACACAAAAACATATATTCCTCAAAAACATTAAACATATTGAAAAGTGGATTTTTTCCTCTTCTCATTTAATTCCATCCACACAAGTAACAAACCACTGTAATAAAATAATTTTCAAAATGGATACGAATATTAATTTGTTATTATTGCTGAAAATCATATTATATAATTTGTTAATGAATTCGAAATTTAATCGCTTTTCATATTTAATAAATAAATTAAAAAGACAAGAGGTATATTTCTATAAATATAGTAAAATTAATTAAATTAGATTGATTTAAATTAAACTTAGTAATCAAGTTGAATCTATTATTATGCAGTAAAATAATTCATTTTCATCAAAATAATTTATAATCATTTCCATTACTTGAAAAAAAATTGTAAAAATTAATGTTTTCTATAAAAAAATAAAAAAATATTCATTATTAAAAATAAAATATAGATTTTTCTAGTATTTACTGTTTTTTTTATTATCATCATGTTATACCCTCCAAAAAAATCTTCATTAAAATCTTACATAACATAAAAAGAATAAAGGGGGGCGACACAAAAAGTTTGCGCACTTCTGATATACATGTTGAATCGTAGTCCATGGTTTTGTAGGGTGAGAGTAGATTCAGAATATTTGAAAATAGAATTCTTCATATCATTTGTTGTGCATTGGCAGAGTCCAGGAAATTCGATGCTTTCTAAATCTTAGAGACATAAATTTGAATTTGAGGTGTGGGAAACGTAGTGATAAGTTTTTTTTTGGAAATCAAGAACGCTGAAGAATGTGGATAAAAATTAGCTGGAGTGTCTCCACTCGACTATCTCGCAATTTGAATTGGATTAAATAACATAATATATTATATTTAAATTAAATTTAATTAATTATAAATTATAAATAATAAATAATAAATATTAAACCAGCGCATGTTTGGCTTTTTGTTGATGGCACAACGTCACGTGTTGGCGCGTGAGATTTGCAGTGTTAAAAAATTAATTCTGGTAATTTCAGCGAATCAATCAAGCTGAAATTCTATATATAGCAGTTTTATACAATTATTAATCATGTGAAAAATTATCAAACATATATCTTTATTTTTAAGGTCACTTTAGAGGAAAAAAAATCAAAACGTTGTAGGTAATGACCCTCTTCCGGTTGAGCTACATTTCTCAAAAGTTGATAGAAAACTATGAATTTTGAATAATGTCCATGTACCAAATTTCATCATTCTAGCTCAAACCGTTTTTGCGTAATCTTGCCTATATACATACACACACACATACACACACACACACATACACACATACACACACACACACACACACACACAGACATTTTTCTCAACCTTAGTGAAAATGATTCAGGAACCTTCAAAACGTATAAAAACATCAAAATCTCAACATCGAAAATTTTCGTGATCGCAATACTATCTCTGGCGAGATAGTAAAAATGGAATGTGAGGAAATTGGGAAAGAATAGTAATTGAATGGATGTAGATGAAGATAGGGATATTTGTAGGAATATGGTTGCTGCGATCAAAAACTTTCAAGTTTACAAGTTTGACAGCGATAGATATACAACGATTACAAATTAATTGAGCATTTTCTAAATATATAAAAGAAAAATATTAATATAAATCTTTGAAGTATATCACTTTAAAAGTATCATCAAAGCAATATAGAAATATAAGAAAGCTATGTTCGTTATTCAACGGAAATTATATCTACGTAATGGTCTTAATCTGTGTTGATTACCTTACTTAATGGTTTTCATTAAGAATTTCATCAGAACAAAATCTTTAGTTTTATTATATAAATTCACCCTATTTATTATACTGTGTTGGCCATTAAAAATTCACTTCAATGCATTTAATGTATTATTATTATTATTACCATTATTATATTTGAGTATATTTGTTGGATAGGCTGTTTGAGATGGTGCTTTGAGAGAGTAGAGTGGGTGAATCTTTAATGTCTTTGCTAAATGAAACATTTCCTAAAGGAGAAGAACATAAAAAAAAACTGCAATATTTGCATTAGAACTTTACGATCGGAAAATTAAACATTTATACATGAAATATTGAAGTATCGATTTTAAAAAGCGGAATATTTAAGTAGTTTTCAATTAATTTTATTGGGAAATAATTATAATGGAACAATAAGAAACAAATAAATATATAATAATATATGTTTAAGTAAAAATTTTTAAAAATAGATATTAAACATTTTTTTACCCAAAATAATATTTACTACTACTAATAAAGCGAAAGGTTGGCGAGTAAGGCTCGTTTCCTACTCACATGACTGGGATTGGTTTAGCTATTAAATTAATAATTTAAATTCATGTGTATAATTAAATAAAAATTATCATAAATTTTCAAAAATTAAAAGTTGAAAAACATTATTTAACTTTTGTTTAAAATAATATATTAAAAAGAAATAAAAATAATAAAAAAATATCCTTTAACAAATAAACTGGAGAATCTTTAAAATTATATAATGAAAATACATTATTGATTAATTATTCATTAAAGAATTTATTAGTAAAAAATATTCTCAAAAATTTCATTTATTCATTGGAAGTAATAAAATTCGATGTCATGATTGTATATTTATGTTCTTGAAAATACAAAAATAAAATACATTTTAATTATTAATATAAACAATCTTACCTTATTATGCTAGCTAAAATTGTTTGTATAGCCATGAGTTCTCAAAAACAGCTCTAATGATTTTTTTGAAATTCACACTAGATATAGTATTTATAAAGAAAAATTGAGTTTTATTGATCACATCTCAGGAAAAATACATTTTCATTAGTTTTTTCTTAATTTAAATTTATATATGGATGACGTCACAAATGACATCCATATTGAAATTTGACTCCCGCCTTTTTTTAAAGGATATTATATTAATATTTTTTTTATATTTAAAATATTTTAAAAGTTCCATTCATTTTAATCAGATTGATGCAACATTTAATAATTGTAATAAATAATTAAAGAATTGTATATCAATATTTTTTAAAGGGTCGAGTGGGAGCTCGGTGTCTCAAGTATTAATATTACCAGCCAAACCCAATAATAATGAATTTTTTTTTAACTTAATTATCGAGCCGAGGTTCGGGGTCCCGGTACTACATTTTTAAGATACCTATTTTTTAATCTTAATTATTTCTCAAATTTTTTTGCATTTTAAAAAAATCAACTTAAATTAATTATATTTTTTTTTTGTCTTAAAAATAATGAACGTTCTGAGAAATAAGGAAATTTTGTCAAATTATTAATAAAATTTTACCTATGATCTACCTTACAGTAAATGACATGTTTTTCTCTTTCTTATCTCTTTTATTTATCTTTATATCTTCATTATTTTAATAATACCTCTGTTTTCTTTTTTCATCTCCCTATTTGTTTTTTTGTTTTTGTTATGTTCATTTCTCATTCATTTCCTCTCATAAATAATGTGAATTGATTTTAATTAAACTTAAACTTCGTAGAATATCTAATAGAAGTCTTGTGAAACGAAAAGTCATTCAATTAAAAAATAAAAATTATTCATAGGACATATTTATTTTCTTCTTAAACATTAACTTCCTTTAATTTACTGAATATCACTGTCAAATTTTAATTATATTATAATTTTACATTATTTTTTAAAATTATTTTAACACCTATTAGTTAGTTTTAACAATTCTCATTTTCAATTTATTTAATTTTCTTAAAAAATATTTTTATCTATTTAACAATGAATTGGACCTAAATCAACTATCATTTCTAGTTAAATCATGATTAAACATATCTCTATAGAAGAGTGGGTTGGGGGAGCTAAAATGTGAAGCCCTTTAGTTGTTTCCTAAAATATATCTATAAAATTAGTGAAAATTATACTTATATAAAAATAATAATAATAATAATAATAATAATAATAATAAATACTTGTAAATTTTATAAATTTTAAGTATAAAAAAAGAAGGTAGTTTCGCGTATATAGTCCTCCTGGTCCGCCGTACTTGAGTTCGCGGGATCGCCAAGTTAAGAATTTAAGAATTAATAATTAATTTAAAATAAATCTAACAATAAGATGAGCATATCTTCCAAAATTCAATAAAATTCAAAAGAAACTATAAAAATTACAAGGTGTGTTAGAATAATATATATATATAATATAAGATATTATTTTCAGGTTATTTTCACATTGGATTGTGAGATTTGAGTCGACGATTCGGCGCCCATTTTGACGCCATTTTCATGAGAATTTATTTAGTAGATCCTAAATCATCCCTTCAAACCTAAATCTTAACATCGACTCTTTGTCACACAGACTAAGCCCCAGAATCCCAAAAAATTCCCTCCTATATAAATTCTTGAAAATGACTCCAAAATATGCGTCAAAACGTCGAGACCCAAATCTCACAATCAAACTTAAAAATATTTTTGCATAATAATAAAGACTTTCACGGAAACCTAAACAAACAATATACATATATACCTATAATTATATTATTTAAAGTCTTCATTAACCCTCTCTCCAAATTATAGACTATAAATGTTCACAATTAACTCCAAATTAACCTTAAACTTTATATATGTATATATATAAAAATAGATTCTATAATAAATTACTCAAATTATATAATGTTTATTATATGTCCTATTTTAAACAAATGAACTTATATAGTATAAGCTACAACTTTTTTTTGATAATTTATTTATTATGTACTCTTATAAAAAAATAAGAATAAAATAAAAGGAAAATCATGTAAAAGAGTGAGAGAAGATTTAATTTTTATCATTCGTTTGATGATTTCACTTTCCATTTAATGCCATCGACGTAATCGGTCAGCTGGACTGTACACTCAATCGCGAGTCCTTGTCCGAATTGGCTTCTTGTCTCTCCTACGCAGGTGTATGTCTGTCTTTCGATGTCGCCTACATACCCGTCCACAACTCGCCTACTCACCACTCACTCGATATCTACTAGGGAGAGTGTGAGTGTGTGGTGTAGGCACACTTGTCGGAATAACGGGTCGGTCAACTAACAACCAACAACTGACCAACAACACACGAAAAACTACTACTACCACTGACATAGATAATATGCCAATCCATTGATTGATTGAAGTAAAAAAAATGTGTCACATACATTATTTATAAAGAAAAAAAATATTACTCAAATCCTTTGATTTTAATTGATTTATGATTTAAAAAATCATTTTAAAGATAATTCAATAATATTTAGGAGGAGGCAGCTTAGCCGTGCGTATATAGTGGCAATTTTCTATACATGAAGTCGGCTTTCGATTTCAACTAAGAACAAATTTTTCTAATAAATTCAATTTAACATCAGCTGCCTCCCGCTCCAGGAACTGACAAGCCTGGTTCTATATAACCCTGCTTCAGCAGGATTACTTCAAAATAAGCAACCAGACGCAACAAGAAGAACACATACTCCAATTCACCCGTTCTGGAGGACCCGGATCTTCACGAACAAATAAAAATAAAAATAAAAATGAAGTTAACACCCAAGGAACATTCATATATGCTCACACTGAACATCAATACCCTTATTAAAAAACCGGAAAGTGCCATAATTTAATAATCGAACTCGATCGGCAGAAAATCCAGATAATTGCTCTTGAAGAAGTTCTGGCAAAACAAAGAAAAACATACAAAGGGATAGCATGTATAAATAAGGAGAAAGTGGGAGCTTTGCGTGATCCCAGATGGTCCAAACGCAAGTAATAATAATAAGTAATATTTGGATAAATTTTTATTGAAAATTGGAATATGAAATAAAAAAATTGTAAAGGTTTAATTGTTATTTAATATAATATACATAATATCATACATATAGTTATAAAATATAATAATTTATTTATCAAGAAAGTGGATTGAAAATGGATAAGTAAGTGTGTATGTCTATATAATGTAAATCTATTTAAATAATTGTTTAATTAGTTATTGTTTAGGCAGTGGACTGTATTTTAGGATTTGCTTTAAGATGTTAAAGAGGATTTTTTGTGGAAATTATTTTACTCATTTATTTGCAAGGTTGCTTTTGAGAAGGAAAACACGTTATCTTCTTCAATTGTAATATATAACTATAATTTTTTCTTCTCTCTTCGCTTCTAACACGACCTAGCAAGTGAAAGGGGAAAAAAAGAAAAAGAGGGGTTTTAATACTTTTGGACTATGCTCCAGGAGGCATGCGTAACCAAGATTTTACAGTAGTTGTATCCGTAAAAGCCAATATTTCTGAAATTTCTAAAGGCAAAATATTTAAAATATATTGCATTAATTTAGATAAAAGCACTGCTCAGCACAACTCTAAACGAGGTATAGAAAGAGGAGCTTTGATTAGAGCAACTTTAGATTTAGCTATTAACAAATGGGAATTACTAATCCTGCCATTGTGGTTGATTAAATAAACACAAGCAGAATATCCCACCTGAGAAGCATCTAAAAAGCCTACTAAAATTAATTTATTAGAACTATTTTTATTCAAAAGGTAACGAGGTATTTTTAAATTCGACAAAAGAGGTAATTGAGAAGCAAATAAAGTCCATTTTTGTGCTAAGTCGATAGGAACCTCTTCATCCCACGTGACTTTAATTTTCCAAAGTAATTGCACAATAATTTTTGCAGATAAAATCACTGAAGAAAGCCACCCTAAAGGTTCATAAAATTTAGCCATGCAAGATAAAATAGAACATTTATAAGGTAGTGGCGAAACTAAATATCTAAAAACATCATTATTAGGATCCAAGTGTAATTTTAATAATTTAATTGCAAACTAACTAAATCTTCTTTATCATCAACAGGTATCTTTTCTAAAATAGAAGGGATATTAGATGACCATTTTTTTAATTCAAAACCACCCAATTTTAACAAATTTATTAATTCTATTTGGAGTTGTTTTGCTTCAATAATAGAATCTGCAGTAGCTAAAATATTATATATATATATGTAAAATTAAGAATAGCCTTGGAAGCTAAAGGAAATTTGGCCCCTTCATTTTCCACTAATTGTAATAAAGTTCTTATGGCTAAGAACGGAGACGATCTTAACCCATAGGTAACGGTTTTTAATTCAAATTCTACTATTGGGCCACCAGGATAATTCTGCCAAAGAATATGTTGATAATTTAAATATTCAGGTTTTATTAAAATATTTCTATACATTTTACATATGTCCGCACAAATCACATACGAAAATTAATTAAAATATCAACAATATTTCTTTGTAATTTAGGACCCACCAATAAAACTTCATTTAAGGCTAATTTATTGTTTTGCAGAACCGTCAAAAATTACCCTAAATTTAGGATTAGAAATACAATGATGTGGGATAAAATAAGCATTAGTTACAGGTTTTGTTAGTCTTTCCATATGGCCTAAACACTCATACTCACGCATACAAGTATAATATTTTTCCTCTAAATTAGGATTTAAAGACAGGCGTTTATTTAAACCCTTTAATCCTCTAAAGACTACAGAATATGAATTTCCTAAATTACTAGGCAACATGGCCTCTTCAAATGGCAAAGGAACGAAAGAATGAGGAGCTATATTTTTTGCTGCAGAATCAAATGATATCTTTCCAGTTACCACCCATCCAAACAGACTAGAATGTAATGTAATGAATTGTAAGGTAATCTGCAACATAGTATTAGTGAATAATGAACTTGATAATCTTAATATTGCAATGCAATATACATTTTTCTGTAATCAATAAACCTGAATTTTCTACAAGCTGTGAACTTTGGGCTTCATTTTCTGTTTCTTTAAATGTGGAGTTAATCGCTTTGGCTTCTGAGTGGCACATATAACGAAGGGGGAAGAGAAAGATAAATATATAGGCACAAAAATATATACATATATACAATAGTTTACTAGGAGTGCTAATAATTCATATTCAATAAATTAACACGGTACTTTATAATAATTATTTATATTAAGCAAAGTTTAATTTCAATATTTTGTAAGAAATATAAATTTTATATATATAGTTATATATATATATTTATATTTCTATGAAGATAGTAAGATGAAATAAAAAAATAAAACTTGTATCTCAAATTGTCAAATTATATAAATTTAAATTATGAATAATTATTTATTTATAAATCTTCATTATTATGGGAATTAATTAATTATTAATAGTACTTGATAAAAAACTAATTGTTCACTTCACCCCTATTATTCAATTCCAAATAATAATTAAAAACTGAATATGTAATCTAATTCCATGATCGATATTTGATTAAATCGGTTTCTCGCTATCTATTAAGAGGATCCAACGTCTGTTCTGTTTAGTATATCAGGACACTTGATGTTTAATCGAATTCAATTACATGGCTCAATTAATTCACTCCCTTTGGTTAGGAATATGGAGAATTTACTCAGCAAATCCTAATCATGATCTATCTCTCGAGTTATAAACATATAAATAAATAAATATATATATATATATATATATATATATATATATGATAGGTAAATAGATATTTAACAAAATAAATGAAAAACTACGTATTAGTGTATCCGATCAAATATATATTATCCATTTTAATGGATTAAATATTTTTAAAATTATTATTTATTTTTTATTCATTTATATTTTTTGAATTTAAACATTTTGGAAATAGGATTCTTTGCAACATTTATGGGCCAAAGAAAGATGAGGTCACCGGGGAATGGTGAGACTGCATAATGTGAAATTGCATGATCTCTATGCATCTAGTGTCATAAAATTAAGAAGGTTGCTATGGGAAAGACACGTGGCAAGAATGGGAGATGAAAGACTGGTGAAGAATATATTTGTGGGAAGACCGATTAGGAAATGTTCAGTTGTAAGACCAAGGAGGCGATAGGCGGACAATGCAGGAAGGGAAATGAGGGAAAATAGGAATTGGATGGGTGTAGCTTAGGTTAGGGCCATTGGTGAAATGTAGTTCCTGCGGCCAAGAACTTTCGAGCTCCGTAGAGGCACCGAGATAGATTGATAGATTTAATTTAAAAAATAAAAAATAATTATTTAAATATATTATGTGATTTAAGTTATTTCATAAATATGCTTTACAAATTAGTAACTATATTTACTATTAATTTATGATAAATTATAAATTCAATTAATTTATAATTAAAGATGCAAGTCCGATACAGAATTGAGTTATTTTTAGATTGTTATTTTTTTTTAAAGTAAAAACATTAAACATTTAAATCTATTTAAATACTAATCTAAATTTAAAAACAAAAGAAAATAATTTTAAAAAAATATGAACTTTTATTTATACCCCATTAATTAATTCCTTAGAGATGGCTCGATTTATTTTACATTTTATTTCAATTTTCTTTTTTTTTTATTTTATTTTACTGGTTGGTACCGATTTTCATTTTATAATAAGGATAAAATAGTTATTTTAATTACTTAATTATTTTTTTAAAATATTCATTTGCACCGCCGGGGATCGTTTCTAGGAGGCCCTCACACGCTTTAACCGCCCAGGAAGCTGTCAGAATGTTCGGGTGGTAAACTCAATTAATATATCTAATATTAAATTAACTTTAATTTAAAGTTAACTCTAGCTTAGCAAATTTAGTTTCAAAAGTAGACCTACCTATATATTTATTTATATTTTTTTTATATTATTTTTTTAAATAATCCAAAGAGAGTAACTAGACTGGACCGCCTTCAGCGGTTGTTTTCAAAGTCATTTTTTAAACATAGATATTGAAAATATATTTATTTTTTTTTGTATTCGTATATAATTACTTAACTAGATAACTAACTATTTGTGAAGCTGTCATTTAGAAAATTAATACAGAGTATTTGATGCTCGTATTCTAATTAGATTTTCAAGAATGAAAGAAGGCCATTTTTGATAAATGGTTTATATATTTAAATTTCTTTCATTTATTAATCAGATCATCAAAATTATTAATTGGATTAATATACTTCTATGATTAAATATTTATTTGTTTATTGGAGTTAAGAAAATGTAATTTTTATTTTTTATATATTTTTTTATAAATCTTTGTTATTATAGAAATATAATATTAATTATAACAGAGAACACTGTTTATATTTATATTCGGTATTTGGGTAGATAAATCGTTGGATGTTGGCAATAGAACATGGCTGGGATAAAGAGAAGCGATGAATTTTCTCAAAACTTGGGAATAATTAGAAAATTTTTTAAGACTTTATTAAACAACTGTGTAGTGGACATTTCTTGAAATTCGAAAAAAACTCATATTTTCCCAAAAAACTATTCAATTTTCACAATCATAAGCTACAAAATTGGTAACACTAAATTGTGTCACTAACAGTGAGGTCATCATGATCTCTTCTATAGGACTATAGGGTACACAAACACTTAGTAATAAATTATATAATAATACCTATACTTTTTCCTCGTTTTCACCTATTAAATCCTATAATATATTTTTATATTTGAAATTAAAAATTACTATAAATAGATAAATATAATTTTGAAAAAGGTTTAATTTGAATAATTTCCAATACAACTCTGCAGTGATACATCTACATTAAATAGTAAGGGGAGAATATTATAATACAATCACGAAAGTCGTGAATAAAAAGAGAACGACAAAGCGTAGTTTATGAGTGGAAAAAACAAGATATAATTGAAGAAGAGAGCAGTGATTCTCAACATTTTTTTTTACCGCGGCACACTTTTAACAGTTTAAAATTTTGACGGCACATAAAGAAAAATATAAGTGTAAAAGTTATTTACTTACCTATAATAGACTGTGTAATATAGTTTATGATAAAAAATAGTCAGGGGTCTACAATCTTTTTCAATAATCGGGCACATTTCTGAAATAATATAACAGAGGTGGGCACACTTGGTGATACTTAGAGCCATATTGAAAGATCGAAAATGTTTAAGAGCCTGATCGCAAAAACATTTTACCTTTTTTTATATACATATAAAATAAATAAGTACTTTTTCTTAATTTGAACTTTAAATTTGTAAAATTTGGAGGCATATTTTGAAAATCTCGCGGCACAGTGGTTGAGAATCACTGCCCTAATGCATGACATATATATTATATTTTTTCCTATATACACATTGATTGAAAAAAATAAAATCTCACATTTCTTATAAATTTATTTTACTAAAGTTTTTATAATTTTTTTTTTATTTAAATTTTTAAAGTTATCTTTAAATTTCTTTTAAGTAAATCTAAAAAAAAAAATTGTGTCTTAAGATCTAAAACAAATAGATTTGAAAATTCGTTATACCTTGAGGGTAAAACTCTATAAATTAACCATCTCGCCCTAAGGTTAATATTTAAATTTTAGTTTAAGAATATAATCATTTTTAGTTCTATGTTTTGTAGATTGTTTTTGTTTATATTATTACAGAATCTTTTGTTTTGATAATATTATATAAGATAGAGAGCACGTGTCCAACAAGAGTTGAGCTGCAGATGGCTTAAGACAATATATGTTGGGGAAAACACCTGCTTTGTTATCTGAGAAAAATCTTCTTCACCTAAAAAGAAGATAAATATTTTTCAAATTAACATATTAACATTCAAAATCATATTATGATGTATTTTTAATAAATATTATTCATTCATAATACTACATTAATTATATATATATATATATATAATAAAATAGTATATTCATAGTAATGTATTCATTTTAGTTTATAATATTATATTTATAAAATTTTAATTTAATTATTATTTTTCCTATATTAATATAAGATTATAATTTACTTTAATTATTGAAATAGAAGAAATAAAAAGATTAAATTCTGTTATCATATTGCTTAAAAATAAATTTACTTTTGTTAGAAAGGACAGAGAAACTAGCACAATGATATCTAAGCCACCCTGAGCTTATTTTATATACCTTTGATAACTTCAGCTTCAGCACAAGGCTGGTTTTAGCGCGATCCGTGCTGCTATATGATTGGATGTTAAAACTGAGTATTGAATTTGTAATTAAATTATAATAAGATTTATTTGAGCATAGAAGGCAGGACATGATTTGGAGGATATGATATGATTATGAGTTAGAATGATGAATGATTTAAGAAGATTATAATATGAATTGAACCTATAAATTATAGTTGAAGAAGTGGTAATATCTTATATATAGCTTTATTATTCATCCTAACATCATTAAATATTTTATATAATACAACAAGTAATAATTAATCCTTTCAATCCACTTCTTATTTCAAGTTAATAAATATTTTCATTTTATTCTGTTATTATCTTAATAAATATAAATTTTAAAATTTATTTATTAATCTTTTTAAACTAGCATACATTTTTATTTATATCGTTGTTGTTAAAGTCTAATGCTTTAATGATTTTTTAAAAAAAAAAAATTATTTTCAAATTTAAAAAAAAAAATAAAATTGATTTAAATTTCCCTCATCATGAGAGCGCCGCTCTCCTTAAAAGTTTTAATGCTTTTGAAGTCGCTTCTCGACCATCTCTCTGTGCGCTTGACCAGAGGTTACTCCTTCCGACTTCTTTCCTATATTTGACTCGAACAATTTATTAAGTTCAATCAACTTATTTAATTCTTTAAAACTAATAATTATATTAATTTAATAGGTTTATTTCAAATTATCAATTGCAATTCTACATTTGTATCATTTTCAACTAATAATCTTATTAAAAGGATTATTTATATTTATATTTATAATTATATTTTATAATTATTTTCTTAAATTTATAATTTATTTTATTCGATAGTTTTATTTGAAACTATTGATCTGTTTAATTAAATTCATTCAATTTTTTAATCGTAAATTTTATTAAGTGAATTTTTTACTCTTTATAATATTAATTTTATTTCACAAAGCATTGAATTCTAAAATAAAAATCTTGTAACATCTTTTTATTATATTCAAATCTACTAAAATATTCATTTAAAAACTTGTAAAATTATTTATTTATTTAATTAAAAGATTACATTTATAACGTTTTTAATTCTCTTCTTTCATTTCTATTAATATACCTTTTCTGTTTTATCACAAGGCGCCCTTATACGATGGAGGTCTGAAAAGTTTCCGACCTGACCAAGAAAAACGATGTTTTTCAATTTTTTGTTTGTTTTATTTTTCAAAATTCAAGATAGCTGAGACCTGTACGATGTCAGCTGAACCATTTGAATATGGAAAGCTGTGTGCAACGTGGTTGCCGCATTTCCTAACGTTAGACCAAAAATTGCTTCGAAAAACCATTTCTAACGACAATTTGGCGGTGTAGGCGTAATCCAAACGAATTTTTGCGTCGATTCATAACTGTTGATGAGAGACTTAAATTAAATTAAATCAAATTTAATTAATTAAATAAATAATTTATTAATTAATTAAATTAATTAGAACACCGTTATGAGAAATGTATCAGTGTTGATGGAGATTATGTTGAAAAATAAAGCAAAAACAAAAATTGAAAAACATCGTTTTTCTTGGCCAGGTCGGAAACTTTTCAGACCACCCTCGTAGCAACTAGGTTTTGCAACAACGAAAGGATTAATTAACAACCTGATAATCTTTGGAACCTTGCTTCGCAGGCTGCCTTTTTGTAGCTTCTTTACTACGCATTGTGGTGCAGTTCTATTGATAATTTCATTAACTCATTTTGGCTTTACCAGTTGTTTTTTATTTGTATTTGCATTTGGCCTTGTCTCCAATAGTATTTCAATATTTATGTATTTTCTTCGCTGATATGACATTTACCTTTTAAGAAAAGTTTATCTGATAGAAAAATATCATATTTATCTTTACATAGTTCAAGTTGGGTAAAGATGGAGGTTGCCACATAAACCTGTACACCAAGATCTAATAAATTAAATCTAATATGTAGATGTGTCTAATATCTAAATGTAAATCTAATATATTCATCATTAAATTAAAGATTAAAAACATATTTTGAAGTAGAATTAATGTGTATACATACACATATAGGTATTTTCAGGGAATTTTAGTATTTAAGTAAATACTTTAATGATTAGTAAAACAGGTAAGAACATATAAGGGTGGAACAATTTTTATGGAAAGACAAGAGGACATGAGAAAAGCACCAGTGACGTAATTATTTAAGGATAATAACTAAAATCGAGAGTTTTTTCCCAATATTTTATAAGAGAAATACTTTTATTACATAGCAAATCAACACCGATTGTTTCAAAAGGAATAATAAATATTAGTAATAAGATTGTGAAGTAAGGAGTAAGGTATCTATTTATTAAATAACAAAAAAAAAACAATAAAAATCTCTAACTTTTGTACATCGTACGAAAGAACAGCGCCAAACAGACCAAAGGTGCTGTATGATCAGTAGAACGGATCCTCTCAATTTTTATCTTGATTTTCTTGTTCGGAGTTGCTACATTTTATTTCAAGTAACTTCCAAATTTTGATTCTGGAAGATGGATGGACCTCGTTCTCATTACTAGAAAGAAATTTCCTTTTCATACCTGGGACTGAAACCGGGACCACAAAGTTGAAAGAAAACATTGCGTGGCGTCTTATTAAACAATGTTTTAAATATAAATATAAATAATGATAGACGAGTCAAAAAATAAACTTTCAATTCTATAAATAAAACGAAAGAAAACATTTAATTTATAAGACATTTTCATTTAGGTTTTTTTTTTAAAAAAAAATATTAATTCTTTAAATGATAAATAAAAACTTTCCTTTCCTGGTATATATACGAGTAAATACTATTATAATACATCAACAAGTGTTTTCAAGACAGGTGGATTGGAATCCAAGACTAGTAAAATGTCATTTGTTGGTGGTAAATATCCCTATAAATATACTGAAGGGTGTTTTTCGTTTGTCTCGAGAGCAGTAAAAATAACCAAAAAAAAGGAAGGAAAATATTCAATCAAATCACAAGTCGATGAACATGTTGAACGAAGGACAATCGATATCAAAAAGAAGGGTGTATTATCAAATATATTTATATATAAAGAGAGAGAGAGGTATTTTTTATCCTCTCAGTTCGTTTTCTTGACTTGTGCACGTTGCTCTTCGGCATATTAGTAGAGAAATAACAGCAAGAGACAAAAACCTTTTATCTCGTCCTATTCGATGGAAATCATCCCTTGAAACTCTTCTATCATTTTCTCACTCTCTCTCTCTCTTTCTTTCTTTCTCTCTCTCTGATGCTTGAATTATAAGTTCATATAAGTAGAAATAGTTGTAATGAGTTACTATGAAGGGTGAAATTTAATTAAAAAATTTAATTTTCAAACCAAGGTCATCATAAAGAAAATTACATAGAACTAATTATATAATCTAACTTTTCCTCGACATAATTGCGTGTAAACGAAGCTCCAGTTGACAATTTTAAAATGATGTTATAATTAGATAGATGCAGGTTATTTTAAGTTGTTAAAATATATTTTTATAAATATAATTATTATAATTATATAATTGAAACTAAATATTTTAATCTATCAGAAGATTGAATAACTTAAAGGCCAATATCCTACAAATCATTTATTATCATTAACTATATCTTCGATAAGTGGACAAGCCGAAATAAAATAATATATTGTTGAGCCTGTCGGATCACCTGTGCCACTAGTGAAGGAGTTAAAATGAATTCTCAACTCTTTCACACGGGTTGGAAATAAAATAAAATTATTTGGGAAAGGGGCCCTAAAATAAACTTCACCAAAGAGTGCAGTACGTTTGACTATTAGTGCTTAGGCGATTCGCCTTGGAGAACCAAGATCGGAAAGAAATAATAACAAATCAAATTAATCAGAATATCCGATGCTGACATATGGACCTGCAAAGGAAAAATTAGATTCACTTTTTTACAAATAAAAGAAAAAGGTTCGTTGCCACGTTATAATATTTAATGAAAAGAAAATTAATATAAAGTAAAAATAAAATGAAATAAATGCTAGCTAATGCTCAGCTAAAACAAAACAAGTTTACAAAATAATAATAATAATAATAATAATAATAACTCAACACAGTTTTCCAAGCACGTGGTTAACAAAAAAATGGCAAATTCACAGCTAAAAAGCCAAAGGTGTGTGAATAATATCAAGTCCAAAAAGCAAGTGAGAAATCACCTCTCCGAAGCTCATTGCAGAAGCCCATCAACAAAAGGGAGCAAGGTGATTGGCTGTGAGGGGTCATGTGATCCCTTTATAGAGTCAACAGATACTGAACTCACCAACTTATAAAAATTATATAAAAATAAATTGATATTAAAATAAATAAATCTAAATCAGGGAGAGGCTTTAATAATAAGATTATTAATTTTAATCCTTAGCTTTATAATTAATGATGATTATATTTTAATTGAATAAAATAAAATGCAATTAAACATTTAATATTTAAGGATAAATAAAAAAGCAACTTATGAATTTGAATTAAATTAAAAAATTGAAGTTGTTATCAAATTATTTTAGTTTTTTTTTTTTTGTGTATTTAAAGGCAATTGAAATTTGCTTGTACCAATTTATTTATCGAATGAATTTATGTATATGTTAATGTGGTAAAGAAATTCGAACAATCCATAAATAATCTAGTTTTCAAATTAAACAGTTGAATATGTATACCTATACCTGTACATATGAACGAAAAACAAACAAAATAACAATAACAATAAAAAAAAAACAGAATTTCACAGTTAAATAAATATTGAAAATTTCACTTAATCAAAAATTGACTTCTGTTTTAAAGATTGATGACTACTGTTATTCTTGTTATTTCGCGTTACGTTTTATTTTTAATAATTCTTTCTTTCTGTAAAAAAAAGTGAAATATTTTTTTAATCAATCATAAAAACCTAAGTCCATGTTTTTTAAATTTTTTCTATAAAATATCTTTTTATGTGAAATATAAAAACAAATTTTGAAAAGCCAAGAATACTTTAATCATAATAAAAATATTATTTACATTTTTTAATGAATACAAGACCCACTTTTAGTTTTCTGTATTCCCTATAACTTCTCGGTTACTTGGTAGATCCAATCGGCAGGTGCCGGCCAAAATTGAATGTCTTATCAAACAAGGGTTTTAATGCCCCTGGACAGGCTGGGCACGTGTTCCTTGTGCCTCATTTATTCTCTTTTTTTTTATTAATCTATTTAAGAATGAGACAGAATGTCCCCTAAAAGCATAAATAAAATCTCCACCTGGGATTTTATTAGATAATCTAACATCTGAGCACCGAATGCCCTTTTACATCCCCCTAACAAGTTCCTCACTTTAAACTAATTTAATAATCATTATAATATTAGACGAATATATTAAATAATTATATATATAAATATATATAAGACCTAAAATTAATTTGGAAATTTGTATGAAAATTCCTAATGTCTTTCTGATTGGGTTGAATAAATAATAGATACAATCATTTTTAATTTTTGGTAAAATTCAATTAAAATCCATTATTTTTTTGATTCCAACTGCCATTTCGAACAACTTTAATCAAATCCCATTATTTTGGGTACTCCAAATCTACCCTTTTACAATTTACAAAATTAAATTTATGATCATATATCCCTGAAAAGGTAAAAAATATATTTTAATAATTATTTTAAAATAATTAAGAATTAAATTAAATTTAATTTTGCATCTCATTGAAAGGGAAATTCTAAAGCAATAGAACTAGTTTCAAAACCCACTTCTTTATGAAATAACTAACCCAAATTATGTAGATCCACACTTGTCTGGAATATGAGTCAGGAGGAATTTTTTAAGAATCGTTTTTATTGATATAAATAAATCATTTCCTGTAATTATAAAATACTGTGAGAGTGAAAAAAAGATGTGAAATCAATTAAATAATAAATATTACAGGATATAGTACATTTGTTTTTATAATATAAATTTTACTAAAATCAAAATTTAGAGGAAATAATCATATTTAAATTTAACAGTAAAAGAAAAATATTTCATGGTATTAATCTTAAATATACTAGGTTTTTTAAGTTCAATAAATAATACTATAAGTTAAATTAAAATAAATTATTATTATTTAAAGTAAATTAACTTGGTATAATAATATAATATAAGTTTAGAATGAATTGTTTACTGACTTTTTGACTACAATAGATCTATTAGAGCCCTTCTGTCCGCTTCTATATCATTTACTAACGTCATAAAATATTTCCATCTTCCTTCGACATCTTTTCATCTTTTATTCCCCTATCATATATCTACCTGATGGGAGGCATATATGAGATACATATCTAAACAAGAATAAAGTCTGGTCGGATAAAATTGTCAGTTAAATTCGTTTAACAATAACTTTCTAAGAATAGCCTATTGAATTATACTATGATCATCTTACTCTTCATTTAACGAGATTTTTAAATCCTCCTTCTCCTTCTCCCCAACAACACCCTACCTCTTTATATTTTAATTTAAATTTTTAATATCTATCTCATTCTTTTTATAAAGGTATTTTTTTTTTCATTTACCAACCGTGCCAGAATTTTATTTGTATTTATTATTATTCTGATTTTTCTTTAAATACTTTTTTTTATTATTTATTTATTTTATTATCTTTTTGATGATAACAGGTCGGTTACTTTTATCATAAGTGAAAAGATCAATTTATTTATGATAATTTAAAAAAAAAATAATTTTATAAATATTTATTAATGGGAATTAAATTAATCATATAATTTCAAATAAAATTAGTGTCGATGTAATTATTATAGAATTATTTCTTTTTTATTTGAGAATATAAACAAAAAAAATAAGCTTAATGTTGTATACTCTTTCTGTTTTGTTTAATGAAATCGACTCGGTATACTTATTAACTCACTTCGTAGACTCAATCACATCCTCTCCTTTCTCTGTCAGTCCCCATTCCCCCTTCTTCAATTTCTCCCACCCTCCCACTTCTCCTATCTACTAAATAAACTGAAATAACCTTTTCATTGAAGTACTAATAGTAAGGACTAGACACGTCCAGAAATGGAGAAGGAGAAGTTGAGGGGCCTTTGACTCGTTCATTCATTCTTTTTTTAATTCACGTTCCCGCTCACTTCTCTCCTTCACATTTTCTCTTCTAATTGGTTTATTATATTGAGTAGTATAAGGTAATAAAATTAACAAAATGTGATCTGAACTAGAAAAAAGTAAAAAAAAAAAAAAAAAAAATGGTAGACGTAGCTTGAAGGCAAGAAGTGGATCGTCCCCTTCTTTCTTCCCAGGCAACACCCATGCACTTATTTCTCGTCTTTTAAAAAAATTTCTTCATCATTTCCCATGTTTATTAATGGAGAGTGAGAGAGAGACTGATGGTTGATGTGAATGTATATGTAATCTGGGAACCTCCGCTTCCAAGGACATCAAATCTGAAAATCTTTTTTTTTTTTTATTATTATTATTATTTTTCAAGTTCAACAACAACAACAAGAACAACAAGAGGAGCAACTCTCTCCTCTTCTCTTTCGTTCATCTGTTTAGTATTTCGAACTTTTAAGTTGTGATTATGCAAAAACCAAAAGAAAGAGGGACAGGTTCTCTCGTCGTCTATTTTTATAAATAGATTAGCAAGCAAGGAAAAAGAAATTCTACTTTAACCATCGGATAGCAAAAGCTTAAAGGCCTTAAACTTCTCTTCGAAGACAATCTTGTAATATTCATATGGTACATACAAGGGGCCAAAAAATAATTACAAAGATAATTAAGTTTAATATTTTATTTTTATTTAAATGTAAAAATATAATTTTACTTGAATTATTAATTTAATTTTAGAATGTTATAATTATAATAAATAATTGATATCTAATTTTTATCTTATATTCTTTAATTATTAATTGTTTATTTGAGAATATATATTTTTTATTTATATATACTTTTACTTAACTCTACTCAACTACTTGCTAATTTGATAATTACCGACCGACGATAGTATATGACTTTCGCTTTGAATGAAGAGGAATGAATTGAAATATTGATTCATGACACATTTCATTTTGATCTAATTTAGTTTTACCAATCGTTCTAATAGTTTAAAAAATAGAAAATCTGGATGGATTATAGTTAATTGATTTAATATTTTAGCAAATGATATATTTTATTTCTAAATAAAAAATAATTGTGACTTATTTTATTATTTTTATTACTATCATTTCCAAATACATGCAGGAGCGATTCTCAATTTGTTTGGGCAAAAATATCTAAGAGAAAATATTATTGAAAAATTAACTAAAGGAAAACACAAAAAAAATCTTGACAGGTAAAATAATATATACATTTTTTTGTAAGTGGGACCGCAATGAAAATTATGATTTATAACTGGGACGCGAATACTGTAAGGTTGAGAAACGTTGAACTCAGCTAACTCACTAAAGATTTTAATTTATACTTTGGTAATCTAATGGTTTTTATTTTAGATTTAATAAATAAATAAAAAATATAATATCATTTATTGTAGTACTTAAATATTATTATAAAAATAATTTAATACTTAAAAGAACCATTTATTTAAAAGAACAAATTATATTTGATATTATACCAAAACATTACATTATGATGATTTTAATTGAAAAAAAATATGTGTAAATTTATTTGATTAATGATCAACGTAGAATTAAAATATGGTTATTATATCAAAATACTAAAGATAAAAAAAAATTAATATTGTTCTAATATATATATTTTTATAGGTAAATGTATATGCATATATATTCAATTATTTCTTTATTGAATATGTATAGAAATATATATGTGTATAGAAAAACAATTACATTATTACTTAAAATATCGGCAAAATATTACCACGAGCAAAAATTATTTTAGGAGTTTAATATTCATTTATAGAATTTATTCATAATTCCAAAAACAGCAAAATATAATAAAATATTGAACATCATGAATTTTTGTAAACAATTATCTTTTTATTATATTTACAAATTAATTAAAAATAATATTTAATTATGTTCATTTCAAATTAATAATAATGTTATATGTTTTTCATCTAATCTCGATTTCTAATTAACATATTTTGATTAATTGATTTATAAGAAAAAGCTAATCAGGATAATAATCACATAAATCTTTGTTGGAATGTTATATCTTAAAGATAAATATTTTTTTAAATTTAATGGAAAAATGATACTCGTATTTTTTTTTAATTGTTTATATATATATATATATATATAATTATTGATTGATATAGATCCCTTGTGTTCGATTTAACACTAATGAGGCGATTGGGAGGGGAGGTCAATTTGATTTATTCGATTTATAATTGAAAATTATTAAATATTTTTTTTTATCCCTACTTAAGAGTTTTGTTCAGTGCCAAACACATCGGTTGTAACAACACTCCCAGAGCTTAATACTTAGAACTGCGGTTATTATTATAATTATTATTATTAAAGATATATTAAGATATTTATCCTACAGCAGAGGTTCTTAATCTTATGTACTCTGCGGACCCCCACTTGAAAAAATTTTTTTTGACGGACCCCATTCCAACTTTAGGTACTTTACGTCATTTTATTAGTTAATTTCTGGCTTACGATCTCATAAGAACAAGGATATATGATGAATATTTCTAACAGTGATTGGTGAATAACGATTTTTTTGCATATTGTAGAACACATTTTATTAGAAATTATAATATTGAAGAAAGAAAATTCTGCTAAATATGAAGATGGAAACGGTAGCAATAGTTTTCTTGCACATTTCGTTGAATTTGGGTATTTGATCTCTGTTTCCTCACAAAGCCTCACATTTTATATTAAATAAAGTTTTAACAGACTCATCATTTTCTCGTGCACCTATACGATGGCTTTGCGGACCCCCAGTAAAGGCTTCGCGGACCCCCAGCGGTCCGCGGACCACAGTTTAAGAACCTCTGTCCTACAGTATTAATATTATTTTTCATATATCGGTTATTGTTGTTAAAAATTAAACATAGTAAAAATTTATTATTAGACGGTTTTGTTTTAAGTTCAAATCTTTTATATTGCCATGCCCCTTTTTCTTTTATCTCAATTAAATATTGATTAACAATGAATGAATTGTTCTATTAATTATAATCTATTTTTGTAACTGATTGTCAACAATCTAATTTATTTTTTAAAATAAATTTTAATTTTATAAATTTAAATCCAAGTGTGAAAACAATGGACCCAAAGAGAATTGAAATTAAGTTATCATTTAATTATCCAATGAATTATGTCTAATGATATAATTGACATAAGGTCAACAATGATGGAGTGTCCTGATTGATTGGATTGAATAGGGAATTCATTTCTTTACAAAACAATGAGCAATTTCTGATATTATTATAGTTAATATGTCGATTGATTATTATTGCTTAATTATTTATTGATTTTTTAATCCAATTTCAATATATCGTAGTATAATAGAATATGATTCAATATTATCTAAAAAAGTCTTATTATTGTAGTTTCACAGAGAATAGAATTAAACATTCTATTTGATTGAAATCATGTGATTATTATTATTATTATTAAAGTAACTGACCCAAAAGCGGACACCTTAAGCATTTTTCTCCATTTATCGTTAATTTGAGCATTATTTTTTTACTCTAATTTCCACCTAAGGTAACAGTTTATATATTTATTTTATATATTAGATGTATTATTATATTTATTATTATTAAACTTACAAAAATATTAGCATTAACATTTGACTAGACTGAAATCCAAAAGCGGACACCCTTAATGATTAAATATCCTAAAGTGGACATATATATATTGAGATCATAAAGTGGACACATCTATTTTTGCACCTTAAAATAGTAATAATTTAATAAAATTTTATTAAAAACGATTTTTAAAACGGAGACGGTATTATGATGTTTTGAATCTTTTCTGTTGATTCAACCATCTCCTGGCTCTCTACTTATGTTCGGCTGCCCCTCATCTCTAAGAATGTCGGTTGTTCCTATGAATTCGAACCTGACGACTTCCATTGCTGGTTCCATTTCCTTATCAGGTTCTGCTGGTAATGGTTCAGCATCACACGTTAAATTATCGCCCGATACCGATGCCAGTCAAAGATAATATAATGATTCGTCTGTAACAGCTCCTTTTCATTTGCCTGAGTTCATTTGAAATTGTTTCTACTTCGATTTTCTAATTCTTTCTTCTAAAAGTTTCCGAAAAGTCTGTTCGATTCATCAACTTGGGCTAATTCTATTTCAACGGGGTTTTTGATCAAATTTATGATCACAGCATTGTACAATGTCACATTTTTTAAATCCGTTTATTAGAGATTCTCTTCTAAAATCTTGCAGGACAAAATTAATGTTTTTCAGCTCTCTGAAACCATTATTGATCTTCCACTCGTGGACTTTACTCTTCCAGGACATTTTCAAGCTCTTGAAGAATACTACCATTCGGGATGCTAACTCCCCCGTGGTATTACCTTTAAGTAACACGGTTACAGTTTCTTTTTCGTTATTAGAATTCGGTAAATAAACAAATTTACTACCTCTTTCAGCCAATACCTTTCTTCCTTTGGAGTTAAGGTATAATGGCGATTCATAGGCATTGAATACACGGCGGGGTTCTTGTAATATGTAAACTGGTTAATATTTTTTAGGTAGTCTTCAATCTCTTGGAACCAGTTGTGAATATAATCAATATTAATATTTGCTCTACATCTTGTTAAATTCGGGTACGCCCGCATAGATAGACATTTATGGCGTTTCATGAACCCATTGTACCAGTTTTGACTTCCATTACACTTGATGTTTAGTGAATTTTTAAATTTGGCCACACTGTCTAAAAATTAAAAAAGTCTCTTTGGGAAATAGTCATTCTAGGAATTTCATATTTTTAGCCGTGCTTTTACCGACATTTCACTGTTAATTTCTTACAGCGCTTTTTTAAAATTTTCTTTGTCATATTGAAACAACTTCCGTGATATTATGACTGCAATATACAAAGCAAATATATATATTAATACTAAATTATTATTATTATTTAAAAAAATTCCAATTTTGTTAAGATTATTTATTGAATTTTAGTATTATAACATAATATTTTACGATAATTTATTATAATAATAAAATTAATCTATTAAATTCCTAAATATACAAAATAATATTTGAATGTTTTAAATTATTGACATATTAAAGTAAATAATTAACTGGACACTAATAAAAAAAACATATGTCCGTTTCAAGGTAGGCAGTTTGATAACGAAATCTGAAAGTGGACACAGGGTGTCCTCTTTTGGGTAACATTATCTTTTGGTGCCCACAAAGCGGTCACACCCACCAAAGCCGAAATTTTAAATAATTTTAATAAATAAGTCTTGATGTAACTTTTTATATAACCTTATAATTTTAACCTAGTTTACTTTTAAACATTAATTTTTCCAAAAAAAACAAAACAAAATATATAGTAATGAACTTAACTTATCCTTCTTAGTAAAAGCAGCAAGAGAAAATCAATTTTTTGCCAATTTCTAATACCTATTTGTTAAAAATTGCAAAAAAAATATTTGGAAACAAATGTTGGCTTTTATGCTTATATGTTCATTAATATATAATATACAACATAAAATATTGATTGGGTGCGAGATTTAAACTTATTACACAAAAAACTACTTTTAGGAGTCCGCTTTAGGGGCATGTCCGCTTTAGGGTCACTTACTTTATTAT
Organism: Labia minor; assembly: GCA_963082975.1. Taxonomy (NCBI): domain Eukaryota; kingdom Metazoa; phylum Arthropoda; class Insecta; order Dermaptera; family Spongiphoridae; genus Labia; species Labia minor. The sequence continues at coordinate 15,483,576 of OY720346.1, forward strand.
ATATATAGTATATAATTACAAATATTGATTTCAATTAGTAATTCAGTTTGCTAATCAGAGGTGAGTAGAAGACACCCGCAATAAACCAGGTTCAAAGTATATGTACTATCCTGAAATTCGCTTCATTAGCCTGAAATGACTATATTAATTTAAACCATCCCTGTGTTTTCAATGTTCAATAAAATATTTCTACATGGCCATAATTATTTTATTCCAATATTATATAGCTTGTGAAATCGAGAGAAATGAAACAAGTGATGCATAAATTTGAAAAAGCTAAAACGATTATATAAATATATAGGCTCTATAGCCATATAAATAGAGATATTTATATTATTTATAGATATACAAATATGAATTTGTATAATTAATGATCCAGAAAAAAAAACTGATTGATATTTTTACTTTATTATTTTTTATAGGCCTCATCGAATCGAATTGAATTCTGATACTGACATATGTGTTTAAATATATAAATAAAAATATAAAAATTAAATTATACAATCAATGGGAATATAATAATTAATTAATATTTTTATCGGCATACTGAAACTTTTTTTTTATTCATGATATTGGTAATACTGAAATACTGAGAACTGTAGTTCAAAATTCATCAAGTTTATCAAAAATTTATAATTAAATATTTCATTATAAAATAAATGTATAAACTGTCTAAAAAATAAGCTAATGATCGAGAATTATAAAAAAAATAATTTTTTTTTTTAAATTTATAAATTATTTATTATTTTACTAGACATAAGAAATTATAAAAATAAAAAATAAAAAATAACCTTTTTCTTAATTTTAGTTCGTTTTTGTTGAATGTTAAAATAATGATAAAATAGAAAAAATTTGAAGTAAATAGCCAATAGCAGTTGAGATGTATTATTCTATTCCTACAATATAATTATTCTATCATCATAAAATGCTGGTATAATAATTATAAAATAGACACAAAGAGACAAATTTAAATTACCGGAAATGGTAGGAGTTTTTCGAGTAGTATAATTGAAGAATTAATTAATTATTGATTAGTAAAATAAAACAAGACAAATAAATAAATAAACAAAAATTAACTAAACAATTATATATTATAATTCAGGATGTATATATACCAGTCAACAATAATAATTTTATGCGGCTTCTGTATTGAGCCATTTTATTTAAATTTTAGATTATTAAGAATAGATAAATAAATAAATATATTTTTAAAAGATTATAAATTATAATTATTATTATAAATTATAATTTATTTATATTTAAATATTATAATTATTATATTATTATTATAAATTATTATTTATTTATATAAAATTTATTTGAGTCAAACCAAACATTTTTGTCCACTCGAAAAATATTCAATAACGAGAAGAGAGCATTATTTATTTATTGCTATTTATTTATTTATTTATTTTTATTTATTTATTTATTTGTAAATATAAATTGTTGTTTTTCTTATTATTATTTTCTGCATAGTTGTTAATTTTATTATTATATTCTAGTCATGTTCAATGGGGACCCTTTTACAGTCCCTTTTTGTGCGGTGATATTTTTTATTATTTATTCATCTATTTATTTATTTATTTATTTTTTATTTATTGCATATTGTATTTGTTTATTGGTTAATTATTGAATAGATTGTTTTTGGTCTAAAAGGAAAAATCATTCTTTCCAAGTGATCTACCCGGGGAGTGTTGAGTCTGACACAATGGAATCGGTCAGGATTCGGTAATTTACTGTTTGCCTGGCTGTGCCTCCCTGTAGAGATTGCTTGGAGATAAATGAAATTTATCTTGTACGATGGATGATTTCTTTAAGGCACAAATGGCCATAGTATCTGAATTGCCTCGATCCTCAAATAATAATAATAATAAAATTTATTTGAAAAACCAATGGTGGAGTCTTTATTTTTTAAATTTATTTATTATTTTCAATTAATCATGTTTATTTTATTATTATTCCATGAAAACAGATATAATAATGATAATAAATATAGAGAAAATGGATATTGATTGAGATCCGATAAAAAAAGATGAGATTCAGTTAATCTTCATTGAATGACATGGATTGGAACTGAAAATAAATTAGGGTGGATTAGTCTTGGGAGAGGGGGGGGGGGCGAGCGAATTTCCAACATTCTATCTAATCGTGATGAGTTTATGAATTGGCAAATATTAATAACCAGAACGTGCAACATTGCTTGATGTCTTTTTTCCTTTACCAAAAAAAAGATAAAAAAAAATTTGATAAATTTAAAGGGAAATCAAATGAAAGAAAGACAAAATCAGCCGGTTTCTCTCTTATTTGGAAGAATTATTTCTCTTGAAGTTTGGTATTAATAAATATATATATATATTCTAGTATATATATTTAAGACCGGATGCTGGAACCGGTTTTTTTTCTCTCTCTCTTTCGTCTAATTTCAGTTCACCGCGATGAATGATTTGTTAAGCTGAGATTTCTCGAAGATTTTTCAATCGCCAGGTCTTTAATTACGAGCCATGAAAATATATTTTATATTAAATACACCTAGATAGATATTCGTATATTATAAAATATAATACATAAAAAAAATGCTATAATATGCAACCAAGGGTTTATAATAAATGTATATTTATTATATGGATTTGTAATATTTTTTTTTCTCTCTTGATTATTTATTAAGAAGAAAAGGTTATCGTTAATGTTGATTTGCAATGCAGGTGAGTGTTACCTTGAAACTTGTGTGTGAAAATCCTTGTATGAAAAATAATATCCTGGAATAAATAAAAAATATTAGTTCTTGTACAATAATCTAGTATTTATATTATGTATTTATTTTCCTATATATTCATAAAATACTTGTTAGTTCATTTCAACTTGTAAGTTTTTTTTTATTCATAGGTCAATCTTTGAAGATGATATTATTCTTCTATATTATTTATTATACATTACTATTTATTTATATATTTATTTATCAAGTTGAAAGAAAAATCATTAATGGAACAATGGAAGCTAGCATGAAATAATGACACAATTTTTCATGTTCTCCTCCTTTTTTATTTTTTTGGACAATTTTTCAATGTCTTATGTATTATATCATAAATTAAATTTGTATTTTGATAGTCATGCTAAATAATAAAAAGATATATCGTAATTTAAGATAATTGTTGAATATAAAAAGACAAATTTTTATTTTTGACCCATTCAGAGAGAATCAATAGATTGTAATGTAATTTTAAACAGATCATAATTCTCGATTTTAAAACCATAAATATGGTGATCATTTTACTTTTTTCAAAGGAAACCTTTCCAAAATTTTAAAGTAAAATAAAACTACCTACAAAAAATAAATTATATTGGATATTAACAGACTAAATGGTACCTTCAAATACTGGGAAGGAAAAAATGAACTATATACAGTTATATTTCTTTTTTCCGACCGACGATAGTAAGGGAGGTATTGTTTTCACACCAAATTTCACATGTGGAGATTTTTACATTTCTCCACGTATCATGCATTTTCTTAACAGAAAAAAGTATTTTTAGCATGATGTCTGTCCGTCCGTCCATCCCTCCGTACAGCTTGAACGGCTCAACGGATTTTGACGAAATTTGGTATATTTACTTACCGCATCAGTATGATGAATTGATCAACTTTTGGTGCAAATCCAGAAATCGGAAGTGGAAGTATTAGGGATCCACGATAGGAAGGGAAGGGTTATTTTCACACCAAATTTCACACGAAGAGATTTTTTACATATCACCACGAATTGTATTGGTTTTATCCTCGAGAAAAATCATCTTTATTAGTTTTTTCTTAATTTAAAATTATATGACGTCATCCAGCCATTCATGGTCTTACATATATATTATAAATAAAATAAAATTTAAAATATTTATGTTATATTTATATCTGTTTTTTATTACATTAATAGATATATTAAAATTATTTGAAATTGTTTCTGTAGCTTGAAATTAATTTACTTCAAACTGTCGGTCGGTTCGGACCTGGCCACAGGTCAACTTATTATATTTAAATTTAATCAATATACTATTAAATCGTAGAGAATTTTTATTTATAATCACTTTTTGTAAAATTACTTCATTTTATAATGGCGAAAGGTAGCCTAAACCTCACAAAGAGGACGGAATTTTATTAAATAAATAATCTAATTGGGTGTAAAGTAGACACTTCGGACTTAAATTTAGTATTAAAAAAAAATAAATAAAGTTTATATATTTACCCAGTATAGCTTCTCAGAAAATATAACTGATCCAGGACCCATTCTAGAGGGCGGCAAACCATGATTTGTCCGAGTGACAAATCTGAAGGGCGGCATTTTGGTTATGAATGTAATAAATAGGGGTAGCAAGTTATTCTATTGCCCGGGGTGCCGTAAATGCTAGAGCGGGAACTAACTCGACTAACAATATAGTACTCTGAGAAACACTAAAGTATTATTATAAATATATATATTATTTAATATTTACTTTTTGATATAAAACTTGAATCATGATACAATATAGAAATATATGAATATTAGAAAATTATTTTTATTATTAAATGAAAAATGTAGTTATTTTAAGAATTTAAATAAAAAAATGTCGGTCGTTGAATCAAAATTATATCTACTTTAATATTGTATTTGGCTTTTATATGAAAAAATATCATACTGACAAAGAATGCTCTATTTTTATTTTATGCCAAGAATGATTTGATAAAAATGAAAATGAAACCCAGATACTTAGATAAAATATTGTTCTACAAAAAGATCAAGAAATACATTCATTCAAATTGATTGGAAGTGAATTTCAATTTTCCATTGAATTTAATATATATAAAAAGACAAATATTAAAAAAAATTGATGTTTGAATGTACAAAAGTTAAATTTCCTGGGATTGTTTGTTTGTTATTTACTAAGAGCGGATGATTTATCTAAAATCTTATTTTTATTGTTAATTTTATTTTTGTTTTACGCTTGATATATTTTGTATCATTTCCAAAATATTTTATTTTTCATTTTTCTTTTCTTCAGATACAATATTACATAGGCATATCAATGAAAATCCGTAAATAACAATATAAATATTTAGAACGTTAAAAATCATTTAAAGAATAGAACAATTTAATCAACAAAATATAAAACAATTGAATATATATATATACTCTCTTTTTAATTTAATTTTTTAGAAAATTAAAAGAAGGAATTGATGTAAATATAGTAATTCACATGATTTCATCAAATGAAAATATATACTTAATGAAAATTAATTAATTAAATAATATTAATAATAATAATAATAATAATAATAATAATATTAATAATCAAAATATAAATAATTTGTTTTAATAAATTTATTTATCATTTTTTTAATATAGTTCTTGCGTGATAGTAGGGAAGATAGAATAGGAGTATATATAAATATATATCTTTATATACAGGGTGTCCCAAAATGAAAGAGCAGATTTCAATTTCGTATTACAGACAAACTATGAAAGATAGAAACACATTGTGCATGTCATTGGATAGAGGAAGGTTCAAAGTTTTGACTCTACTTCATACACTACATCATACACTCAACATGAGCGCCATGTGTTGCTTGAGAAACATCGAAACGGTAGTCCATTTCATTCCATACACGCATCAACTGGTCCCTGTTTATTGAATTGACAGCTTCAATAATTCGATTTCGCAGATCTTGAAGAGTAGCTGGCCTAGGTTGGAAACACTGTCTCTATTATGTACCTCCTCAAAAAACTTTGAACCTTCCTTTATCTAATGACATGCGCAATATGTTTCTATCTTTCATAGTTTGTCTGTAATATGAAATTGAAATCTGCTCTTTCATATTGGAACACCCTGTATATATAAAGAATAGCACAGAATATTTAAAGATTACTCAGGTCTGTTATAAGAAAAACCACAGTTTATATTATCATCAGGTATTGGTAGGCAAAACCGCAGAATGTTGACAATGAAAAGCTACAGAGATAAAGTAGGTAATTTTCTCAATTTTTGGAACTAATTTTAACATTTTGAAGATTCTTTCAAACAATTATTTAGTATAAATGTCATAAAAAGTCCAAATGTTTTCCAGGAATAAATCAGTTATAACCATAACCAACACAATTGGTAATCATGCCTTGTTCTTACATATCAGCTGACCTCACGATGTTTTCTCCTATAAAATCATTAATTAAAAAAAAAACTTGTAATATTATTAAAAGACTGCTTCTCAGCCCCACCTCTTGTAGTAATATCTGGATTTAATTCGATCAATGTTTTTATTTGTTCATCATCATCACCCTTGATTGGTCTTCCGGTAATCAGAAAAAACGCAATTACTTTTTGCCTAATCTATCATTTTTTTTCTCCATTCGGTATTTTTAATTGATACCTGTTTTATGATCTTCTACTTTAAAAGATTTTTTTTTACCTCCCGGAATGATTGCAATGTTATTATTTCAAATGAATTGTTAAACCGGATAGATTTTCATCGGATGCATAAAATTAAAACAAGTTTCGAAAAATCTAAAGCTTTTGCAAATTAATTGGACACTCAAATCGATAGACATCTCACGATAATCAACCTTTTACGAATCGTTTAACCTGATTTCGTTGTCTCAAATGAGGAAGTCGTGTTTCTATCTTCAAACATCACTGGATGATTATTTCTTGCTTTAACAAACGTAAAATATATACACTCCGTTTGCGAAGGCAATAAACCTGTGGATTTTTCAATCAGTCGTTCATAAATAGTAGGTATACCTTATCCAATAATAAATAAATAAATAAGCAGACAATTAAAGAAAATTCTTGTGAATCTTTTAAATGAGCATTATATGATTACTATCAATTAAGAATGAATTAATTGGTCATTAAATCAATCAAAATTTCACAATTTCAAAGTACTTTGTTAATGAATCGAGCGATAAATTCATGCCATACTTTTTATTATAATTTGAGATTCAAAGCTGATAAAGATTGTTTTTAATCAGAAATTTTTTTTTATTTTTTACTCATTTCTAGTTAAATTCTTGTTTAAGTTTATTTATTTTTACATACTTTTAGTTCAAATTTATTGTGTTTTAATTGTAATTTTCAGAGCATGTAAATAACTAAAATTGGAGGAAGGGACTAACTATATTTTTTTAATAAATTGTAATTGGAAATAATTATAAATAATATTGTCCACACATTAATCTTTTAGATTTAATAAATTAATAATATAAATAAGAACATAAATTGAAAATAATAGGGTAAACGAGCCAGTAGTTGACCACTGTACCAGTAATTGATCATTTGATAGATTTTTTATCAAAATTAGATTGTTAATTTCAAATTAAGCACGAGATATCGATAAATATCAAGAAGAGCCTCTTCCGGATTGCTTAACAATGAAACAGAAATATAAACGCTTACTTAAATAAAATAAAAAAATTATCAAATGGTCAATTACTGGTACAGTGATCAACTACTGGTAGGCGTTTACCCTATTTTATAACATTATATATTAAATTAATAGAGTAATAAACCCTTAAAAAGTAGCAATTTAAAATGTGTAAAAAAATGTATATACCTATATATATATATATATATTGTATATACATTATGATATATATTGCATATAAAATGAGTATAAGAATGCTACATAAGAATAGATAAGGGCAGGGCGCACTATTCTTTAGATATATCTTTTCTTTACAAGTCCCGTTACGCATTCTTATTGTGAAAACTCATTACAAAAACGGGGAGTGCTACGCAGAAACTGTCCGTAAACTTCGCGCGATCTTTGGAAGTCGGGGCGACCACAACAACAGTTTCGAGGTTGGTACAGAAATTCGAAGAATCTGGGTCAGTTGTAACCAGAAAATCGCCCAATAATGTTCGAACGCAACAAAACATTGCGGTAGTGCAAGACAGTGTGAAAGTGAGCCCCGTGAAGTCGCTTCGCCGTCGTTCACAACAGCTGGATATGTCAACATCTTTGGTGCATCGAATACTGAAAAAATATCTTCATATGCATATGGCGAAATCGACAGGGACGTCTGCGAAAGAGTTATCGTTAATTTCAACGATCGGATGACTTTTGAGAAATGTAGCTCATCTGGAAGTGGGTCATTCATTACCTCCAAGTTTTGATTTTTTTCATCTAAACTCACCGTAAAAATAAAGATATATGTTTGATCATTTTTCACATGATTAAAATTGTATGAAACTGCAATATATAGAATTTCAGCTTGATTGAATCGCTGAAAGTACTGGAATTAATTTTTTAATAGTACAAATCATACGCCAGTACGTGACCTGGTGTCATCAACAACTCGCTCTGGTTTAATAAATATTATTTATTCATTTTAATCTATAATTTATAATTAATTAAATTTAAATTAAATATAATATATTATGTTATTTAATCCAATTCAAATTGCGAGATAGTCGAGAGGAGACACTCCAGCTTATTATAATATTCCTATATTTGAATTCAAGTTGTAGAGGGAAAAAATAATTCAATGTAATAAAATTTATTTAAAAAAAAAATTAAATATATAAAAAAAATATCAACCATTCTTTCCATTCATTTCCATTAGTAAATGAGTAAATACTACAATCTTGCTTTTATAACTTTTAATATATCCTATATATTCTATATATACCTATGATTGAGTTGGACATCCATAATTTTATTATGGTCATAGATGTAGAAAGAGTATCGAGTGGTTAGCCGGCAGATGCCTTATGATTGGAAGACAGGTGCCTTCTTACCTGCTGGCACCCGGCAGCATCCAGTCGACCAGGTGCGCAAATTGTATTCGAGGACAAACTAACTTACCTAAGGTCCACACCTTTCCTTCTCCTTTGCGCTTTTATTAATTAACCATTTAATCGGGTGTGTTGTCTTCTCACATTAACTGAAATCCCTATCATTAATTTCATCTGATAAATAAATATATGTCAAATATATTAAATATCTTATAAAAAATAAATGTAGATACATACAATATATAGTTTATATGTAATAAAAGGTAAAAAAAAATCGAGTTTTAAATTGGAATAATTTGTTCATTTTTTTAAGTAACTATGTTTTTTGTTGTTTTATAGGTTTTTCTAAAATTGTTTAATATATTTATAAGTCGGAATATTGAATGTTTATAACTTTAGGCGATTGAGTGTTGTCTGACATTGCTGATCCAGAACAGCCTCCAGCAGTTGGAGGGTCAATTCTCCTTTATGATTCAATGTTTATATTAGCGACATCAAAACCAACCGCTTTTCAATTGAGCCTTTTCAAAGACAAAGAACCCCCTGATCTTTGCAGATAATTAAATTTATTTTATTCTATTTTATTTTTATATATACTGGGGTATATATCTACAAACTACTAACCATTTACAAATACTTTTCTATTATCTGGATTAATTATTTATAACTAATAAATAAATAAATAAACTTAAATGAATAAAAAAAGAAAATGTTATTTATTTCATCATTATAATATTTTTACATTTATTATGCATAAGATTAATTTTTGATTCCAATATGATGTATTTTTAAAATTTAAGAACTTACAATTTAAATATATTATACTAAATATTTTTTTTTTGTTTTTTAAAATATACAATAATTTGTAAAAAATAAGCATCTATTTAATTTTTTTATACTTCAAAAAAACTAGAATTTAAGTTTGATAACAACTCAAACTTACAAACTATTGAGTATTTCATTTGATTTGAATGATCGTAGTTATATCAAAAATGTATATTTTTTTTTGTTTTTAAACAAATTTTTTTTTTAAATAAAAACAACTATTCTATTCTCAGAAAATGGTACTTTCTATTTACCAAAACACATGACGTTTTGTAATTTGATTTTAGTTTCATATTTAAGAACAACAAATTTGATTTTTGACCACAAATAAAACAAAAAAAAATGAAATAATGACACATGTTATTCAAAATTATTATTAAAGTTTATTTCATCTCTTATTACTGAAAGGGTTTTGTCTATTAGTCTATTATTTCTATTCTAAAATAGAGAAACCTCCAATTTATAATACCAAATTATCTAAAATTTTCTAATTTGTTAATATTTACAACTAATTCTATTTTGAATATGATAAAATCAAATTATATTATATATATATATATATATATATATATATATTTAGATAATGAATAACATTGAAAGGGAGTGAATTAATTTCGTTAGCATTAACATTTAAAATTATTAAAAGAACCTATTATTATAACAATACAGTAAATTTAAAATTGTTAAGCAATTAAAAATATCGTATTATTATGTTTAGTAAGTCAATTGGTCTGTGCCGGTTACAATTTTCTTCTGATCGTGACTGTACATCCGTATAGCAAACACCTGTCGTCGTCCCTTCTCTCTCGGTGTTTCGTCTTCCCTCCAAAACGTTTCTAAGATTTCCAGCTGATGTTATTCGAAAAGAAATAGAACAATAGCGAGGGTTTTCCCCCCAACTAAATCGGACCGATTTAAGCCCTTTAAGCAACGAATTCAAAGTATTAAGCAACTTACTCGAGCGAGGGAGAAACAGAGATCATGATACTGATCGATTAGATGAGTACCTTCAAATACCCTCTTCTAAGCTATTAGTATTAATGATACACCACTAATTTGAACCTTGATACTAAGATTATACATTCCCCCAATTCACGAAATCTACACCCTATATATAACATTTTAATTATTACTAACCCTGGAATGAAGATAACGTACTTATATGGAACGTCTCTTCACTATTAAAAAAAATCTGGAGGGTCTCCACTTGACTATCTCGCAAATTTGAATTGGATTAAATAACATATATTAATTTAAATTAAATTAAAATTAATAAATAATATTTATTAAACCAGCGCATGTTTGGCTCTTTGTTGATGGCACCACGTCACGTGTAGGGGCGTGAGATTTGTAGTGTTAAAAAATTAATTCTGGTACTTTCAATTCAATCAAGCTGAAATTCTATATATAGTAGTTTTATACAATTATTAATCATGTGAAAAATTATCAAACATATATCTTTATTTTTACGGTCACTTTAGAGGAAAAAAAATCAAAACGTTGTAGGTAATGACCCTCTTCCGGTTGAGCTACATTTTTCAAAAGTTGATAGAAAACTACGAATTTTGAATAATGCTCATATACCAAATTTCATCATTCTAGCTCAAACCGTTTTTGCGTAATCTTGGTTACATATATACACACACACACATACATTTTTCTCAACCTTAGTGAAAATGATTCAGGAACCCTCAAAACGTATAAAAACATCAAAATCTCAACATCGAAAATTTTCGTGATCGCAATACTATCTCTGGCGAGAGAGTAAAAAAACGAAACAAAAATCTTATTCATTAATGAAAATAATATTATAAAGTTTTTTTTTTGCTAATGGCTCTTTTTGTTCAGAAAGGCGAATATTGGAGAGAAAAAAAATATTTCATATTTTCCTTAAATAATTATATACAATAATTTATTTAAAAGAAAGACTAAACAAGAAATTTCTCTTTTATCATCTATCAATATCATGTTTTAAAAATTATCTATTATCATTATTTTTCTATCTAAAAAATATAAGATTAAACACTTTAATGAGTAGAATATTTTTTTTTTACTGAAGTATTAGCGAGTTTAATAGTATACAAAAATAACTGAAGTTAGAACAAGTTTACATCTCAATAATAATAATCACTTCCTGGTAACTTCTTTTAATCGATTTATTATCTTTAACCCTCCCCATCTTTTCTACCTAATTATGACATATTAATTATACTAATAAATAATTTCTCTTCGAAATTGGTTGCATTATAGATAACTAAAATGTCACAGCTTATGATGAAGGTTATAGAGAGGAAGATGTATTTATGGATATATAAATAGATGCCTATTTACCGCTTAGTATAAGTGAATATATGGAACGTAAAAGTCAATGATTGAAGCTATCAGTTAAATATCAGTAGGGGATAGGTTTTACAAATATAAATACTTAAATTTTTTAGTTTTCTTTTTTACCGACCGACGATAGTAAGGGAGGTATTGTTTTCACACCAAATTTCACATGTGGAGATTTTTTTATATATCACCACGAATCATGCACTTTGTATTGGTTTTATCCTCGGGAAAATCATATTTATTAGTTTTTTCTTGATTTAAAATATGACGTAATCCAGCCATTCATGACTTCACAGCCTGGTCTTGCATATTATAAATAAAATAAAATTAAAAATGTTTATATTTATTATTTATGTATCCCTATCTGTTTTTTATTACATTAATAGATATATGAAAATTATTTGAAATTGTTTCTGTAGCTGGAAATTAATTTACTTCAAATCGTCGGTCGGTTCGGACCTGGCCACAGGTCAACTTATTTTAGTTTTCTTTTTCATTGAATGGATGAAAAAAATTTTTATTCAAATAGGGAAGAGGCAGGGGTGGCTCCGTGATAGGTTCTCGGGAGGCCATGTTTTTTTTTTTGTTTTTTTTATTTATTTTATCAAAAATTGAACCAGTCATAAGACCGTTTTACAATATTATTTGAACAAATTAATATAATAAAACTTTGTGTGAGTTTGACACCGCAGAAGTGGCCATAACTAGTTCTTTAATAATTTCCATTATATCACTCGAGGGGGAGTTACACTCATAAAGTTTTTTGCACTAAATTGGCGAGTTTAGTCCGTTTATAATTTGATTCCGATTTATAATTATCAACTTTTTTCTCATCAGATTTATTTTCTGTTATCTTATGGTTCTCCATAAGTTTATGTTTTACTCCTTTCTTCTTGTTAACAGATTCATCTCTGCGTTTCTTCAACTCTATTGCCACAATACATCCTCTGTAGTTATCAGGGGGTCATGGTACGAGGCCTGGGGTGTATGGAAAAATTTAAAAATTTAAATGTAAAATGACCCCTTATTTATTTACTGGCGTAGACCACTTTGGAAACCACTGCTGTAGAGCATTCTTTATTTTATTTTTTTATTTGTTAAGAATTATTTATATTAAATTAATTCAAATATCAGGTTTTCATTGTGTTTTGTCTATTTTTTTTTTTTTTTGTTTTTATTTTATATTTATCAAGATAATTAAAATTAATTAATATCAAAATTATTTATTAGTTCAGATTACATGATGTTTTATGACAAATAAGCTTATTTCTCAAATTAATTAAAGAATATTTTATATTATATTATAAAAAAATATATTATAAAAAAAAATATTAGACTTAAAAACACATATCATTTTTAATTAAAAAATTGATTGGGAGAAAATAAACCAATTAAAGAAAAAATAATGTATGAGAAATTTTTGAAATATTGAGCAAATTTATGACTTAAAACTTATCTATGATATCTTTATTTATTTTATTTTATTTTATTTATTTATATATTTTTATTTAAAAAAAAAATATTTTGTTTTTATTAAAATACTTTTGCAAAAAGAGAGATAAAATAAATTAATTGATGAAAATAATGATGGTTCATTATATTTAGAAGTTGTTTATATTTTAATATTTTAATTATTTCCGATTATTAATGGAATTATGTAATTTTTGATGTTTATTTAAGTGAAATTAATAAAAGCTCAATGATCTCGATTCCCCTCTCAATCGTTGCCACCACAGAGTTTTAGGATTATAAATATTTGGATTATATATAAGCAGATGCTTGTTGGGACGATAAATTTGTATATTGTTTATTAAATTCAATATATCTTTTATTTAGTATATAAAATGTCTGTCAACAAATATTTTTTTTTACCAGGAGGGTATAAGATGTATAATTAGGGATTAATGTATTCAATGTACTATTGATTTTTTACTATCTCGTAAGAGATAGTATTGCGATCACGAAAATTTTCGATGTCGAGATTTTGATGTTTTTATACGTTTTGAAGGTTCCTGAATCATTTTCACTAAGGTTGAGAAAAATGTCTGTGTGTGTGTATGTATGTAACCAAGATTACGCAAAAACGGTTTGAGCTAGAATGATGAAATTTGGTACATGAGCATTATTCAAAATTCGTAGTTTTCTATCAACTTTTGAAAAATGTAACTCAACCGGAAGAGGGTCATTACCTACAACGTTTTGATTTTTTTTCCTCTAAAGTGACTGTAAAAATAAAGATATATGTTTGATAATCACATCATTAATAATTGTATAAAACTGCTATATATAGAATCTCAGCTTGATTGATTCGCTGAAATTACCAGAATTAATTTTTTAATACTGCAAATCTCACGCGCCAACACGTGCCATGGTGCCATCAATAAAAAGCCAAACATGCGCTGGTTTAATATTTATTATTTATAATTTATAATTAATTAAATTTAATTTAAATATAATATATTATGTTATTTAATCCAATTCAAATTGCGAGATAGTCGAGTGGAGACACTCCAGCTAATTTTCTTTTAATACAGTTTATAAACTGAGAAAAATGCGCATTCGTAAATTAATAGATAATTTTTAACATTTAATTTAATTTATTCAATGTTGTTGATTTTTGACACTTTTATGCCTTGTGTTAATTGAAAAAGAAAATAGATTAAAAAAAAGTAATAATAATACTCAATCATATGCAAAAAAATGTTATTATTTATTCCATGAAAAAATTCTCAATTCAAATTTGTTAAATAAAAAAAATCGGTAATTTGATATTTAATAATACTTTATATAAAAAAAAAACTTTTTTAAAAAACCACGTTTTTAACGCACTAAAAAGAAGAAAATAATTTTTCTGAAACCCCATAGGTACTGACATTACAAACAAGAGATATGATTTGAAGAAAATTTTCTATAACGTAAAACGTGGGGCGCAAATAATAATAAATTTTTTAAATGCAATATAATTTCTTTGATTAATTTATTTCAATATCCATGGATTTATATTTTAAGTTTTATATTTTTTACCAGACTTTTTGTAAAAGGGAATATTATTAGTAATCCAACAGAATACTTTTATTAATGTAAATTTTTTTTGGAAAATTAATTCCTTAATATTAAATAAACATCTTCAATTTACACTTTAGAAATTTTATTAACATAAATATTAAATATTTGCTAGAAGTTTTGCAGTAGCAAAATTTAGTTTTAGATTTCTTCAAGTTAAATTTCTTATATTATTTACCAGAATATTGTTAGGATGTCATTTTTTATCAGAATTTTTTAAAAGTGAATATTATTAGTAATCTAAAGGTAATCTTTTCATAAATTAAATTTACCTCTTTTAAAAATTTCGATAAGTTATAAGCTTTACTTTTTGAAGCTAATTAAAATATGAATTCATTTATCCTATTAATTTGTACCTAATAACATTTATTTATAAATTTTTATACGATACAGAATATTTTAGCCATAGTTGCGCCCCACGTTTTACGTTATAGAAAATTTTCTTCAAATCATATCTCTTGTTTGTAATGTCAGTACCTATGGGGTTTCAGAAAAATTATTTTCTTCTTTTTAGTGCGTTAAAAACGTGGTTTTTTAAAAAAGTTTTTTTTTTATATAAAGTATTATTTTCTACTTTTTAGTCTTCATATATTGCAATCGATTTCACTTGACCTATACTACTTTTAAGTTTTTTGATTGACTTTAATAGTCATGAAATACTATTATCCTGAAAGTAATAAATTTAAATTGAATTATAAAGAGAAATTTTTAAATTTGTCATATTTTAATTCTTTATTGCCTAAAACTCATAAATTTAAATTTTGTTTTCTAAATTACAGTACAAAACATTAATATACCTTCTTTCAAATTTATTTACATTTTAAATATTATACATATTATATTATTCTTTTAACGGGTTTTTAACGGTTTTTTTCAAATTTAAATATTTACACTTTTTGTTTTGATTTTCCCATACAAAATTATATTCATTAATTATGCTCTAATTAAACACTACAGCAAGCTACGAATGTGTTATTTTATTGTATTGTCATCCAGAATACATAACTCTGAAAAGTTTCAGAGCGATTGGATGACTGGAAGTGGTCGAAATTTCGATTGCAAGATTTGACCCGAACAGATAAATAAACAAACAAACAAACAAGAAAGCAAGCTAAGAAAAACGTGGTAAAATACACTCAGTTAGCAAGAGTGCTAATGATGACTTGGTGAGATGCAGAGAGCAAATGATAGCTGAAGGAAATTGAGGGTGGCGTTTAAGTCGAAAAAAGGTGTGTCGAAACAGGCAACCAATCAGAAGACCCGTTAAGTAAAAATAAGAAGAGGGGAGTTTGAACCTTTTTTCTACCTCCCTATTATATTTTTTCAATATTTTGATTTTATTAATTTTTTATCTCTCTTTGTAAAGACGAAATTATAACTTTAAAATGATTTTAAATGTAATCAATCAAAAGTCAGAAATTATAATTTAAAAAAATCAAAATTCTTCATAAAAAAAAAATGGCTTTTTATTTTTTCTAATACATTTACCGTGTATATAATATATAGAGATTCTTTATTTCATTAGATTGAATATTATTTATTAGTAATTCATTTAATAAATATCTAATCGTTATTTGAAATTTATTTAATTATTATTTTAGAATTTATGATGCTTAATCCAAATTTAATTCGCAGCATGGAACATACGATCAGGACTGTCATTTAGTTGGAGGGGAGCGACCTGAACATTTTTTCAAACTTCTTATTTAAACGGATTTTAATATTTTGATTATTATTATTAATTAATGTATTATATTTGCATCCCGCCTCGTTTTTGTATTAGATATTGTATCAATATTTTTTATATTTAAAATATTTTAAAATTTTTTAATTAATTTCGAAAGAAAATTAAAAATATATTTATACAATTTTTGCTAGTATAATAAAATAAGATCTAATGAAATATATTTATTTTTATCGTCAATTCACAATGTGTCATTTATTATATTATTAATTTGTGAAATGATTACAAATTTTATGTAAAATCCATTCTCTATTCGTTTAGATCAAAAATAATATATTTAATATTTAATATATTGAATATATTTAATACATACTAGAATCAACTCTTGAATATTTTTTTAAACAAGCGGACTATGGACATCTGTATTATTTATTTTTAATGTTTTGACAAAGTCCCTTTTGTTGTTTTCTTCTTTTGTATTATGTATTGAGAAAGGTAAGTTTTGGAAAGGGCCTTTTGTTGTATTATTATTGTTTCTCCTTTTTAAGTTAACAAAATACAAATATTCATTAATTATGCTCTAATTAATCACTTGCAAGCTACGAATGTGTTATTTTATTGTATTGTCATCCAGAATACATAACTCTGAAAAGTTTCAGAGCGATTGGATGACTGGAAGTGGTCGAAATTTCGATTGCAAGATTTGATCCGAACAGATAAACAAGAAAGCAAGCTAAGAAAAACGTGATAAAAAGAAATTCACCTTTGTTTGGAAAAAAAAGATATATTTGAATACTAATAAAGTTGATTCACAGTTGAATACAAGGACAACGAGTGTGAACTAAGCTTGATAGAAAAAAATATTTAAACACTCACATACAAGAAAGAAAAATTTTATAAAATAAAGTGGGCTATATGGTTTCTATTAATGTTTAAAGAAAAATAATTATATATATATAATTAATAGATTTGATTATTACTAGTTTTATTACTTTTTTAGTTTTAATTACTCAATTTAAACTTTTTCTCAATTTTTTATTGTGATTAAAAGAAAGAACAATATTTATATTTATATCCAGTATTTTTGGTAGGCAAATCGAAGAATGTTGGCAATGTAACATGTTTTAGATCAGTGGTTCTCAACCAGAGGTACGCAGGTGTAGTCCGAGGGGTACAGTTTAGCTTCTGTATAAAATGACGAATTTTATTAATTTTTTGTGATAATAATAAATTTTCTAGATTTTTTAATAAGTTTAATAAAACATAAAGTAGTATAATTGCTTGTCTTTGAGTTTTTCAAGCAAAAATTAGTATGTGGATAGAAAGAGTTAAGAGACATGAATTTGATTGTTTTAATTCGTTTGATTCTTACTTGTTGGAAAACAATACTTCAAAAAATTTTAATTTAAAAAAGAAAATTTTAGAACATCTTTCAAATTTGTCAAGTTCTTTCATAGAGTATTTTCCAAAAAACAAAAACATTGAAAATGATATGTGGATAGCAGATCCGTTTTCAAAAAATAAAAACTATTCGGGTTTATCTTCAAAAGAAGAAGAAGAACTGATTGAAATTGAACATATAAAGAAACATTTTCTTGTGTGCCTGTTTCGACATTTTGGATTACACTTCAAGAACTTTTTCCAAATGTTGCTAAAAAGGCCATTATACGACTTTTGCTGTTTGTCACTACTTATTTATGTGAAAGCGGCTTTGCAAAATATTGTGATACAAAAACAAAAAAAAAAAAAATAAGTTGACCTGTGGCCAGGTCCGAACCGACTGACTGTTTGAAATAAATTAATTTCCAGCTACAGAAACAATTTCAAATAATTTTAATATATCTATTAATGTAATAAAAAACAGATAGGCATACATAAATAATAAATATAAACATTTTTAATTTTATTTTATTTATAATATATATGCAAGACCAGGCTGTGACGTCATGAATGGCTGGATGACGTCATATAATTTTAAATCAAGAAAAAACTAATAAATAAGATTTTTCTCGAGGATAAAACCAATACAAAGTGCATGATTCGTGGTGATATATAAAAAAATCTCCTTTGGTGTGAAAATAACCCTTTCCTTCCTATCGTCGATCGCTAATACTACCACTTCCGGTTTCCGGAATTGCACCAAAAGTTGATCAATTCATCCCACTGATGCATTAAGTAAATATACCAAATTTCATCAAAATCGGTTGAGCCGTTCAGGCTGTACACATCTATACGGACGGACAGACGGACGGAAAGACATCATGCTAAAAATACTTTTTTCTGTTTAGAAAATGCATGATTCGTGGAGATATGTAAAAATCTCCACATGTGAAATTTGGTGTGAAAACAATACCTCCCTTACTATCGTCGGTCGGTAAAAATAAATTAAACGCATCAGCGGACATTCGATGTCAATTGACGTCTTGGGAACCAAATTATGAAAAAATTGCTCAAAATTTAACACAGCAAGTTTCTCATTAGCAATTAAATTCATATATTTGTAATTAGTTATTTGTTTATTATATATTTTATATTTATCATGCGTTTGCATTTTTCTTTATTGTTTCATTATTTTTCACTATTAAACATACATTTATATTTTTTTTAATTTCACAAAATAAAATTTCAGAAATGAAAAATCTAGTTATTTTTATTTGAACCTTAATCTTACATTTAAAAAAAATAATAGGAAAAGGGTACTTACAAAAATATGTAAAACTATGGGGTACGCCTGAAAAAAAGGTTGAGAACCACTGTTTTAGATAAAGAGAGGCAATGAATTTTCTCAAAACTTGGAACTAATTAGAAAATTTTTGAGACTCTAACAACGGTTTAGTGGAAATTTCTTGAAATTCGAAAAAAGCATATATTTTTTAAAATTGGTAACTCTGCTGGTTTCTTGCCTACCACTGATGCAGTGGCGTAACTAGGGGGGGGGACATATGTCCCCGGGCGCCAAATTTAGGGGGCGCAAAATTAGGGAAGCCAATTTGGAACAAAAGAAGAATTAATATTTAAAGTTAAACTGTATTCTCTCTCTGTGAGAGTCAATAAATATTATTTATACGCTTATTAAAATCTGTTAAACCTGTTTCATTATTCGTCATTAATATTCTTTAAAAACAAGTTAAATTAAATATATATATATATAAGAAAGGGGGCGCTAATTTCTCAGTTGACCCCAGGCGCAAGAACCTCACGGTACGCCACTGCACTGATGTGAGCGTGTTCTCTCCTTAAATTATTTATATTATCAATATTCTTATGACTTATTTATTTAAACATAAATTCATAATAATGTCAATTTTTACAATTCATATATTTGATATATATATGTCTTGATTGATTAACATTTGATAGGATTAAAAATGTTTGTTTATAGGACATGGAAGGGGTGTTTATATGATAAATAAAGCGGTTATTGTGTCCTTCAAAGTATAATAGTCAATATTCAAGTTACTAATATTATTTGAATATCGTTGTTTTGGTAGATAATATAAATTAAAATAAATAAATGTATTCATGTATAATCTTTTTAAAAACTAGTTTCTATTCTATTTCTTAACTTTCAGTTAATTAATATAATTTCTCATTGAATATAATTCACATGCAAAATATATTCACAAAGATTTTAGATAATGAAATAAAGGCATGTTTCTCTATCCGATAATGATGGACGATGCTCATTTCAATTGAAATAAATATGAAAATATAGGTTTTAAAATAAGTTTATGAATATTATATATGATAAATACTTGAAAAAAGAGTCATATGCTGTGTGGGTGAGTGAGTGGTTGTGTGAACAAATAACAACAGGTGGCCTTCTAAGAACACTTTCGCTAAGGAACCAACAAAGGGCCCGGGCCCTTTATTTAGAAATGAAAACTTCTCCATGCTGTGTTTCTCGATAGTTTAACTTTTGTCTACTAATTATATTATTTATTATAAATATACTTTTGAATATAAATACAATTGTACTTTTCATGTAGTATAATTTTTCCCATATAAATGAATTAATTGAATAAATATAATTTAATTCAATTAATAATATTGGACATTTCATTTTGAAATATTACCCAACATTTTAATTTAATTAAATTTGATTTTATATGTATGAGTTAAAATTATTTTCATATATGTAGATATATTTGATTTAATTATTAAATTTAAGTACAATTTTCTTTTGAAAATGAAATTTTAATATAAAAATGCATAATTATATATCTACAATTTTTTTAATATATATTTATTTTTTTGGTTTAATTTCATTTTTTTATTAATCAATAGAATTTCTTAAGTTATTTTTAAGAAAATGACTCTCTTCCATATATATTGTAATAATAAATAATCTCTTGCCATATGTTAAAATACAATATAAACCACATAGCTCAGTGTCACGAAGACAAAAAAAAAATATACACCAGATGCGGAGATCTTAAAAGAAATAAAAAAGCGTATACAGAAACATAAACATTAAATGAAAGACGCCCTAAAAACGGGTAGTTTTGTAAAAATCCCTTAATTAAAGATATATAAATATGAAAAAAAAAAGTTTTGAAGATAAATAAACTAACAAAAGTATAATAAGCCATATGACAAATAGCATAAATATAGTTTTTTTCACTTAATTGATTAGTGTCGACAGGAGTATCTTTTTGCCAGTTAATTTATCCACATCTTCTTGAACACATTCTAAACAACACTTATTTTTATAAAAATACAATAATTTATTTACAGAAATTTATTTTAAATATATATATATATGACATAAATTATTTATTTTCATAATATAATAATTTGATCTCTTTATTATTCTATTTATTTTTTTTTAATTATCTTTTTATTTATTTTACTTAGAATAAATTAATAAAAATATTTATGTAATTCATTGATATCAGTAAATTCTCCATTAATTAAATTTATCCCCCAAGGCAATAAACCTAGATAAATTGTTTTCAATATGTAATATTATTTCACCAAGTATTTTAAGCTAATGACTAGGAATATTAACATCATTAAATTCTATTACAATAGTATACATAATTAATATTTATGGTTGATTATATTCTTGTATATATATAAAATCTATATAAATAAGAAAACACCCAAAGAGGTGTAATTACTTCCCTACGACTTATTATTAATTATTATAATATTATAATTATTTTATAAACACATTTAAGTTAAGTGTAGATAAAAAATGGATGATTATCACTTCATCCCTAAATTTTAATTTAATTGGATAGTACAAATCCTGGATGCCCAAAGACATACTGAGAATGAAATTGGGCCTTATCGGTACTCCACCACCAATCGAGACGTAATCCTCTGCACCTGCTGGGTAATCTATTCGCCAGGCTTAAGGAGGGTATATAGGAGTCATGACTTTCAAAAGCTACCCTCAGAGGGTCAATGAAAAAAACCCTATTCAGGACTGAGGATGAAAACATACACAGCGTTTAGTCAAAAAATGTAATTGATAAAATGAAAATAAATGGAATGGATTACATTGGAATACATAAATGAAATATTATATGTATCATTTTTATTGAAATATTAATGAAAAAATAAAAATAAAATATTAATTTATAATTGTGTAATTAATTCTATTTTATAACCGTTATTAATTATAATAACATGATTTCTAATTATTTTGAATTAATAAAATAATATAAAATAAAAGATAAAATGTATTGTATTTTATTATTTATATTTGTGATATTCAATTATATTTTATTTCATATTTTTATTAAATTTTCTCTCTTGTAAAAGTGAAAATCCAACAAATGGATGATGAATATAATTATTATATTAATAATATAAAATGTCATATTCTCATTTAGTCATAATTTGACAATATTTTTTAATTATTGTTAATTTTGTTTAGAATAATTAATAAAAATTGTTAAATTATTTATCACAAGAGATGGAAAGTTTTATTAAATAAATAAATAAATATAAAAATATATAAATTTATGCATGGGAAAATAAAAGTTCTATGATTAATGCATAAATCTAATTGTTCATCAAATTAAATTGTATTCTTAAACAAAATAATAAATAAAAGTTAAATATTAAATAAATAATATACATATATATATATATATATAGTCTATTTAGATATTTAAAATAAAGTTAAAAATTAAATTTTATACGAAATGACTAAGAAATTATTTATAGTTATAAAAAATTAACATTTTTTTTTATGTAAACTCCATAATTGGGTTATCGTGTAGGATGGTGTCGACTTTCGTATTTGTGGTTACATTTTAACAAATCATGGATATGAGAAAAAATACATATAAGTGTTTTAGATTAAAATTTTTCAAGTTAGAAAAAAACAATACATCCCTTACTATTGTCGGTCGGTAAAAAATAAAATATATTTTTCAATAAATAAATAAATGTTAAGTAATTCCAAAATTTTAAAATTCAATTAATATTTATATTAATAAATATAATATAAGGCATAAATATAAATAAATAGTTAAGATATTTTAGGTAAATTACATTTCTTAATTTTTTTTTATAAAAATAAAGAAATAAATTAAGGGTGTTGTTTCATTCGTTTTATTATTTTGACTATGGAAATAATATAAATGTCGTTGATCGTTTTTTTATTTTTTTTGTTTTATTATTATATTGAAATAATAGAATTCTCTATTCTTTTGCATTCATCACCAGGTGTAGAATAATTGAATAAATCGATTTGAATATTTTTCAATTGAAATATATTGTATTGTCTCTCAAAACCAAGTCCAAGATGTCACTGTTTCATGCATTTGAATGAAATATTTTTATTCAATTATGGAACAAAAAAAAAAAATCAAATATCCTTTCAATAGATCATGATTTATTTAATAAAAGATAGGAGTTCTTTTTTTTATAGTTTAATTGATTTAAATTGCACCAAACGAGGAAAGGGGATCAATATTCAATTGAATATCAAATTCAAAGTGGAAATTGAAGACAGATTCGTGGGTTATTAGACACCTGCCTGGCAGCCAGAGAAAATTTGAAGGGCGCCCTGTGCCATCTGACTTCACTCATTAGACACATCCGGCGGGCCAAATGCATATGTAGTCGCCAGTTCAACTACCCTCTGTGTTTTCAAGACGAGTTTTCCTCCCCTCATCAACTCCCTTAAGCTTTCTTGTGAATGCTCATGTTAATTTATTAACTATTTAAGATAATTCCTCTCTGTTGCTTTCCTCTCTAATTAAGAAAATAATTTCACTTCGTCACGTTATTTGAATTAAAATGCGTCTAATTCTCCATCTTTATCACTCATTTAAGAATATATGTATAATATATACAAATATATTTGGGTAGGTTTATATGTGAACGTTCCGCTAGAAAAGATTTTACTTCTTAACTTTTTAATTAAATGGGAAATTTGTAATTTTTTTTTCAACTTAAATATATATATATATATATATATATTTTCTGCTAGTGAGAAAATGATCACTTATCAAGATTATATACTAACTTATATACTAGACACGGATGTCTAACTCACAAGCAATGAATGTTTGAAAATAGTATAAAAAATCTATTATAAAAAAATAATATAATATAACCTGTTCTCTCTCTCTCTTTCACTTATTTAATTAAATACAAATATTATATAATATTTATTTTTAAAACTTTAAATGTTTGAGATTTATTGATATTATCATTGTAGACATAAAAAAAAACAGAAAGTAATCGATATTTATTTATATTTAAATAAATTGACCTGTGGCCAGGTCCGAACCGACCAACGGTTTGAAGTAAATTAATTTCCAGCTACAGAAACAATTTCAAATAATTTTAAGATATCTATTAATGTAATAAAAAACAGATATGGATAGATCATAAATATTTTTAATTTTATTTTAATTTTAAATTAAGAAAAAACTAATAAAGATGATTTTCCTCGAGGATAAACCCAATACAAAGTGCATGATTCGTGGTGATATGTAAAAAATCTCCTCATGTGAAATTTGGTGTGAAAATAACCCTTCCCTTCCTATCGTCGATCGCTAATACTACCACTTCCGGTTTCTGAATTTGCACCAAAAGTTGAACAATTCATCCTACTGATGCATTAAGTAAATATACCAAATTTCATCAAAATCCGATGAGCCGTTCAAGCTGTACACATCTATACGGACGAATGGACAGACGGACAGACATCACGCTAAAAATACTTTTTTCTGATAAGATATGTAAAAATCTCCACATGTGAAATTTGGTGTGAAAACAATACCTCCCTTACTATCGTCGGTTGGTAAAAAATATATAGATGTTTGTGAATAAACATATTCGAATTATTGCAATAAAATTTAGTGTTACAAGAAGGGCATGCAGGATTTTTTTTAAGGAAAATCCAAAAATTATACCACAAAAACAAAAATAATAAAATTCAATTATTATTTTTTCTTGTTGCATTTCATTTATATTTACTATAATAATAAATATGAAAATTATCATATATATATATTATGATCGATTATATAGTAATGATTAATGATAGTAGTGATTAAAAAATTTGTTTTTGTTGAGAGTTGAGATCTACCTTGGTGGAATGCCCAGCATCTAAATTAGATAATTTCGACCCTGGTTTGACCTTGATTATCTAAAATAAAATGAGTTGTAAATAGAAATTTTGAAAATTCGAATATGTATATACATTATTAATGAGTAATCTATCATTCTCTTCAGAACCCTTTTGACTTTAGGGGTTTAGGCACTAAAGTTTGCAATATTTAAAAAAAATACATTTAAATATATTTAATATCAAATATTTATAGTACATCAAATATATATTAATTGAAAATAAAATAGTCTAATTTAATTTACCATAGCTAATGAATAGAAAATGAATGCAGTCTTAAATTCTTTAACGTTGTGATTTTAAGGGTAGATCGAATACATGAGATTTTTTTTTAATTTCACTTAATTGATTTTAAAAATTTCATTCGTTAGATCCTAATAAATGATAACTTATTAATATTGGTTTTTCAGTAAGGAGGTTTTTGGTCTATAAATTGCCTCACCAAGGGAGGGACTGACGCGCCCTTTCAGCAATTTGTGCTACCCTTTATTATTAAGTCTCTAGACACGTGCCAAGTCAGGGAATATCACACTAATATATATATATAGAGAGGGTTTAGAGGGATGGAAATGGGAGTCTCAAATTAAATATTTCATTATGAAACGAAATTTTATTAGTGGTTATATTGAATTGTATATAGAGAAAGAAATGAATGAATGGCAAGAGAAGAATATATAATATGTGGTTGCCTTGTGCGGGCTGAATAAGGCGACACGCAGAGCACAAATAAGACTAAGGGGCGAACTAAAAAAAGAGGGACGGGGTAATATCGTTTTATATTCTAGTAAGAAAATGCAATGTTTGTATATACAAAGTCAGTGTCAGAAGGATTTACTTTTATTATTTTTCGCAGTCAATTTGTAACCTAAGAATTTTTGATTCATTGATACATTTCTACATCATGCTTAAGAGATTTACAAAATGAATATTTTTTTTTTTATATAATATTAAACTAGTTCTTTCATTTATCAATAATAATGTTTTTTCAGTTTTTTTTTATGAATCAAAGGTTTGATCGTCATTGCATTAACAGAAACTAGAAAAATGGATTTATAAAAAGAAATAGAAGTAAATTTGACATGAGTGAATAAACCATGAGCTCACGTGATGCTCTTCTCTATAGATGAAATGATCTCTGGTTTTTCAAAATATAGAATTCCTTTAAAAATATCATTATTGGACTTTGATTAAAATTAACTGATAATTTACATGATACTAATCCTCAATTGTATTGAACGTACATGTTCAAAATAGCTAATTATTATAAAAAAAAATTATTATAAAAAACCAAGGGATGGATATTCATAGAATGAACAATATATTAGAGTATTTCAAATATATTGATATAATATCATAATATAGTGTGACAAATTCCAATAAAATATAACCTAACAAACATTAACAATTAATTTTAATTTTTTTTTTTTCGTAAGAGCTAGAATGATGAAATTTGGTACATCGGCATTATTCAAAATTCATAGTTTTCTATCAACTTTTGAGAAATGTAGCTCAACCGGAAGAGGGTCATTACCTACAACGTTTTGATTTTTTTTTCTTCTAAAGTGACCGTAAAAATAAAGATATATGTTTGATAATTTTTCACATGATTAATAATTGTATAAAACTGCTATATATAGAATTTCAGCTGGATTGAATCGCTGAAAGTACCAGAATTAATTTTTTAACACTGCAAATCTCACGTGCCAACACGTGACGTGGTGCCATCAACAAAGAGCCAAACATGCGCTGGTTTAATAAATATTATTTATTAATTTTAATTTATAATTAATTTAATTTAATTTAAATTAATATATGTTATTTAATCCAATTCAAAGATAGTCGAGTGGAGACACTCCAGCTTATTTTTAGTATAAAATTTGTATAAAATTATTAACATAGTTATGATATATTTATTTTCATATTTTTATTAAGATAAATTTTATTATGTTTTTTACGAGAAGTTTATTATTAATTTACATAGGTAAGGTATAAAAATAATATTATATTTAAAAGATAAAAGAGCTCTTGTTTTTTTCTAAACCAAGCTGCTAAAAGTATTTTACATAATTACACATGATAGCTCTAAAAAACATAAGATAAAAATTGGCCAAAATATATTTAATATTAATATTTATGGTAAATTGTCGATAGATGAATTGGTACGAAAATCAAGAGCTGATTTTATTTTTTGTCTATATAAGAGATTTCGTTAAACATACTACAAAGTATCTGGTCAGTGAATTTTTAACAAATATTTTAAATCATTTTTTGGTTAATTTTCATGATTGCGAATGATTATTTACAAATCTTGGCTGATCAGAGGACTACTCTAAGAAATCATTAATGGAAGATCGATAAGATTTTTTAAATCTTTGATAAATATTTATTTGGATGTAAAAAATGTTTATCAATTATTAGGTTTATTTATTAATTTTTGGTTAGCAATTTTGTTTATTAAGGTATAATTAGACTGAAAAGTCTAAAAAAAATTAAATCTGTAAAGTGTTTATATCGGTACAAGTTGATGAGTAATTATATGCAACACATTCGGAAATGTTTTGTTTTTGTTGAGTCACATGTCCTCTTCTCTCTCTTTTTTTTGGTTCCCTTCTTGGTTGTTTATTCTTCTACTTCTTCTTTCTGTCTCTTTCTTTCTCTCTCTTCCCCTTTCTTCTCCCTCCTCCTGAATCTTTGCACACCCTCTTTAAGGAAAACGGAATTGTAGGTGATATGAGGAGTACTTTTTTCGCGTCGATGTTAAGACGTGTGTGTTGGTGTGTGTGTGGTTTCGGTGAATGAGCTTTGGATCGTGAGAAAGCCCAGTGATCCAACCCGTTTTTACGCCCTCCCCTCTTCCTGGCATCGAACCCAAGACCGCCGGCGTAATTATGTGCCGGGCTCGGAGCGCTCGGCAGCCAGTCTTGGGCTAACCTCTTGACAGCTCGCAGCTCTCGGTCGTTCTCTCTTCCTCTCTCCGTCGCCCTCACATTCACCCTCTCTGCGTCTGCCCAGCAGCATCAGCAGCTGCGCCGGCCGAACGAGGACCACACGATTCACAATTCCTTTTTTTTTTATTTTAACTCTCCTAGTGACTGACTGAGTGAGTGTCGTGCTACGTTCGTACCAAACGGATTCGGGAATTCACCTTCAACATGAGTGTTGTGGTGTGGTGTCAGTGATTTCGGATTAAAACATGCTGTCAGTGGGAGACGCACAACCGTGGATATGCACCTCTGGATTTTATTTCTCGTTTTTGTTAGCGGCAGACAAGGTAAACAAACCAGCACGCGTACTCCAACTCATCCACCCTCACCAAACCTCACCACCATTCTCGAAACCACCCTCTCCACCAACCTTACCGTTCTTGTTTAATCTTTGTTTATCACACATACACACAGTCAAACAGTAGAAACCTTTGCACTTCTTTTTAAAACAATTACAACAACTTGTTCGAAAGAAAAACAAATTATACTTTTAACAAGACCTAGAAAAAAACCATAGGGAAACAAAGACAACAACAACAACAACAACAATAAAAAAAAAAATCACAGAATTTATACAAATTCAACAAAACACAACCGTTACGGAATAAGTTTAAATTTAAAAATAAATACTTTTAAGTTTTTATTTTGAAAACAAACTATTTTTCTTAAATTTAAATTATTAAATATTTTTTTTTATAATTTTATAATATATATAATAATATAAATATCAATCACAAAATGTCAAATTCTAAAAATCACAGAATTTATAAACAAATAAACAAAACAAAACTGTTACGGAATAAATTTGAATTTAAAAATAAATACTTTTAAGTTTTTATTTTGAAAACAAACTATTTTTCTTAAATTTAAATCATTAAATATTTTTTTTTTAATTTTATAATATATATAATAATATAAATATCAATCACAAAATGTCAAATTCATAAAATAGATATATATTAATCATTTATTTTTAACAGATATCTAATTGTATTTTGCTATTGCAATTAATTTATAAAATTTACTAGAATGATAAGCACCATTATTTAAAAATTCTCCGAGTATCTTTTTTTAGTGATTAATATTTATTTATTATAAAAAAAATTAATAAAATATTAAAAAAAAAACAAAAATCAAAACAATATCAGATTTTTAATCTGTAGTTTGCTTTCGTTCTGAAATTTTCAGAAGAATCTTTTTAATGCAAATTCGTTTATAAAACCAATAGATTTATTTTTAGATTACAACTTTGAAATATCTACATTTTCATCCCTTATTTTTTTTACGCAATGTTTCATGATGACTTAATATGACGCGTTTATATATACTTATTTTACAACAAACCCTAATTCTATATCATTTATAATATTTTATTTTTAAACCAAAGAACTCTGAAAAAAAAACTTCTTATTGAATTCCATCCAATTATTATTATTTGTTAGTATTTCAATTATTATTAATTCATCATATATATAATGTTTAAATTATATTAACATTTATATGAATAGCTCTTTTACATAATTACATCAACAAATTCCACTCTCCACTTTGATATAATAATAATAATAATAATAATATTAATAATAGTAATAATAAATATAATAAACCGTATACTAAATAAAGGATTATTCATTAAAATCTGATTAATGAAATTAAATATTAAAACCTTTATATCATGTATCGATTATATATTATACAAGTATATTTATTATTATTAATAATTTAGACATTTACAAAATTATTAATTTTATTTTTATGAATCAACAACGTATTTTATTTTTGTCGGGGTTGGATTTAACAAACCCTTAACTTCTCTAAAATTTTCTCCAGAGAATTTTTATCAATTCACTTTTTTAATTTATTATTAAAGATCAACAGTAAAAAAAAAAATTACTTTTGAATTGTATAAATACATATATATATATATATGTATACATTTATGTTTTCTGATATCACAAATCTTTCGTTTATATGTATATATGAAATAAAGGGGTTATATTCAATATCTTGACGCAATGAAATTCAATCTTTGAAGACAAAAAGGATCACGGTTCTCCAATTTCATTTTATAATGTGGGAAGAAGATATTTATGATCAAATATTTTTTCTTTATTGGTTCTTTCAGTTTAATTATTTCAATTATTTTATTCTCCATTAATATTAAAGAAATTTGTTATTCTTTAAATCTAATTGTTAAATTGTTCAGAGTCAAGGAGATGAGAAATAAGATGATAGGATGCTCATTTTTTTTTGCCCTGTTGTTAGGGACGGCCTTATGGCCGACCTACTCAGCTGCTCCCTTTTTTAGATCATCATTAATAGACAAAAATTCCAATTTCTTCTTTTTATAAAGAAAAAAAAATAATTTAATTTAAATCAATCTATATATATATATATAAAATAATTGAATTTTATATTTGTAGTATAGTGTTATTTTTTTTAAATTTAATATAAATTTATAAAATATTAAAATACATCAAGAACTTTATTCCATAATATATAATATATATATATTTAGGTATACTATAGTATATAAGGACACTTAGAAAAATTTTCCCAAACATTTTTAGTTGGGAAATAGATATATTAATTACTTTATAAGACCTCTTCAAAATGCGCTAAGGACTACTAAAATCACTTGAAATAGTTCCCTAATTATATTTTAAATTTTTATCTTATCTCTTAACACAAATATAAAAATTCCAACGTTTTGTATTCCCATAAAATCTTTTAAATTGATATCGTGTGCCTCTTATATTGAAATATTTTTTTTTTATATTTATCAAAAAAAAATATTTCAAATTCAGAAGAATTATTAAAAAATTGATCAATATGAACTTTTATGATTGAATTAAATATGAAATATCTACAAACACTTAAATTCTATTTTTTTAAAATAATGATTAAGAATATGCAAAAAAAAAAAAAAATAATTCTAAACGTGACAATGTTAACGATTTTTGGATTTTTTGAATATTTAATAAGCATATGTTCTTTAATAAAAAAAATTTTAAAATAAAAATAAATTTAGAAAAATCATCATATCCTTTACATATAAACACTTTTGTATTTAAAAATTATAAATATTTGTAAATTATTGTTTAAAAATTTTTACATTTCATTTAAAATACAAATGAAAATAAAACTTCAAATGATAAAAATATAAAAAAAAAAAATGAATATGAAAAGAATTTTGAAGAAAAAATTATTAAATGTTTTTTAAGAAATTAAAATTAATTCAATTATAATATATTTATAATTACTAAAATAAAATAATATTATTTCTTTATATCTTTATCTTATATTAATTTTACGAAAGACGAAATACAAAGTTAACAAAGGTTAGAATTAGGAGAATGTAATTATTATTCATGAATTTTCAAATTTTCAGTGAATATTTTCACAAAAAAAATATTTCAATTAAGTGAAATCAAAATCGAAATTAAAAAGATGTTAATAATAGAAATAATGAGAAAAAAAAACAATATTAATAAAAAAAAAACTAAATATATATATTACTTTTTTTTCTATATTAACATTTGATCAGAAACAGGTATTTTAATATTCTAATTACATTCAAATTAATTAATAGATCATTTATGTCAATTTTTTTTATCAATTATTCATTTTTTTCTTTTCAATTTGATTTCTAACTGGAATATCTTGTATTTAACAATAATAAATTTTTCATTTATTTCTATTTTTTGATTCTATCATAAATATAAGTATAATAATAAAATATATATAACTATAATAATATAATCTAAATATATAAGCATGTTTTGTTTGCTATCATGAAAAAATATCTATTTAATTATAATAAAAATAGTAGTAAGAAATATAAAAGTCATAACATTTTTTTTTATCCCATTCCATCTTCTAAGAATGGAATGAATGTTGCTGAAATTGATGGCTGTCTTTCGAATGGACTCAACGGGATCCAATATTTGATGTGTTTCTTTCTTAACCTCTCTCCTCCGGCTAAATACAATTACCTCCATTTGATTATAGGGGGGACCTTTTTTGTAAGGGCTTGACTACTCTAGATTATTAAGTATCATCCATAAAACCTTTTAAAAAATTAACTAGAACCACTCACCATGAGCATCGTTTTAATTTTAATCCTTAATCTTCAAATTTTTCTTTATCAAGTTGGTGATCAATTTATTACGTTATAAGTTATTAAAATACGATCAGTTTGTTTTTTCTTTTTCAATGTTAAGGAAATAAAATTATTTACATATTTACATTAACATAATTACAAATCGAAAAATTTATTATTACATATCTTAATTGTCTTTATGCAACTAATGAGTTTCAAATGATATCTAATAAAATATACAGATGATGAAATTACAAGTAAAAGAAAGGTAGAAAAAAAAGAGAGTGATAGAATGGAATTGGAATGTCCTGTTGATTGATCTACTAAAAACGTTGCTTCCATTTCAAAAGTCTAGTATGTTTCAATGAAAACAAGAGTGAGTGAACGGATGTTTGAAAGAGAAGAGAAAAGTGTAATTTAATCCTATAGGTATATTTATATATAAACTATAATAAATAATAAATTAATCATTTCTTAATTTGATTATTCAATAATAATAAAATATTTCAATTACTTACCGTTTGACCAATTTTTATAAAACCTAATTTTTATTTTATTAAATTCAAATAGTTATTAATTGTACTTAAGATAAAATTATATTCAAACTTGGAATATGGTGGTTAGAAAAAAAACGGAATTTATTATATCATCTTAGATATGAAAGGTTAGGAGTAATTAATTTTCAATTTTTTTTTAATATTTAAAATTTTAATATACTTGCTTATTCAAATTCTAACACCACTTTAATATTAGAAGAAAAAAAAATATAAAAATTTTTTGAGTTGGCCGATATATAAAAATCTTTTTAATTTATTTAGTTTTATCTAAGTATTTTAATTGATCTTTTAGTTAGAAATTCCTATAATACTATCGGTATAGGTTTTTGTATAAAAATGTTAGTTTAGCCAAATACCTTTTAAATAGTTTTAAATAATCATAATTAATTGTATACCTGTTGAAATGATTCGTGATAAATTAAAAGATAAAATTTTGATTCTTAACAGAATATAAAATTGTTCATAAAATGTTCGGGCCTTTCGTCAACGAGAGTCCTAATCATGTAATCTGTAATAATTTTTAAGAGGTGCGGATGCACGATGCGTAACGAACCAAAACAAATGCTATTCCTTTTTTTTACAAAACATTTGATTTAATTCTTAATTTTATGCGAATATTAAATATTATTTTAATCTAGAGACAAGAAGAGTCTAAACCAGTGATTCTCAACCTTTTTTTTTTACCGCGGCACACTTTTAACGGTTTAAACATTTGGCGGCACACAAAGAAAAAGATAAGTGTAAAATACCAATAAGAGATTGTGTAATACAGTTTATGATTATAATCAGGGGTTGGCAACCATTTTCAAGAGTCGGGCACATTTCTGAAATAATATAACAGAGGTGGGCACACTTGATGATACTTAGAGCCATATTGAAAAATTGAAAATGTTTAAGAGCCTGATCACAAAAACATTTTACTTTTTTTTAAAGAACCATATCAAAAAAAAAAAAATTGAAAAAAGTAGGAAATGTTTAAGAGCCTGATAGCAAAAACATTTTACTTTTTTTTATATACATATAAAATAAATAAGTACTTTTTCTTAATTTCACCTTTACATTTGTAAAATTTGGCGGCATATTTTGAAAATCTCGTGGCACCCAAAAATGCCGCGGCACAGTGGTTGGGAATCATTTGAGTAAAATTATTTTGATATATACCCGAATTGCCCATTAATTATTAGATAAATATATGAATTTATGTAAATAATTTGTATCCAATATATTTTTATAAATACAAATGAATTATATAATTTTTAATGAGAGAGAATATATTATAATTTTGTTTTGTTTTTTCAAGGTAAATATTACTACAAATGCTTAATTATAATATTTAGTTATAAGAATACATAGTTATATGAGAAGACATGTATAGTATTTAATTTTCTTAATTTTAACGATTTTTTAAAAATATCTTTCGATGATTCAGTTTGCAAAATAAAATATCAATAAAAAATGAGTAACAGTATGTTAACCCCTTCTGTTTTGTTTTTGTATTTTTTTTTGTATAAAAGGGATTGCTCGCGTTGCTTGAAACACTTGCCGACCAATGCTGAGAATCATTCTAAATATACCACTGAACTCCAGGGAGAATGAATGTTTGTCCCCCAGTTGCACGCAAACTATTTACATCATCAGCATTTTGATGAATGGGTGGGGGTTACATATGCAAAATTGAATACTTATGAAACAAACAAAAAAAAAAAAAAATTATACCAACGTGGATTATTTAGCTAAATGGAAGAAAGTAAACAACAATTTGAAATATGTTGTTTAAATCTGAATATTGTTAGATTCCCTAAATCAAAGTGATTATAAATCTAGGATTAGATCAGAATTAGTTTTAAAAGTTATATTTATTATAATCTATAAATACGAATTTAGAAAATAGTCAAATAAAAAAAAAAACAAATCAAAATCATCTTTTTTTTTATTTTTACGCAATCCTCTTTTTGATCTTTTCTTAACCTTAACTCTATTCTAGATTCTAGATATTAATTATTCGTGAAAACATAAAATTTAATAAATAAATAAATAAATATATATATAATCGTTTATTTTTCTCAAGAAATAAAAAAATATAATTATCTATATCATATTGCTATATATATATCTAATGTCATTGTTATTCCATTAACTAGATTTCAACAGTTTTTCTTTATATTTTCACTTCCATTAACCTTAATGGATACAGAGAGTAGAATAATAATATACTTACAAAGGATGTAGGAAGTTAAAGATTATTAAAACTCAAAAGAGATATTTTTGTGGTATATTATATTGTGAAAAAGATGATTTTAGGTAAATCAGAATAATACGATTATGATCATGTAAAAGTTAAATTTCAGTAATAACTAAATCCTCTTTTGAATGAGAATAATAAATTAATTTCCTATTAAAAATTAAATTTATATCATTAAGAATATCAATTCTTCTGGGAGAGAAAGAAAATAAAAAATACTCTGTTATTTTCTAAATTATGAAAAAAATGCATTTACTAGCAATAAAAATATAGGCTAATTAGAATAAGTAACTAGAATCTATTCCATTTTGGTTTTGGCGAGTTATCTTCAGATAATAAATATCTGAAGATAATTTATTATTGTTTTTAAAATTCTTTGTGAATAATAGAATATAAAATTTTTTTGTTAATTTTTTTTTAATTTGTTTATAGACTTTTCCTCTCCTCCGTTGGTCCTTAAGCTAAACTTTGAAACATATGTTTTTAATTTACATTTTCACAAATATACAATATATTTATGTATAACGAAAATATAAATATAAAGAAAAATAACTAAAATTCTCTCAAAATTATTATATTGAAAATAATAGAATAAAAAATATTTATTGTCATAATTAATTATATATCTATATTTTTTTCGTTAGTGTGGTTGATCTAGGATAAAAGGGACAAGAAAAAGGGCCGTCTGTTCTTTGGCTAAACGGCTGATTGGCCGACTGCTACGCTCCGTCTGCCCGTCTGCCTTCTTGAATCCACCTGGAATTCTTTTTTTTCCTCTCACTCACACATAATTAATATATCCTTGAAATCTATTCATTTGGACTATCCAACCGTTTGTATTTAGGTCGAATTGTCCAAAAATATATTTGAATACGTTAACCAACTATATTGGCCCAGAATTCATTCAATTTCATGGGGAATATTTTTATAAAAACAATTTAATTTTTTTTCTTTTTCAATTTCATTTTTACTTTTATAACATTCTAGTTTTTTCATATGTAGGAAGAGTTGAAGGTGAATTTATATTCAAATTCTTTTTTAATATATAAAAAAAAAATAATTATTATGTCACATATTCCATTTTTACTTTTTTAAAATAATGTTGTTTATATTTATGAAAATATATGCGTATAGAAAAAATATTATTAATTGGTTTGTTTAATTTCTTTATCTATGTCCATCATATTTTTAATTTATAGATATATATTTCTTTTGGAATTTTTTTTTTATAATAATATTTATATTATATATCCATCATTTGCTACGGCAAAGAACTTTCGAGTTCCGTAGAGCCACAGAGATAGATACATTCATCATTGTTCTAAAATATTTAGATTTATTTTTGCTTTTATTATTGATTATACATTAGATTTTAAGTTCATCACAAAAAAAAATCTAATCAATTAACAACTAAACATAAGTAGTAGCTGAAGTTTAATTAAATACAATTATAATTGTAACATAAAACTATTTTATATTGCGTTCCAATTTCTATTTTTGTTTTTTTTATTTATGAATCATTCTAAAAAAAAGTTTTCCGACTTTGATATAAGAAAAACTATTTATAAATAAATGATTTATATATATATATGTAAAATATTTCATATTTTTTGGAGTTTACGAGGAACTTGTGTCTGTCAGGTTGGTAGTGTTTGGTTGTTGAAAGATGCTTGTTTGCCAAATAATTAATTTTAAAGATGGAATAGTTGGTAAATATTAATAAATATAATATCTGGTTTTGATAGTAAAAAATAAATGAAGTGTTGGCTTTAAAAACCAATTGTTTTTTTAAGGTAACTGGGTTATATAATTTGTATATATTTTTAATTTGTATATGTGTTTTTATTAAATTGTTTTTTTAAGGAATCCATTGGTCAAGTCAATTAACCTCAACTAATTACCAACTTATATATATATATATATAGATATATAGATAGATAGATTAATATGAAAGTTTAGAAATATGTATGGATTATGTTTATTAAGACAATGTTAAAATTTATTAATAACTTTACAAATGGTAATTATTATAAGAATTCAAAACAATTAAGTTTATTCTGGAAGGGTTTATGTTGTTTCATGATATCTTAAAAATAAATATAGAGCAAAAGAAAAGAAGGGTATGGGAATGCGAGAGAAAGAGTCACAAAAGGATTAGAGGAGGGGCGAAGGATTAAAAAAAAACTCTAGTTATCTCTTTTGTCTATCTTTATGGCCCATGAAATGTGTTCTCTACTTCTGAGTTACGAGTAAATGCTTGGGCCATTTAAGAAACTAACCAACCTCTGCAACCCTCGCAACCGGTGGAAGATCTTTCAAAGTATACAAGGGCGTAGGGGAAGTAGAAGGAAAAAAAATCACCACCCAACTAACTACTGGCCTCCCAACAACCATCAATAATACTTTTGTAATTGCTCAATGTTGGGGGGGAAAAAGAGAACAGGAGAGGACGACGACTGAATCATACTGATACCCATAAACGACACTGATAAAGTTATATTCTCTGTAATATATATGATAGAGAGATTTTTCTTCTCTGCATTTATATACTCTGTGGTGAGTTTTTATGTATTGTTTTTAAGAGAGAGAGAGAGAATCCAAAAGAGAAAAAGAAGGAAAAAGACTAATAATAGTTTCCTTTTCCTTCAGATTGGATCACTTTCTTTCAGAATTGTGTG
This sequence comes from Labia minor, assembly GCA_963082975.1. Taxonomy (NCBI): domain Eukaryota; kingdom Metazoa; phylum Arthropoda; class Insecta; order Dermaptera; family Spongiphoridae; genus Labia; species Labia minor. The sequence continues at coordinate 15,521,389 of OY720346.1, forward strand.
TTAAAAAAAATAAACTGGATTAATTAATAAAATAGCAAACTAAAAGAATGATTACAAATATTCTAATTATTTTTTTTTTCAAATATGATAAATGAATATATTGCACAATTTCTCTTTTATGAAACCCATCCTATTTTGGAATTTAAGTACTTTACCTATCAATTTTGTAAATCATTATTTATAAAGTTCAATAATTATAGAGATGAATGAAGATTCAATCCGTTATGCATATAAATCTTTCAACTAGAAGCACTGCCTTCATTTTTTTTATTCTGAAGAAAACCAGCTATAGGAAAATAGCAAAAAAACTATTTAAAATCAACTTTAATGATCGTTTTAGATGATCAAAAATAACTATTTATACTTTTAATTATTTTTTTCTTTTTTATTATCTTACTACAAATAATATTATTGCTATCCACCATAATAATAATAAAATATGTAAAAAAGTTCAACTAGTTTAATTTTCATTAATTTTCTTAGTAGATATACTAAGCTAGATACATGATACTCCTGATACAAAATAATTGAAATATGCAGAGAATATAATCATGATTTAATTCAAAATTTTTTAATTTTGTTTTGTTATTAATTTTAGAGCCCCTGGGTTTTAGTCTGAATGCATCATTATCTAAATTATTAGCCTAAAGAAGCTAGGAGTTGCTAATAAATGGATGTAAACAAATCTATCAGGTTAAGGGTGATTCTGATTAAATCATCTCCATAAAATATTTAGAGTCACGAAATATAACGAATAATATATCTTATGCCTTGAGGATATTTTAAGGAATATTTTACTTTCATAACCCTTTACTATATATATTTAATTTTTTTAAAATTATGGTTTCATTATATTAGCCTATTTATTATATATATTAATAAAAAAATAAAATGTACAATTTTTTATCTATCTTTTTTATTCTTCTTTCTTTCATATCTAACAGTTATTATTTATCAATTGAACTAATGATAAGTTTTGATCGAGAAGTACTTGTTCCAGGTTCTCGTTTCCATCTTCCCTTTTCTCTTTTCTTGCAGTCTCACTTCTCACCCATCACCCTCAAGACTATGAACAACTTACCCTCAACTTTTAGTTAAGTTAATTTTAAAGTTGCGTATTGTACGCCATTGAGTTCTCTCTCTTTCTCTCTTCCTTCTATCTCGTTCTAGACATGAAGTGGTGGGATAGCGGAGGGGAGGAAAATTAAGTTAACTAAATTCCAAGTTTGGTGGTGAAATTTTCGTAAAGAAACCCACCCTGTTCGCCATCGAGCCGCGTGCCATCCAATGTACAGGGATAATCGCCTAATGCCACCCTCATAAACACGACCCAAGCAATTTGTCCCCAAATATATATATATATATCTTTATAAAGTTGGTAGTACTGAGAACAATGTTGTATACAGAAGTTGGCGGCACTGATGCATACGCCTCGCCGACCCGGAATTAATAAATCCTTCCACTCTTTAGAATAAAATATCATTATACATACATAATATATATAATCTGTACATCGTGTTGAAAAACATATGTGCATTGCCAAACTAGATTAGGGTGTTTATCAGACAAGCGACAGATGTGTCAACTTAAATTTCATTCTAGAATAAGATACTAACTTCATCACAAATAGTTGGCGGGACTGTTCGAATAGATAGTAAGTATGATAGCAAGATAAAGTTAAAACCGTACATTAATGTCAAATCTTAAAGGTTTCTCTTTACGGAAAATTACAATCTATCTTCTTCCTTCTGTTTCATTATTCTCTCACAAATAAAGATCCTTTGATATTATTAACAACCCAACAAAGTTCTAATTCACATGGACTAAAAAAAAACACTAACAACAGAATAACATAAAGTCGGATAAAACACGATGAAAGAAGAAAAAAGTGAAGCGGAGATTCAATTAAATATGAAATATTGTCTACAATTTTCATGTCAAAGGAAAAACTTCATTGTATCGTTAAACAACTGAGAAATGAATGGATGGAAATCTAGAGTGTGTCAAAAAATAATAATAATAATAAAACATCGGTTTATTAAAAAAAAAAAATTCCTCATTATTTAAATGAATATTTATTACCTATAAGCAATATGAAAAATATTTAAATGTGAGAATTACAGTATTATGCGGGTAGATATTTCAAGAAAAATTATCTAATATCTAATAATAATAATTAAAATAAAAATTTTTGAAAATAAAATATTTAATTAAAATTTTGTAGTAAATTTATTTATCATTGCCTATTTCAGTAAATCTTAATTTTAAATCACTTAAATATTCTATTCTTTCTTTCAGGGAATTGCTTATGAGGAATTCAATTTATTTTTACATTACAATCGTTAAGAGAAAATTGACAATTCTATTAAATAAGCTATAAAATTTTTTCGTCATTTCGTTAGCGATAAAATAGCGTTTTGATAATAAAAATTTAACAATTGTTTTTTTTTTTTAAATTAAATTTCATAATAAATTATCGAATTATTATTAATATCGTGAGTAGTATAGTATTAGGCAGATATTATTACTATTTTAATATAAAAATGTCAATCTTAAAAGGAAGGGAAATGTGTCCAAAATTTAAATCAACTTCCTACAATTTTGAATTCCAAAGTTCCCGGCCTGCCAAAAGACTCTTGATTTCTTTAAAAATAAACATTTGTCAAGATAAAGAAATGGGTCATCTATTTAATATTACACCAAATTATGATATATATGTATATATATACATATATATTATGAAAATAAAACCTTGAGAGGGGGAGAGTTATATTCTCTATCAGCACAATCATGATCTAATTAAATTGAATTAAATTATTCTGAATTGGTCTTTCAATAAATTTTTATTTAGTTCAAGTAAGAATTTATCAAAATAAATTTAAAATGCATATGCAGTATTAAAATGAATGCGTCTTCTATTCTACATCCTTCCTCTCCATTTCGTTGTTTAATAATACAATGTTAATTTCAATTCGTGAGAGTTTCGAAATAAAGAGTCAAATAAACAGAAAAAAAGATAATAAATAATTAAAAAAAAAAAAAAAAAAATAAGAACAAGACTTAGAAGAAATTCGTTAAAAGGATGTTGTATTATTATCCCCACCATTAACGATCTAACTTATGATGAGTGACGATGATTCACATCACACAACCAACGTATTTATATTTATATACAGGAAAATTACTCATGAATTTTGATTATTATAACGAAAAAAGACAAAAAAGAAGTTTGTCATCATCCTCAATTAACATATTTTCCAAAAACTGTTAATTCCTACCTACTCAATAATAATTCATAATTTATAACATTTGTTTGTAACTAATCTCTTCTTCTAAGAATCTGATATAATTAATTCATATATTTCTCATTTAATCCAATTATCATTAGGAAAGATAAAATAATTTATGTAAGATTACATAGCTCTATGTATAAGTTAATATTACCGCTACCTAAATATAAACATATTAAAAATCAACAGAATCTATTAAATATTTTATTTTAAATACTTAAATCCCAATCGATGGACAAAGGATGTATTTTATAAAACCGGTTTGAATGTAATACATTGACAGTAATTTTTTAATATCGCCTGGAATGTATGCAACCTTTTACGATTTTAATTTTATCTTTGTTAGATCTCATTACAATATAAATGTTGATAATTTATATGCCAGACATTCTAAAATAAATAGTATCACGTATTTTATTTATTTTTTTTTTATTTAATATTTATATAATAATTTTTTTTTATATTTTACTTATTTTTTAATACATACTTATATATTTATTTGAATTTAATTTCTAATTAATAATTTTGGAAGTATCTATAATTAATTATATTTTTTTTTGTTTCTAGGTAATAACATCATTTTACAATTCATCTCTACAGTAAGACAAGTAGGTAATAATAGATTTTTTATTTAAATTATAATCGGGCACATAGCATTTGTACTTCCATTATTCATCCAATAGATTATCGTAAGCAAGTTGATAGAAAAAAAGGGAGAAGGAAATAAATATTTATATACCATTGTAAAGATTTGCAACATATTAGTAATCTACAATATAATAATATATTTGGTATTAATTAAAGTTATGTTTCCGAGAAAAATTAAATATATATATAATGATAAGTTTTTCTGTCAAAATCAAATAATTGATAACATATAATAGTTTCTATGGTTTGAGAAAAGGATTTTATGGTCCGTTATAAAAATTATTTATTAGGTTGATGATGAGATAAACTTTTAAAATTATACTTAATTATAGTTTTCATTTAATTATTTTATTTCGCTATTATTTATTTATATCTTTTAAATATTGTTTTTTATGTAATGATATAAGAATGTTAAATTTCCCTTTTAGTGAAAAAAAATAATCGAATAATTTCTGCTACTGTTTGATAAAGATTTGGGAGGTCTAAATGTAAAAATTGAAGATCAATTATTGTTTCTTATATATATATGATAAGTAGAAATATAAACAGAATTTTAGAAGTTTTTTTTATTATAAAAGCAAATTGGTTGGAGAAATGTGAAAGAAAAGACGGTTGAATAGAAATAGAAATCAGGAGGTTATTTAAAAAAAATTATATATATATATTCAAAATTTAATAGGAATTTTTTGAAAAAAAATGTTAATATAATAAATTATAATATATTATAATGATAATAATAAATTCTCAGTAGTTCAGAATTCCAATAGAATATAGCCGATGGCCGATTATTAATTTCATTCAAACAAAATATTTTCCTTGGATTTCATTTTTTTTCATTTTAATAATTTATTTATAGTATAATCATGCTATGATAGTTTTTTTCATTGGGCAATTACTTAGCATTTTAAATAATTAATATTAATTTAATTTATTTTTAACTATAGTTGATTGTGATAAAAAAAAGTTTTTTTTATTCTAAAATAATTATTATTTTATTATTTATTTTAAATTAATTAATTTGATTAAATTAAATTAATTAATTAATGGTTGTTTTTTTTGCTTTTTGTTATTTTTGGCAAGCGTTTTTGAAATTTGCTGACATATCTTTTTATTATATTCGTGTGAGATTTTAATTTGTGAGTAACGCCTGTTTTCTATCGCCTGGTTAATATCATATTCAATTCGTAATAAGCGTTATCAAATGTCAACGAATCCATTTTACCAACCAGATGCGCATTTGTTATTTTCAATCTACCATTTTCTAATTATCAAATTTCCGATTTGATACCCTTTAAGTCCTTGAAGTGCATCTTTTATCTTTATTCCTATAGCTATGTATATATTCTAACTCGCTTCGCCAACTCATGACAGGGCATTATCTTGTCATGCAATCGTTCCATTTGGGGGATGGTGGGGTTTCGCAGAAGAAGGTTTCCGTCAACCTAATTCCTCTCTTGTCATCTCATTGCTTTTCTCGAGTCTATATCTCTAATTCTATCCCAAACATATATCTATAGCTATATTTATATAAGAGAAGGAAAATATAATGAGGCTACTCTAGCAGATAACACGCAAGTCACTCAGCCGGGTCCCGCGAGTTGGCAGATCCTTCCCATTCACCCCTTCAGAGAACCACCCTTTCTTTCTCTCTTTCTCTTCAACTTCAACTTGGTGGCTTTCTTATTAAACATTTCATACTCTGACTCGCTGAGACCAGGAGGTTTTCATTTCTGATTAAATTGTAAGACGACAGGAAAATTGTATAATTTATCAAAATGAAATTTTTTCTTCTCTAGATTATATTTTTTTTTTTTTTTGTTTTTTTTTCTTTTGATACAAATCATATAAGATATGGTTAGATTAAAAATATTTATAAGGTTTCTCTTTTTTTTTTTTTTTTTTTTTTAAAAAAAGTTTGTTGAAACATATAATATTAATAATTCACCTTTTCCTTATAAAATAGATTCGTAAATTCATAGATGAAAATATTTTGAAAAATTATTATTTATTTATTTATTTGTTTAATAAATAAATTTATGCTATACTTCTCGATATACCATAAATAATTGTATAGGAATTTTTCCTGATTTAAGAGAATCTCTGGGTTTCTGAAATTTAGAAAGTTAATTGGGGAATTATTTCAAAACTTCCCTTCATCCGTAGAAGATATAAATATCTATGAAAATATAATTAATTGCGAAGAGTTGCAGAAATTCGCCAATTCTCCCCTGAAAAGATAATAAAAATTATAAATTATTATTTAAATAAATTCAAGACAAGATAGGTTTTATATACAAATATATTTAAAAAGATAAATTTATTGTATACATGAATAATATTGAATTTAATATTTTATTTGAAATATTGAATAATTCAAAATATAACAAGAAAAAAATAGATATTTACAAATACCTTTAAATCTGAGGTAAATTCGAGAGTTGAACACAATTCGTGTTATAATTATATTACGAAAAACGAAAAATAATAAGTGATGATCTAATTGAGCTATTTGGTACGAATTAGAAATTACAAGATTATTACAACAATTATAGAATTTAATTACGAAAAAACGAAGAAATATTAAACGAATACAAGCGAAATATAAGGAATACTTATATGAACAAGAGAAAACGAAGTGAAAAATGGCTTCCAACGAAAAAAAGAATGAAAGCCAAACAGGGGATACGAATGACGGTGACGTCCGAGCAAATCAAAAGACAATCTAGCAATGACGCTCGCTGCAATTAGCCCAATTGAGGTGGAAAAGGACGGAAGGAACTCCCGCATTCTCTTAAATACTCAAGTAACTAACTACTAAGCATCATCTCATTAATTCAAAAGTTCAAAAGTTCTTTAACAATGATACTAAATATTTAATTATAAGTGAAAGGGAATTTAATAATATATGATATAACAAGTTTAGATTTTAAGAGTAATACAAATTTAGCTATTATTTGTGTAAATATTTATTTTTACTCAGGAGACTATAAAGGGACTTCTACTGAAATTAGGAATTTTAGAAAACTATAGAGATAATTTGTACAATATTCTAAACCTACTATAGAAAAGAATATATAAATGTTGAACAGAGATAGTATTAATAAATGATTAATATTTATTGTGGATCCAAAAGGAGAAAAATTATTATGTCCTGGTAAATTTTAGTATTTCTATCAATAGAATAGAAAAGGACTGGCATCGAAATAAAAATAAATTATCAGAAACGTCTCAACGTTTCGAGTTGCCTACCACGTTAATGCAGAGAGACCCTGGGAGGTTTCAAATATAAATTTAGATTCTATTATTTAATAATTTAAACGGAAAATAATTTAATTGTAGTATAGAGATTCTTTAAATAATATACATTCAGATGTATTTATGTATATAAAATTATAGGAAAAAATATATACCATATGTTTTTTTTTATTATCTTTAATTATATTTAATAGTTTTTGATAAATTATAAATATAAGATTTTTTAAAAATTTAATCAATTAGGTGATTTACTTGTTTATTAATTTTGTTAATCAAAATTTAATTTAAATAAATACAAGGTAGAGTGTTTTGTTCAATTATTTATGCATATGTATGTTTTGAGTAAAATATACCACCCATTGAAATGCATATATAATTAAGTGTCAACTCATGACTTGAAAGAAATATGATTAAAACTATATAAGGGATAAAATTACATATTTTAACTTGACTTATTAATATAAATATAATAAAATAAAAATAAGAAAACATTAACTCAGTTTTTTTTTTATTTTGAATGAATGGGAATACGCCCTAGGGGATCATCACTCGAATATTACATCAAAATTTTTTACCTTCTGAATTTCGAAAATGACGAAAAAAAAACAACTTTATTATATATACTTATGCATCTTATTAAAAATTTATAATTCATATACGGTACTTTTTAAAATATTTATTTTTTTTCTAAAATATAACTAAAATTGGAAATAATATTTAGATAGATAACTTTTGTTTTTATTTTTTTTTTTTGTTTTTAATAAAATATATATCATCATAACAAAATTAATCTATTAATTAGTAATAAATAAATAATTTGTTTCACTGACAAAATCACTATAATTAACAAAAACGGCTTCATGAATATTTCATCACATATTACTAGTTTTTTTTAATAAAAAAAAAAAGAAAAAGAAGAAAATGAAGGCAGGTTATGATAAAAAAAAAGATTCTCTAATATTAAAAGAAGCTTGAGAAAAGAAGAACAGTTCCCATGCATCTTATTTTTCACCTTCGATTGGATTCCGGTCCGGTTTTTAAGTACACCTTCATAAGCGTGCAAACAAAGAAAAACGCTTCGTATGTGTGCACCACGTGATAAAATATATACTAGAAATCTTTTACTATCAAACTAGTACTTTTATTGAAGGAATAAAAAATAAATATACTATATCTCGACATTTTTCAACAAAATAAATTTATAATTATTTATTTTCTCCATTATCGTGGCATTATCATATCATTTATACTTGGGAAAATAGAATTAATGTTGTAGTTAGTCAGCAATCTTGATGCCCCGGGCGTGACTTTTCATAAGAAAAATCTTTAATATATTAGCAAAACCTAAGTTATTACAAATGAACGAAATCTTAAAAATTGTTATGAAAAAAAAAATATATATATTAAAATTAATGTTCAAAATTTTCATAAGCTAAATAAATCAATATTTACCCATATATATATATTATTAAGTAAATATTGAATATAATACTAATTTATTAAAAGTACTAAAAAATGATTTATAGAATTTCCAAAAACAAAAATTTGAGTTTGAAATACAAATAAAAATAAGCTGGAGTGTCTCCACTCGACAATCTCGCAATTTGAATTGGAATAAATAACATAATATATTATATTTAAATTAAATTTAATTAATTATAAATTATAAATTAATAAATAATATTTATTAAACCAACTCATGTTTGGCTCTTTATTGATGGCACCACACGTGTTGGCGAGTGAAATTTGCAGTGTTTAAAAAATGAATTCTGGTACTTTCAGTGATTCAATCAAGCTGAAATTCTATATATAGCAGTTTTATACAATTATTAATCATGTGAAAAATTTTCAAACATATATCTTTATTTTCACGGTCACTTTAGAAGAAAAAAAAAATCAAAACGTTGTAGGTAATGACCCTCTTCCGGTTGAGCTACATTTCTCAAAAGTTGATAGAAAACTATGAATTTTGAATAATGCCCATGTACTAAATTTCATCATTCTAGCTCAAACCGTTTTTGCGTAATCTTGGTTATATACATACACACACACACACACACAGACATTTTTCTCAACCTTAGTGAAAATGAATCAGGAACCTTAAAAACGTATAAAAACATCAAAATCTCAACATCGAAAATTTTCGTGATCGCAATACTAATAAATTAATTATTTAAAATTAGAAAAATAATTTTTAAATATCTATTATTGCATATTATCTTTTTATATAATATTATAATAATCATTTTTATAGTATAAGACAAAATAATTTGATTGGTGGAAAAAAATGTATTTTCACCTGAAATTCAGGTTTTCGGATTCAGAAAATATTTTGGCCGGTTTCTTTTTGACACATTGATTAGTTTCCTTTAATTAGATAGAGATTGAAATAAACAAGAAAAAATTAACCGACCTTTTTGATGTCACGATTTTAATTTGTCATCTCTTCTGATCATTTACTAGATTAGATAGTTTTAATCTTGAATTATTAGATCCAATTATTAGACTTCAACCCTATCAAAATCAATTAAATTTTAAAATTTCCAAAAAAAAAAAAAAAAACAAAAAACAAAAAACAAAATAAAGAAAAAGATTTATTTATACCTTCAGAAAAGTTGAAATATCACATCGTGTGGTTTTAAAACAGACCTCCTATATATATATATATATATAATATGTTTTTTAAACTATCTAAAAAAATAAATTTTTTTACATTTCTTTTTTTTTTAATCAAAATATTTACCACTAAATCTTTAAATATGAATTGTAAAAAATATAATCAAAACTAAAAAAAAAAATACTCTAAATTGGAATGTAGGTATATTGATTTCGAAAAATTTCAATTTATAATATCTACAATAAATTTAAATTGGCTTTCGGTAGGAAAACCTCAGAGTTAAAAACGTTCATTAAGTAAAGAGCGGAAATGCTCGTTTCGATTTCTAGGAGCACCAAACGAGTCTTTTCCAACAAATTCGCATCACTACGTATCCAATTACGATGAAAATATGCACATATTCATAAAGCCAAGCAAAAAAAAAATATACAACACGATGTTCCCGCTCTATTAACCTGAATGAATGAACGTCTCTTCTTACTCTATGAATGAAATTTAACACAAATTATTAGTGTAACTTTTTTGTATTTGTTATTGGTTTCTTTACTAATTTAAATATTGATGAGTTATTTAATTTTATTTTTACTATTTAAAAAAAAAAAAATTATAAATGTCATTTACATTTAAATTCTTAAAAAATTTTTAATTAGCTAAACTAATTTTAAACTGTATATTATTATATTATTATAAATGTTTTTAATGTAATAACATGTTTGTTTATTAATATTGTACCACTTTTTGAAATTTATTATTAATAAATAATTCAAATAATTAATTTTCAATTAACTTTACGTTTTCGTTTAATTTTGATATTCTACATAATTAATTATTTATTTATTATTTATTTATTTATTAATGCAATTTATATCAAATATTTTTTTTTTATTTAATAATCTTTTTTGGCTGTATAAATATTTTATTTTTATTTTATAGTTTGAAATTTGTATTTTCAATGTGATATTTTTATTTAATTTTATTTACATATTTTGGTTTTGAATAATCTATAATTAATTAAATATAATTTATAAGCAATTTCTAATTTTTATAATCAATAAATTATAAATCAATATGATCTAATAATATTTCTCTTACTTGTGTGTTCAACACACATTCCCAATATTAAATTTAGTATAAAATTGTTAATTAGAAAAACTTTTGCCAAATTGAATTAAAAATAATTTTATTAATCAAAATGAATCATTCCTAATAATTATGTAGATAGTTAAGAATAATGTCAGGTGTGAAATTAATAATAATATAAATTCTTCACACAAAGGCTTTTTTTTGCTAACCATATTAAAAGTATTGCTTTTCATATGATTTTACAAGATGCAGATTTTCTAAATAATTTATGGAAGTATTAATATCTAAATAATTCACCTTGAGTAGACAAATCAAGTAAAATCACCCTGGCCTTGGAACATTTCTCTCATCCTTTCGTTGGTTGATGTCGTTAAAATCTTTCTCTGATGAACTGGTTTTGGCCCATCTTATCTCATGTTTTTATTTTTTTTTATTATATATATATATATATATATATACCCTGAAGGGTTTTTGAAAAAACCTCTAGAGAGTTTTCTCGTCGTCGTCTCTTTTCCCCTTTAAGTACAATCCCTCCCTCTTAAAACTACAATTAAACGGATTTTTATCATACAGTGACAATCATTAAAAAAAAATATTCCTAAGTCGACAGCATCTCTAGTATTTAATCAAACCTTTTTACTCTACCTTTATATATTTTTTTTATCTCTCTCTCTTCCTATATATATATGCATCCATCCCTAACCTCTTTTTATATATTTTTTAAATCTATATAATTATGAAAAGATTTGCATAAATTATTAATAATTAAAAGTGAGAATTTATTCTATTGATATATTCAAATAACAATGTTTTAATAGAAAATAAACGGAAAAATATCTTATAATTAAATATATTTTATTAAAATAATAACCAATGTGTATGTGTGCTATAAAACAAATTCGATATATTGGTCACACTATTTTTCCCTACAAACTAATTAATTCATAAAAGGTCTTTTAGTTATATAAATTCTCATTATTTTCATGTTGAAAACTTTCTCAACTCTAGAATATACCTTCAGATGCCTTTTCACTAAAGAGGATTTATAATGAACATAGAACTCTGCAAAGGTCCCATTTCTATTTGAATAAACTTCATTTTGCATTATAAATTTATAGATTTAACTTTAAGTTGACCATTATATATACATATATTATTCATTACTTGTGGCAATTCTATTTTCAAAGATTAATTTGCCACACATTTTTCTTCTTTTCCATAATTTGCAAGTTTTGCCGGACTTACGAGCCGCTCTATCGTAAAATTCTCCAATCCCTCCTTCCACCCCCCTCATTTACGATCCCACCCACGTCACACGTTCATGCCTCTCTGATTAACCCATATAGTTTTCCGTCATGCTTGTTGACTGGACAAATAAATGGTCAGTTTAGATATATAATAATTAATGATCTCTACTCCCCCTTCCTTCTATTTAATAATACATACATTCAATTTAATTAAATTATACCATTTACATCCGATCTCTATATCTAATGAATTTTTATTTTATTCTAGAAATTTTCATCTTAAAATAAATATTTTTTTAAATTAACCCACATATTGAATGAATACCATTTGAATTTAATGATAAGGGAGTATCAGAGAATGGATTTCCGGTTCAGATTAACGAATTAATTTTTCATCTTCGTCATTCTCAGTTCATCTTAATCAAGAAAATGATGATTATCATCATTATTCACATCACTTCTTTATAAATATTAATTAATACTAATTGATTCAAATCTAAATGAATATTAACGACAAGATATCATTATCATTATTTCTATTTATTTCAATAATAAGAATAAAATTTGAATTAAAGATTTGAATTTAACAATGAGAATTTAAATTAATAAAAGTTTAAATAATTCTTAAAAAATAAAATCATAATATTATTTTTGTTTTTTTAATAAAAAGTTAAATTACGAAAGTTATAAATAAATCAATTGCAAAAAATATGAAAAATCACATTACTTCTCTTTTTCTACCCTTTCAATCTCATTTCCGACTAAAATATTTTATTATTAAAACTATTTAAATAAAAAACTTTTAATTTATGATATAATCTATTTGAAACTTTTGATTTAATTTATGTTTTGATAATTACAATTATATCACTTAAATTGTTTAATTTATAGTGTAAAATTGAGTATATAAACTAAAAATTAATAACTCCTTTTTTTTATAAATGTCCAAAATAAAAATACATTAGAATACCATATATTTTTTCAATTAATCATCATTTTTTTAAAAAACAAAAATTATATATAAAAAATATGTCTATATTTTTTTTTAAATTAAATTAAAAAAATTCTTAGTAGAGACAGCTATCATAAATATCTCTACTTTTTTTTTGTTAAGTCTCATTGTGATCCACAATCAAGATAATAGAATAAATTGTATTAATTTAAATTTTTAGTACATTTATCAACTTTCCAAGAATATTGATACTATATTTACATATTAACTACGTCTCAATGGAAATATGATAAAAGATATTCTTATCATCATTACCGATCAAAGATATTTTTTTTTAGTATCTTTTGTAGTCAATAATTGTATTTTTTTTTACTATAATTTTATGATCAATTGTTTTAGTGGTCAGATTTAAGACGTCACAGCTAAACACAAAAAAGGGTTAAGAAAATTAAAAAAAAAAAAAATGAAGAGAAGTCATTTATATTTTAGAATTTCCACTAAAAAAATGAGGTGAAGAATGCTCAATTCCCCCTTTATGCCTATCACACAATTTTTTTCTATAGTTAATTTGATCATATTTCATTTATATTATGTCTCTGACTCTGGTATGTAAGAAATACCATAAGATGTTTAGTTCAAAGCAATATGACAGAGTGAGAATAGTGTCACGCTGTGAAATAAATATCTATTCCTATCTACTCAGATTCCATTAAATTGAAGATCAACTTCGAGATCTGTCTATAGTTGAATGACGCTGTCAGTTTAAAGTGACAGTGGTTATTTTTATTCTAGTAAAATTAGATGTGGTACCCTGTTTTCGTATTTTAGCATTAATACTTTTAAAAGTTTAATCATGAATATACTCGTATAAATGTGCCACTCAGAAGCCAAAACGATTTACTCCACATATAAAATGAAAAAATGAAGCCCAAAGTTCACAGTTTGTTGGAAATTCAGTGTTATTGATTACAGAAAAATGTATATTGCATTGTAATATTAAAATTATCAAGTTCATTATTCACTTCAAATGTTGCAGATTACATTACATTACATTACTAGCAAAATTTTAAAAATTGGAGTTAATCGGTTTGGCTTCTGTGAGTGGCACATATATATATATATATAAAATAAATTTTAACATAAACGGTTAATTTTTGTTACCTTATTTAACTTCTAAAATTACTTAAATTTAAATAAATTTATAAAACAGAAATGAATATTACTTCTTTTATTTTTCAAAAATTTTAATAGAATCTATCAATTTTAAAAAATCTGGATAAAATTTATTTGGAAATCAATTATTATCTTTAAAGATAATCAAAAAATATATTATTTGCGAAAGTGACTTATTATATATGACTTCGAAATTTTCACCCATCCTATCATCTATAATTAAAAAAGCTGGAGTGTCTCCACTCGACTATCTCGTAAATTTGAATTGGATTAAATAACATATATTAAATTAAATTAAATTAATTAAATTATAAATTAAAATTAATAAATAATATTTATTAAATCAGGGCATGTTTGGCTCTATGTTGAAGGCACCACGTCACGTGTTGGCGCGTGAGATTTGCATAGTTAAAAAATTAATTCTGGTACTTTCAGCGATTCAGTCAAGCTTAAATTCTATATATAGCAGTTTTATACAATTATTAATCATGTGAAAAATTACCAATCATATATCTTTATTTTTACGGTCACTTTAGAAGAAAAAAAAATCAAAACGTTGTAGGTAATGACCCTCTTCCGGTTGAGCTACATTTCTCAAAAGTTGATAGTAAACTATGAATTTTGAATAATGCCCATGTACCAAATTTCATCATTCTAGCTCAAACCGTTTTTGCGTAATCTTGGTTACATACAGACACACACATACACACACACACACATAGAGAGAGAGAGAGACAGAGACAGACAACCTTAGTGAAAATGATTCAGGAACCTTCCAAACGTATAAAAACATCAAAATCTCAACATCCAAAATTTTCGTGATCGCAATACTATCTCTTACGAGATAGTAAAAATCTTATTACCATTAATATATACAAGTAAATCAATATTTTAAACAATAAATAATTTATTATTGTATTTAGCTACCATATATAAGTTTATTGAATTAAACATCCCTTATACCTACAAAATTTCAATTCAACAGAACAAAAGGTGTAAAAACTCTTTTCTAGTTTGCTTGGACTACAATTATTAAAGGGAAACTAATTGGGAAACGATTTATGGATTGATTATGTAAAAATAAATTAACTAACGCAATAGAATTGGATAAATTAATAATGAAAAATTATATTGATAAACATTCAATACACAGACACAAAGTAAAAAATATTCATAAATTAAGATTCAAAATTCTGTCTAAGTTTTATTAAATTTAGAGTTAGTAAAAAGAAACAATTACTAGTATCCTGCTAAATTATTAACTTGGCATTGAAATGTTGATTAGTAGAAAACACTATCTATATTTACATAGGGATATTTAATTTAAAAATATCAGATTAATATTAAATGAAAATATATAATTTTCATTATATATTTTCTATCTCCACAAATTTACATTTTCTATTAGTAATTAATAACAATTATTAATTTATATAACTGTCATGAATGTGCTATTACGGTCTATTTTACTATTCCTCTTCCATTGGGAGAAGATATTCTATATTATTTAATAAAATCAATAATGTATTAATCTAAATAATACAACAATTATATTAAAAATAAATTGAAATAAATATCAAAGTCAATTAATATCAATTTCCTTAAGAGAAATCATTTTCATTTCCAATCTCAACATCCTTCATCAAATGGATCCGATTTTAATTCATTCTATGATTGTGCCAGCCATAGAATACACTCTCCAATTATTATTATTGAAGAAAATGATCAGGACGTTGACGCTTCAACGAAATAACATTAAGTCCGATTTAATCATACTCCCTCAGTAAAGAAATGAAAACTTGAAGAACAGAAGGCAGGAAGACGGGCCCTTCAACAATAAAACAGTTGGCCCGAGCCAAGGGCAAAATGACAACCACCTTTATAATAAAAAAAAACAACCTATATAGTGTTTTATATCGTTATATATCCAACTTCCGGTCTGGAAATTAATTTCACATCAAGTTTTGTGTAGGTATTTGAAAGCGGATCACCCGAATCGGTAGAAGATGATGATGATGATGATGATGAAGTGTTCTCTTTAGTAAAATAAAAAATAGAACGAGGGGAAATAATATTTGAAAGACAAGGTAGGTGATAAAGTCCTTTGATATTAAATGAGAGCCCTTATTACACATCTGTTTGACTTGCTTGTTTGTGGTAAAACATTCTTGTTATTATATAAAAATGATTCATATCAACTCTTTTAGAATTTATTTTTTATATTATGTATTATTGTAAAGATTATTGACCATATATATAATATGGGTAACTTCTATACGAGTTTAGGTGATTTAACTTATTTATAACGTATCCCATATATATATATATATATATATATATATATATTGTCGTATATTGGATGACTTAGGTAAGGTGTTTTATTAGAAAAATTGGATTGAAAATCAGATTAAATTAATTTAGTAGCACTCTGGTTAAATTTAGAATAATAAATGGTTATTGAATCCGCGAAGGTTGATAAGGGAAATCATAAAATTGAATAGGTTCAGATTAAAAATGCATATATAAAATTAAACTAAAATTATGTATTTTATTTAAATAGAAGAATTAATAGATAACAAAGAAATTAATATGAAATTGAAGAAATTGAATGGTACTGTTAGAAATAGAAATATAAATTTAATGATATTTAATTTATATTTAGCAATTGCAAATTTTATTAATTACCAAGGGTCGACCACTTTTTTGTATATTGTGTAAGGAAGGAATGGAGAATTCTTTGGAGATTTGAGTCTTGAGTGTCGTCCGGCGGATTTATATGGAATATCTCGTGGGCAGCAGCATTCCTCAAAAAGGGGTTGGCCTGGATGTCCTTCCTGCCAGGGATATGATGTCTCCTTCTCCAATTCTTAATCAAGACTGACTCAAACATTATTTTTCACTGATAATGAAAATTCTTCATTCCCTCCCCCACCTTGGATACATAGATGGGTCTCTGTACACGTGCAGACCACATGTTCCATGACCAAATGTCCTTTATTCTCGAATTTAGCAAAATTCTTTATTATATATTTATAATATATTTATTTATTAAAATAAAATATAGACCAGATATCAGCTATTCTTAAATCTTATCTATATTTAAAAAAACTTAGGCTAGCATTAAATTATAATTTTAATCTTAGATAGAACTTTATAACTATCAATAAGTAAAGTTTTAGTTTCAATCAGGATCAATCAATTTACATTATTTGAAATATATTTTGAATTATTTTTTTTTTAATTTCTCAAAAACCAATTTTAATATTCTAATTGTGTCTATAGTCCTATTTAGTTTATAGTTTATAAAAAATTTGTTAACTTTCTAATAAATTGAATTTAATTAATTAAAATTTTTTCTCTTGATTGGTTTGTTTTCAAAAGTAATTTCAAAAAGTTTTTTTTTTTTAAATTTGCAACTTATAATAATTATAATTTCAAGGCATCTTTAGATTATACTTTTCCGATAGAACCTAAAATTAAATGTTAATCTCCTAAAAAATTAAATTTTTTCTTTTTTAATAAAGTCTTCAAGCCATTAAGACGAATATCTTTTTTTTAATATTCCTAGTGACATTTCTTTCGAAATCCGATTATCTATGGTGGGCATGAAATATTTGGAAAGCTAAATTATAAATTATTTTATACGATATTTATATGAATATACTATTTCATGTATATTAAAAAAAAAAGAAACTAAACATTCCTATCTATATTTTGAGGTGGGTATAAAAATTATATATCATTAAAGTAACATTATTTACATCTTTTTTCTTTTATTTTCATTATTTTTAATAATTTCCCATAATCAAATGACTTTTATATTTTTAGCCATTCTCAATCACCAGTTCATTATCTATCAATTTATGCGGAGAATTAAGAGATGGTGTAATTTTTCTAGGAAAGATGGGATTTTTTTTATTCATTCATAAGTATATTTAAGAGAGATTAATATAAAAAAATTACTACTCCTTTCAATGAGAATTAGAAATTTGAATGTCTTCTTCTTGAAATTAAATTAAATTTTTATATTTTTCATATGAAAGTAATTTCAATTAATTAATTATTCATTTATATATAAAAAAATATAATATATTAATAATCATTGTAATTGGTCATCCAAAAAAAGATTTTTTTAATCAATGTTTAAAACTTATTGCAGCTTAAGCCTTAAATAGTTAAATGTAGATATAGTGTCAATTATAGAATTAATTATTGTTCTACTATTTTTGTGTCATCGCTTTTTTTAAATTTTTACTCCCAATTATACTATATATAAGAAAAAGACATTTTAATAATTTCCATTTTCTGTTAGGAAGATAGAATGTTTATCAAATAATATAAATATTAATGGAATCACCTGGAATAGATTGTGTAGGTGGATTAAAATTTGAAATCCTCATTAAATCATTGTCAAAATTTTGTAATATTCATCAATGATAATAATCACTGATCAATTAAGATTGTAGTATTAAGTTTTCAATTATTTTATGAATAAAAATTAATGTAATGAAAATTTTGCATGCAAATGACTATTCTACAATATTTTATCCTTGTTTGATAAAAGATAAATTAAATAGGTAATTCATTCTTGATATTCATGATAATGACGGGGAGACATAAAGTCGTGTTATATATCAAATAAATTATAATGATATTTAATTTAGCTGGTTTATACTAAAATTCTTCTACTAATAATAGATGATTTTATATTGAAGTTTTCTTATGAGTTATTAATTATTATAAATCTCTAATCTAATTAGCATAATTCCACTATTTCCGTTCGTTTCCATTTATGGATATGTCTGCTTAATTAACAAATAAAACGATTCTATTCGTTGCTAAAAAAAAAGAATAAAAATGAGGAGTGGGAGAGGTTTTTGTGTGAGATTTTGAAGGTCTCTCTCTCGCTTTCGGCTCGGTTGCTTGCCTACCGTGAGAAGAACAGGCCCCAAACAGCCAGACACGGACTTCAAGGGGACGGATGCTGGAAAGGAAGGGGTAGGGGGGGCCACGCGCGCCGTCCACCAATGGCAGCCGGGCGGACGCGTGGCTGGCTCGAGCCCGCTCACCTTGGCTCCGGACTCCAGAGCAGGCTCCGGGCTCCTGGACACATCTCTCCGGTCAAAGACTCCAGCCAGCCAAGCCACGATTCAATCATAAAACCACGATGGGGCAAAAGAAGAGTGGGAAAGGCGAAGGGGGGAACAAAACAATCGCTTCAGCCCGTTCTTGTTGAGCAATTTCTTCTTCATTCAAGAAAAAGAAAGGGTTTCGTATCGCCATCAGATGAACTTTCATACGACAAATATATATTCTATTTTTTTTTCTTTAATTACTAACTCTTTTTATTTATTTTATATAAATTATTAAATAAAAATCATTTTCTAGGTTCAAAATTCAATGATTTATAAATAAATCTAAAATTAAAGGCTGAAACACTTTTTTTTTACTTCAAACTACCTATAATTACATTTAATCATTATTTTTTCATACAGATTGATCTCGTTTATTTATTTTAACTATTTCATACTTTAGAACTAACCACTACACTTTTCAAATTATCTTATTTACATATGTAAATGTTAAAGAAAAAAAAATAGGTAACTAATTATTAAAAATTAAGGAAAAAAAAAATTGTGCAGTCATACAACTTAAATGATTTTTGAATAATTCTGAATCTGCTTTAAAAATTTAAATTTTAAAAAATATTTTTCCAATTAATGTAATTTTTTTACACATTTTATATTTAATTAATTTTTTTTTTTTTTAATTTATGAAATATTTCACTGTCTAGACATAATTTATGACCTGCAAATTGAGATTTTGGTTGAGATTTTTTCAAAAGATTGATTAATTAATACTAATCATTTATTTTTTAAATATTAAATTATTTGTTAATTAATCAGTATGCAATTAAAATATATTCTTATCTTAGTTTTTATCGACCGACGATAGTAAGGGAGGTATTGTTTTCACACCAAATTTCACATGTGGAGATTTATACATTTCTCCACGAATCATGCATTTTCTTAACAGAAATAAGTTGACCTGTGTCCAGGTCAGAACCGACCGACGGTTTGAAGTAAATTAATTTCCAGCTACAGAAACAATTTCAAATAATTTTAATATATCTAGTAATGTAATAAAAAACAGATATGAGAAATAACATAAATATTTTTAATTTTATTTTATTTATAATATATATGTAAGATCAGGCTGTGACGTCATGAATGGCTGGATGACGTCATATAATTTTAAATCAAGAAAAAACTAATAAATATGATTTTTCTCGAGGATAAAACCAATACAAAGTGCATGATTCGTGGTGATATATAAAAAATCTCCTCATGTGAAATTTGGTGTGAAAATAACCCTTCCCTTCCTATCGTCGATCGCTAACCACTTCCGGTTTCCGGAATTGCACCAAAAGTTGATCAATTCATCCCACTGATGCATTAAGTAAATATACCATATTTCATCAAAATCGGTTGAGCCGTTCAGGCTGTACACATCTATACGGACGGACAGACATGCTAAAAATACTTTTTTCTGTTAAGAAAATGCATGATTCGTGGAGATATGTAAAAATCTCCACATGTGAAATTTGGTGTGAAAACAATACCTCCCTTACTATCGTCGGTCAGTAAAAAGTATTTTTAGCATGATATCTGTCCATCTGTCCTTATTTCACATGAGGAGATTTTTTACATATCTCCACGAATCATGTATTGGTTTTATCCTCGAGAAAAATCATCTTTATTAGTTTTTTCTTAATTTAAACTTATATGACGTCATCCAGCCATTCATGACGTCACAGCCTGGTCTTGCACATATATTATAAATAAAATTAAATTAAAAATATATATGTTATATCCATATCTGTTTTTTATTACAATAATAGATATATTAAAATTATTTGAAATTGTTTCTGTAGCTGGAAATTAATTTACTTCAAACCGTCGGTCGGTTCGGACCTGGCCACAGGTCAACTTATTTTTACTCAAATTAGATTTTTGTTAGTTAAGAATTCCTTATTATATAATATATTAAACAATATAATAAAATAATAAAATTAATAAATTATTATTATTTAATTGTATAGAATATTTAAAAAAAAATTTTTTTCTTAAAGAGATAATTTCAATATTTTTAATTTGTCTTTTTACGAACAGATGTTTGAGCTCACCGATGATGGGAAAATTTATAACAGCTATTATATCTGTGTTCGAAGAGAGATAAATATGCAAAATGTCAGAACTCTTTCTGAAAAGCCATGAGAACGTGTTTTTATCTGTTTTTTTTTCTTTTTCAATCAACGATTTGATTTTTCAACTCATCGATATATAAATAGAAAAGCATTATCATATTAATTCAAACACAATTTTTTTCTCACAACATATTTAATTTCAATATTTGAGAAATTTAATTTACAAATGTGCATTTATTATATATATATATATATGGTTCCGCATGGAACCTAAATTCAAATTTATTTGAATTACCGCCCTCTGACTATGTTTATATATTAAGTAATTATAAATGTTAATGTTAGGTAATTATATAATTTATATTAATATTTTTATGTTATTTTCAATTATTATTTTAAGCCTTTTGTTTTAATTTAAATAAACTAATAAGTTTGACCACCTTCCTCCCTTACCACCCCTAATGAGTGACATTCCCCACCATTACAAATCTCCGATCATCCAAGACACGCGAAACGGCGAATTCCCTTTCCCAATCCTCGTGGTCAAACAGATAAGTGCACTTATTCCCACCTTTGAACTATATTAAATTTTAGATTTAAGTTGTTATATATATATATTTAGATTCTTCTAAATATAATTAATATTTTACATTTAAATAAATTTGTTATTAAAATATCGTTAAAATTGGATTACAGTTTTTATTTATCTCTCCCGAATCTTTAACATCTTAAAAAGGCCTTTTTATACAGTCCACCCAATTTTCAGTGAAGAGGTATCTATCGCATTTTTATTAATCCCTCTTTTTAGCCCTTCGAGCAAAATTAAATAGATATTAAGGATTCATCCCATTCCATTTAATTCCATTTTCGATTTTCAGGAACAATGTCTTCTTTTAATTATTTAGGCCTTACAAGCCATTTTTAGATGTATCAAGCGGATACATCAATAGATTTTTTTGGTCCTTCTGTAGCCGGATAAAATTGAAGATTTTATCTGGTTTTAATTTAATATAAATATAAGAACAAAAAAAATGATCATTAATTAGAAGACTATACTTATAAATTAATATATTTCTCCCTCCCTCTCTCATCATATAACATCCAACTCATCAATCTTAAGTTTATATCTTTTGAGAAAAGTGTTAATTTGTTAAATATTACAGAATCAAATGCATATCAAATAACGATTTATTCTTGTTCAGGGGTGCGCTTTTAAGGCGAGCTCAATCATCAATAACCATCCATATAAACGAAATTAAAGGGTCTAGCAGAACACATTGGAACATGAAAGCCTAATGGTTTGCAGATATGGATTTGTTTCTATCAGCATAGTAAAATACCTATTTATTTATCAACATGATTATGTTTATATAACAAATAATTAATTTAATTTATTTTAATAATAATTATTTCATTTCAAATATGTATATTTTTAAAATTTTTTCAGATTATCTAATATTTTTTTTAATTAATTAATTATTTCATTCATTTATTTTATATTTCATTTTTTTTTTTGTTTAGTGTAATTATAATCATTTTGAAAAATAATTAACAACAAAAAATTAAAACACCGGAAACATTTAACTATTGGATCATCATTTGCTTTGTTTCGGAAAAATCCCACAGGACAGATCATTTTGAAAGTGCAACAACAACAACAACACTCACTCGCTCTGGTTGAGTCAGTCCATTGACCCGCCCCTCTTTCTCTCTCTCTCGCTCTGTGAAAATCTCTTGATGATCCAATCCAATCCGTACCTCCTCAAACTGGAACTCTCGTTATTCGTCCAGCCAAGTGGCGGTCATCTCCATCATGATTATCTGTCTCAGACGATGGTCAAAATTCTATGAAAATTTATTATTCATTGATATCAACTCGGCTACGATACATCCTTATTTTTGAAAATAATAATATATTAATATATTATTTTTCTACTTCATTTAGATCCTGAGCTTTAAAATAATCCCATGATGAAACCATTTAAATATAAATCCCTTCATTACTAAATGAACTAATTGTTATTCAGAATTTTATTGTTGTATAAAATAATAATCTAAAGATGTACGTGTTTACAAGATTACCCGATTGTTATCTTGCAAAATAAAACAATTATTCATATATTCAGTATACGTTTAAATAATATAAACAAAATTGAGATTCACAAATACATATATAAAATAACAAATAAATGTATTCTTATTTTTATAAGTTTTTACATTCTTGTAAAACCTAACCCCATGGTATATGGAATTGAAAGGTGGAAGTTCATAAGTTCATATAATCGATAATAAATACCAGTCTTTAAAAAATGGTTTTATAAAAAGAGAGGAAATTATTTTTATACAACGAAAAATATTATTCATAGTTTTTTTTTTTTATTAAAAAAAGTTATTTAATTTTATTATATTTTTTATATAATAATATTTTGTATTTTTAATTTATAATATAATAAAATATCAGGACACGTAATTAATATTTTTAAAAACCGTACAGTGTGACAAGAATATTTATTATTTTATCTATATCTATATAATATATATATTTGTTTCATTTATATAAAAAAATAATATTTTCCAACTTTTTTCCATTTGAATAAATGTAAAAGTACTAAAATACAATTAAGCATTTTGTAAATTTGTAACGAATGAATTCATTTTTAGAAAGCAATCGAATGAACAACAACAAGAATCGAATTAGTGGGTAGAACCAAATGAAGAGAAAGAGAGAGAGAAAGAAAAAAAATAAAAACAAGCGAGAGAAATAGGAAAAAAAAAATGGATGAGATGCGGTGTAAAGGAAGATGAAGATGAAGGAAAAGAGGAGTGAAGAGGGAAAAGGTGCAGGTAGGAACGGAACAACCTGCAGTGAATACCCTAATCAGACGGAATAAAGATAAAAAAAAAGGAGAGCAAGAAGGAGATCGGACGAAGCACCAGGAGGCTGTTGGGGGGGGGGAGTGGAGGAAAAATGGGGGGAGAGTGGTAGAAGACAGGACGGGAACTGGTCCAGGTCATCACGATGGAGAACTGGTGTGTGAGCATCCAGGAGCCCGTTAACTCTCGATGAATGTCTTAACATTATCAGCCACTTCCTCAAATCTACTATTATGATTATTATTATTATTAATCGAAGTTGGATTATTATTAACAGCAACTTGGGAAGAGGAATTCAATATCAACTCATCTAACAGGATTATCTCCCATCAATTATTCTATCGGTTGTTTCATGTGGATAGATTATACAATTAAATAAATATATAAACTTACAAAAAATAAATAAATAACTTTAAACACAATTAATTTGAAACGTACTGTAATTTATTGTAGTTAACATTTTTTTTTTATAAATACGCATACTCCTATATATTATATAGTACCATCAATCAATAAATGAGAAAAAAACGTTTTTTAAATGGCCCATTGAATTTTGGTTCGCTTAATAAAAAATACAGAATAAATAAAAGAGGATCAAGTGAGTCAGGGAAAAACAACACAAAAACATTCAATCTATATAATATGCAATGGTTATACAGCAGGAAAAATTGCAACGACAACATGACCAATGAGAGGATGACAAAGAATTTTTAAAAGAAGGGCGTAATACGACCAAAACAACTCTTCACTTTCATCATTTATCAAGGATATTAATTGGAGAATTATTAAGCAATTTTTAATAGTCGCTCCACTCCCACTTTTAATATTAATAATAATAAAGGCGCCACAGGGTGTGATGGCTAGCGTCGCTGACTCACATTCCCGTGATCCCTGGTTCAAGTCCCGGGCCTGGCAAGGGAATTTCTCTAGCTGAGGTCTATGGGACGGAATCAACCCAACATCAACATTGGGAAGCTACTTGATAAAAAGTAGCGCCTCCGATCAAGAAAATCAAGATAAAGGTTGATATGACCAGTTCTACTGATCATAGTACACAGTAGTTGAATATATCCGACTTTATAGGCGTTGTCCTTGCGTACAAAAGGACGTACAAAAAAGTCAGAGGTTTATATAAGAATAAAAATTTAAAACTTTTTAGCCTAACTCAACATTTTAGCCTAACTCAAACTTTTTGAAGTTGGTATCCCAGAAACTTCCATCAAAAACGTTCAGGTAACACTAAAATGATTTCGATAATAAAAGTACACGTATTATAAGTTCGTTTGTTCTTATTAATTTGATTTCATTTTCGTTTTAATTCTTTTAGTTTCAAAAAGTTAAACAATATATTTTTATTTTATCTTTTTTTTTCGCTACCCCTTTTTTATGTCATGATATTCAAAAGGTATAAAAGGGAGTGAGAGAAATATATTTAGAAAAAAATCCAATGTAGAGATTAATTTAATTTCTCGCTGCTATAAATAAACCAAATGTTCTCCGCCTATCTCTCACCATTTTCTCTTTTACGTTTAAAGCTGATTTCACGTCGATGTTTTTAAAATGACGCATCTGGTCCTCCTCCACTATTCGATGAAGTACAAAGATTTAAATAAATATTAAATCAATCTACATCTATTCGATTTTTAACAAAATAATTTTATAAGGTTCTAATACGAAATAATTATGGCATCATGTTTCTAAAATATTGATTCTTATATCTTATTATGGACGAGACACGTTTATTGAATAAGTGAGTTTTTAGGGAAACCAATTGGGAAACGACCGGTATGTAGTCCAACAACTTGGTTCTAATAAAACGGTAATAATATAAAGGTACGAAAAAAAGAATTAAGAGAAGATAACAATTCAATGGTGGGTTAGAATAGGGAATCCTCAAAAAAAACCTCCAACTTTTGTACGTCCTGCGCAAGGGCAACGCCTATAAAGTCGGATATATTCAACTAGGTGTACTATGATCAGTAGAACGGGTCATATCAACCTTTACCTTGATTTTCTTGATCGGAGGCGCTACTTTTTATCAAGTAGCTTCCCAATGTTGATGTTGGGTTGATTCCGTCCCATAGACCTCAGCTAGAGAAATTCCCTTGCCAGGCCCGGGACTTGAACTAGGGACCATGTGAATGTGAGGCAGGTTCGCTACCCACACATTCAATGGCGCCTTAGGGAATCCCCAAAGAATTTAAATATTCAAAAAAGCTAGAAAATTGTTTTTGATATAAAACCTTTAATAATAATTATAATATATGTTAATTTATATACATTTTTTGCTAGCATAATATTTATATATTTATATATATATATGTATTAATAAAAATTTTAAATTAATTTCTTTTACTAGGAAAGAACATTACACTTCATCAACACTTAGGTTTATTTAAAATTCTAAAAGTGTATACTATACTTATATATATATGGTATAAATATGCTTTAAAAAAAGTAAACATAAATATTTTTGTTATTGAAAACTTTCTCAATTGGTATCTTTAACCTCTTTGTATAAGCCCTCTAATTTTCAAACTCGATTCCCAATCTTAACTTTTTTATATTCCCCCCCCCCCCTCTTTCTCTCAAACACTTACCCACACTTTTTCTAGTACAAATTTGTTACTCGCTTTTATCCTCTTCGGCTAAAGTAATTGCCATAAGTTTGTATAGAGATGAGGTCAAAAAGGGCGAGTGAATAGAAAGGAGTGTGCAACACCGAACGTTCAAAATCCCATTTAACAGACCCTAAGTCACCTCCTCGCCATCCATGGCATCCTCTCACCCTCAAACCTTTATTCTCACTCCACCTCTCGTATGTCTCTTACTTACTGATCAGCTCCAACTCGACGACTTCCTTTTCGCAATGGATTCAAAATCTAACTAAAAGTTTTCAGCAGACAAAAATCCCTTTTTAACAAGAATAAGTACCTATCAATTTATCGACATCAAAAGAATATTCTAAAATAATTATTCGTATATATCAACGAAGAAGAGTTTCTATAAGAGAATCAAAATTTTTATAGAAGTACTTTTATTTCCTTTCCGTTTTTAATTATTATATTAATTTATATACACAAAGATAGTAGCTATTTGAAAATAATATTCTTCGCAGCATTGATAGGCTAAAAAAAGATGTCACCGGGGAATGGTATAACGAGAAATTGCATGACCTAATGGCTAATGTAGCAAGGGACGTGAGAGAGAGGGAAGAAAATAGGAGTTGTGGGTGTAGCTCAGGATAGGGGTACTTTACACAACTTCTATCTGATATTTATTTTAATATATATATAATTGATTTTTTTAATTATGTTTTTAGTATTATTATTAGTTATTGATAAGAACTGATTCATACTTTTCTATTGTCTTAAAGAAGATTATAACATTTAAACCCTTTAATTAATTCGATTTGAAAAATAATGAATTACAATAGATTTTTAATGAGATTTATTTTAAGTCCATTTTCACTTTTAACAAATTTAATAATTTAGTAGACGTTATTCTATCAAAATAATAGAAATCTGTTCATTTTTAGAATCCATTTGTGAGGCTCTTCACTTAACTAGTCATTTGGATAGGATTATTTATTAGAACGAATTATTCAACCAAATGAAGCATATTCCTTTCAAATAATTTATTCGATAAAACAATAGGCTTGCATAATTACAAAAACATATTCCTATAAAATATGAGTTATCATAATTTTAAGATAAAAAAAAATTAAGACATGGTTTTAAAACAATAATTCTCTAAAAGAGAAATTTCTCGACTTAAATAATTTTTAGTAATTAAATTGTGTAACAATATTTAATCACTTTCAAATTGAAAAATATAATTTTTTATTACAAAATTTAATTTAATGTATATTGTTTTCTAATTAGGCAATTGTAAATTAATGATAAGTCATTTTATTAACATGTTACTTTAGTACATTTTATATTATATAATATTATTAATAATAAGCGAAATGATGTAAGTATAATTAGGAAATGTATTATTTATTATACTTTTTAGATGTATTTCCATTCTTTATTCTATATAAATCTCCTGTTAAATTGTTTATATTAATAAAACACACACATAAATATATAATAATTATTTAAATTGAATCTCTTCCAAATATGAAATTCACTTTTAATGTTCAAAGTAAAATAACGAAAGACGTAGAAAAGGAGAATTAGTTGGGGGGGGGGGGCGGTAGGGCATTTGGTTGGGAGTATTTCAATCTGATAAGGGGTAGGGAGGCATATTGTAGGAGAACGAACTCAAAGAGGGGTTCAAAGAGGTCACAAAGCCCTTTCCTTCTCATTTTAATTGGCTCTCAAACCGCAAAGGGTTGTTCGCTTTCACCTTTTATTTTTTCTTCTCTTTTACACCACCAAGACACCTTCCCACTACTTTAGTCTTGTATTCTACATCATTCAACATTTTTACAGCTTCTTAACTTTAATACATTTATTTATATACTGGTATAATTTGTTTACATTTATACATATATAAAGGCGTTGCTTATGTCCTTTGATGAAAAACAACGCCTTTAAACTTAATATGATAATAGTGGTCAGGTTTAATAAGCAATAAAACCTACAAGTTTTCATTGAAACAGGTATAATAATTACTCACTCATTTAATAATATATTTAAAAAAAAATATTTAAATCCACCTCCATTTTATACACATTTTTTTTTAAATATAAAATAACAAATATATTTATATAAACTAAATTTTGAATAATATATAAAAATAATAAATTAAGAAAATTTTTAAGTTTAATCTATAAAGTTTGAAATTGTATTTGTTTATTAATATGAAAGTAGACTGGCGGACACAACTTTTCTTAAAAAAAAGTAAATTATTAAACCTCACGATATTATGTTATTAATAATTTAGTCTAAGGTGTCTAAATGAGATATACCCTTTTTTAAAAGAAAATTAAAGGGGATGATATCTAAAATGGGGGATAATTATTTCCAATATCTAGAAATAAAGTGATAAATAACAGGTTTATTTTTTTATATTCAATTATATTTTTGAAATGATTTAGGAATGTAAACATAATAATTATTAATGGTAATAGTCGAGTAAATGGGATGTCAATAAAATTCCCATTTGGATGCAAATTAACTATTATATTATAATATTTAGTATATTTATTAATAATTATCATTATCAATAATTATTTAAACACTAGAATTATGTATAATATTTATAAATACCTATATATAATTTTAAATGATATTATTATTTCTCAATTTAATTAATGAATCCAAGTGTTTTGTCTTTTTACATTTATATTTGGAAAGGAAAGTTTACTCATTTATCCAGTCGTTGTATTAAAGTAGAAAATATGAGGTATGGATTAAGAAAGAAAGGAAGCTGTAGCTAAATAATGATTTTTTCCACCTAGAAACATGAGAGGGGGGGACTGGGAAGCTGGGAAGTAATCATGAGCCCACGTAAAAGCAATAGCACTACGCCCCACGAAATCAAAATGTAAAAATATAATTTCTTAAATTATATCTAATAAATTGTAAGATCCAATTAAAGAAACAAGATAGAAATGGTTTGAATTAATTCAAGTGTATTTGTTTTTTTCATTTTGATCTACTATTTACAATTAATAATAATAACAATAATAATTAATAATAATAAATATAGATATTAAATTATTAAAGCTTTGGTGGTTGTTTTAATTTATAACGGAATTTTGTAAATTAAACCACATATTGATATTTTTTATTGTAAATTTATTCAAAAAATACAAACATATACACAACGTGCAGAAGTAGCAATCGAAACGTTGTGTATATGTTTGTATTTTTACCGACCGACGATAGTAAGGGAGGTATTGTTTTCACACCAAATTTCACATGAGGAGATTTTTTTACATATCACCACGAATGTATTGGTTTTATCCTCGGGGAAAATCATCTTCATTATGTTTTTCTTAATTTAATTATATGACTTCACCCAGCACTTCATGACGTCACAGCCTCCGTATTATGATCACGGGCAACGCCGGCTACTTCAGCTATATATTATAAATAAAATAAAATTAAAAATATTTATGTTCTATCCATATCTGTTTTTTATTGCATTAATAGATTCATTTAAATTATTTGAAATCGTTTCTGTAGCTGGAAATTAATTTACTTCAAACCGTCGGTCGGTTCGGACCTGGCCACAGGTCAACTTATTTGAATAAATTTACAATAAAAAATATCAATATGTGGTTTAATTTACAAAAAATTCCGTTATAAATAATAAATATACATTAAACATAATATTTATAATATTAATAATATAATAAATGAATTAAAAAAAATTAATATCAAGTTGGCGGATTAATTTTCAAATTATTCACACAAAAGCAATGTGCAATTATTTAAAAAAAAAATAAATAAATAAATATTAATTCTACTCAAAAAGTATTTTTTAAAATTCTTATTTAATTTGAGATTATAAGTTAATAACATTTATTTTTATTTATTTATCATTTATTTTTATTTTTTATTTAATTTAGTCCAGATATATATGATTCTCGCAGCGTTTAGCAGG
Organism: Labia minor; assembly: GCA_963082975.1. Lineage (NCBI taxonomy): Eukaryota > Metazoa > Arthropoda > Insecta > Dermaptera > Spongiphoridae > Labia > Labia minor. The sequence continues at coordinate 15,552,296 of OY720346.1, forward strand.
AGAGCTGCATGTCCTAAATTAGCCAATTCATGTGTATTCTTACCCGCATTGAGTTTGCTTGCAAAGCTATCTTTATTGCTTGCAAATTTGACAATTCTATAGTTATTTATGAGTACTGCGATAATTCCTGCGTTTGCGTATTTATATATATATATATATATATATAGCAAGGTTGCTATATATTGAGTAGGTCTTTCGAGGACATGTGTATATAAAAAGAGCCTCTTTTATCTGATCAACATGCCGCGGCAGCATCCCCATTCCATCGGTCCTTTGACACATCGACTAGATGGAAAACGGACTCAGGAGTGGGACGTTATGGAGATTCAGGGTCAGTAGCACTTTGCTGGCTCGGCAAAGGGCCTATGCTCTCGAGTTCCTTCTTTTTTCCGGCTAAGGGGATGGAATTAGATTGCAATGGACCCACCCTTACTAAAATATAATCGGGGTCATTTCATGCTAGAGAGAGAGAGAGAGTAAAGTAAAAAAAACCGAATTTCGGCTTTTTCTTACTTCATCTCGCCCCCTTCTTCTTTCAACGAAACTAAATCGAAACCATTTAAAATAACTGCTTTGAAATCGAATTTATTCCTACCTTCAAAATCAAATCTCATATCAATAAATAAATAAATATGGACCGTGAAAATAATCATTTTTTAGATTAGACTGATTTGATGGGTTATAGGATATACATACTTTATCATAAAAGTGTCAAAAAATAATAGTAATTCGTACAAATAAGAATATAAATAAACTTTTTATAAACTAATTCAAAGAAAACACTTTTAAATAAATTATAATAATCATAATCCAAGGTGGCTTCTCTAAAGAATTTTAGTATTTATGTATATTTAAATATTATTTAATTATTAACTGAAATATCGATACAATCTGAATGAATCGTTAATAGATTGACATTCCGACACACCCTTAATATCTTTAAAAGAATACAAAAGAGTGTAGATTAAGCAGAATTTGTTATAATAATTTAAATCAATTTGTATATATTTACAAAATAATTTTTATAAAATCCTGTGAGTTTTTAATAAACTCCTTCCAAAATTTCTAAAAAGCTTCTTCACTAAAAATATTCTGGCTAAATGATTATTATGAAAAAAATATCTAATCAAAGTTTATTTATATTTTTTTACAAATTTAATTTACAAATTCGATAAAAAAAAGGAATAAAAATATTAGTGAATTATAAATTAGAGAATAATATTCTCTACTCTGATTATTGCTAACCTTTGATGTTTTTTACTTGATTTGATGTAGTTAGCATTTTAAATTGATAAATTACTGACTAACTCACAAATGGAAGTGAAAGGAAAAGTCATAATAAAATCATCATTTTAAAAACAAAAATATATTTTGTTAATAAATTATATCAATACTGACAACTATATACGAGTACGATATTTCATGGATATTGTATTTTCTTTTGTAAGTTTCATTTGAAATTAAGTTTCGGTCGTGAATTATAATCGGTCAATAAATCAATTTATATCTCTATATTGTGTACATAGAATAAAGTTAACTTTGGACTTCTTTCGAACTTTGATACTATACATCAAGTGATTTTTAAACAGTTAATGAATTTTTCACACAACTGCTTATTTATAAGGTTGAAAAGACATCGGATGTTTTATATTTATTTTTAGTAGCATGAAATGGAGTAGAGAAACGTACAAAAAAGAGAATTATTATTATCCTTCTAAATCTGTAAAATATAATATATATATATATTCTATTTTTATAGATTCAACTGGATAAGAAGATGTTAAATTTTTATATTTTATTATAAGGTTTTTTTAAACTTAGTAATTGTCATTATTCACAGTATTAAATGCAAATATTTATACGATGAATTTATTTATGAAATAAGCTTTAAGTAAAAAATATATTTTTAATTTTATTTTTTAATAACATCAGTTTTAATCTTCATTTTTAAAACAAATAATTAAACTAAATATTAAAGAGATAGTAGAATTATAAAAATATATGTTAAGTGAATGTATTTATAGATAATTTGAAAAAGAAAGAAAATAATAATTTGATGGATACGCCTGGTAGATAGGCATTCACCCTAACTCGGGAAAAATAAATTTGTTTTTGGTGTTATTTAATTTTAGATCATTTCCAATAGAAATAAATAAAAAAATGCTAATTTACATTTTTTATGCAAAAAATGATTAGTTATAGTATTTGTTTAAATAATAATAATAATAATAATAATAATAATAATGAAAGGGTATAAACTTTAATATTCAATAATTACTCAAATTATAATATAAATTATTTTTAAAATAATATATGTATATTCAAATGATATTTAATTAGCAAAATTATGGTTTATTGAAAGCAAAATAAATTATAAAGTAAAAAAAAAAAATAGTTTTTAAAATATCTTTAATAAATAAATTACTGAAGTTCTTATTTAAAAAAAAATATTTAACGATAAATAAAGAAAAATGATAATTTATTATATTTAACATAACTAAATAAATAGTCATTTGATAATCATTAATAAAATGCTAAAAGCAATTTTTGGTTCTGAAATATCTAAAAACCTATAGTATGTTAATTAAATAGTAAACTTAATCAAATAATTATATAAATAAAGAACTTATATTGTTTTTGGGTCAATTCAATTTTAGTTACTTGATTTTATTAATGTAAAAATGGTTATTTATATACATATTTAAACTCAATGTTTAATTATATTAGCTAGTAATTTAATTATTTTTTAATTTTCCCAATTGTATTTCAAAAAAAATAATATTTTCCTGGATAATTTTGATTAAGGAGAAGAATTACGTATAATAAAAATATATATTGTGTATATAGGTAAATCTATAGGATATAGGTATAAATAAATAAAATATCAAATGATAAAAGGAAAAGCAAATTAGGAAAGGATTCCTGAAGGATTCTTCTCCATTGCTCTAGCTCTCTCATTTTGTTCTATTCAAACGCAACTCCCCTCTTCCATTGACAGAGGCCTCTTTTGCTTTTTTTCCGCCATAAGGATCATTTCTTTGATCGTTGTTGCATCTATCCTAAAGGGCACAGGAGGATCGGTTTGAAAGAGTTGAAAGGGACTAGGAGGAGGAAGACAAGGCTTGAAGAAACTCGTGCTATGAAAGAGAGATGAACAGATAGAGGAGAGAGAGAGAGAAGGGCTGGAAAGAGGAATAAGGAATAATACTCAAAACCATGCCAAGAAATTGTATCACTTCAGAACAAAAATATCACACTCCAATAATACTATTTTATAAAATACCAACAATAAATTCATACCAACATACATATAAAAACTAAATACCAAAATATATCTAGAAAAATATTTATAATAAGAATTAATTTTAAAAAAATATAAAATAATAAATATAGTAGGAAAATTTTTATCAAATCCCTTTTTATAGAAATTATAATCAATTATTTATATAATTATTTTCATTAAATAACTATATACCATATATATTTATACCAAATGTTTTTATATACCTAAAATCAATTTTAAATATGTTATTATAAATTTTCCAGCATTATCTTTTAAAATTAAATAATAATCATAATTTAACTAATTGATATTTGGATTTAAGCTGTATTTGAAAAACACAACCTCCCCATAAGAAAAAAATATTATATATTATATTATTAATCAATTTCAATTATGAGTATGATTATTATTATTATACTTATAAAAAATTTCAAATATATATTTTTTTAGAAATATATCTATAAAAATTATTACTATTTTTCTTTTTTTAGTTGAACATCTAAAAGAGTTATAAAAAACAACCAACCAACACTCTAATAATAAATGTATAACAATACGAAAAAAGAGAATAAATATTAAAATAATATCCTCACTTCTTGGCCCCCTAGCTATAGAGCATTTTTTTTGTTTATTGTTCCCTACAACTTTGCATATGGCTGGCTGCATAGGACCTCCCTCCTCTGGAATAACCACCACCTCGCTTACAACCCCTCATCCCAGATTCCACCACTACGATTCACATTCCCGCAGGGATCGTTTTGTCTTAGCCATCCTTTATCCGAAACTTTTATCTCAATTTCGAAATAAAGCGAGAAAGGGCTAAGGGTGAGTGAACAGAGAGAGAAAGAGAGGAACCTTTAATAAAAAAAAAAGAAAAAAAAAAAAAAATTAGAAAAATAAAAGAAAAAGCTATGCTGGTAATAAATTAAATAAATTATTCCTTGAATCATTCAAAAAAGCTTGGCTTAAAAAAAAAACTACTAGATTTTGAGATAGGAAATTAAAAGTATTCTAATTTATTAATTATCTGTTTTTAAATATATCAATTTTTGCTTTAATTTTATAAACAAATAATTTAAAATAATTAGTAGTCTTTATGAACTAAGATTAGTTAAAACAGTTTTTTTTAACGTCAAATAAAAGTATATTCCGGATTTTACTTTCATTTATATATTTATTTATTCATTTAAATATATATTTATATATTTATTATGTGAAATTATTTCCGGGTTATTTTCACAGTTTATTGTGTGATTTGAGTTCTGACGTTTCGGCGTTAATTTTGGCACTATTTTCAATAGTTTTTTTCTTTGTTAGGGAATTTGTTTAGATTTTGGGTCTTAGTCTGTATGACTAAACAATGTTGGAATTTTGAGTTGAATGGGTGGGTAATTTGTGACTTACTACATTCCGAAACTTGGAAGAATCCTCAGCACTAACACTAACACTAAAACATGTTTAGTTATATATTTTGACCAAATAGAATATATGTGTACATAGTATTTAATTATTTTTAATTTAATATATATCGCCAAAACTTTCATTTTTAATTATAAAAATTAATAAAATAAAATAATTGTTATTGAAGTTATTTTTTATTTACAGATTTTTTTTTTATTAGAATTCCTTATGTGGAGAACATAAGGACCAATTTTTTTTTAAATTTATTTTATATTAAACATGCCACTCCTCGTCTCCTGGAATTATATTTAATCCCTACTAACATTCACTTTTAGAATAGATTATTATAAATATTTTTAAATATTTCGTCAAACTTATGTCAGGTTCCAAGATTATTATGTGATCCCAAACAAACTAGTTTTATCAATAAATTTGTTACTGAGAATTTTTTTTCTTCTAAAATTGATATAATTATTCTATAAAATGATTATATTACACTAAGGAAGGCAAAGTTGAATTGTTTATTATATATATTTTATTTCAGCAGCCAACTACTATATTCTAAATTTATTAATTATAATAAAACATGGAAATTTAATCATGTTTGTTCAGATAAAAAGAAAATACCAAATGGTTCTTTTCAATCTTTAATTAATTAATGGGATTACATTTTATTGATTACGAATAAAATGAATAGGTTTCTGTATTTAATTTATAACTTAAATTCAATATACACCCACTCAATAGATAATAAGCCTTTCGGTATATATTAACTACGAATTAGTATTTGAGAGTGATCTAAAGCAAGAATAATACATAATTTAACTCATTGGAATCAATTTGTACTTAAAATGGTCAATTTTAATGTTTAGTTCGTTAAGTCGCTTTCAACACGCTACTTGCCTCTCTCACCCACTTTTTCCCTCATTCGCTGCCCCTTCTCTAAGCTCAAAAGAGGATTATTTAACGTACTACATCATCGAATTATTACCATCCTGACAATTACATTCAATAAAATATGTAAAAAGAGGGCGAATGTTTTTTTTTTTAACTAATTTCTTAACCTAAAAGATCTTTTCCTTCAAATAAAACATTTCATATTTAATATTTACACTCAGTTTACTTAACCATCGGTTGATCTTTAATTAAAAAATTCTTATCATAATATTATCCGGAGCAAATTTGTAAGACTTGAGCTATAATAATATTTTAAAATCAATGTTAAACTATATACTATATTAAACTGAATTTGTCTTCTGTGAAACTATAAAAAAAATTAATATTATACTAGACACTAACATATTATAGGTATACATTTGTTTTTGATATAGTTTAACATGTTTATTTTGTTAAAATGATGGTAGTTTATACAGAATCTAGTGGATTATTTGTGAATGATTAATGTTGAGTGTCATTTTACAAATTAGAACTTTATGTCAAGTACATTTCAAAATAATTGTTAAACCTAGATTTATGATTATATAGATCTATTCTTCATTTTCAAAGGAAATAAATAACAATGATGACAGCCGATTAGTTATATATTATAAATTATATCTATAAAAATAATAATTTTAAATATAAATATTACTCAACATACAAGATAGAGTTGAATAAAATGCTGAAATATTTTCCCATTGAAATGAACTTTAATTTATGTATATAATATATATATATTGGATATATTATATAATCTATTCAATGAATAATATATATTATACGACCGTGTAAAGGTGAAACCTGTCATCTATAAATCATTAATTTGGAGTTCAAATCTGGATATTTACAAAAATATATATTTTCATTTAAAATAAAAGACATTCATTCTATCAGAAAATTCAAATATTCAATATCACAAGTTAAATAGATAATAATCATATTAGATATTATATTAACCAAAATTTTAATTTTAAATATTGGTTTTTAATTCAAAATTAGCCAAGTCGATAGATAATTTAATCAATATAAATCTTTTCTTTTTTTTATTTTTTATTTTTATTGATCATATATTACTATGTTATACAGAATAATAAGTATTTCTATTATTCTTTAACCCTCCGTGAATAAACCAAGAGTGTTTTCGATTTTTGGATTTTGTACAATCTGAATTCGAGGCAATCTGAAAGAGAAAAATCCCTGCCTATGAGGGTGCAATGGTTTCCATTGTGAATGGATTGCCCATAGTTATATAAGAGCCTCTAGACTCAAAAAGCAACCAGCAATTTGTTTCAGCATTCGATCCATCTCAACTACACTCTCAGCAATCAAAAGGGGCACTTTTCAGACCTGGTTTTCATGCAACCTCTCCCTTATTGTTAGCTTGTTCTACCCACATTGATTAATTTATTACTATAATTCTAAACTAATTTATTAGTGGGATGAAAACACGCAACCAAATACGGTAGTTCAAGGTAGAATCACCTCTGAAGATATCTAACAACTAATGGGTTGTCACATAAGTTCGTTGGTATTTTGACGCGAGGATATTGACGCCTATTGGACGGAAAATATTTAGGTGTAAGGGATATTTTCGTAACATAAATTGTAGTGCACACTTGTAGCTACATTTTAGGGAAAATTTATTTAATTTTGCTCCTTTGTTTGTGACATCCTTTTAATACAATAGCAGAGCAAAATGAGCATATTATGTTGTATTATTTTCGAAAAGGGACAAACGCAACCCAAGCAGCGAAAAAATTATGCAATATCTACTGGGAATCTTCAGTTACCGTTTGCAAAAGTGGTTTGCCAGATTCATAAGTGGAGAATTCAGCCTTAAAGATTGCGAGCGCTCCTGTAACAACTGGCAGGGCCACAATATTGTCTGTGGTTGACGAAAATCTACACTTTACACTACTTGAGATACAACACAATTAATTTTGTTAAAAATACAATGACTATTTATAATGATAACTTTTAGAAGTAGCATTTTCAAATAAAATCAAAAAATATTTCTCCTGTAAAGTATGCAATCAAATTAACCGAAACCGAACGAACTTATGTGACAACCTAATAAATAAATACAACTACGAATAATAATAGTTAAATGTAGCCTAAACCTCACAAAGAAGAAGGCAGCAATCTTACTGAATAAATAAATAAAAATTCAATCACGAAGATTGAAAATTAGTAATTCCCAATATTTACGTTATACTTTATTCTTCAATCTTCTTTATTATTAAATGTTTTGAAATGTCTAATTCTATAAAATATGTTTATATTCTCTCTGAAAATTGAAATTATCAAAACGAAAAATATAGACATTCTAACTCTTACTTTAGTACATATATTGAATTTATAAAGGTTTTTTTTTTAATGATAAATATAGAAGGATGAAAACTAACATTGAATAAGCTGAAAGAAGATCAAATCAATTAGAAACGAAGAGAAGAATAAATAAATAAAATAATCATCATATCAGCAGTCAAACAGAAGATAATTGTAAAATAAAATAAAAAAATAACACAACAAATGAGGTAATATAACATTTAAAAAATAATTATTCAAATTGAATTAATCAATAGTAATAATAATAACTTGCTGACCTCGGAGTTATTTAAAAAATAAAATATTTTGGTTAGGAAATCGAGCTACTCATAAACTTGTGCACATTTCAAACTTTTTTTTTTTTTTTTGATAGGTAACAAAACACCTTTCAAATCAACTTTATAAAAAAATGAATAGAATTAGAAATATTTTAAAATTATATTTAATAAAATTATAAAAGAAAAAAAATCTTCCAGTAATTTAGCAGTATAATTGTTTAGAATCTTTGTATTTATTTTTCTAGAAGAAAAAGTTTAAATTTAAATAATTAGTATCTTAAATATTAATAATTTAGGTATTTTATTTCTCGCTTTTCTTACAGACGGAGTAGCTACTTTAGTAGACTTTATTCTTGTTTCTTTTCAAAGATAACGAAATAAAAAAATTAGAAAAAATCATTTTGGAAATTTAAATGAAAATTTAAAATAAATGTATAAATTATCTTTCTGGTCAGTGGATTTTCAGCCTAAAACATTAATTAATCTAATCTGATTAAAATTATTAAATTAAATTTTGATTATACAGTAACTTTTAACAAAGTATTTTAATAATTTATTTAATTTATTTTTCTTAGAATTTTATAAAAAAGTTTAAATTTTGTGAAAATTTTTTCAAATAATTAGTATTCATTTAGTAATATTAGATTAAACAGATGAAAATATGTATAAAGTTTATTAAGAATTGCAATTTTCTTTTTTCCCCCTCTCTGGATCTATTTACCAAAGGATCTTGCTATTTATTTATGTACACACCAACCCAACCTCATTCATTTTGATATTTTTTTTGTCCCTTCAACCTTCCTTCATTCATTTAACTTTTTCAATACTTGGACCAAAATTCAATCTTGTTTCCCAACTCTTGACTACAAGTTGGTATCTATTTGAAGATGAAGAAAGGCATAAAGGAGATGGTTGAAAGTAGTGAGGGCGTGAGCAAAGGGTGATAGAGGGACGAAAGAGAGTATTCTAGCTTTCTCATCTTCTTGTAAATACTTATTTGATATTCGAAAATGTCCAACCATCTCGTTTCTGCGAGTTTAATTTCCTATTAAAATTATATCTCATACTCTTTCTATATTTATAATAATAAGAGAAAGAGTTGGAGAGAGAGAGAGAGAGAAGGAGAATTTTAAAAGATAAATAATTTCCCTAAAATAATCATGAATTCTCATTTATATGGGAATAGAATTTCATATTTACTTTGTAGAAGAAATGTTCAAGTAAAATTTAACTTTTCTTTTCTAGAAATAATAATATTCGTATTCTCTCTAACGACCTTTATACGTATATAAAATTCTGATAACCGATATGAACATTAATAATTTTATATTATGAAGTCTTGTAATAATTTATTATTTTTATATATTAATTTAAAAAAATATATGACTTGAGAGAGATGGGAGAAAATAGAAATTGGATGGGTGTAGTTCAGGAATGTGATTGCTGCGGCTAAGACCTTTCGAGTTTCTCAGAGCTTCAAAAATAAATTAGCTGGAGTGTCTCCACTCGACTATCTCGCAATTTTAATTGGATTAAATAACATAATATATTATATTTAAATTAAATTTAATTAATTATAAATTATAAATAATAAATAATAAATATTAAACCAGCGCATGTTTGGCTTTTTGTTGATGGCACCACGTCACGTGTTGGCGCGTGAGATTTGCAGTGTTAAAAATTTAATTCTGGTAATTTCAGCGAATCAATCAAGCTGAAATTCTAAATATAGCAGTTTTATACAATTATTAATCATGTGAAAAATTATCAAACATATATCTTTATTTTTACGGTCACTTTAGAGAAAAAAATCAAAACGTTGTAGGTAATGACCCTCTTCCGGTTGAGCTACATTTCTAAAAAGTTGATAGAAAACTATGAATTTTGAATAATGCTCATGTACCAAATTGCATCATTCTAGCTCAAACTGTTTTTGCGTAATACATACATACATACACTCGCATACACACATACACACACACACACAGACATTTTTCTCAACCTTAGTGAAAATGATTCAGGAACCTTCAAAACGTACACACACACACACAGACATTTTTCTCAACCTTAGTGAAAATGATTCAGGAACCTTCAAAACGTATAAAAACATCAAAATCTCAACATCGAAAATTTTCGTGATCGCAATACTATCTCTGGCGAGATAGTAAAAAATTATATAAAAGATGATTTTTAAATAATTTTTTTTTTTAAATATTTTAATGCTTAATTAATTCATATATAATGATAAGTTATATTAAAATATAAATAAAAAATATTTATTTTTTTATCATGTTAATTCAAATAAAAAACAAAAACGTTAAAATACAATAATTAAATATTTAAGTGTTATTCATTAATTTAAATAATTTATTTATTTAATGGAAATATATGTATAATAAATTTATATATTATGATTTATTAATATGTTATCACTTTTATTAACTAACTTATTAAAACTCATTCTTGAAATAGAATTTTAATTATTAATTATAATTATCAAATACATATTTTTATTGTATTGAATTTTTGAAAATTATTATTATAGAAAATTATTGAATATGAATTAAATAAAGATTAAAAAATAAAATTAATATATTAAAAATACATACAAATAATAAAAGCTATTTTCTTAGAATTATATTTATTTATGAATTCAAATAAAAATAAAAAAATATTAATTAATCATTTAATAATTTTAATATTAAAATTGAATAAATATAAATAACATTTATATTTTTGTTTATTTTTAATTGTTACGAGTCACTATATTTTTTATAGAAGCCTTAGATGCCTATAAGCCCTTTAATAATTATTATAATAATTTATATATTTTTGACTTAGTATTTAATAAACCAAAAATTGAGTTTAGTTATTGTCTAGATTGTTCGGGGTTTGGGGTGTCATCTCAATAATGAATACCCCTTTCCCTTGTACTACGTTAATTTCTATGAAATATGTCATCAAGGTGGCAGACAACCTGGCCAAAAGTCAAGAGGCAACCACAGATAATAGTTTGTCACAAATGACTCGACATTTCCGATCCTCTTATCATATTATTTTAATTAAGCGCCATCAAAAGGAATTTCTTCACTCATTTATGTAGTGCTAATCTAATTCCATTTTATATATATATATATAGTCAATTAGCATTTATTTCGCTTTTGAAATGTTAACTTATATTTATATCCAATTAATTTTAGTTAAAAATATAACAATAGTTAAATTTTTTGGAAAAATTTTAAAGTCTAAAAGAAAATTTAGTTATTTTATTTAGAGCAGCGATTCTTAAACTATGGTCCATGATCCACTGGTGGAACATACAGTACAATTACTTTTAGTAATGAAACCATTTTAGTGGTAGCTGAACTTTTTGATGGAAATTTCTGTGATACTTCAAAAAGTTTGAGAACCTCTGATTTAGATGTTAAAAGAAAAAGTCTCATAAAGATAATTTAAATTTCAAAAATAATGATTTTATTTTAAGTTTCAAATGAAAAAGAATTTATTATAAATCGTACAATATCCTTAACAAACCATTCTGAGAGAGAGACTAGAAGAGAGGGGAATCCACTCATACGATATGCAGTAGTAATAATTATTAATATCCTTTGTAAATAAGCTAAAATTAGAATATAAAAACAAATGTTTATTAATTTTCTTAGAATAATTATATTTATATATGAATGTGTTACATATAATAATTCGATCCTATCTTTAGTTTATTTTGTTTACTGAAAAAATGGATTTAATTCTTTTGTTTGTTTTACCATAGAAGAAATCAGGCCCAAACAAGGCCAACTGTATTCATTAATCGTATTTTCCCTTTAGGCCTTTCCATTCCAATTTTCCACCGATATCAGCGAATATAGACATCAAATTTTGATTGACAACGACGGTTTGCATTCAAGATGATAAACGTCGTTGACAATTTGATAACAACAACAAAAAAGGCGACGTCAATGATGATCATGGTATTTAGGGGCGAATGCCGAAGTGGAGGGACGAAAAGGCATAGAATAAAAAGAGATGAGATAGGGTGGGAGCATGCTAGGATGAGATCAAGATCAAATAACGGAGTTTGATTTGAAGTCGGTCCCACTTCCCGTTTCTTCCATTCCTCCTCTGCGTTTTTCATCCCCACACTCTACTCTCTGATTCTTCTCATCCACCATTTTTAACGTATTATATTTATATTGATATCAAATAGCTTTGGGGATTCCCGGGTGCATCCTTCAGGATAAAGAACAATTTCCGTAACGTTCTGGATTCGAACTTGAATAAAAGTACAAGGGAGAGGGGGAAGAAATAGAGAAAGAGAGAGAAGTGTGGAGGATGAATGGTAGGAGATAGTAAAAGAGAAAAAGAGCGATGTACTTGGCGGTTGAGAGCTGCGAGATCTTTCGAAAGTGATGAAAAAACACATTGCCCTCTAGAGAGCTCACTGACTCTCAAGATAGAAACAAACAACCACCCCCTCCACCACCCACTCATACAAACATTCATCTATATATATATATGTATTTCTATAAAGTTCTAGATTCGTACTTGAATAGAAAAAAAGAGTGGGGGATTAGATAAGAATATTTAGGTAGATTAAATATAACATATGACCTTTTTTGATTTTTTTTTTATGTTATTCATTTTAAATTGATTTTCGAATTACTAATGAACAAAAAGTAAAAATTATTATTTATTCATCTAAATATTAATATTCATATTTGATATACAATTCATAAATAATATACGTGTATACACAGAACAAAACTTTTTCTATTTATTTACACAAACCTTAATTATAAAATATTATAATGAATATTTGAATATTATGTATTAATATATATAATACATCCATATAAATAAATGAACTTTTTAGCTTACATAATAAAGAATGAAATAAATATAGTGGGTGATATATTCATTGGCATCGATTAACATAATAATGATTTTATCTGTTACAATAATAAATAAATAATAAATTATTATCTTTTTATATAAAAATTATTATTTGAAATTTTGATCTATTAATTTATACTAAGTAACGCATCGCAAAATAAATTTGGAAAAAATATGCATTATAATATTTTAATATCTGAAGACAAGCACTGAAATATTTGAAATATTCATATTTTCAAAAAATCAAGGGAATATAGGAGTATTTTAAATATATGTATGTAATTGATTGATTTATTTGTTTAAAAATATAAAATTTGCATTTTTTAATATCATTTATTCCTGATCATTTGATAGAATGATGAATTATTAATTAATATTCAAAAGACACTATCATATCTTAAATTGTAAATCTTCCGTTGGGGATGAAATGTTATCACATCACCATTTCCTCCTAATTATTTCAAATAGAGGACGCTATTTATTAGGGAGACACCCATTAGAGCCTCCCCTTTTTCTATAAACATATATTACCATGACAAGGTTTATTTAAACGAGAATCCATGGTGGATAATCTAATGGCCTGGAACAATTAATGCATATATATATATATATATATATATATATATATATAAGATTAACAAATTATTATATTAGCTATAATTATGCTCATCATTAGTGTTTATTCTATTCACTAGTTTGATTATCTATTATTTATTAATTCATTCTTTCCATATTTCATTGGTAAATAAATAAATGTCAACAATTTTGAGTATTTTTTTGAGAAATAATAAATAAAAATAAAAATAATATTTTTGAGTCTTCTATAATTTATAGAAATATTTTTCTAAAAACCGCTTTATCATTAATGTAAATTTGCCTATGGTAAAATTTTGATATTTTCAATTCTAAAATAAAATCATATATTGAAAAATAAATATACGCAAAAGAATGTCTATTTTTCAAATATGAATTTTTCTCATTCATTCATTTTTCTTTTCTTTATAGGAAGAATGAAATAGAGCCCCTATTTTATAAGAATGAATGGGTTCTGGAGTTTGTTTATTCCAATGGGAAATATCCACTTTTATTCGACTGTTCAATTAAGACTACAAAATAAAATAAAAAAAAAAGAAGTAATGTTCTTTTGGGATAAGTCTTTTTTTTATTTTCCTTCATTCTTTCTATATTATTTGTTTTATATCACATACAAAGATAAAATGATTAACGAAAATATATATATATATATATTAATGGTTTGTGATTATCAGCAAATAAATAAACAAAATTTCGAAACTTTAAATATTTCGGTCTATTTTGAGTAAAATTATAAATAAATTTAAGTAAAAAGAAATCTTTTTAAAAAATACACTTTACTTAAAATTGCACTAAAAAGTAAAAAATAAAATCACTTTAAAGTGTATGCGCTCAAATTATAATAACACCAAATGGAAGCAAATGTTTTACGGTCTTATTATAATTTGAGCGCATACACTTTAAAGTGATTTTATTTTTTACTTTTTAGTGCAATTTTAAGTAAAGTGTATTTTTTAAAAAGATTTATTTTTACTTAAATTTATTTTATACTTTTTAGTCGTATTCAGCGCCTCTAGAACTGCTATCGCCATCTATGATTGAAATAGTGAACTATTCCATATTCCGCATATGAAAGTTTAGTTAATTAATTACCACTAATAGATAAATAATTCAGTGGATTTTTCAATTGATTCGTGTATTATTAGCATAAGCAAGCGCGTATGCAAAATTTCAAGTTGATTGAATGACGGGAAGTTGTTGAAATATCGATTATAAAATGCCGCGGACAACCCGCGTACAAACGGACAACCCGCGTACAACCGGACAGAGTGAGTTAAGTAAAAGTGTATAAAAAAAAACGTCTTCTCTTAGATTACATATTTGAAATTATTTAAGTTGAAATTTTTATATTTTATTTTATTCTTATTTTCTGTTGTTTTTTTTAATTATTTTGTAAAAATATTAAATAAAAATAAAAATAATTAATTAGATATTTTATTTATTTGTTTTATATAATACTCTATTATTTTGAACAATAGATTATAAAAAAAATAATTGTTCTTTTTTTTGTTCTTTTAGTAAAATTAAAATAAAGAAATAATAATAAATTTAACAAATCGCGTGTTTTCAATGTCTTAATTAAAAATTATAATTCAATTATTAATTCATTTGTTCGGTGAATATTATTATTATTATTTTTTTTTAAATATTTTTCAATGTTGCTTCTGTTGTAGTTTTGTGCGTGTATTTTTTTTTTCTTTATTTATTTATTTGTTTTGTTTTTGTGCTTGTTCTGTTCTCGTCTAGTAATTACTTTACATTACTATTTTTTTTACTACCGTTTCCGTGTTCTGTTGTCCAATTCGCGTCTCTTGGCCATCAATTTTCACCACCTTTTCTTACACTTCCTCCCTTTCCACACTTTCACTCCCTTCTCCCTTGTTTTCTTCTCTAACCTAACCTAAAGAGGTTCCATTTGTGTGGTCGTTGTTGATACAAAACCAAAGTTGAATATTAGTTTTGCACACGCTAAAATGGCTAAGTTGGAAACAACTCCCCTCACCCTCAATTGTTTCTACTTGAACAGGGATGGCGGTTGCCGTCGTTAGATTCATGATCGTTTCATTCAAGATACTTGAAGTGTCAGTAAAGTTATTATTTTATTATTATTATTATTATTATTATCATTATTATATTTATTTTATTAAAACAGAAAAAAAAAATTAAATA
Organism: Labia minor; assembly: GCA_963082975.1. Taxonomy (NCBI): domain Eukaryota; kingdom Metazoa; phylum Arthropoda; class Insecta; order Dermaptera; family Spongiphoridae; genus Labia; species Labia minor. The sequence goes on from OY720346.1 coordinate 15,568,181, forward strand.
ATTTATTTCAATATAATCCACATGAATCATTTATTTATATTATGGATTAATTAAATATTTATTTTATTATTAATTTATTGATTTTTTTTTAATTTGTCTCTTTTAGATAAATAATCAATCACTCTTATACATATTGTTAACTATAAATAAACTAGTATAAATATTAATAAAGAAGATACTTCTACCTATTTATAGAATAAGATTGTATTTTTTAAGAATTTTTTAAGAATTTTTGTAAATTTTAATTTTATATATATATATATATATATTTATATTATAATAAAATAAAAAACGCCCTTTTTCTCTCTTTTTAATCGAAGAAAGGATTTAGTAGAAAGTTGTCAGGAGCGTTATAATGACATTTTATTGCCAAATGCTAATATCACACAACAAATAATTACAAACCATATTTAGAATCATAAATTGGGTGTAATCAACATGTCAAGCGACATTAATTTATAATATCAAACAGTTTGGAAAAGTCTTTTTGTGGATTAACGAAAGAATAGATTTTAGTTATATCTAGTAAGACAAAAAGATGACAAAATAATATTTTCTCTTTTTGTTTATTGAAGAAATTGAAGAAAAAAAAATTATGAATGGTTCTCTCTGATTTATAATACTTGATTTCAGTGTTTTCCCTTTTGTTTTAATGAAAGGTCATCATTTTCTTTCAATACTCTCTTTCTTATGATTTTTTTCTCTGCAAACGACCACCTGCCCAGATTCAACCCTGAGAAATGACAAGACATTTCAGTTAGTATCTACAACAAATCGAGAGTAGATGTAGGACTATAGATCACGGAGAATACGAACCATCCAAACTCACCACCTTATAGTTTAAGATTCAAAAAGATTCCATTCTATTCGAATTGAGGACGGTGGATTTCTTTTTTCTCTTTTTATCTAACCATTTATGAAGAAAATATACGATAAAATATGTTTTCTACTATCACTCACATAAATGAATGTTTTATCTTTCAAGCGACCAATAATTCTTTGTTTTTTTTAAGTCAAAATCTGTTTTTTTTCAAATAACTAAAATATATTTATTAAAAATATTAATCTTTAAATATAAACAATAATTAATTAATATTAAAATAATATATATATATATATTTGTATTATGAGAAATTATTTCACGATTAATTGTGAAATTTAAGTCTAGACTTTTCGGCGCTCAATTTGGCGCCATTTTCAAAAGGATTTAATTACGATGGGATTGTTTTGGGATTTAGGGTTGACTGGGTGTGTGATTTTTGACTTATTGTATTCTGAAATTCCGAAGAATCCTTGGCATTAACTAACACTGACACAAGTCTGCTCCTGACCCTATCATATAATATAAGTTCCGTCCTATGTATGTGAAGTCTATAACATTATGAAGTTAGGTATGTTATGTCTGTTACATTATGAAGTTAGTTACAAATTTAGTTAGAACTTAAATTGCAAACACCGTTTGCAACGTGTTCGTCTATATACATATATATAAATAAATAAATATATAGTATATTCTGGAGAAATTGAATGGTTAAATAAAAACTTCTAAATTAATTATTTAGTTAAATAAATACTTTAGTCTCAAACAATTTTTTAAGAAAAATTTAAATACAAATCATTTGTTTTTTTTTTAAATATTATTAATTTATAAGGAGAATAAAATATATATTTATATAAGAATATTGATGTTTTTAAGGGAAAATAAATGATAAGCAAACAGTTTATTCGCTTTATTTTATATTTATAAATTGGCTCATCGATACTTTACACCTATCTAAGCGATTGAGTTTTTTTTTTGTCCACCCTCTTCCCCTTCTTCTCACTGACTCTCTCGCTGGTCTGTTTTGATGAGGATGTAAAATGTATCCATTAACTGGCCAGTGCTATTTTTCATGCTCAACGCCACCCGATCCAATCAACTCTTGAATAACTTAACGGCGACTGTTTTTTTCTCACTTTATGTTCTTCCTGCGATTGATGACAAATCGAAACGTTATTTATTTGTGCCCTATATATATATATACATACACATCGCATATATATATATATATATATATATATATATATATATGGGTGACGAGATTGATATCGTGTCGTGGGAGGTAATTGATAAATAAATCCAGAAAATGTCAAATGAGTGGGTGGTTGACATGTTAGCTTGGGGGAATGGGACGATAGAAAGAGATTTCGCTTACCCACTGAAAGAGGGAGATGTTAAAACTGCATCCCCCACCTCAACCAACGTCCGCCATGCCCCCAACCCTGGATTTCTTTTATTGCCCTTATTTCATTGGACGTCCGGATGACGTCCACGCCACTCTTCCTTCCTCTCCATTGAAATTGATTATACGTGGTTTAATTGTATTATTTATTGGTCTTAATGTTACTGATATTGAAAAGTGTAGTATGCGATGGGGTGCATAACGACCAACCGGGTTCCGATTTGAAAGATTTGATTAAATAATATTCGATTATTGAATGATTGATAACCATCTAAAAAGTTTTTAATAGTATTGAAAAACATTTATAAGTGCGATCTAATCGAATTCACAAACGTCATTTTTTTTTCTACAACCGGAATATATAACTATCAATAATATGAATAATAATTCACAATTTTAATGATTTATAAATATATAGATAAATATAAAATGTTTTCTTAATTTCTTTTTGTTCATTTTGTTATTCAGAGGGCGGGAGTGGATGCTTGAATGTGATTTGTAAAAATTGTTCCATTGTTCTTAACGACCAGTTTGGGGGTGTTATATTTTGGTTAATCTGCCCCCTGGAGGTGAGTAAAACGGAATCTATGACCGGGGAGTCATTTCACTAGCTACACCAATAGATGCGAAAATGGAAGGGTGGCGAGGAATGGCTCTCATCTTGTGAAAATGAAAGGCACTTCTAATCTTTAAAATTATGTGTGTGTGTGTGTGTGGGTGGGTGAGAGAGAAAGAGAGAGAGAGAGATAAGATAGAACACAGAGAAATACCAAGTATTAGTACAAAATGTCAACTTTTCATTTTATTTAGTATTATATTAAAAATTCAAAAAAGTGATGATAGTTTGTTCTAAAAAAATATTTTATTCCATTTTCATAATGGTGAATTAATATTAGATTTTATTTTTACTATCTTCAATTTAATATATATTATAAATTGAAATTAAAAAGATAATATTAAAAATAATTATAATATTATAATAATAATAGATAGGATAGATTTTCTTTAAAAAATATAAGTTACCTGTTTTGAAACAAATTTCTATTTTTATTATTCATACATATCTATATATTTGACCAACACAAATTTACACTATATCTATATTGGAGAAATTGTAAATTAAATTAATATTTTGATTGCCTTTTGAAATGCACATTTAATACAAATTTCTATTTCAATTAATTTATATGATCATTATTATTAAAATTTTAACGTAGATATATTTTACTATAATTATACATTTAATGAAATTTTTTACCATAATATATTTTCAAAATAAATTTATTGTTCATTGTAAACAAATATTTTAATATATTTTATTCTGTTTTATTAAATATATATATATATATATCAATATGATATATATATATCAATAATTTATATTAAAAGAATTGTGAAAATATATATACACATTATAAATATTTTTTTAATCTTATTAAAAATTGTTTAATTAAAACGTTAAACTTTTCATATAAGTAGTAGTGTGTATAGGTATATATATCGGTTTCTTGTTATGAGCCTTTTTCCGGTTTTCATATATTGATAATTAGAATCTCTGTCTACAGATATTTTAAAAATTGAAACCTTTTAATATTTAATACAATAATGTTTTGAACAAAATAATTTATAAATGTAGTAGAGCTTTTATTAGTTTGAAACAGGTTAATTATTTTATTAAACGACATTTTAGAAAACAGTAAGTATATTACAAAATTATTTTATAAAATATAATTATTTATTAATTATCGGAACCTGAAAGCATCAAACATGATTAAAAATGTTTAGATATTTTTAAAATTCAAATAAAATCAATTTTCCATCCCATTTTTGTTAATTTTTTAAAAATAATATATTACTTTCATCAATGATGTCTAATAAAATAGAAAAATAATAAAATTTGTACAAATTGATAGTTTCGATGGTTCAGTCCATTACTAATACAAAAAAGTTAAGTTACTAACTAATTAAAATACCTTCAAAATTTCGTGAAGAAATTTTCATTAAACATTAGAAAAAAATTACTAATTTAAAATATTTTTTAATATATGCAGTGCATGATAATATATATATATAATTATAATTTCTCACCTCTTAGTGAAAATTTGTATATTATAATATAGTATGATAGCAATTGCAAATAAAACATCACATTTTACGTTTTACTATGCATTTTTATTATTAGGGAAAAAGAATTGGATTGAAAATATAGAAAAGAGACAGAGCAAAAAAAAAGAAAGTGGGGTAGTGAGAATATAGAGAAGGCAAGCAAAGGAAAGAAAAGTTCTCGGGAGAAGTAAACGATTTTATGGTGGAATTTATTACCTTAAATACGCAATTCGATTATTTTCAAATGATCCACTTGACTTAATAAAATAAAATCACATAATATATATATATAATCTAAAGAAAAACAAATTCATTAAGAGAAATTTTTTATTTTATTATTATTATTATTATTATTATTTATATTTTATTTCACTTGATAATAAATATTTGAATTCAATGGCTTAGGAAATGGAAAAATTCATTTTTGTTATATTTAAAGAAAAAAAATTCAAATTTTTATGAAGCGAAAAGGCAATGAAATGCAGAATATCATTGTAAAGTTACCTTTTTTTTTATCTTTTAATATCAGTTTATTATCCTATCACACCCACTTTTATAAGAATATAAATAATACTATAAAGGAGATGATATTTTTTCTTTATTATTGTAATTTACGAGTAACAAAATCACTTAAAAATGATAATAACTGGATAAGGCGATAAGGTGTTCACTATTATATTATATATGTATATATATATAATAGGATTAGAATTTTTATAATAAATAAACCCAATCTCAACCCATCTTATGTGGAGAATCATTTTATGATTAGATCATAATCATAACTTATCTATAATGTTTAGCAAATTAAATTATTTCACTATTCACATATAATAATTAACAATATTAAAAATAATAAATTCATGTTTATTTTTCTTTTTGGTTCAGGTAAATAAGTCTTCGGAATATATAATATAAATACATTTGAAGTGATAAGAATATTAATAAGTAATCAACTGACATATTTTGAGTTTTTTGTCACTCTTTATTAAATAAAATATAAACATTAGAATCAAGTAAACTCATAATTATTTTTTTTAGATATAATAACATTGGGGGGGGGGGTTGATTTAGAAAAATAAGTTGCTTCTAATTCACGGCTAATAATAATTCTTGGCGTCTCTTATTTCTTAAAATAATAATAATATTTAAAAATATTAGATAAATTAACATATTTTAAATTAGTCATTTTAAAATTATTTTATTTAATTGAATTTCAAAGGTTAATAATAATTAATATACGTACATTATGAGGAGAATGGTCACTAAGGGACTACTGTTCATGTTGTATTTTATTCAATATATTCCACACATAACTATATTTTGAAAAATTATCATCTTTTTCAATATTATTTTTTTTAATATTTGAAGTTAGAATCAATTAGAATGTAATTAAATTAAAATATAAACTAAGATAACAAAAAATATTTATACATATATTACAAATGGCAATATTAAAAACAAAAATCTGTATTTTATTCTTTGAAACGATCTAACGAGCTCTAAATTCATCTATATTTTATTTTATATTTAATATATTATATTAGAATGTTTGCGTATTTGTGTATGGGAGAGTGAGAGAGAGGGAGAGAAAGAAAGAATGAAGAATAAAAGATTCAAATGGTAGATACCACTTCCGTTCCCATCATTCTGGGTCCCAACTCAGCCAGCCATTATACATTTCTAAATACAATATATATCGCGCTTGGCTGTCTTATTCCCTGACCTCCTACCTTCTTCTCCTTCTATATCTACTGATTTAATTATTTCATTTGAAAGAGTCTCCCAGTCGACGACCCGTGTCCGATTAGCAACTATTATGATATTTTAATTGTCATTAATGGAGAAAATTCAGGATGAATGTGCTGACTTTTCAAGTTCTTACAACCTTTTGCAATTTAATCAATCGACACGCAACTATCAACTTCCATTGAATTACAAATAAAATACTTTAATGCTTTAGCTATAATTAAACATTTTTGTCTACTTTCAATTTCAAAGAGAATATAATAATAATTTAGAATAATAATAATAAGTTCATTATCAGCAATTATAAAAATATTTTCTTGGATATTTTTAAGAAAGATTTTATAATGATAGTTTGTGAGTGATTAATAATTCTTGTGTATTTCTATTAAATGTATTTTAAGTTTTTTTTTTGGCTTTTTCGGAATATATCTCCATTTAGCCAGCTTTCTCAGATTTGTTTATTATTTTTATTTATATTTATATTTATATATCGATGCACTCGGCGAGGTTTGAAACCCTCGAACTCGAGTCGGCGGACCGGTCACTATAACCTCGCGTCTAAACTCCCGGTGTATTTTAAGTTAAAATATGAGAATTAATGAAATTGGATGTGAAATATTTTAAGAAATAAATTGTTTAGGTGTGATTATTAATTAATTTATCTATTTTAATATGTTTATAGTTATTTAATATTAAAAAAACATTTTATGAATTTAAAAAAAAAATATTGTGTTAATAGTAGAAATAATTAGTAATTGGCAAATTATCTGACTGGGAAGGATTTATAATATATGTTAATTTCGTTCCGGACTTGTCACTTCCTGGGCATTCCAAAACAAAATGGCGTCTTGACAAACAAATAAATTGTTTACTGTTATATTGAAAAAAATGTATTTTATAATTTTTTTTTTTTAAAGAAATGTCTTTTAACCAATTATAAAATAGATAAATAAATAAGTTACGAATATATAGACTGAAACAATATTATTTCACATATTTATCCGCCCGATCTCCTTAACTATTTAAAAAATATTATCAATCAAATCAGAAAAACGAATATTCTTTTAAAAGATATTAATTATATTAAATTGATTAACAAAAGTAATATCGTTAAATAGATAAGAATTAGAATTGAGAGTCTTTTAAGATTTTGTTATGTAAAAACCATTATCAATAACAACAACAACAACAACATGATCAACGAACATTAAAAAAATTGTTTATTTTTCAGTAAAAACATAGTCTATTGATGCTAGTCGAATGTGCAATACAATGAGATCACATTGTGATGACAATGTAAACGTAGTATATTGACTGAAAGAGGAAAGAGTGGAGTGTTTGGGAATATTGAATGGATGGAGGGGAGGGGTTGTTGAAAAAACATGTTGACAATTAATCATACATACGTACATCTATAAATATATACATACCTTAATTAGAATAATAATAAAAAAATGAAAAATAGATATATTGATATATTTGTATGTAGATATAATAAATTCACATTTTTAAAATGAATATTGCTTAATATTTCAATTATATAGAAACAAAATGTATAATTAATAAATGAATTTCAATTGTAAGAATATAACATTATTTTACCTGTCTTTTATTAATCTCGCAAAAATGATTATTAAAAATATTAAATCAATATTTAAAGAAAAATTATATATCAATTTACTGAAAAATTACAATTTAATTTTCTCCCTGGTGATTTAATAAACATTAAATTTTATTAATGATCATTTCAATGATGAATGAATGCATAAGAGAGATATACAATTTCTAATTTACTTTTAATATTATTTTAATTAATTATTACAATATTTGATTTAATTTTTTTAATAAATAGTGAGAAAAAATCATTTAAATTTACAAATTTCATTTTTTTGTTTAAATAATTGATTTATATATAAAATATAAAACTCGGAGATGATTTCTCCTTCACGTGTAGGGTTTTTCAGAATTTTGAAGCTATATTTTATTGATCCATAACTTTCATATGTGTACAATTAATAATTAATAGTTATTTTTGATTGGGGTGTAGGTCCATTTATCACACGAGTGGATTTTTATTAAATATTTGAAAATAAAGAGAAGAGAAGCTGTAGGGTGTAGAGATGAAAGAGAAGGGATGGAAATAAAAGAGCTTATGTGAGTGTTGAGGCTATAGCTTCACCCTGTTTCTTCTCTGAAATTGATGGGGAAAAACGAATCCACTCATTATCTTATAATTCATTTTTATAATTTTATTATAACAAATTCAAAAGAGAGAGAAGGTAAATCCATATATGGTATATGGTGATAAATTTACTTTATTGATAAAGATGGATATCAAGTAAAGAAAATGAAAAAAAATATAATTTGAAATAGATCATGAAAGAAAAAGAAAATATTTATCATTTAATTAATAATATTTTTCTGAAGGTGGATCCACAAATATATGGTCATATATGGGATATATATTATTTAGTGAAAATTATTTGTTATTTGAAAGTTAAGTAACTAATTAAAATAAACAATGCAATAAAATTTCGGTAAAAATATTTTTTAAATTAACATTTAATGATTGATTTACTTTCCCTTACCTAAAAAAAAACTCATTAATGTCATTGGAAGTATTTGTAGAATTTGTATATATATATATGTATTTAGTTTATTTTAATGTTAACCGAAACGAAAGTAATTAAAAGAGGATACTTTTGGTTTATAAATCAATAAACGAATTATATCACATCAAATATTTTTTTCCTTAATATTGCATTATTGAAAATATAATACTTTAAGTGATAGGAAAAAAATGTTCTTATTTTTTGATTTGATGATATTGAATATACACCCGTTTAGCCGCTTTTAAAATTTACAAATAAATAAGTATTTTATCATATAAAATAAAAATGATCATATCATATAAAATATATAAGAGATTTAAATATTATATAAAAAATAAAAAAAATTATAATTAAAATTAAATAAAAAATTTATATAAATAAATTAGACCTAATTATTCTTTGATTAAGATCATTATTAAAATATTTTAAGAAATTAGTATTCTTTAAACTTTAAATAACACTATCGTAAAGCGGGTATATAGAATTTTTGTTATTCTCCCTAAAACACCGAAACATTGTCACAATCACAAGTTGAATGTTTATTTAAACCAAATTATAGATAAACCACATAAAAGACTAGTAATGTGGTTCGTTCTTAAATCAAATCATTAAATAAAACTTCATTTTATTGTAATAATCAAAAAAAAAGAAATCTGGAGTGTCTCCACTCGACTATCTCGCAAATTTGAATTGGATTAAATAACATATATTAATTTAAATTAAATTAAATTAATTAAATTATAAATTAAAATTAATAAATCCTATTTATTAAACCAGCGCATGTTTGGCTTTTTGTTGATGGCACCACGTGTTGGCGCGTGAGATTTGCAGTGTTAAAAAAATTAATTCTGGTACTTTTAGCGATTCAATCAAGCTGAAATTCTATATATAGCAGTTTTAAACAATTATTAATCATGTGAAAAATTATCAAACATATATCTTTATTTTTACGGTCACTTTAGAAGAAATAAAATCAAAACGTTGTAGGTAATGAAGGTTACGAGATAGTAATAATGAATTATTCAAATAAAAAAAATAAATAAATAAATAAAATATAAAAGTTTTGTAAGATGTTTTTCTAAAATTATACAGTACTTAATAAAAGCCAACTCGATCTATATTATCTTCTTAGCATTTTCCCATCACATCACCCCGTATTAATAATTCTATTTCATATAATCACCCATCCTATAGTTCTTCTTACTCATTTGTTTTTTAATTATCTCCTCCACTCGAATATGTCTAATCGTCAATATACTGTATTACATATATCAAATATTAAACTAATATCACCGCGCGTTCAACTGAAAATATATGAAGATCATAATCTATCTTGATGTTGTTTTCGTTACGATCTTAAAAAGCGACTCTTTCCATTTCCTTCTCTTAAAATTAATGTGAATATTAATGTATTCATTTGAATCTCATTAGAAAATGCTAAACAAGAGGGAAAAATTACGAACCAGAAGAGAGTTTTTGTAGAGGGTCAGACAAATATTTTCTCGGATAGAAGAAATTTATGAATAAATTTTGGGAAAATATTTAGTAAATACCAACATTATATTATTCTTTAAGAAACAAACAGCTATCAAAAAACTTTTTCTCGAAGCATTAAAATAAAAATTGTGAAATTGTATGCAATCAAGAGCTAAGCATATAAATAAATAATATATTATTAATATATAATAGTATCTCTGGCGAGATAGTATTGCGATCGATCACGAAAATTTTCGAAGTTGAGATTTTGATGTTTTTATACGTTTTAAAGGTTCCTGAATCATTTTCACTAAGGTTGAGAAAAATGTATCTCTCTCTCTCTCTCTGTGTGTCTGTAACCAAGATTACGCAAAAACGGTTTGAGCTAGAATGATGAAATTTGATACATGGGCATTATTCAAAATTCATAGTTTTCTATCAACTTTTGAGAAATGTAGCTCACCCGGAAGAGGGTCATTACCTACAACGTTTTGATTTTTTTTCTTCTAAAGTGACCGTAAAAATAAAGATATATGTTTGATAATTTTTCACATGACTAATAATTGTATAAAACTGCTATATATAGAATTTCAGCTTAGTTTATTTGCTGAAACTACCAGAATTAATTTTTTAACTCTGCAAATCTCACGCGCCAACACGTGACGTGGTGCCATCAACCAAGAGCCAAACATGCGCTGGTTTAATAAATATTATTTATTAATTTTAATTTATAATTTAATTAATTTAATTTAATTTAAATTAATATATGTTATTTAATCCAATTTAAATTTGCGAGATAGTCGAGTGGAGACACTCCAGATATTTTATTTTTATTTTAATTTTATTTTTAAAAATAAATATAAACAATAATAATGTTTTTAAATTCCCTCGGTATTAATTAATTATGGTATAAGTAGTATATAATAATAATAATAAGAGTGTAGAGTTTTTGATTGTATAAATCCGTACCCCCCTCTCCACACCCGGCACCTTTCAAGCGTTCTAAATTCAGTCAACTAGAAAATGCATATTATTCATTAGAAATCTATTATATATATATGTTATAATAAAAGAGTTATTACTACATCAATAAGTATACAAAAGTGTACTCCAAATAAAAAAAAAACAAATACATTTTCTTACTTTGGAATAATTGAATTATTAATTATGAGTTCTTAAACTTAAACAATTAAAATTTCTTTAATATTCTCAGTTGTGAAAATAAAAATTCAACCATTTATAAGGTTTTTTTATATTAAAATTAATATCTTGGTTTTTTTTAATGAATGGAATCGATTCCTAATTTTGTCCAATGAATCATTTGCTAAATTGACAAACTTTTCAAGATTTCCCTCTCTCTCTCTCTCTCTCCTCCTTACGATTTTGATCTGCTTTTTAACATTTAAACAAGCTTTAATTAGTCTTAAAAGTCAAATCGAGTGTAATTAATAGGTAGGTTTTGGTGCTTGCATGTCGGTTACGCAAGACGGAGATGTTAATCATGCGAATTAATGAATTAACGCCGCTGCTGCCATGAGAGAAAAGGTTGTGTGGGAAACGTCGGAAACGCATTGACCCGTGCTCTCGTGGTCATGGTCAGGGTCATCATCATCAGCCCTATATAAACAGAGCCATCCATCTATAAATGTATAACCAAGCGAGGGCGGAACATTCATTGACGATTTATCAAGTGTCAACAGATTCTATTCTACTCATGACATACCACCTAAAGGAAAATTAATCGTCTACTAATAAATACCTCAACATTCTAATATTTACTAAAAATAATTCATTTTTTTCTACATTTCTACACATACATTTTTATACTTAGAAATAGACTTGTTGGATTTCTTCAAACTTCCCTATAGGCGGTACTTAAATATTCGATTACCTTTTTCTAATTTATTGAAAATTAAAAATTTTAGAAAAATTTTAAATAAAAAAAAATATATTAATTAATTAATTAATTATTATTTTAATTTATTATAATTATTTATAGTTTCATAAAAAAATTTTATTTTATTAAAGTGCATGTAAACTTATTCAGGAAAAGGTCTTTGCATATATTAAATTTTTTTTTTCGGGCCATCGACATGAATGTACATATATTAATGATAATTATAAATTTTAAATTCTAGCTACATATAAAAATATTTTTTTTCTTTTAGTGTTTAAATATATAATATAATAATATAATATCTAACTTAAAAATAAATAAAAATTATATACGTCATTTTATTATTATATATTTAATATAATTATGTGTTAATATGTTATGAGTATAAAAAAAAAATCTGGAGTGTCTCCACTCGACTATCTCGCAAATTTAAATTGGATTAAATAACATATATTAATTTAAATTAAATTAAATTAATTAAATTATAAATTAAAATTAATAAATAATATTTATTAAATCAGCGCATGTTTGGCTCTTTGTTGATGACACCACTTCACGTGTTGGCGCGTGAGATGTGCAATGTTAAAAAATTAATTCTGGTACTTTCAGCGATTCAATCAAGCTGAAATTCTATATATAGCAGTTTTATACAATTATTAATCAGGTGAAAAATTATCAAACATATATCTTTATTTTTACGGTCACTTTAGAGGAAAAAAAATCAAAACGTTGTAAGTAATGACCCTCTTCCGGTTGAGCTACATTTCTCAAAAATTGATAGAAAACTATGAATTTTGAATAATGCCCATATACCAAATTTCATCATTCTAGCTAAAACTGTTTTTGCCTAATCTTGGCGAGATAATAAAAATCTATTAAAACGAGAAAAACAATATTTTAAAAAGTGTCATGAAATTCAATTGATAATTCAACGAAAATTTTTTTCTTTATGAAATATTATATTATATTTTAATCTATTAAGTGTAAAATATTTTAATTAAATATGTATCTAACTAATAAGAGCAAAGGGATGATAATTTTGGGATTATATTATGAAATATAATTTAAATATTTATACCATTCTGGAAATTGCATGAAGTCCAGATTGGTGTGCTAGTTTAGAGGTATTTGCACTTATGAGAAGGATCTATGTATATTTATATTATATATATATATATATATATATATATATATATTAATATATTCTAAATATTAAATTTAAGTAAATGAATAAGAGACGTTTCTAAAGAGAACAAATCAGAATAATAATATAAATCATAACATTATTTAATTAAACTTTTTGGACAAATTTGTCATTAAAAATATATAAATTATATCTACTAATTTTGTGAACTTGGTGAGGTTTAAAATTATTATAGTTGGAATATAATAAAATTTTTAATCAATAGACTTTATTCAAATTTAATTTCTATTATTTAAAATTACTTGTATTTGAATATAAATATAATTATAAAGTTCCATAAATTATGAAAGAAAATAGGAAAATAATAATGGATTCACAAGTCATAATCTCGAATGAAGACCACTCCAGGTTAAATTAATAAATAAAAGAATGCAATTTTTTTTATATTTTTAATTGAAATTTCAAGTCAACAGCTGTAAAAAGTTGAATGAAAAAAAAAAGATGGCTAGTTATCTGATGTCTGTGATTTGCCAGATGACGATAGTGTGCCAAGGTAAAGAAACTTAAAACAACTGATAATTATCCAATTATCTCCTGTCCAGTGCAAGCAGAATAGCTCCTCTCGCCCCGATAATCTCTTTTGACATCCTCTTATGTAAACCTCGACTGTATTTAAGTACCCTCTATATCCAACTTGGAAGTAAGAAGGGAAAACGAGAGGGAGAGAAAGTTCACAAGGTGTTCGTTTATTAACAAACATCTTAACTACATCAATATTCATCAACACCAAATGAAAAATTTATTCTCAAGTCTGGAACAATTAATAAAGCAATTTAATTTGGAAACAAATTTCACGTTAAACAGCGAAAAGGAGGGGATGAAATGAAAATGAGGTGTGGTTTAGTCATAAAGAAGAATGTGATAAAAAAGTGAAAAAGACGAATACATTTAATATTTTAGATTATTTCTTAAAAACATATTTTTCATTAAAAATATGTTCTATAATTATTATATTATTAAAATTATACTGTAATATAACAAAATCTAAAATTTCTATTGCATAACTATAACAGATGAACAGCCAATTTTTATCAAGTTACTGAATTATTTAATAATCTATCACATTAAATTAATATTGAATATTATATTATACATTTTTGTGAACTTGGTGAGGTTTAAAATTATTATTTAACTTCATTAGTTCGTAATTTTATCATTGAGCTTAATCGACGCAAAAAAAGGTTATTCTATTGTTTTGTTTCCTTTCTATCGGGGACATATACAATGTATAAAAAAAAGATATTTTCTCTATACCATTTGAGGGGAAGAAACCCCTCCTCATTAGCGATACAAGTAATTAATAAGAATTCATCATTAATTTTAATGCTATGGAATATTTTTAAATACGTTCAAAATGAAAATCTATCCTGAAATCAATATTTATGCTTCAAAATCCGTTGAAAAAAAATTAATCGGAGCAAAACAAAAGGAGTTAGTTACTAAAAGTAATTAATCGATAATTAATTATATTTCTTCTATACCTTCTAGGGATCCATTGAAATATTTTAAAAAATTTTCAAAAGTCTATCTCAATAAAAAGTCGATGAAAAATCGATTTCAATTTGTCAAAAGAGAGAACAGATAGACAGAAGACAGAGAGACAGATGCCAAGTGAAGTTAAGAAAAACGTTATAAAAATATTTAATAATTATTGTACAAAAAGTTAAAAGAATTCTAATGTTAAAAGTTTTTAAAATATTGAGAGTATATTTATATTTTTAATTAATATATTCCTTTAACATCTCACATATTTTTTTTATTGTTTAAACAAGATTTTTTTTAAATTTTTGGCAATTATTTGAAAAATTAATAAATTAAATTGTTTAGATTTTTTTTTTATTTTCCAATAAGTTTTCAATGAGTTACTATAATAACGATTTTTTCTTGTATTCTGTAAGATATTTTCAATTTATATTGTTCAATATGATATTATATTATTTGCCTTTATATAATAATTTAGGTATATAGGTTCTAAAGATATAATGTAAGCAACTAATTTAAACGCTATCGATGTTCCGGTGTATCTTGCTACCATTTTCCTCGCCCATTTGGCGTCCAATCCTCCACTAACGTTATCCCACTCTCATTTTCCTATCCCATTGCCCTGCTACTCGTTTTGTTGTCAACGTGATTAATTAATTAATCCACGTTTTGGAGACATCCAACCCCGAAGGCTGATAAACACCGTTTCCCCGTCAGAGCTTACTTTATTATTACGAACGAACATCATGATTATCAGCATTATTTATGAGTATTAATAATAAATTAAATTCCTCCGGCTCCATTCTTGTATCCTTCATTTCTTTCTCCTCCCCCTCCACACTATCTTTTCATTCCCATTATATAACATCTCATATTTTATTTAATAAACGAACATTATTCTCCGTTTAGCTATAGAAATTTATTTGAATTTCAATCAATTCAACATATTTTATTCAATTAAGTATTTATATATTTTTCCACTTGACATGTTATCGAATGAAAGAAATTTAATGATCTTTTTTCCATATAACATACATAATTCCAATTGATTGGAGGTTGAAAAAATTACCATTATGATGATTCTGTCAGTTTAATTTCAAATGTAGCGTTCCGAACGAAGCAAAAATTGCATCTAATTATTTTTGAATTTTATAATAAAATTGCTTATTTTATTAACCTTTAAACTATATGCTGGAATTCATTGGCAACCATTGAAATGAAAATGAGACGTTGACTTGAAATAAAAAAATTCCATTATACAAAAAACATTTCAATGAAAAACAACTAAAATCGAGTTTTTTTAAGATATTAACGAATTAACATATTCCATGTAATATAAAAAATATGTAGTATGTTAACATAAAAATACATATATAAAAAACATAATAAATTAAACAAAATAAGTTGACCTGTGGCCTGGTCCGAACCGACCGACTGTTTGAAGTAAATTAATTTCCAGCTTCAGAAACAATTTCAAATAATTTTAATATATCTATTAATGCAATAAAGAACAGATAGGCATATAGCATAAATATTTTTAATTTAATTTTATTTATTTATATATATATATATATATATATAAAAGGCAATGTCTGTCTGTGTGTCTCTCCTAAACTCAAAAACTAACCGTCCGATTGCGATGGAACTTTCAGGGATTGTTGTGAGCATCCCAGGGAAGGTTTTAGTGTAGTTAAATCCAAAATTAATTTAATTAGTATTATTTTGGTAAAAGTCTATTCATGGTTACCATGGTTACATTGGTTACTTATAAGTAGGTATATACATAAAATTACAATACAATATTTATATATATATTATGTGTTTCATTTTAATTTTAAATTTTAAATTTTAAATTCAATAATTTTACAATTTTAATTCTAATTAATCAATGATTCTACCTAAATAGTAAAATCTTTAAAATGTAAAAATGATTAAATTATATATTGAATATTTCAAAAAGAAAATAAAAAATTAAAGAAAATAATCACGATATTCAATTTTTTTTTTTAATTCATAATAAAATAAAAAAACAATTGAATATTTAATAGGGCCTCCTCCTATCCCCATAAATTAGCCCTTCCAAGCCTCTCCTTACGGAATTTGGAAAAAGTAATGAAAAAGAAAGTTCGCCTTAAAAAAAAATATTAAAAAAATAAGGCGTTTGGTCTGTACGCCTTTTTGAATCAGCTGAGAATGCCCTTGATTTTTTGGATTTCGAAATGAAACCGCCACATTCGGGGCAACCTGAAATAAAACCTGCCTGCCTAAGAAGATGCATGGTCTCCACTATTAGGAGTGGATCGCCCATGCTAATCGAATCTATCCTACGCTCAAAAGGTATCCAACAATTTGTTCCTATTCAGGCTATTCCCATTTCGGAACTGTGCTGAATTACCTTCCCGAATGCTCGTTCATTCGATCCACCTCAAATACATTCTCAGCAATACAAAAAGGCACATATCAGACATGGCATGCAATTAATACAACCCTTCTCTTATAATATTGGCATGGCACTTGCTTTATCCACCCACACTTTTCTATTTAATAATTCTAAACTAATCTATGGATTAGTAGGATGAGAACCAGCATCCTTCGATGGAAGTAGGAAGCAACCTCCTGAAAATATCTAACAACAGAATATAAGTATATTCCAATGATTAGCCCTCCTCCCCTCCCCCAGTTTAACGCAATTCTAATTACCTTTCTCTCTTCTGCTTCCTTTATCAATGATATTCATTCTTGAGAGATGTAATCTGAAATCCCCTAATCTCACTAAGTTCTAGAATATATTTCCCTATAATTTTCTAATTAATACTATCAAAATAAAGAAAATCAATCAATCATAAATCAAATATAATTACTGTTGTGTATGTTAAATTTTACATGAAATATTTAATTTAGAAATTGAAATTAATAAAATTTATTTCTATTTGAATTTGTGCCATGCTAAATAAATAAATAACGATGATTACTTACATTTGGTGAGCTGTATGAATGTCATTTCATCATCATCAGAGATGGAGAAGATAATCAAGAATTTGAATCAACATCCAGTAGAAGGAACGAAGATTGAATCATGAAATGGAAGAAAAAAAATAACATATTATAGAGATTATAAAATTTTAAAATAGATAATTATAAATTGAATAAAAATCAAATTAATAATAAATACTGACCTCGAAGTTAATAAAATTTGAATAACTCGCAGATTAAACTCGAAGACTTGTACTGATATTCCATCTCACTCGACTGGATAAAAAAGAAATTAAATAAGATTAGTTATGTCATTTAAGAAAAAGAAAAATATAATAGATATAAATATCAAATAAATAACATTATAATGATTGAAGAGGTGTAGGTTTTAAAAAAATATTTTTTTCAGTAATATTACATTAAAATACTAAAATTCTAGAATTATCCTAGAGCCACTCCATTTTATGAATGGATGAATAAATTCATAAGAGTTTGAGTGGATTTTAATAGAAATACTTACAAGTTATTATACTCAATTAATAGTCATTAAAAAAATTTCCTACAAAACACCACAAAACTAAAAATCTCTTCTTTCTTAAATATTAAAAAGATTATGGGTCGCCACAGTAGAAATAAATCACATTTATCTTATTAATTTCATGAAGATATTCTTCTGTGTAATTGACATATAATAGACATACCCTTAATTTACTTTCCAAAAGTGTTATATTATAATAATAATAAATTGACAAAATAATATTCATTTTTCATTTGGATATTTCTATTCTAATTTATTAAATTGCTTTTATTTATTTATTTTAAGAAATTTTATGAGAATTGTTTTTTTATTGATGTTATTAAGTATGAATAGGTATATAAATGCCCTTTAAAGTAGTATTGTATATTTTTTTTTTTTTTGATAATGTTATTCTAATCACCTGTGTCAATTAATGATAATCAATGATAAAGGCTTATTTATACTGTTTTCCATCACTTTATTTTTATATGATATTAATTCTATTATTATATTGATTACAAATTGAATATCATTTTATATTGAAACATTGAAAGCAATCATGTTCTTTAATATATTCATAAAATTTAAATTTTGAAAATTGCAATGATATTTCAAATGTTAAAATAAATAAATCGATTTAAATATCTTTAATAGATTTAAAATGTTTTATTTTCAAATTAAAAAAAAAATATTTTAATTATTCGAAGCATTTTCATCGAACAAAGTCTGAGATAAAGCCACTGGAATAAATTGAGATTAAATGAAACTGATTTGAGAAATTTTTCATTCAATTTATCCAAAATTTGTTTTTTTTTTAATAGCAACTCCAATAAAATAATACGAGAATCGTAGAATAAAATTATTATTAAAGAGGATGAGATGTTGGTAAGTGAAAATATTAACTTGATTAAAATTGAATGGTAATTTACCAACTGATTGATTGATGATGTTGCAGTGTTATATTCATGGATTCAACACGAAGAAATTGATTTCCACACTGAAGAGCGATGTATTAATGAGATTAGAAATAATAAATAAAATATTTTAAATTTATTTTTTATATTAATTTTAAAAATAAATAGCTAAAGATTTAATAATTATTACAAATTTTTTAAAGAAAATTTTAAAATAATTCTAACATTTTAAAGATGATTTTAATTTATAAAAATATCTAATAAATATATTTAAAGAAAATTATATCTTATAATTGATTTTAAATCTTTTCAAATTAAAAATTTATAATTATATATATATAATTTTTCAATGAAAAATATTGAAATATTGTTGTTTTTTTTTGAAAGTTTACTAATAAAATCTTGGTTTTCAATTAATAAAATAAATAAATCTTCAATTAATTCTTGATTAGTGAATGATTCAAGGGATGATTTCGGTGAATAGGACGGCGAGAGTCTTGCACTGCAAGGGAAATGAGAACTGAAGGCGTTCGAGGCAGCAACGCATCGGCCGGCAGGCATGCAGGTGGGGTCAGGCGGAGGAGAGAGGAGAGGGGCGGGCGGGGTCGAGCGGAGGTGAACATTTTACAGAAAGCTTTTCTTGCAATTTATTACAAATAAATATTATATTAATTAAAGAAAAACATAAATATTAATTTTTTTATAATTAATGGTGTTTTTATATAGATTTTAAATCGAACCGATAGAAACAATATTTAAATTTAATTCTTTTAAAATTTTAATGAAAAATTTATAAAATTTATAAATATCATTAATATATCAGTAAAACAGACATCATGCTAAAATACTTTTTTACCGACCGACGATAGTAAGGGAGGTATTGTTTTCACACCAAATTTCACATGTGGAGATTTTTACATATCTCCACGAATCATGCATTTTCTTAACAGAAAACAATACCTCCCTTACTATCGTCGGTCGGTAAAAGTATTTTTAGCATGATGTCTGTCCATCCGTCCGTCTGTCCGTATAGATGTACACAGCATCGGATTTTGATGAAATTTGGTATATTTACTTAATGCATCCATCTGACGAATTGATCAACTTTTGGTGCAATTCCGGAAACTGGAAGTGGTAGTATTAGCGATCGACGATAGGAAGGGAAGGGTTATTTTCACACCAAATTTCACATGAGGAGATTTTTTTACATATCATCACGAATCATTCACTTTGTATTGGTTTGATCCTCGAGAAAAATCATCTTTATTAGTTTTTTCTTAATTTAAAATTATATGACGTTATCAGCCATTCATGACATCACAGCCTGGTCTTACATATATATTCTAAATAAAATAAAATTAAAAATATTTATGTTCTATCCATATCTGTTTTTTTATTACATTAATAGATATATTAAAATTATTTGAAATTGTTTCTGTAGCTGGAAATTAATTTACTTCAAACCGTCGGTCGGTTCGGACCTGGCCACAGGTCAACTTATTCTGTTAAGAAAATGCATGATTCGTGGTGATATGTAAAAATCTCCACATGTGAAATATGGTGTGAAAACAATACCTCCCTTACTATAATATTCTATCTATCTATCTATCTCTGTGGCTCTAATTAACTTGAAAGTTCTTGGCCGTAGTAACCACATATCCAATGAGCCCTTTTCTGAGCTACACCCATCCAACTCCTATTTTCTCTCAACGGTTCGGAATTTAACAGAAGAAGAAAAAGGGAAGTTATTCAAGTTCTTAACATACAATGAATCTTAATAGAAATTTTACAAATGAATTATTATATTATTATTTTATTATATTTTTTATTTTTTTTTTTTATATTTATTCAATTTCATTCAGAAATTTAGAATTATTTTTAACTCAGATTTGATTGTTCACAAGATAAATGCATTGTTTTATTGATCTCAGGGGCATCTCAAACCGCGAATTGAAATTTTTCCTATTCGATTTCGATGTTGCTTTCAATTGCAGGTAAAGATTTTTTAGTTTTTTTCCCGCATATCATAAATCTATAAATTCAAAAAAGAAAAAAGGATTTTGTAAAGAATAGAACATAGGAGGATTTTTTATCAAAGAAATTACGTTTATTGGAAGATGATTGATTTCAGTTGAACGGATCAGAATCCATAAGATGACCCAAAAGCTTTTAAGACGTCTTATTTCCTGTTTTCTCTCTCTCTCCCATCTTTTTCTCTCTTCCTTCTCTTCTCTATCCATCTATCTATATCGCCAGAGAAATCCAAACAGTTCATTCAACACGCTTAGGAAAAAAATCCCATGTCGATGGTTACTTGCCTCTCCCTCTCTCTTTCTCTTTCTTTAAGTAAATAGCAATCATTTTCTAACTCGAGATTTTCAATTGAATTTAAATAGCCACCATTTTTTTTTAATTTTGTTATATAAATAGAATGTTTGATCAATGAATAAAAAGGGCGATAAGATTTAAAAAATACAAATTGAAAGAAATGCTTTAAAGGAAATAGACAAATCGGATAAAATTATAAAATAACCATAGAAAAGTGAATTAAATATTTTTACCGTCAAATGAATATAATTTATAATATAAAACTATCATCAATATCAAATGTAATAAAACTGAAAATATATTCAATAAACTAGAGATTATTTAGAAAGTTAATAAAAATAGTTAATGTCTGAAAATTTGATTTTAATGGTGAGAATTTCACATTAGTAAGGTATTCCACATCATGGTCAAATGTCAGTTACACAAGCATTCTTCAAACTAATTGTTCAAATTTCCAAAATAGCTAGTCCTATTATTATTATTATTATTATTATTACAATTAATGCCATTATTAAAATTAATGTCATAATATAATTCAGAACTCTACCACTAGTAGTAAATGACGATTACTTTATTTTATTTAAATTTTATAATTCTGTAAATTTATTTTTATTTTCAACCGATTTTTATCAATAAAAATGAATTTATATGTGCCCATATGAAACACTTGCTTATTTACATATATATGAAATTTATTTTAATAATAAATTTGTAATTTCTAAATGTGGCAAGTGTATCTATAAAATATTATTTAATACTATTTCTATATTTAATATTTAATTTAATTTCAAATATTTTAATTGAATATACAGCCTACCATCTATTATATATCTATTTATATTATATTTCTATTTCCATATTTTTTTATTCATATATTGAATATTTTTTTTTATATATTTTTACTATGATGGAATTGATTTTGGTAATGGGCAATAGTAAATTTTAATAAAATTTAATTTAATGAACTGTCATGTAGATAGGAGCCCCTGACAATTAGGCAACCCGTATTGCGCATTAAAACTTATATTACTTATAATAAAAAAATAAAAATATAAATTCAAAGATTTAAAATTTTAATTTAAACTCTATTACGATAATATTTTAATGTTTTAAAAATTTATATTTGAACTCAGAGTCAAGAGTTAATTAAAAATTGTTTAAATTGACTTTTTTTTTTATCTATTAAGTTTATTTTTCAATCAACGAAATAGTATATGTATGTATCTATTTTTTATCATTAACAACAAATCTAAACTGTTTATTCAACTTATATTGATTTAAGAAACGAGGAAATCCTAACTAAATATTATTTTAGTACATTCTATTTGAAAAAGTACCAATGTTATTTTCTTGGCCCTTTATTATTTTTATTTCATTATATTAGATAAATTATCGTTATGTGGTTAAACGGATATTAATTATCTTTAGTTTATAAAATAATTTATTAAGGGTGAGATTGATCAACACATGATCTGAGAAAATATCCATGATCATTATAAAATAATAGGAATAATATTACATATGAAAATATGGTTACATAACTGACATGGGCTATTATCGGTTATAGAGTTTATATTCACTCAAAACCTATGCAAGATAATAATAATAGAATAATATAAATATATACTAAATGGTCTTAGATTCAAAACAATTAATGGATTCTAGTTTCCTATTAGAAAATATTGAATTTATAAATATTTGTTTTTAATTCCACTAGAACTTTAGAAATAAATATAAATTATAAATTTATTAAATATCTTGAATTTATATTATTTAATGAAGAATTGGAGAAAATCCATTTAAATTTTAATGCAATTAAAATATTCTATTTTCATATGAATAAATTAATTAAATTTTTATAAATTATTGATTAATTGAGATATCATTAGGAAAAGAATGAATGTCAAAAAACAAAATTTGCATTGATCTCATGACAGGTAATTAATAATCAAAAATAGATAAATGATATGACCTACGCGCATCACATTTTACCTCCATTCATTCATTCATTCATTCATGCATTCATTTATTCATCGCCTTTTCCCTTCCATCGCCCATTTGCCCTTTTCTTTAACCATTAAATACTTTAATAATAATTGGTCGCAAGTCCTTATCACGCTCAAAAGTTCTTTTTTTAACATCACACGGTATTTATAACATGGATTCATTAAAAGAGGTGTAATGATGTTATCAATGTCATTAATCAAGATTAAAGCAACCCTGCTTGATTTATTTAGATTATAAACTGTCTGTCATCTAATCATTAAATTAAATAATCGACCTCCAAGATTCTTGACAGTATAATATGTATATTACATTCACTCGTTATTATCATTGTAATCTTTGTAATATTTCTATTAAGATTTATAATTACATTTGTAATAGACAAAGTTAGGTATTTATAAATATTAGGTTAATTTTAAATATTAAATATTTAATATTATCTTCGGCTAAATAAATTCAATAATATTAGAAAATAAATTCAAATTTTAGTTGTAAATATCATATTTTAAAAATATTTCACAATTCCCTTAAAAAAATAATGCGATACACATACACCAATAAATTTTTTAGAAAGTTATCATTAAAAATAATTTTCGACTCTTTTAATTATTATTATTATTATTATTATTATTATTTTAATAAATGTAAATTTATGATATGAACCATCAAAAAGGTTTTTACAATGTAAACATAGAAAATGTAATTATTTGTCATTATTAAGTGAAATGCATTCAAATTAACTGAATTTTCCATTGAGAAGAGATGGTATTTTTATTATCTCTTTATTATATATTTTATTATCTATTAGATTAGTTTAATCAGAATAAATATTGTGTTAATTGGTGTAAATATTTAAATGGAAACTTCATAAGCGTTTCATTGGACTGACCATTTATACATTTTGACATGTTTTTTTATTCAAGAATTTTATTATTATTTTATAATATTTGAAACTACAATTTGGTAAGTGTAATTATTAATAATATAGTAAGAAAAGATTATGGAAATATTATAATATTAATATACATTATCTTCAATAGATCCGATTATTTGATTCTATTTCTAACTAGATATTGTATATATTGTATATATGATAAGTTTATAAATGATTAATAGTCTTATAATAATAAAACTAAAAAAATTCAAATTTTCTTATAAATAAACATATATATAAATATATCTTATTCCCCATATAAACCTTACTTATAGAGCCCCTTTACAGTCCCTTTCTTATTTAATATTATTTTTTTCTTTTATTTAAATAATTCTTACTTAATTCTTTCATAAATATTTCTTAATTATTATGTTAATGTTGATCAGTAAGTTATCACATTTATAAAATTTCCTCCAAAAACAATAGAATATAATCTGCACATTTCATAATAATTTCATTTTTAAAGTTATAATTTTTGAATGATAATTATGAAAGATCATTTAATGTGAAAGACAGGGCACCGAATGGAATGAATATATAATTAATTGATTGTATGAATAATTTATACTTGTTTTATGTTATTGTAATAATTGGGTTTTAAAGATCTATCAATTGTATTGTTGTTGGATTTAGGTATGAACGATAAATGGCAAATTGCAAGGGATGGGGAGGGGGTTGATGAGTTTGAAGAGAAGGAGAGAACATCCATGAGGTATGGCAAACAAGTATAGAAAAACTTCTTTCTAATTGGATTTTCCGTTTTAAAAGCGAAATAATGAAAAATCGGAAAAACTTAACTAAGGCTACAATGTTTGTAAGCAATATCCTGAAACAAACATAAAAAGACTCGAATGAACTCTCTGGTGAATAAAACTTTAGTGGGGAAAGGGGTGAAGATAATCGTTAGAAATTTAAATTGTAAATTATACATCTGGAATACGATTTTGAACAAACTATATATATAAGATCTAATCATATTTAAAAAAACAAATTAAATATGTTGTTATAAAAACAAAAAGATATATATATATAAAATATAAGACAATAATATATATAAAATATGTACTAGAGATAAAAATGAAATAATTTATAATTTATCCTATTAAGAAAAAAATAGAAGTCTGAATGCTCTCGCATGAGTTTAATTCTAATGAGATAAGTTCAAATATTTTTAAATATAAATTTTAACTTTAGAGTTTGTATTGAATTTTTAAAATATCATTTTTTTATAGTGAGAATTTATAAAGTCAACTTTTGATTTTCTTTTCTTTTATAATTAAATTTAATAAATAAATTAATGAATTTTTATCGAATTTCTTTTTAGCTAATGAAACTATAGTTTTTTTTCTAATGAATTTAATAAAATTTTCTTGGTATATAGTTAAACTATAATATATCCCAAATTCTATTAACAACAAACATATATATATATCTAAATATTTAGATGGTATGTTAGGTAAGTTGAAAAAAGTCAATAAGGTGTCGTTTAGCTTCCCCGTTCTTTTTTTGACTGGCATTGATAGAGAAGGAGTTTCCCCTCCTCCTATATCACTCTCAGCACACATCACATTTCCTTTGACATGGCCACAAATTGCTGAATCGCTTTGCATCTTTAACAAAAATGCAGACGATTGAGGCATCTGCGCTACCAAGGGGTTGGGCGGTGTTATAAATCACCCTCAGGAGGGGGTTACGTTTATATATATATATATATATATATGCTATTATAACGCAGTTGGCCTCCCCTGCTTTGCCCTCAGGCACCGGCGCCTATTTGCATCGAAATGGCTGCCTGCTATTCCGACAAATTGGTCTGTGACAACGGAACCAACCCTTCTAGCGATCCCCTCCCTTTCAACAACGACCTGAACCACTAAAGATGACCCTCTGGCCACCCCTCGCTAGCTCTTTTTATGTTTCATCCCCCACACTATGATATTTAATTAAACTTATCATCGTTTTGGCATTTTAGTTGCATAAAAAAAAAAGAGGGAATCGCAAATGGAGAATGGGGATCGTAAAACTATAAAATAAAGGAGCCTGCAATTGAGGGTGGTTACCACGTTTATTTGAGTCATTTATCAATTCAATACCATTTGGAATTTAATTATAAGAAGAGAAAAATGAAATATCAGATAATTCGTTATTATAATCTATTAATAATGATATTCATTAAAATAATTTAATCAATGCAGGATTTAATCCAGAGCTATTATGTTTAATTAATTGTAGTTTTTTTCTTTTCTTTTTTTCTTTAAAACAATTGAGTTAAGCATAGTTCAATGCAGTTTTGCTTGTTCTTTCAACCAAGACGAAGAGACATCAAGTTAAAAATATTAACATATAAATAGAATAATCAAAAAAATCATCATTTTATTCATAGAAATAATATGGTGAATGAATAATAAAAGCACTTATTATCATTAGACAATTAGAATACCTAAATTCCTATTCATTGATTTTTTAATATTAATTTATTTTAAAATTTATCCTTTTTATATTTCTATTGAATTACGTGAATTCACCTTTTCAATGGGTTGATTTCTTTTATTGAAATATGATATCAAATGAATTGTGGATTTGGTTTATTTGGATAATTCATTAAAACAGACGACATAACCAACAGGACTGTCATTTGACATCTGGCGCCAGGGGGAGGTTGGATGGAGGTGACGCTGTGGGGATGGTTAAACAGGGGAGGTTCCAATAGAGGGGATGGAAGATAAGCAAAGAAGAAAGGATCAAATTAGGGCTTGAGGGGTTTGTGACAGATGCTTGATGATCTAAAGGGATGTGGGGCGCATCATCAGTCCTATATATATATAATATACAATCGACAATTGAAATGACAGAGGATGGCCAACCAGTTAGCTGATAGTCACTGCGAGCAACAGAGACACAGAATATAGTCATGTCAACCACAGAAACGGATGTTTATCCTAATATTTGCTTTCTATTCTCCTCTAATATTATATTATAATATATATATATATATATATATATATATATATACCGAGTCATATTTCATAATACTGACATTTCTCAAGATCATTTTTTTTTCTGAAAATATCACAATGCCATTTCGAAGAATAAAAGTAATACCTATTCATAAAGATATTGTTAGCCAACTAAAAGTAAAGAGTGTTTCTTTTAGAGGTATAAGAACTTTAAATTGCAATAAAACAACGATGGATTACTGATCACCATTGACTATTCGGGTCTTCCTCAATGCTACGCTCTACAGTAGCAATAGCTTCTTCTGTACGCACCGTGCGGAGTCTCTGGGGATGCGAGTTATCAACAAGAGTAAACGTGGTGCGAAATCGTTCCATGGTTAATCGAATTAACTGCTCTGATGGACGATTTTGTCGAAGATAAAATGGACGTAATGCACGATACGTATTCCGCACAGAACCATTATTTTCGAAATAAAATTGCACTATTTGCAAGCGTTGTTCAGGCGTGAGTCCATTCATGATGAATTGCCAAACCAAACTGAGAATAAATCATTTGACAGCTGTTAAATCGGTGTTCAACTTGAACAGTAATGCCAACTTAAAGTTCTATACCTCAAAAAAACACACCCTTTAGTATTCATAATAAAATTTATTTTATAGAATTTATATATATAACTAATATATTTATTTAATATAGATTATTTTAAGAACCCACTTATAAAAAGTTAAAATATTTGTCTTTTTTTCTCTATTTTATTTTAATATAAAACAGTCTCAGATGCACCTATTATAATCGAGGAAATCTTATTGTTTTAAAGTAGGATTAAAAAAGTATTTTTTTTTTAAAGTAAATTTCATGTCTAGAGTTCAGAGATTTATTTTCATAATAATAACAATACAGAGACGGAAATGAAGTAAGGAGAAGTCTTTAAAACATTATAATTATATGTTAAAATAAAATTAAAAATTTAAATATTCAATTAAGTTAGTATATGGATAGTTTATAAAAATTTCACATCTTTTCGATTTTTATTAAAAAATTTTTGAATAAATTTTTGTTTCAAATTTTCATATCTAATTATTCTCTATATAATTTTAATTTATCATAGACTTGACAATAATTAAAAATAAATAACTTGCTGAACATAATAGAATATATATTATCAAAACTATTCCTATCTAACTAACTAAGCCTATCTAAATAACATTCCCTTGAGATTTTGTGGTCATTAACCTCGTACTATACTCAATAAACCAATAAATAAATAATTCTTATAATATAATTTTACTATCTACAATATCGTGAAATATATTTTGAGGAGTAATTTTAATTAGTAATTATTGATGAAATTAAGATTAGATAGGTTAAAATCTTTATTTTAATATAAAATATTATTCATCATTATTAATATTATATTAATGTGTTTTATTAATATGTAGTAAGTTAATAAATAAAAATAAATAATGTTTTGATTTAATTTTACTATTGAGTAGCTATTCAAAAAAAAAAAAAATACTATTTCTTCGAATAAAAGTGAAATAATTTAATTTTCATTCAAAAAATAATATAATTTAATTAATATAGAATTTTAAATTGCAATAAAACAACGATGGATTACCGATCACCATTGACTATTTGGATCTTCCTTAATGCTACGCTCTACAGTAGCAATAGCTTCTTCTGTACGCACCGTACGGCGTCTCTGGTGATGCCAGTTATTAATAAGAGTAAACGTGGTAAAAATACTTGAAATATTCTTTATTTTAGTCTGATTATATATTTAATATATATATATATATATATACTTATATAAATAATAAATATAGCGTGAGAGTTTTTTTTTAAAAACTAATTAAATAAGTCGATGCGAAACAAATGTTAATTCTTTTCTTTTCTTTCTTTAATGAAAAGATCAAGCACCTTTTACTTTAACTACAATTTCAACAACAAAAACAACAACCTTCTGAAGTTATAATATTTCACTAATTGGTAAGATAATTTGAAATTTTCCCACATATTCATCATTCATAATATAAATTAATTTAATAACATTAATTGAATGTTGTTATATTTTTTTTTAATATCAATATTAATTATATCATATTAAAGTAGAAAATAAACATATTTTTACACAGGTATAAATTTTAATATTAAATCTTATATAGATGACCATTGTTATTCATATTTTGAATTCTAAGAATTTATTTAAAATATTAATTAAAGTTTTTAATTTTTTTTCAATTATATTATATTACAAAAAGCACAGTATATATTATTTTACACATCCACTTTTAAAATTATAAATAAACAAGTAAAAAATGTTGTCATTTTATAAAATAATTCTTAACATTAATTATTTATAAAATAATAAATTTAATGTGCCCGCATACGTTTATTTTTGTTTATTTAAATTAAAATAGCGATAATCCTTTATAAAAAAAAAAAGAAAAATTTATTTTGTTTTGTTCATTCGTTGTTAGTATCTGTTCACATTCTTCTGTGAAGTTATACCCCCCTCCCCCACCTCTTTTCTTTCCTAACACAAAATCTTTTCTTATATCTATTTTTTTTTTCTTGTTTAATGGAAGGAGTAGATACAAACTGTAGGCTTATATGAAACTAATTCTCCGAGTTTCAAAGTCCATTCTTGATCGAGAAAAAAAAGAATATAAAAATAAAAATCTCAAAAGATTAAAAGTATGATTGATCCAAAAAATATTATAAGATTATCAACTTTATTAATTAAAAATACTTGAAAAATTTTTTATTAAACAAAATTCGATAATTATTTATTAAATAGTACATGATCATAATTTTAATTTTTTTTTTTTATTATTTTATGCACTAATTCATCACCCCACCGCAATGGTTTGTGGTTAATAACTCGATGTAGAGAAATTTTTCTAAGGTTTTTGTAAGAATGATTTTATATTTTGATAAAATCCATCATTCATTTTTATTTCTTTTTGTTTTATAGGTTAAACATAAATTAAATTTCATCTTTCAACATTTTTTTTTCCTTCCATTCATTTCATTTCAACTAAAATAAATAAATAAAATGGCGAAAAAGAAATTTGTTACCTTTTTTTTGAGAGTGTTTATTGAATGTTGGTTACTCTGACATTGAAAGGGAAAAACTGGAAAAGTAAAAGAAAAAAAAACTCTTTGGATGAAGAACTATGAATGTTTCACCTTCCACAAATCTTACCGCCTCCCACTCCTACACGAAATGGCATCTTTTCGCTAAATATATATATATTTATAAGTACAAGCAGGAAAGAGAAAGAGTGAAGAGAGAAAATTCAGTGGAGGATTCAAGTGTGGATAAGGATGCTATTCCATTTATTAAATTTACCACTCCCTGTCTTAAGGGTGGCTTTTTGAAAAATTGATCCATATCGATTGAATATATTGAATGTTTGGAGGGATCCAGGTGGTGGCAAAGTGCCGCCAACGAGAAATCTCTGCCATTCTCTTTCTCTCTCTCTCTCTCTCTCTCTTTATATATATACGTATATGTACCGAGCTACCAGGGAGATATACAAGCACATTATCTGAACACTCAGTTTCTATGTGTACATTTTTCCTCTCTCAAAAGCATCTCTTCTATTGATTGGCGTTGGCGCCTTGAAAACACTCAAGATCCTATTCCATCTCATAAAGAAAATAGAAAGAATAAGAGAGAGAAGTGAGAAGATGGTCCGAGATGTTATATGAGATGGAGGGCAGTGTGTTTGGACCTATAATTTCTTCTCTTTATACGAATCTAAAATTATTTGAACTGGAAATTTGAAAAAATACAGATCATTAACATGTATGATATCAAATAAAAAAATCTGGAGTGTCTCCACTCGACTATCTCGCAAATTTGAATTTGATTAAATAACATATATTAATTTAAATTAATTAAATTATAAATTAAAATTAATAAATAATATTTATTAAACCAGCGCATGTTTGGCTCTTTGTTGATGGCACCACTTCACGTGTTGGCGCGTGAGATTTGCAGTGTTAAAAAATTAATTCTGGTACTTTCAGCGATTCAATCAAGCTGAAATTCTATATATATAGCAGTTTTATACAATTTTTGATCATGTGAAAAATTATCAAAGATATATCTTTATTTTTACGGTCACTTTAGAAGAAAAAAAATCAAAACGTTGTAGGCAATGACCCTCTTTCGGTTGTGCTACATTTCTCAAAAGTTGATAGAAAACTATGAATTTTGACGAGATAGTAAAAATCTTATTACCATTAATATATACAAGTAAATCAATATTTTAAACAATAAATAATTTATTATTGTATTTAGCTACCATATATAAGTTTATTGAATTAAACATCCCTTATACCTACAAAATTTCAATTCAACAGAACAAAAGGTGTAAAAACTCTTTTCTAATTTGCTTGGAATATAATTATTATAGGGAAACTAATTGGGAAACGATTTATGGATTGATTATGTAAAAATAAATTAACTAACGAAATACAAATGAATAAATTAATAATGAAAAATTATATTGACAAACATTCAATACACAGACACAAAGTAATAAATATTCATAAATTAAGATTCAAAATTGTGTCTAACTTTTATTAAATTTAGAGTTAGTAAAAAGAAACAATTACAAGTATCCTGCTAAATTATTAATTAATAAAATAACTTGACATTGAAATTAAAACACTATCTATATTTACATAGGGATATATAATTTCTAAGAACAATAAAAAATTTATTTATAACGGAATTTTGTAAATTAAACCACATATTGATATTTGTTATTGTAAATTTATTCAAAAAATACAAACATATACACAACGTTTCGATTGACAAGTGTCACTGGACGCTCGAACAGTGTAGTCGCTTGATAACGATTGCAGAAGTAGCAATCGAAACGTTGTGTATATGTTTGTATTTTTTGAATAAATTTACAATAACAAATATCAATATGTGGTTTAATTTACAAAATTCCGTTATAAATAAAAACAACCACCAAAGCTTTAATAATTTAATATCTAAAAAATTTATTTCATTTCGTTTTAAAAATAGTTTATTTTCCACTTTGTACATTGATTGAAGAGAGATTCGATTAATAGAAGAACAGGAATCTTAGCAAATAGTGTCTGTCTGATAAAAGGGGATTCAAAGAAAGGGGCACAGAATTGAGCGAGTAGCTTGGCATCAATGCAATGGGGGGTGCGAAGGCCATAGTAGGGAGGGTGTATTTTTTTAAGGCGGTGAGTCGATGTCTTTTGGGAAAAACTTCTCTAAAAAGTGATCCTATGAGAAATCAAGGATCTATCGTTGGAAATTGAATAAAATTGGAAGGTCGAATCGAAAAGTTATACTAAGGGAGACAAACAGGGGCCAGTCATTCTACTTTTACCTCCCCCCCAATGCACCCCTCGATTGCTTGGACATGCCCATCAACTACAGTTTGAAAACTTTCTCTTCTTTTTTTCCTAAAAGGTCGTTTTGATTTCTTATCTATTAATTTAATTTATTATATGAAAAAAAAATATATTAATAAAATTGATAGTTTTTTAATTGAATAAGAAATCATAGTAAATATAGAAAAAGTTGAAAAAAATGAAAAACATTAAAAATGTAAGAATGTTTACATATATTTTTTTCAAATTAAAAAAAATATTTAGACATAAATAATTCCTTCTATTTAAATATAAAAAGTTATGTTTTTAGCATTATTTATTTAAAAATACATTTACAAATCACTTATAAAAATGAAAACTCTCAGGTATAACTTTATTATATATATATATTCCATATTTTATTTGATTAAAATGCAAGCAATCTTAATTTAAGAAATGATTACTAAATAAAATGAAACGTTTTTTCTTAATATAAAAAAAAAAAAAATTATTTATTTATGTTAAGTTATATTCAAAAATTCAATTCATTATTTATATGCATGATTTACATTTTTTTTCTGTGGAGTGAAAATAAAATATTAATTGAATTTTTTTTTTTTTGATTTCAGGTAAAAATCATACGAACCTTTTAATCGTGAAGTAAAGTGTAAGTAGAGAAGAAAGAATAACGAAAGACGATTGCATAAGCTTTTTATTAATTTATGGTGAATAATGAATGACAGGGTACGAGAATGAAATAGGAGAAGGGTTAAGTTGAAAGTGGCGGCTGGCTGAAGTATTATATATCTTTTATAATTGAGTGCATTTTTCGATGTGCGAGAGCTTTAAAGTGGGAAATTCTCAGGCCGGAAATGAAAAATTGTCGAGATTTGGCCAGACTAACTTGCCGTTCATTTGAAATCACCACCCTCCCCAACATCCCTGTCTCCAACCCCCACTTTCTGGTCTCTATTCAGTCTCGCTTGAAGAAGAAACGACTGGCTCGTCTTCCATTTCGGTTTTTGGAATCTTTCCGTTTGCGTTCGTTCAATTCGTCGGTTGGTTGGCTCTCTCCTCTTTTTCTAAACCCCTTGCTCTCTCTCTCTCTCTCCCACCCACACTTTCTCTCTCTGTCGCTCCAAGTTCTCAGGATTGATTGGGTTTCGCGCCCGAAAACCTCCTTCGAATTAAGGAATTAAACTCTACAATTCAGAACACACCACGATAATTAATTTCATCGGGACTCACACCCGACACCCCCACTCTCCTTCCTCTTTCTCTCATCCCATTTTCTCACTTTCTCATTTACGAAATTTATCATTCTGTTTAATATCCTAAGATTCTCTTTCTCTTTTATTTCTCTCCGTTAATATCCTAATGAAAAGTAATTGAAGTTTTTAATAGACATTTTTCATAAAAATGAATCTCAATTGTTCCTCCCAGTTTAAAATTTCAACGAACAAATCATTTCAAGAAAATACTTTAGTAATAAATGGGATAGAAAGAAAATATTATGCACAAATGGATCTATGGAAATCTTGTAATATCTTCCTGTGATAATTTATTTCTTGTTGTATAAACCGAAAAGAAATTTAATTAAAAACTACAACCGATTTAAATTATTGTTTCGAATTACTTTTTTCAATCAATTAATGTTGAATTCTAAAGTTTAATGTCTCAATAAAAATAATAATAATCTATAATATAGAAACAAAGCTTTTCAAACATTTATTTGTTATTTTTTGCAATATGTATTCTTATTGTATAAAAATAAGTAATAAAATAATGTTTCTCTTTTGTCGAACGTTATAAATAAAAGCAATATTCATTTTATTTGGAATTAAAATGTTTCATTTCGAAATTAAATTAAAATTAAATCATCCATTTTGAATAACGAATGAAGGAGGGGTGTAGAAGGATATGTCTAGATAAGACTATAGAAGCAGAGGAAAGAGGATAGAGAAAGAGATTGGGGGGTGGTAAATTTCGAGTTAACGGCGTTTTGCTCTTTTGCTGGATTTGCCGTCAGCAGAGAGTTATAATAGAATAATAGCATGCTGATTGAGATAGAGAGGCGGGGGATGTCTTTACTCTGGCCACCCTAATCCCGAGGAAACCAACCCCAGCTGATGACATAATCGGTTTATCCCCGGTCCAGTTCACCTCTAGTGCAAACAATGCATACCACCCTCATTCACCCTCTTCGATTAATCACAGTTAATCGTTTGTGTATTAATTATTACATTCTGTTCTGTTATTTTTGTATTATTTTGAACAATAAAATTGGAAAAAGGGTTGAAAAAAAGAGATAATTCATCATTGCTCTAATGCCATTCATTTTTGCAACATTCGAAAAATTGCATTTAGAAAAGAAAAAAAAAGAGGGAGAGAGAGAATACTAAATTATCTATGGTTAAAAACAAAACAAAATGACAATTAAAATAAAAAATATTTATTGAAATTTAAAATTGATAATTTGAATAAATTATTAAATAATAAATAAATTACTTTTCAACATTATAAAATAATTGTTTAAATTTTTTTTAATAAATTAATGATAAATAATCAAATTAAAAGGTGATAATTAATATTATTTGTGTTTTTATGCATATTTTATTAATAATTATTAATTTAATTTAATTATAATTTATAAAATTGAACATTTTTCGAAGAAACATAAATATAGATAAACCTTTACTACAAAATTTAAAATTTAATATTTATTATCTTAAAAAATTTCAATAATTTAATTCTGAAACTATGAGCATAAGGAGTTAATTACCATCATTTTTTTAAAATTTCAGTAGAATTTGGTATTAGATTAACAGAGAACAGAGAATTTTTTAACTTATTTTCACTTTCATTATTCTTGTTAAATCCTAAGTAATAAGAATAGGTAATTGCACACTCATATTTTGGGTGAAACAAAAGAATGGTAAATTAAAATAATAATTAATTGAGTAAAATTTAATTTAAATAATGTAAATAAAAAAAAGATGAACTTAAATAATAATAGAAAAATATTATATCTAAATGAGAGAGGGAGTTGGTGAACTCGATTAGGGGGTTGTTTTCGTATCGATCTAATTATAAACAACAACGAGGAACGCATTATGCGTAAATTGAGCGGATCACGCCATAGGGCGTTCAATGGACCGAATTTAACGTATTTATGTTATTCATCTGTTCAGAGACGGGCTGACTGGGTGGACGATCGTTAATGGCTGCCAGTCACCCGGTAGCTGTTTTCATAAAAACAAAACTGATCGGCTAAAAGAGAACCAGTTTTAACGATTAATTCATTTATTTAAAAAATGTAACAAATCTATCTATCATTTCTCTATCTCTATATCGATTTATTCATTTCATTTGAGTAAAAACAGAAAATAAATTTTGTTGATTTTTTAACATATTGCTGAACTGGAAAATGGTTAATTAATATACATTCAATGATATTTTTTAAAAAATGTATAATTATAACGTGATACATAATTAATCCCACCCTCCTATACTCACACATAATTTTATTCATTATAAATTTATTTATTTATATCTATATATATAAAAAAAGGTTTTTGTCTGTTTAGAAAAATTGAATGTAATCACGAAGCATAATAATAATAATATTTGAGAAGAATTTAAATCGAGGTTGCAATCGGGAAATGCCTGTTATCATGCAGTAAAGAGGCTTATCTCATCAAAATTATTATCAAAGGGAATCAAAATTAAAATATATAAAACAATTATTTTGCTTGTTGTATTATATGGGTGGGAGGCATGGTCTATGACCCTGGGAGATGAGAGTAGATTCAGAGTATTTGAGAATAGGATTCTTCCCAGCATTTATTGACCAAAGAAAGATGAGGTCACAGGGGAATGGCGGAGACTACATAACGAGAAATTGCATGACCTCTATGCATCTTCAGAAATAGTTAGGGTTATAAAAGGGCAAAAGCTGCGATAGGCAGGGCACGTGGCTAGAATGGGAGAGGAAAAAGATATTGGTGCGAAGACCGATTGGAAAACTTCAGCTTGGAAGACGCGTAGAAAGGGACGTAAGAGAGATGGAACAGGGGCTCAGGATAGGGACACTTGGAGAAATGTGTTTGTTGCGGCCAAGAACTTTCGAGTATCTTTGAGCCACATAGATAGAATATATATATAATATATATATAATTAATTTACTGATTAAATTAAAATATATTTTAAATAAGAACACAAAAAGAAATGAATGTTTTATGTAATATACTGATTGAAACAAAATGGATGATAACCTTTTACTACTTTCAACCAAATACTATGTACCACTCGGGGGGGGGGGGTACAGGAAGCGGAGCCCCCGTCTAGGTGTGAAAAGCGCCGAAGGCACTCTCATCAGCTAGTATATATATATATATGTATATAAGTATTATTTGTAAAAATAAATATTCTATTATTATTTATTATATAAATCCTATTAAAAATAACAAATTTGAAAATATGAAAAAAATAAAAGCTAAAATTATTAGTAAATTGATCTTAATCTGTCTAGAAATGAGGGTATATTTTATCAAATGTGAAATAGTCTACCAAAGAAGATGAAAGAAATATAGCCTGAATTCCAAGAAAATAAATGAGAATATATAAATATTTAAATGGGGAGTAGAACTTTTATATAAAAATAGGATAGAAATATAAATTAGAAATGATTTAATAACAAAAATAAAATCTCAAAAAATTTAAAAGGATATCGGAAAAAATTAAATTTATATTTAAATGGACATTAAGATTTTTGTTTTTTTAATTATAAAATATTTTAAATTTTGACCTTTTTTCTTTAATTCAAAAGAAATAATTATTATTATTATTAATTATGCTCAATGAGAGTAGAGTTAAAAAAGAAAATCGATTTTTGTAAATTTTTGTAATGCTTTTCAATATTAAGAGTGTAAATGATTTTACACTTTTTCTAATATTATTTGATATAATTATTTAAAAGAGTAGTATAATTCTAAAGAAAGATTAAAAAAGCTTATTTGATGGTTGATATATTTTTGAAGTTAGTAGCAAAATAATTTTTTTACGTGGATATATTATTATATTATATATTATAATAGGGAAGGGACGCTTAGTCATGGATTTGGAAGATTATATAATTGCTACACCAGATAAAGAAGTCTTAAAAAGTATAATCGATCAAGTCGAAATTTTTTATTTGTATTAAAAGACATTAATATTAATAATTTTTTTTTTCTGTCACTAACAATAAGATATTACTTTTTTAAGCCATTTCATATTAAATAAGTAATAATAGTTATAGTATCCAATAAATATAATATATATAATATAATAAAAAAAATATAATTATACATATAAAATTGATAGATTTGGGTAAAGACTAAATAATGAATTTATATTTAAAATATAGAAAGAAAAATATGATTAATTAAAATGTATACTAAAATGCATTAGTTTTGTATTTTGTTTTTGTTTATTAAACTTTTACTGTGTTAAAATATTTACAATTTTCTTACCAATTTGATCTAATATTATTTATTTTCTAAAGAAACATAGAATAGACCTGAGGGTAAACAAAGAAACTTGCAATTCTGGAATGACACTATTTTTTTTTTTTTAAATACAATTTCGTCTTGCTATTGTCATTCTGTATTCGCTATTTGACTTGACAATAAAGAAGAATTGTTTAGAAATTCTGTCATCATGTTTCCAATGAACGCACGCGACACTCGTATCGAATCAACTTTCTTAGTACTTTGCTCTTTCACTCAATATATTCACTATATATTTATATATACACCTTTCAATCTTAACAACTTGTTTTTTTTTTTAGATTTAATTTTTTCCTTCTTTAAATAAATTTATATATATATATATATATATATATATATATATATATAACAAAAAAGGTGTGGTTCTTTGATCGAACAGGTAGAAGAAGAAGAAGTACATCCGCCGGATGTTTTAAGAATACTCACCATACTTAAACTGCATCTCCATTTCCCGTGCTCTTGCTTCTTTTTCGCTTCTTCTTTCTTCTAATACATTTAACCTAAGTCATATTATGTTAAAACAAGAACATTAAAAAAAAAAAAAAATTATTTTTGAACTAAAAATAAAAAAAACATTTTTTAATTAAATGCAATGATTAAAAAACTGGTAGAAATGTAAAAATTATATCAAGATACTTTATATATACTAGTATATATACCGTGTTATAAAAGAATGATCCCGAAATCATACCCAGAAGGTAAATTAAATTATCATAAATTTATCAATAGA
Organism: Labia minor; assembly: GCA_963082975.1. Lineage (NCBI taxonomy): Eukaryota > Metazoa > Arthropoda > Insecta > Dermaptera > Spongiphoridae > Labia > Labia minor. The sequence goes on from OY720346.1 coordinate 15,607,206, forward strand.
TGATTAATTATTTTTTAGTTTAATTTTTTTTTTTTTTTTTTTTTGTCTTTTTTTAATTTTTTATTTTTAATTACATTGCAGAGAATTATTCTTGTCAACTTATTTGTTTTTTTATTCATGTTAATACGTGTTAAAATAAATAAAAATTAATATAATAATTAAATAATTAAATATAAACATAATTTACAAATTAAAGAAAAGAAATTAAAATTTATTTTATATGTTGAAGCGTGATATATATATTTGTAGAAATATAGTAGTTGGCATAATATATGGTTAACTCGGTGACAATATTAGAGAACTACTTGGGAGTCCAAGATTTGGACTATCATGATAATAAATATTAATATCTATATATATATATATATATATATGTCTTTAAAACATACGAATATAAATTAAATAAATTGCATTTCCATTACTAATTTTTATTAATAGACTTATCCCGTCCAAGATTTCCCATTCATTCTTGTCTATGGAAATTAATTAGAATTAAATAAAAAAAAATGGTCAAATTATACCTGATCCGGTCTTCTTTCTCCTTCCACTCTTATTTTTGTAATTTTAAAATCCTGCCTGAGAAGTTTTTAATAATAATTAAATTAATTTTTATTTCCTTCTTTGAACCATTTAATTTTAATATTTATTTATTTTTTCCTTATGGTAATAGCTGAATTTAGTCTGTCTTCCTTAATATTATACTAGATTTTTTTTTGTTTATTTTTTTACCGTTATTTTTGCGAATTTATTTGAAATGTCAATAGTAATTTTGATGTACGTATATTATTATTAATCCTTTGAACTCTTGAGGGAGAAGGAAATTATTAATTTATTTCCGTCTTTCCTATTTATATTTTTACTTCCTCACGATGAATATATAATAATAATATAAATAATTGATGGGGGCAAGGCACTTTGCTATGTCTTGAACTTGCAGAGCACACGCATTTTTTTTTTTTTGTCTATTTTATAAATTTAAATTTTAAATATAAGCTTCTTTTTCAAAAAAAGAAAATGTAATTATATTATTTTCCAGGTGTCAATGTCCGAAAAATCCCGCAATTAAACCCATTCATATATTTTATATTTTATTTTATTTTTTTATTTTTTTTATTTTTTGAATATTTCAAATTATTAATAATTAAATTATTATATTATAATACTTATAATCAGAAGCTTATTTATCATCATAACAAAATTAAAATATTCATTTATTAGATTTACCAAAAAGCATCATCATAATACAATAGTTGTATTAAATTTAAAGGCATGTTGTATACTATAATTCTACTAAAATTTTATTTTCGTATTATATTAAAAACTACGAATTTTTTCAAATTAATAGTTCTATGTATAATTTTTTTAATTTTAAATTATAAATTTTAATATAAATACTTAATAAATATTATTTCATAATAAAACTTTTATTTCTGACTTGTTTTATTATAACTTACTAAATATATCATTTATAATAATGGAAATAGGAGAAATTTATGTTTATTTTTAATAAAAAGTTATGATGTAGATTTCATTGCAAATGAATGAAACTGGCTGAGTTTTAATGATTTCAATTCAAAATTTTATTTTCCATATTTAGACCATATTAGTTTTGTTTTTTTTTTATTTGTTAAATTAAATAAAAATTTTATATTATACTATTATGAGTTAATTATATTTCTAAATAAAATTCATATTAAAAATGAAAACTTCAAAATATTCATATTTTATTTAAACTTTCAAATATTATTTAATTTATATTTAAGTTTAATTTAAAATTTCACACATATAAAGAAAGAATTTATTTGTTTCTAAAATAAAATAAAATAAGTTGACCTGTGGCCAGGTCCGAACCGACCGACGGTTTGAAATAAATTAATTTCCAGCTACAGAAACAATTTCAAATAATTTTAATATATCTATTAATGTAATAAAAAACAGATATGGATACATAAATAATAAATATAAACATTTTTAATTTTATTTTATTTATAATATATATGCAAGACCAGGCTGTGACGTCAGGAATGGCTGGGTGACGTCATATAATTTTAAATCAAGAAAAAACTAATAAATATGATTTTCCCGAGGATAAAACCAATACAAAGTGCATGATTCGTGGTGATATATAAAAAAATCTCCTCATGTGAAATTTTGTGTGAAAATAACCCTTCCCTTATTATCGTCGATCGCTAATACTACCACTTCCGGTTTCCGGATTTGCACCAAAAGTTGATCAATTCATCCCACTGATGCATTAAGTAAATATACCAAATTTCATCAAAATCCGTTCAGCCGTTCAGGCTGTACACATCTATACGGACGGACGGACAGACATCATGCTAAAAATACTTTTTTCTGTTAAGAAAATGCATGATTCGTGGAGATATGTAAAAATCTCCACATGTGAAATTTGGTGTGAAAATAATACCTCCCTTACTATCGTCGGTCGGTAAAAATAAATCAATTTAAATCAATTTTTAATTATATATAATTATTTTTCTTTTAATGAAAGGGAAATGTTTCTATTTTGTTTGTTTCAATCATGCTTTGAAAATGAATTTCCCTCTGGGGATGAACAACAGTTGAGTCGAGTGTTGTTGACGCTGAATCGCTTGCACTTGGCAGACTCATTCGGATAGGGATCTCATTCTCAAATTCACTTTCCTTTTCCCTGTGTAATTTCTCAAATACATCACTTCCCTGTCTTCGATTTAAAGAAAATAGAGAATTTATTTTCAATCTTCTTGTTTTTTTTTACCTTTATTGGTTCTTTCAATAACTCAAATGCAATCCATTCATAAAATATTTAGAAAAAAAAACATTAAAATAAATGAATATTTTAATTATAGAATTTTTTTTATAGAAAGATAAATCCTCCTGAAAATAAAAATATAATTTTAATAGGAATTAAATATACTTATTAAAAATTTCTATTAAATGTTATTTTAAGAAAAGATAATATTAATTAATTTATTAAATATAGAATGTTAACTATTTCTATTCAAATCCATATAAGTGTAAATGAATAATAATTAGACATTAAAATTCCTATTAATTTTTTTTTTTATTTATTTTTTGACAACATATATTTGAATTAATATATATATATAATATAAACTATTTAGATTAATAAAATAAATATTAATTAATTATCTTACACAGTAAAAAATTCGCTTCATCTGAGTGAGCTCTTTCATTTTAAAAAGTCCCGTCTGGTCTGTTAAAAAAAAGTTTTAATAATGAAAAGTAATCAGTTTAAAGTCTGTTAGTAGTTCATTTTGGATGAAAAATAATGAATTAAAAGAAAAATGAGAGGGAAAAGAGGTTAGGGAATGTCATCGGTGTAGCAGTAATTCGAGTGACCTACCCATTTAAAGGCACGATTTCCCTTAATTTCTAGACAAGTTCATTGTTTCCTTTCTTTTGGCATTATTACCACTATATGAAAATGTTGCCATCTAAAAACAACCCCTAAATGCATAAAAAAAATAATTTTAACTTCCATTTCAAATTCAAATCTCAAATTAAAATATTTAAGGTATTTAAAAATTGAAAAATTACTAATATTGCATTAATAGCGATGAAATTAATATTTATTAAAATATTTTTTTATTTATAATAATTATTCATTATATAATATTAATATACAATATGGTACTAATTTTTTATTTAACATATAAAAAAATGCTTAAAAATATTTTATAAATGAATTTATTGAAAAAATTTTATTTATTTATTTTTTAAAAGGCCCAAGTATTTATTTAATTTATGAAATTTCACTTATTCGTTTTATCTTATTGATTGAAATCCATGTGGAATTAAAAGTTTAAACGTTCTATCTCATTTATTTTTTTTCTATCACCTTCCTTTTCTATATACTATTTTTCTCTCTCTTTAAACAAAAATAAAATAAAAAATTCAAATATCTTGAATAAATTAATGATAAATTAAATCTGGCATTCAGAAAGATTTTGAAATAAATTTCTTTCTTTATATAGATATTTTATTTATGCATACCGGTTTTTTTTTTTATTCAGATCTCTCAATTAATGAAAATTAAATAAGGAAAAGAACTTTGAAAATTTTTCATTAAGAATCCTTAAATGAAATGATATCAAGAGTTATTGATTAATAGCTTATCTGAAAGTCCGACATTTTCAGGTTAATCATTCGTGTTTAAATTAATTAAATTAAGAATTATTTAAATTTTAGTTAAATGTCATTGCAAAAAAAAAATATTGAAAAATTAAAAGATTTGTTATTTTATTGATGATTAATTTAGATTTCGCTTTTAGTTAAGTGTATTAGTAAATCTCAAAAATTCATATTATATTACATATTATAAATGCTCTTATTTTAAAAGTCTATTTATAATAATTAAAAAAATACCAAAATAATAATAATAATAAAAATAAATAAATTAAAAATAATAAAAATTCTGAAACAAAATAAAAGCAGAACCAATGAATAGCACGAGTTAGCAAATGCATGAATGATTTCAAAAGTAACATTAAGTCAAACAGTGAATTGGTTATTCATTTTCATGGAAGAATTCACTGTGAGGGAGTAAAAAAAAGAGTCAAAGAGAAGGAGGAGAGAGATTATTGTCCATTTGTAATAAAAAAAAAAACAATTCATTTGAAAATGAAATTGATTTCAAAAGCACTTAAAACTAATGAATTTCGATCAAGTTCAATTGAGATTAATTAATAATAAATTAATACTCTATTTTACACATTATTAATTTTTTTTTTTTTGTTCTCGAAATTCAATTCATTTTACTTCTATAACTGAGTATATTATAAAGTAAGATAATTAAATTTTTAATAACATATAAAGTATTTGGATTACTTGTTATTTTAATTATTTCAAATTATTATCTAAATCTCTGGTATGAAGAGATTTATAATCATAAAGAAATACTATTCAAAAGTTTATTAACTATTGTTTTAAATAAATATTTTTAATTAAATATAATATTTATTTAAGTTTAAGAATGTTTTACCTAAAATTTTTACTTTCATTTTTAAAGTAAATATTCATATAAAATGAAAATTCAAAAGAAAGAAAAATACAAAAAAAAAAAATATCATAAAATCATACTATTTAAAATTAATTTAAATTAAAATTTAAAATTAAAATTTATATTGTGGAAATAATTCTATCTAATTAAATACATTTTACATATTGACTTCAAGGATTCCTGTTACTTATGCAACCCTTTTTTCAGGAAAAAAATTCCAATTATATGAAAGGTCTACATTTCCCTTTTTCTTTATATAGCAAATGTTTTTTAATTTTCATTATTATTATTTATTTATTATTTTTTTAATTTTTTTTTTCTTTTTGTCATTGTCTTAATTTGTTCTCAAAATTTTCAACAAAGTTTTTCATTTGCTCCAGCTTATTTGCACCCCATACGTAAATGCATGAATGGAGAGGGTGACTTTTTAATTAACTTGCTTGGCGCCCACCAGGGAGAGTCTCGCATGCGCGTTCCGGTTATTAATTGCTGAATTTAATTACACATCCGGATGAGAAGAGATACAAAAAAAGTAGAGAAAGAAAAGTTCAAGCGATGTATTTCAAATAAACTAATTTTTTTATGAAAATTCCAATACATTAGCGATTTTTCATTTATTTACAATTTCCACCTAAAGTAACACAATTATTTATTTAAAAGTGCTAAATAAGTAAAATGGAAATATCTTTTAATAAAATATATTATTGAGGTTCTCCTTGCGAAAGGGTCACCAGTTATTGAGTTTTAATCTTTTATAAAGGATACATTTCTTTTTTTTTATTTTAAATATTATATAATATATATACATATACTATTTATAATTTTTAATAATCTTGAAAAATTAATTGTTTTTAAATTTTCTATTGAATTGATATATATATATATAAATAGATAATTTTTATTTGATTAAAAAAATATTCTAGATATATTTGTTACAAAATTCATTAATTAATTTACTAATTTTATTCGATATATCAAAATATAACAAATAAATTAATGATTAAAATTGTTTGTGAAGACTATTGTGTTAGTGAGCTATTTTTTTTTTATAAATTATTATTCTTTTTTTATCATTTATACTAAGAAAAGTTTAGGTCCAATTACTCCATTTCAGAAGATATTTTGATAAATGTAAAAGGGATCAATCATGTAAGTGCCATTTCATGTGATGAGTGGCTACAAACCATTGAGTGACACAATGACCTTTACATCCATCTTTAGACATGTCGAAATATACTTAGTTTAAAGGGAAAATTGAAGGGAATGGACGAATAATCCCAACTGCCAATGTACTTAAAATTTCCAAGAATTTCTATCCTTCAGTATTTATTTCTTATATATAATTCAAAATATAAAACCTTGTGCCAAAAAGTAAAAATAACATTATTTCTAAAAAAGAATACAATATTTTTATTTATTTATTTATTTATTAGGTAACTGTTATTTCAATAAAACTTAATTAATAATTACAAGTCTTCTCTCTCTTATTTAGAGAAGGAATATTTTTATTTAATTTTTTTTTTAAGATATAATTTAAGTTTAAAAGCTAATTAAAGTAAAGTAAATTAAATATATTTTAAATTAAATTAAATATATCATTATTATAAAAGCATACGGAAGAATTCTTGCTCTTGATCTAGTTAAATAATTTTATGGTTAAAACGAAAAATATCTCTTATATATTTAAATTATACTAATGGCTTTGTTTTCTTTCTGGCGTGATAAAGATCACATTGGTCAGAATGATGGAAAGAGAGAGTGAATGGGAGACTTTATGTGCGTGGGTGTGTGATTATGAAAAACATGACTTTTATTCCTTCTACTACTTCCTTTCTCAAGGCATAAGATTCTCTCCAACCCCCTCCCACTCTTCTTCGTCTGCTACTCATTTAAAAAGAATAATAATAATAATATTAGTAAGAAGAATAAAAATAATAAAAAAAAAACCAAAAGGCACTTTGCTTTCGACGGTCGCAAGGTAATTTTCCGTTTCCTCTACGAGAAATTAATTTTCAAATTAGTACGCGCGCGAGGAAGAAAGAGAGTAAGAGAAAAAGGGAAATAAATCTTAAAAAAATATTTATGATAATAAGTAATTTTCTTCTATCTTCCAATAAACTTAACCTAAATCATTGTATTCAAATTTTTTTTTTAAATTCTTTCAGTTTTATAATATTTTAGGAAAAATATTTCCTTTTCATAATTGTTTTTTTTTTTTTATTTTCATTCTATCTGAAATGATAATCAACGTTTGAAATATAAAATAATGTGTTTCATCCTTGTGAATGAAAGAATAAGATTTGCGTTTCAGAATAATTATTAAACATTCACTTTTTCACTTTTATATATTATATATTATTTTTATTTATATTTAATTAGGTTTATAAATATATATTTTTTTCGTGATTTGATATAATAATATTTATAATTTATTATTAATATAGAATTATATTTGAATAATTATTTTTTTAAAGTTGATACGACAAAAAATATTGAAATTTGTAGTACTTTCAGTATTGATTCGCAATTTTATAATTCCTTATTTCATAAGATCAACTTACAATATATATATATATATATATATATATATGTATATATTCGATATAATATATTTAATATTATTCATGTTAATAAAAATTCCTATATCGTAGAATTTTACCGTAGAAATTAAAAATTATTACTTTCTCCTCCTATATTTACTTTATTTACTTTTTATTTTTTAAAATTGATTTTTTTTTTTTAATTTGAAGAACAAAATCATAAATATCAAAGTATTCCATTTTATTAATTTTCTTTAATAAAAAATAAGAAAAACACATCAACATCGACAAATTATTAAGTTGTGAATCAATTCACGTATCGATCTTTTTTGGATTCTCTCCAATAATCCAGTAAACTTGTCTAGACGTTTCTTAATTACTCCTGATTGAACGGACAAGTCTATAGACTAGTTTTTAATTAAAAATAAATTAAAATTATAGAAGAATGATTGTTAAATTAAGTACGTGTGGATGAAATAGATTTTTAATAAATTTCAAAAAAAAAATATTTAATTAATTTGTTTACTTCTTGTTCTTTTTTTTCCAATTAATTTATAATATTTTCTTTCTTCTTGGTTTGTTTATGGTTTATTTATTAGGAAATCAGAAATAGGAAATTTAAATTTACTTGGATGACGTATCGTTCCAGTTCAAGGGTTTACCGACAAGAAAGAATAGCGCACTAATAAATAGGCCAGGTGTTAACAGGACCATTCGCCTCTGATAAGGTCCAAATTGTTCAAATTGCCCAAATGAGTCCGGCTGGCCGGCTCATCCATCTCACTCAGCAAACGACTGCTCCCTGAAGAATGGATTCAGGATGAAAGATGAGCCTCCACCAAACGAATGCATTTACACGGCATCCATATTTGAATCATGCCTTTCTTTAAATTATATTAAATTTTGTTTATTATTTTTTTAATTCAAATTTCTACTCTTATTATTTTAATTGAAAGTTGTGAAACAATTTCATAATGATATGATTAATTTTTACCGACCGACGATAGTAAGGGAGGTATTGTTTTCACACCAAATTTCACATGTGGAGATTTTTACATATCTCCACGAATCATGCATTTTCTTAACAGAAAAGAGTATTTTTAGCATGATGTCTCTCCGTCCGTCCGTCTGTCCGTCCATCCGTATAGATGTGTACAGCCTGAACGGCTCAACCGATTTTGATGAAATTTGGTATATTTACTTAATGCATCAGTAGGATGAATTGATCAACTTTTGGTGCATATCCGGAAACCGGAAGTGGTAGTATTAGCGATCGACGATAGGAAGGGAAGGGTTATTTTCACACCTTATTTCACATGAGGAGATTTTTTACATATCACCACACGAATCATGCACTTTGTATTGGTTTTATTCTCGAGAAAAATCATCTTTATTAGTTTTTTCTTAATTTAAAATTATATGACGTCATCCAGCCATTAATGACGTCACAGCCTGGTGTTACATATATATTATAAATAAAATAAAATTAAAAATATTTATGTTATATGCCTATCTGTTTTTTATTACATTAATAGATATATTAAAATTATTTGAAAATGTTTCTGTAGCTGGAAATTAATTTACTTCAAACCGTCGATCGGTTCGGACCTGGCCACAGGTCAACTTATTTTAATTATTGTATTTTTTTGAAATCTAACTTATCTGATATATATATATATATTAATATCATGATTATAAAAAGTAATTTTTATTTTTTTTCAACGTTTAATTTAATTTAATTCCGTGTGTAGAAGGAACAAAATAAAAGTACTTTTCTGTTTTATTTTACTTATTTGATTTAATTATCCATCCTTTGATTCTTTTACTCTTTCTCTCTCTCTCTCTCATATTCTTGTAACCCAAGCCTTATTTTATGAGATCATTAGTCAAGGATTAAATTCTTTACTTAAATCTCCTACCACCCAACATTGCTAATTTTCTCCCTGAGCCCCATCTAAATACTGTTGAATCATCATTTTCTCTAATATACTTCTCTCCATCTTTCTACTACTGAAACAGTATAAATCTCTGCATGGGAGTTTGTGTGTGTTAATCTCATTTCATTTGATATTCCACGAAGATTGATTAAATCATAAATAATTGATCAAAAGTTTACTAAATCCATGAATATTCTTTCCATTTACATTTAATTAAATTTGCTACCTCTTTTTTATTATGATTATTAATTTTTTTTTATATTAGTTTCAAAATTGGATATTTTTTTTTTTTAAATTTTTATTCTAATTTTATGTTATTCAGTTGGGTCTTTTATTGAAATAATCATTTTATTTCTTAATATTATACAATAACTATAAATATGTATAAAAAATACTAAATTAAAGCAAATATTTAAATATATCCGTTAGATTTTATATCTTGTTTTTAATTCAACTTATTATTATATTTTTAAAATATAAATAAAAAATAAAAAAATATAAATATAAATAATGCCTGTTTCAATTAGATATCTTGTAAATTAAGGGTGATTTTTGGATGAGTAATTTTCTAGTACTCTTTTCATTTAAATCTGACTTTAATTAGATCTAAATGGCCATTGAGTGTTGTTTTATAAAAGAAGGGTGCCTGCTTGTTTTTTTTTTTTTCATTTTGATAAAGTGGAATGAGTTATAACATGAAAAAGAAAGAAGATCTATATTACATTTGATCTCCCTTTATTTCATTCCCCTAGAAATAATATGCTTGAACCTGGGTCCCAATCCAAAAGGAAGCTGTCAACTACAGAGGTTCGATTTCATTTTTATTTTTTCTTAATTGGCCCCGGGGGAGTGGAAGGGGATAGGATAACTGTCGCGAGGCGAATGTTGACTGTCGCCTGGGTCATCTTTCCGCATCTGGCCGCCCTCATTCTCCCATGAGCAAATATTCTCAACACTGTTCAATATTTAACTAAACTCAGGGTCGCCTGGTAAATTGCAAATTGACATCTCGGAATTGGATAAGAAGAGATGTTTTATATAAAACATGGAGGGTGAAAATGGAAAATATAAAGCTAGGATATATTTTTTTTCTTTTTTTCTATTTTATAAAAATGCGAAGAGATATGGTAAAGTTCATTTGTTTTTCATGCCCACGACCTGACTTTCACCCCCATCGGTCTTTTTCTCACTCTCATAAAGTCAAACTTAATTACAGAAGAATTATTAACAACATAAATTATTATAATCACGCAACAACCAAATAACGAGTTCTATATTAAGTACAGTCATTAATTTATTTGAAATACTTCGAATTTATCTTAGTTGAATTTTTTTTATTTATTTAATATTTATTTTATTTTTTTTTAGTGAGAATTGTATTTCAACCCTTTTATTAAATCCACTCATCCATTAAAAACAAAAGATAAAATGAATTGTTTTTTTTTTTTATTTTTTTATTATTATGAATAAAAATAACATAACCATGTTTTAGGTGTTTTTATGGACATAATTATTAAAATTAAAAAAATAACTAGTTGAGTTTTATCGATTAAAAATCAACTGTCTTTTAAATCTAGCATTTTTTTATTTAATATTTATAACTCTCCATCAGTCATTTAAAATCCTAATCTAAGCTTTAAACAATTTTGATTAGATTTCCTTAAATACAAATTTACTTCATCCTCTTAATTCTTCAGCCCAGGGGGAGTGTTTCCTTCAACGCGCTCTGTTGCTTAGCTTTCTTACCCCAAATAAATTGAAAATGATTGCATTTTGAATCTTATTTTTCAAGGTAGAAAATAATCAGATTAAGATATGGAGGTCGTTACTTCAAACAAAATCCTTATAGAGGGCATGGCAATCGTTTCTGATTCAATTATGAGCTTCTGGTGAAGCTCCTAAAGACATACAAACACACTTTCATACTATATATATATATATATAAGAGGAAATGAGAGAAGGATAGAGGAAGATCCCTTGGCAGAAAGGGTTTAATTAATCCTAAATTCGGACAAAGTGTTGAGGATTAGGAAAAGCCTAGTGACGAAGTACTTTGTTCACAAATTCATTGTAGGAGGTGAGGGCGGATAGATAATTGGATACCACACCGCACACATGATTAGGTCCTTCCAAGCGACCATCTAATCTCTTTCGGATTACTACTTAATTATGATTCTATACCTAAATCAAATGGAAATCTTAAAGGAAAATGAACTGAAGTTGGATGTTTTATTCTTCACTAAGATAATCATTTCTAAAAAATAAATCTATCTAGGTACCTTCATCTCGTATCAGAACAGATTATAAAAAAAAATTTGAGAGTAAAGTAAAAAATAATTAAATGTCATATTCATTCCCCATCTGACATTAAATCCTAAATTATGACTTATTCATACACACTGTTTAATATTTGATATATTTATTTTATTCACAGCCATATTGAAATATTATTTATTTAAACTATTAATAATCATTTTTGTTATTTAAATCACCTGTATTTACTTTGTAAGTAGATTAAAAATATCTTTAAATACCCTAAAATACCAATTCAATTCTATAACTAGGTAAATAACTAATATAGAATATTCTTTGTTTAAAATATTTAATTTTTAATATATATGTGTGTTATTTATATCTGTCTGTCACTATCAATGAATATTATCAAGCTACTATTTGAAACCAGCCATTTGTTTATTTTCTTCAAAAAGGGAATGAATATGATTAAAATATTCAACTGGGAAATGTTCTATCCTATTATTATATATGATAATATAAATATAAATTAAAAAAAAAAGAAAAAGAGAAAAACCAATTCAATTAGTGAATGGTGAATAATAAAATATGCATATGTAGATATTATTTTGTTTTGATAATACTATCGCCTAGAGCATAATTGATAATATTTGGTTGGACAGAAAATCTCTCTTTATAGCTCAAATAAATTAACTCATCCTCCCCAAACCCAGCACCATCCAAAACACATACCTAGTTGGTTAATTATACCAATCTAATTTATTTACTTATAGGATTATATTATATTATAAAATTTCATTTTGATCATTTTTATATATATATATATAATATAATTATCCACAGAATTTGAATTTGAATTAGATAGATTATCACTTCAACAATAATTTAAGGATTTTAATTAATTTTATATTTAATTATGAAATAGGCGCCTTTGGGGGAGAGGCTAGCCTCGCTGTCTCACATTCACATGGTCCCGGGTTTAAGTCCCGGGCCTGGCAAGGGAATTTCTCTAGATGGGGTCTATGGGATGGAGTCAACCCAGCCTCCGGGATCAATATTGGGAATAGCTACTTGATAAAAGTAGCGCCTCCGATCAAGAAAATCAAGATAAAGGTTGAGAGGACCCGTTCTACTGATCATAGGACACCTCATTGATATAACCGACTTGATAGGCGTTGTCCTTGCGTTGGACGTACAAAAGTTTTTTTTTTTTTAATTATAAAATATACTATCTATGTAACTCTATCTACATGGCTCTACAGATTTCGAAAGTTCTTGGTCGTAATAACCACATTATCCTGAACTACACCCATCCAACTCCTTTTTTCTCCCATTTCTTCCTACATTGTTCTTGGACTTTCGACCAGATATATCCTAATTGGTCTACCCACAAATTTTTTTTTTCATTCTTTCATTTTCCCATCTTGTCACGTCATCGTGTCACGAGAGGATTTTCTGTCCAACCAAATATTATCAATTATGCTCTAGGCGATAGTATTATCAAAACAAAATAATATCTACATATGCATATTTTATTATTCACCATTCACTAATTGAATTGGTTTTTCTCTTTTTCTTTTTTTTTAATTTATATTTATATTATCATATATAATAATAGGATAGAACATTTCCCAGTTGAATATTTTAATCATATTCATTCCCTTTTTGAAGAAAATAAACAAATGGCTGGTTTCAAATAGTAACTTGATAATATTCATTGATAATATTCTCGATTTTATGACACTAACTTTCTAGAGAGGCATAGAGGTCATGCAATTTCTCGTTATGCATTCTTCCCATCCCATTCAACTTTCTTTGGCCCATAAATGCTGCGAAAAATCCTATTTTCAAATACTCTAAATCTATTCTCATCTCCTACGGTCAGAGACCAAGTCTCACACCCATATAATATAATCGGAAAAATAATAGTTTTGGTATATAGTATAAGGTAATGGCACCAATAGATGACATTTTAAGCGCTCTTGTTCTTTTATAAAATTGAAACTATACGTTTCACAAAAAAAATCTTTTGGTTATTATAAAGCATATCTTACCTTTTATCACCAGGATAAATATTTTAAACTTTTATATGAATTTAAGAGGAAATATAATTTTTTTCAAAGTAATCAAATGGCACCTATAGATGACATTTTTGGTAGAACTTAATGATGACAATTATGGAACCCAAAGATGACATCTACTTTTTTCACTTGCTCTCTTTATCTTCAACTTATTTATTTACAAAGTAAAACATCTTTCCAACACCTTGTTGCTGCTTTAACTTTAGTTATAATAAAACAATCAGGTTTCATATAATGATACATTAGATATATTTATTGTGATTGATTTTATTTTTAGCTGATTATTATAATAAAATAAAAAATTGATTTTAAACAAATCTTTTTTTAATTATGCATTTTTATTTATACATTGAGAACAGAGTAATTTAAAAAAATTTTCACAAAAATAGTGTTTGAAGTTCTGGAACAGAAAAAAATTTTCTGACAATGAAAAACCTAAAGATAAAACACAGTGTCACCTTTATTCAGACATGCAACTTGGTTGAATTATATAAAATTATCTCCTCTTTACAGCTTTTAATATAATAGACAATTTTTTTAAAAACTTACTTATAGCTGACATTGCTGTCATCTATAGGAAAAACAATTTTTAGGGGCACCTATAGATGACACGGTTGATAAATAGATACTTTTAAAAATTAGGTGTTTAAATTGAAGTAATTTATATCTATATTAAGTCTATTTTTTTTTTATAATGTAGTTATAAAATTCTTGATAAATATGAAAATAAAAATTAAGAAGATTACTTACCTTAAGGTTATCTTTAAGATTTGTTGAAAAAATCAATTGATGACGATCCGGTCTGCTTTTCAAGTTAAAAGAAAAAAAATAGAGCGACATATTGTAATAATATTGTTGTAGGATATCTCAGGTGGTGGAAAAACAAAACTATCATTTAAAAAAAAAAAATTCCGCGTATGTTTTAAAATTTGCTTATTTTTTTTCAGTTTAAATAAAGTGTCATCTATAGGTGTCATGTCATCTATAGGTGCTATTACCTTACACCATATTATATTATATTGTCTAATTATGTTTATTCTATTGACATTTATAATTATTTTTTCAAATAAACAATATATATATATATATATATATATATATAATATTTATTTAGAAAACAATTAAAATATGGTCAAATAAAAGTAAAAGAATTGAGTAACGCTTGAA
Source organism: Labia minor (assembly GCA_963082975.1). Lineage (NCBI taxonomy): Eukaryota > Metazoa > Arthropoda > Insecta > Dermaptera > Spongiphoridae > Labia > Labia minor. The sequence goes on from OY720346.1 coordinate 15,622,207, forward strand.
AATTTAAAAAAAAAAAAAAATTAATCTGGTTTAGTCTAATTGTAAGATTTATTCAACGTGAATATTTTTCTCTATCCATGTACTATCCCATATGAAATTGACCTTTTAATAGGACCTCAGGCCATAAACACAATAAGCCCACAGCCCGCACAAAATCCACCTCGAAGACAAGGCAAATTCCAAAGTGGGCTCCTCTTTGTTCTTGAACACAAAGTTATTCAAAGCCCTTCCTAACCATTTACCCCAACCAACCTGATATAATAAATAGATAACGGATTCATTTATATATACACACTAAATACATATATCTAAGCGAAACTCTATCTATATAGATAGATAGATCTATTTCAAGTTTTAAGCGTATCTATTGAATCAAAAGCTTATTGTATTTGTGAACAATTATTTTTAGTCTTTATCGAATGGAGAGGTGTTAGTCGTTGAACAGGAATGGAAAATACGCATGAAATGGGAAATGAGGTGGATGATTAATAGCTAGGATTAACAAGTGGTTAATATAGAAAATAAATTTATATTATATATCAATGGATAGGGAAATATACGAAATGACAAATAATACCAAATGGTAAAAAAAAAAAAATAATTCATAGAAATGTGAGAATAAATTGAATTAAATTCCTTTTTCTTTAGAAAATATTAAATGTGTCTGATTTATTATTTAAATTCTCTTTTGGCAATTGAAATTTAAAGGTTAATGACAAAATTTATAAATTGGACAGATGGAAAATCCAATTGGGTTCAAATTGCCTTCAACTTTACCATGACAGTTATAATTATCATTCATATAATTTTTCAGATATTTTATATGATATCTGCAATTATCTGTCATACTATGTTTATTTTAGTTCATTAGGAAATATTTAATTATCTTTAATTTAAAAACTCAACTATAAATTTATGCCAACCGGATTCATTGGTTAATATTGACAAAGTTTTATATTATATCGTTTGAACTTCACATTCAACTAAACACAATTGTCCAACAATTCTATTCTACGTAAATCAATGGTCTGAAAATGCACAAAACTAACAATACTTTAGTACACAATTCATATATCAAAGTCTATAATGATTGTTTTAAAAAATAGACATTCCTATTACAATAAATGGGATAAACATGAATATATTTTATAAGTGGATGCTTATACGAGTATGTATATATGTAATTACATTAAATATTTACATCAATTTTACTTTTATATATTATCGAAGTTATAATTTAATTTTATAATATAATTTTATTTATTTATTTATTTAACAATTAAAATATCAATCATTGATATTAATATATTATATATATAATTTTATTATTATTATTATTAATTGCGTATGGACCGTCTTGGATCACGCAAAGCTCCCATAAATTTTTAGAAGCGCATCGCATCCTCATGGTCATGATGCGATTGCTCATGGCATTGACTTCTAATATTGAATCGATGATCTTCTTGTTCACAATGAACGCCACGCCCAGTAGTGGTAAACCTCTTCCAATTCGCTTGGCCGTCTTGCTCTTGAATATGCGATAGTTCTTATCGTCCATTGTATTTTTCATCCGTGAATCTTGTCTCTTGAAGAGCAATTATCTGGATATTCTATCACGATTCATGGTTGCTTGTTTTGAGGTTATCCTGCCGGAGCAGGCTTTGTAGAACCAGGGCTTGTCAGTTCCTGGAGCTGGGGCAGCCGATGTTAAATTGAATTAAATTTTTTTTTTTTATTTTTATTAAATAAATATATAATCTTGAGTTCTATGCTGGGATTCGAACTCATTCTTCCTGTGTAGAAATCTCGTACTCTACCCACTCAGCCATGCTGTCCCCTTTTTATGTAATTTTATTATATTAAAAATTTTATTATATTAAAATAAATTTTAGATATTATAGAAATTAAATTTTTACTAATCATTTTATTCAAAGTTAAAGTGAAAATTATTTTAATATAATAAATAAACCATGTCTTGATTCCTCAAATTATCTATTTTATACAGTTAATAATATATACATACATATATTTTAATAAATTTTACTAAAATATAAGATAAAATGAAAAACTGTCAAACACAATAATCATATATTTCTACAGAGAGAAATATGGTTAATGTTTCTAGTCATATGGTTTCTCTCACTGATGATGAAGAGAGGTTCACCCCTCTTGAAATTTGTTTATTAACTGTTAACGAGTTTATTGAATGATTTGAAAATGATCTCTGTGATTCTATTTGTTTTTTTTTTTTTTTTATTATTTATTTAAAGAAATATTTATTGGATTTTTAATTCCAATTACTATATAAATTATCATATTTTAAATATTTCTAAATCAATGAAACATTCAATATTATATAAAACATAAATTCCTCTAACCTATCAGATTATTTAAATATTTTCTAAATAGCCCCAGTATTTTCGTCAAGAAGAATTTGCACTGAATTATTATTAAAATTTATTTAAAATTAATAAAATCATAAAAATACCTAAATTCCTTGTGTTTTTCATTAAAATTTGTAAAATACATATTGTTGATGCGCATATGCTTATTAATTTATAATTACATATATTTTACATTATATTGCTGAAATATATAATAATAATTATTCTAATAAGTGTTGTTAATAAATCTTACTCTTACTCTCTCTAACATTTTCCTTCATCTAAAATCCAATTAAAATCATTAACAAATTTTACATAATTAATAAAATAACAAGTAGAAAATTCACAAGTAATTATTTATTAATTTTTTTATTATATTTGAACATTTGATCACTATTAATATTATGAATGATTTAAAAAAAATTATTTTTTTAATACATAGTTTTTTTTTTCTTTATTTTGTGGTTTTTTTCTTTCACACGTTTATCTTCATTTTTTCATCTATTCTATTTATACACACACTATTATTATTATTAATAATATTCTATATTAGTATTTTTTTCTATTTATGTATTTTTCCCATTATATATTTTTTCCTTAAATATATTTAACTTAATTTAAACTGGATATGATAATTATAAGGCTTTTTTGAGAATAAAAATAATTAATGGTTTCTAAATAAATTTACCACAAAAAGTAAAAGTAAATTCAAGCAATTTAATAAAAAAATATTTTTTAACTAATTTATGAAGACGTAAATTTTTTTAATGAAATGTTCTAAAAATAATAGTGTAAATTTTACAAAACATTTTAAATAGCCTAAAATGTAATTTTTAATTGAGAATAAAATAAATAATACATTTTTAATGTAACAATTAATAATCGTTCTTATACTAAAAAATAATTTTTTTTTTTTTTAAAAAAGAAGATAGAAAAAGAGTAATTATTATTTGTAACACGTCTCAATTTTATATTATCACTGTATTTTATCTATATAATAAAAAAATAAATAAATAAGACCATTTAGCTAGAGAAATGGATTTTAATTCTCATCATCTCCTAACACACCATATGCTATACTTTTTTTTCTTCCAACTCTTTGGTTGTATTATTATTTTATTCGAATGGAAGTGATAATATTGCTTTTTTGTTGTTGCTACTGATGTTGTTTTTGTCTTATATTCGTTGCCTGTGCTTTTTGTGTCGTTTTGTTCTCTCCCTTACTGTCTCACCTCTCACCCGATGATAACAAAAATATTGATGCTAGTCGTCTGATCCATTTAAGTATTTGGTGAATGTGTCTCGACTTGCAATATGATCTCTAAGGAGGTTGGAGGGGTAGATAATTGAATTTGAGATGGAAAGGCGAGATTGAAAAGTCCAGTAGGACAAGAAAAGGATTATTAAAAGGGCGGTTGTCTTGGGCAAAATGTTTTTATTGCCTCTCATTCACTACGTGACGTTTGTTCAGCATTTAATTCGATTAAGATTTGTGCCGTAACATCCTCTTAGCCATAAAACTCAACCCCCGGGACATTCGTTTTCATTGCACAAGGTCTCTAGTCTATAACAGATAATAATTCATGAATTGAAGGGGGATTGAATTTTTTTAAAAATCAATTGAACATTATGATTGATAAATGAATGCAAAATAAAATAAAAGAATTATCGTATTTTTATTTCTTTTTTATCATAATTTTATTATTTATTTATTGTATTTCGATACAAATTTTATTGTAGTTTTGTATACATAAATTTAATATTAATATAATAAAGAAGAAAAGAAACGATTCGACAATTTGGTTGAAACTAAAGTTTAAATAAATAAATTCTTGGTCTTTTAATGACTAACAATAAGAAAATAAGTTGACCTGTGGCCAGGTCCGAACCGACCGACGGTTTGAAATAAATTAATTTCCAGTTACAGAAACAATTTCAAATAATTTTAATATATCTATTAATGAAATAAAAAACGGATATGGATATAACATAAATATTTTTAATTTTATTTTATTTATAATATATATGCAAGATCAGGCTGTGAAGTCATGAATGGCTGGATGACGTCATATAATTTTAAATTAAGAAAAAACTAATAAAGATGATTTTTCTAGAGGATAAAACCAATACAAAGTGCATGATTCGTGGTGATATATAAAAAATCTCCTCATGTGAAATTTGGTGTGAAAATAACCCTTCCCTTTCTATCGTCGATCGCTAATACTACCACTTCCGGTTTCCGGATTTGCACCAAAAGTTGATCAATTCATCCCACTGATGCATTAAGTAAATATACCAAATTTCATCAAAATCCGTTAAGCCGTTCAGGCTGTACACATCTATACGGCGGACAGACGGACGGACAGACATCATGCTAAAAATACTTTTTTCTGTTAAGAAAATGCATGATTCGTGGAGATATGTAAAAATCTCCACATGTGAAATTTGGTGTGAAAACAATACCTCCCTTACTATCGTCGGTCGGTAAAAATTCCAATTTTACTAATACTGTGAAAAACTAAATTAGAATGATTTTATTAATAGAATTCTATATTAATAGAATACATATTGCTCAATATTCTTTTTCTCAATAAACTTTTGATTATTTATATAATTTATAATGGTTATTATTTTAAATGATCAAATTAATTTTCTCTGATTTAATTTTGACTAGTAAAAAGTTTATTTGTTTTTACACTAATAAATATATATATATATATATTATATATTTTAAATTTTCCTAAAATATTAAAGTAATTATAAACTATGAATAATATAACAAAACAATTTAATAAACAAATTAAAATTAAAAATAAAAATTTAAAAATAAATAATTATTATTCTATTTGAAAAAAAAAATCATTGTGCCATTTCAAACTGTAATATTCTACTTTTTAAAAATATTTATCATTCACAACAACTTTTTTTTGTTGTTTTTTTTTTAGGAAAACTACATTCTTCATAAAATTATTTTTTTTTTAAATTTATTAATTTACATTTCCTTCCTTGGTTTAAAATTTCATTATATTATTAAAAAGTAGAAAAAATCAAAGTGATTTTTGTGTGTGAGTGTAATAAATAAATCCAGTAAAAAATGGTGGGTTTCTGAAAAAAAAAAAAAAATCGGTCTATTATTGAAATGTCCATTGGCTGGCTGAAAGGAACCTTTTCTTGTGGGATGCTAATTCATATAACGAACCTTCGGCTGCTGGAGTTTTGTCATGACAACACAGCAGAATGACAATCACCGGAAAATTGACTGGTTCTCTATACGATGTCTTGGAAAGGAACCTACCAACTTCTCTCTCTCTCTCGATATATATATATATATATATATTTATTCTAAGAAGTTCCTTTCAATAGTAAGACGCACTTTTTCTATATATATGAAAATTTCCTTTTTCGAATCCATTCTTTTTTTCATCGACTTTTTTTATTCAACAAAATAAATATCTTATTTTTATTTTAGTATTATACTTTAAAGAATAAATAATAATAATAATAAATAATAAAATCTTATCAAACATGGCCTAACATATTCTCTATTTGACTATTGACAAAGAAAAAATGTTCTTACAAAATTACATTTTTCCTTTCATTTTGAAAGCATAATTTGTTTATTATATGAGATTTGTATTTAGGTGTATCATTCATTCAATAGAACTGTAAATAAAATAAATAAAATTGAACAAATGTTTTTAACAGTCATGTAGACAGCTGAATATGTATGACAAATTATAGTATAAAGCCCTTATTATCAAAGCAACTAAATAAGTAGCATAAATAGTAATAGGAGTATCCACCTGATAAGCATATGACCAAACATTATAGTATAGTATTGGTAAGGATATACTTTAGTTGCTGTACCCCCTCTCTGTCTCTATGCTCCTTGATGTGATTTACATATTTCGGATGAAGTTATCTTTGCAATTATCTTTGCAGTTTTGTACTTTTGAAAGCCGGATAATAATAATAATAATAATTAATAAATTTTATTTTATTAATTACTTTTTTATTTATAAGTATTATTTATCTTTTATAAGAAACATTTCAGACTCATTCACATTCATATACTCATAACTCATAATAATTAAAAAAATGTTTAAATTTATTAATTATATATTTTTTATCAGAACAAATTAATTTTCATTTTATTTATTAATTATTTTATAGTACTTAATTCTATTTTTAAAGATATTAAAAAAAAGCTTATATATTGCTAAATTAAATTAAAACTCTCTAGATAGATAGAAATCGATTTTTATAGACTAATATATATACACCAAATTTATAAAGTACCTTTTCACATTTATTTTTCAATTAATATGAAAAAGAAAATATAACAAAATTAAAATTGAATTTTATTAATTTTCTTTTATATTATTTTTTTTTAAAGTGAAAGAGAAAAGCACATAGAATCATTTTAATAAAAAAAAAACAGAAAAATAAACATGGATTCCATCGAAATGTGGAAGAGGAACAAATCAATGTCCTCTTGTATGCTTGTTTTAATATAACAATATTTTAAAAAAAATTCATGGATTTTAATTAAACAGGATAATTTTTACTTTTATATATATATTTATATATTAAATTGTATAAACCACTGAAAAAGGGTGAAAAGGCAAAAGACAGGGAGGCAAGAGGCCAAATATAAAATTGTTAATTAAAAATGTAAATTATTATAAAAAGGGTTACATGGTACTATAATTAATACCATATAATTAAAATTTGAACATAGTCACAATATTTGGCATTAGGGGCGTGAGACTGGAGTGAGGGATTGATTACCACAAATCCATTCCCTCCTTTATCCCATTTTATGGATATAACCTTTCATTTGTGGCGTTGATGGTGGAATATATGTATATTATATGAGCTACTATTGCCAAATGGAAAAGAGTGTCTATTTCATTTTTTTTTTAATGATCTACTCATTTTAGTGAGAAAAAAAGAGAATAATTAAAACGAAGTTTAATATGTTTTGGAAATAAATTCACTTTGAAAATTCACTATATATATATGTACAGATACTTTTACTTAATCATAATATTATACTTTTTTATTTTACTTAGTCAATATAATTATTCTAGATATCTTTCTATAAATATATCTATATCACTATCCAAAGATTAAACTAGATGAAAATCTCACAATTTCATTTGAATGGATTAAACATGTAAAATTATTACTAAATTACTATCGTCGGTCGGTAAAAATCAAAATGTAAATTTTATTATAAAAAATAATCATTGTATTTTTTTTTGTCAAATTAATTTAAAAAGGTGTATTATATGGTTATATCTTTTTTTAATAAAAATTTATATGACCAGAGAGAAGAATTTGCAAAAATCTTGGAAGAATTATCAAGTCAGCATGAATTCCTCTAATCTCCTAGTTTATTTATTTTTTATGAAAGGGGTTTATGTTTATTATTACTCTAGGTATTTTAGTTAATCCCTTTTTATTTTTTGTCCACGTTCAAATTTTCATAAGATGAAATTTAATTAAGTAAACATGAAAACATAAAAGACATTAACAAATTTTAATTTTCTTCATTTATTTATGAATGTTAGGAATTATTCAAATTTGTATATTAATTAAAATTATGATATTAAATTCTTATAAAAAAAAAATTAAAATTTAATGATACAGAAAATCTACAAATAGCAATTTTTAAATAATTTTTTTCTGAAATTCTTTTAAATTGTGGCTATAATACTTTTCTTTAAATATTAATTATTTTAAAGAAAAGAAAATTTAATTTATTAATTAATTTTAATAATTTTTTTTTTGGCTTTATATAAATCTGAAAAAATGTTCTCTCAAGAACAAACATTACATTTATTATTGAAGGCAACTCAACACTTATAAATTTTTATTTTACAATAATTTTACACTAATTGTAAACTTACTACCTACTATATATACAAATTTAAAGATTAGAATAAAATATAAAGGGCAATAGATAAAGAACAAAAAAAAAACAAGAAAAATGAACCTTTTGAAAAAGATTAATTCTAGATTTGTTCTTAAGAAATAAATAATCTAGCGGACGTTTAATTTATTGGATTCGTCGTTTTCTTGGGAATTGTCTGAGGAACCCCACCAGCAAATTGTTACCATCGCCCTTAAACCCTTCCTCTCGCCAAAAAACACTTCCACATCCACAAGTATGGATATCCAACAACGCAGATACCACCCGAGCAACGAATAACGTTGACAATGAAATTTAAAGAAGGGCTCCTGTCTGCCTTGGCATATATCAGCTCCTACAAAGGCACCCCTTCTGCAACCCTTTAAACACTCCCAAGATGCATTGCGTTCCAGTTTAAAATTACAAGATTCCAGTCACAAGAGTGCATATATGTTATGTATCCTATATATAGTTACGCAAAAGTTAGAATGATATATATATAAGGCCATTTTATGTATATATATATATGACTAATTAAATATGACCCGACCAAGGGTTTTATTTGAATGCTTTTGATTGAGAAAATGTTTATTTAGGGAGGCAAATATCCGTGTTATTTATCTTGCTTCAACATATTCATTTATATACTACTCTTTCATTTAAATATCGAAGTTTTTATAAAATAATTTAAAACATAATTATAAACACTTTTTAATATTTAAATGTTAAACGAACATATAAATAAAATATATTGAGTATAAAATAATATTATAATGCACGTTTTCTTTTTATATGAAAAGTAAATTATGAAGGTTTTGTAATTTTTTCACCTTTATCTTTATTAAATCTCTATGTATTTGAATGACAAAACATTTTCTAACACGAAATTGAAACTGTATAATAATATTTCTTTATAAATCTATGATAGTACTTAAAATGAGATTAGTTTCTGATATTTTATTTAAATTTTATGTAAATCTTGAAAATATCAAAGTAGTGGGAAATATACTCTTAATAATATATATTTACATAGTTTTAGTTTATTCATATTTATATATCATGGAAATACAAATTCATTTGAAAATGTCACATTTATTAAGATTAGTTGCGCCTTTCTTTTTTTTATCCATTTAATACAGCATTTCTTTGGTAATATTTTTTTCTTATCTAATTAACCTAAGAATAATGAATAAAACTTATTATATAAATAAATGCATACCATTTTATATGCTTGAGTATATTTTAAATAAATTTCATTTTTTTCATTTTACCTTGAAAATTATTTGTTGATAATAAAAGGTAAATGATTATCATTTAACAAAATAAAAATAAAATGCTGGGTTGTATTTTAATTAAAATAATATATTTAATTTACAATCCTTATTTTATATTATATGAAAAAAAAAAACATATATAAGGATGTCACCGTTTTTTTTTTTTTTTTTTTTTTTTTTTTGTAAATAATGTATTTTAATGTCTCTTATAATAAAACAATTGTATTTATAAAATAAACGTAACACTGAAAGAGAGAAAGGAAAGATACTATATACTTTTACTTTCTTTATAGCCAATAAACATGAAACAAGAATGGAAGAAAGAACATCAAAATTTTCATGACACATGTAGAAGAAAGAAATAGAAATCTACCCCTTTAACCCCAATCCATCGACTCAGTGGGGGCAGAGGGAGAGGGGTTGTTCTTTTATTCACTATTCTGCTTATCTTTCTTATCTTATGTTGCCTGTTTTATTTTTACTTCGTTTTGGCTCCCATTCACTGGTCCTAAAAATATTTATCGCTCATATAAAATATATAAATATTGAAAAAGAGAATTAATATAATTTATTATTGTATATAGAATAATACTTATATAATAGAAAATTTTGTTTAAAAAAATTATTTAGAGAATAATTCTTAAAAAAATTAAATAAATAATTTAATAAATTTAAAAAAAAAATTATTATTATCATCCTAAATTAGATAGTGAGTTTTAGTTAGGTTTTTGTTATTTTTAGTGTAAATGGACAAATTAGAAAGTATTTATTAATTTTTTGACGATTTACTAAAAATGAAATTGTATTTATTAACGTCTTTAAGTGATTAATAGTGTATTTCTCACATCCATATAACCAAAGAAAAATGTATTTATACTAAAAAATATATACTTATAAATATTTATTTATATTTTTACTAAAATCAATATTAATATGTAAAGATGATTTAAAATATTATTAAAAAAAAATTATTAATATATAGAAATGCGTATGAATTGTAAAATGATAATAATAAAACTTGATTCTATTGATATGTATTATTATACATAATATAAAATGGAAGTAAAGGAGATGCATTCATTCGTCGCCAATGCAGAGGCAATGGATTAGAAAAGATCTCTCGTCTCTTTTTGCCTCGTCTCCTTCCCAAACCCCGAACCCATGGACAAATTCATCTCCAGTGACTCGCTCCCCTCAATGTCTCCCTTCTACTTTAATGATTCCGTCAAAATTCCCCGTTAAGAGATTTATGATAATATGTTGATATTTTCACATGATCTTATTGATCAAGATAGATACGATATAGAATGAAGAAGAGGAGAGAGAAGATGACAGTAAAAGATTCGAAGATATTAAAGCAAAAATTTTCAACTTGGATTCGCTACGAATTATTTGCTTTTACAGTCGAATTGACACAAAAAGATGGTTTTTCGTTTTTTTTTTCATTTTATTTTGAAAGTTATTAAACTTTTGGATTTGGACAATGGTGACATTAATCTTAGAGATATATGTATACTAAAAACGATCTTTGTTATATTATGTTTTTGTATCTATATACTGCAGTGATTCTCAAAGTGGACGCTACCGCCCCCTCGTGGGCGCTGGAGCGATCCAGGGGGGCGGTGATGGCTACAAGGTGCATTTAGGGAAAATTTTTCTATTCTGAGATCAATATGTAAATAGATACATAAATTCAATGTTTCTAATTTACATCTTTATTTATAATATTTTGCAAATAGGTACATTTATCTTTCTGTTTCATTGTTATTAAAATTAAAAAAAGTTAATTTCCAAGGGGGCGCTTCTCCAAATATAAGTTTGGGAACCACTGATATACAGATTGTATACCAGTAAATAATAAATAAACAGAAACAAATAAAGTTAAAGATACCATATTTAATACAAATATGTAATATACATAATATTTTATTTATTAATATTGAAATATATGAAATTAATTAATATTAATATAATTGTATGTTCTTTAATATTAATTTATAACCGAATATATTCTTCATTTATATATTTATGATATTTTAAAAGCTAATTGTAAACGTTTTTGAAAATTCATATGTGAAATCATATATTCCATATACTAATACTATATCTATTCGATGAAGGAGTGAACAATTTTGCCAATATTATATTATACGCAGGCGATGCATCAATATCTAAAAAAAATCCACTTTACAACCAGGAGAAGACATCACATCCCAGAAGTAGTAAAAAAATTGAATATTGAAAGAAATAGAGCGAGAAGATCATGGAATAGGCGGAGAAATACTGAATCAAGAAATATACAACATTCATTTAATATACAAATAAAATTAGCTGGAGTGTCTCCACTCGACTATCTCGCTATTTGAATTGGATTAAATAACATAATATATTATATTTAAATTAAATTTAATTAATTATAAATTATAAATTAAAATTAATAAATAATATTTATTAAACCAGCGCATGTTTGGCTCTTTGTTGATGGCACCACGTCACGTGTTGGAGCGTGAGATTTGCAGTATTAAAAAATTAATTCTGATATTTTCAGCATTTCAATCAAACTGAAATTCTATATATAGCAGTTTTATACAATTTTTAATCATGTGAAAAATTATCAAATATATATCTTTATTTTTACGGTCACTTTAGAAGAAAAAAAAATCAAAACGTTGTAGGTAATGACCCTCTTCCGGTTTAGCTACATTTCTCAAAAGTTGATAGAAAAATACGAATTTTGAATAATGCCCACACACACACAGAGAGAGAGAGAGAGACAGACATTTTTCTCAATCTTAGTGAAAATAATTCAGGAACCTTCAAAACCTATAAAAACATCAAAATTTCAACATCGAAAATTTTCGTGATCGTAACTCTGGCGAGATAGTAAAAAATTGAATAATTATAAATTTTTCTTTAAAGAATTGAGATTTTGTCAAGAGAAACGAAGTAGAAAAATAAAATGTATCTAACACCTTTGTATAATATAATTTTATTTCCAAATAGAAAGTGGAATTAAATAAAATAAGCCTCACATGATTAACTAAATTGTTTTGAAAATACTTCAATGGTCATTTTTATGTGTTTATTTCTCAAATTTTCATTTGATAAAATTATATTGTTTAACTTTTCATAAAATATAATGTCCAAAAAGTCATTTTATTTATTAATTAAAATTGCCTCTTGTTTTATAATATATACATATATACATATATATACCTAGTGGTAAATGAATATACCATTTCAATTAACCCTCTATAATGAAGAGTTAGATTCCAAGAAATGAAGAGAACATGACTTTTTTCATCTCAATTGAAAATTAAAATAGAAAAATAATGAAAAAAGTATCTAAATGGACAGTTCAAATAATATATATATATGCCAAAGTTATAGCTAGTACTTTATTAAAGTACTTTGAAGTGGTCAGAGAAAGGTTTCTCTTTAATAAAAGTCAGAATTAATAAACTTTTCGTTTGTTTGATTAAAAAATTTGTTTCTTTGAATATGAAAAAGGATCATATTTAAGCTCAACAACACCACGAGTACTACATAACCATTCCACAACTTTTCAATCCATCTTTCGTTCAACTAGAAAATTGTTATTATTATTATATTATTAAATTATTATAATATGTTAAGAAAAAGTAATAATAAACACATTTATAATTAGGATGAATAATTATTCTCTCAACACCATATATATATATATTTTTTAAAATTATTTATATTAATATGTAATTTATGTATATTGGTACAGACAAGTAGATCAATATATATATATATATATATAACAGAATGTAACAGAATTAATTAATTATTGAGATTATTTTCAATAGAACTAATAATTATTTATTATAGTAATATTTGTAATATTACATTTGAAAACCTTGATGTACAGTGAGGTGCGCTGTTGTCGGGCAAGGACAACGGTCCTTCTCAACCGGTTGATTGTCTGAGAACATGGCGTTTATTTTTTTCCATCACAATACAAATCAATTAAATATAGTATAATAATATAATATTAGAACAATATAAAAATTTAAAAATGAAAACTATTAAATGTATTATAAAAAGTTATTACTAATTACATTACATCTTTTAAAAATTGAGATATTTATATAAATAATAATAAAAATGAGAAAATGAAATAGGTAGGTATATATAATTCACGCGCGCGATATCATAACACAATACTTTATTCATCATTTACTTTTTCATTTCACCCTCAGCTATAATATATTTTGCCTCGTTAGTTATTTGACCTCAATTGAAAGTTATAAAAAGAATAGTAAAAACTTTTTATGATAAATAGATAATTATTTGTTTATTTTCACAAATACCATTTGTAATATATTTTTTTCATTATACAATATAATATATATTATTGTATTCTCATTTTATATATGTCTTTTAGTAAATTAGTAATCTTTTTGAAATTAATTAGCTTAAACAAATAATAGATATACTAACATTCATTGACTTAAATGAAAATATGAAATGAAAATAATGAAAATATTATTTATTAAAAAATAGGAAAAATTTTACAATCTAAATTAGAAAATTAAATAGAGCGTCTATGAAATATATATATATAGCCTATTTGGGATCAGTTGATAATAATAAAACAATTTTAACTGAATTATGTAATAATTTTTTGTGGTTTATCAGAGAGACAAAAAAGTTTATAAATAAAAGATCACCCCTGTCTGGTCATGTGTGTGTTATTTTACTCCTTTTTCTTCCCTTCATCTCTCTTATTCTTTTTTTTCTAATTAGCACATTGTAATATATTTTTTTTTAACCACATATAATTTTTGTAACTTTAAAAAAAAACTACCACTGTTCGTTAATGTTGCTGTTGAATTTCTTTATAAAATATTTTTTATTTTATTTTATGTACTTATATATAATGTATGCATGTATATAAGGACGAAATAGAGAAAGTATTCATTTTTATTAAATTAGAAAATTAAATATAAATAAGATGTGATTTAAATATTAATACGCGTATCCATCTTTATTAAAACATACATATGTAACATATTAAAATTAGTAAAATGAAATAGTTTCCATTTAAATAAATTGAAAAATAATTTAATTAATTTTTATTTATAAGATTTAACTCAACTTTCATAGAATTTAATATAATTCACATTGTTATCTTATTTTCTTGTTTCCAGTGTCTGGCCAACAGCAGTATTTTCGCATCACCCCGAAAGATGTACGAGTACAGGAGGGTCGAGATGCGATGCTCGAATGCGAGATTACTAACCAAGTCGGCCAAGTTCAATGGACCAAGGATGGCTTTGCTCTGGGTAAGTAAAAATCTAATTAATTGATATGAAAAACACAAAAATAAACATTTAGTTTATTGATAAAAAAATCAAAATTATATTAAAAGAAAGGATAAACTTAAAATTGAATGTCTTCGCAAAAATCCTTCTTCAAATCAAAACTTTGAGTTTATTTTCTTTTCTCTCTACCTATATATATATATATATATATATATATATTGTAATTCCCTACGGTACAAATGCTGATATCAATTTCTGGCAATATGCCCTGTTTTGATTTCGATCATGACGAAGAGCTTTTTGGATTTACTTGACACCCTGGCAAACAACTAGCAACCTCAAAACACCTCCCCCATTCTATTCCACCTACACGCCATTTGAACTCTCTCAAAAACATTTTTTTCTTTTCTAGATATTTTATTTTTTATTTTTATTTTTATTTTATTATTTTATCTTAGATAACAAACAATAAATAGATTTATTCATTAAATAAATAAATATTTTTTTTTAAATGGACAATGTAGGAAGGGATGGAAGTAAATAGGAATTGGATGGATGTAGCTCAAGACATTTGGAGAATGGTTGCTGATGCCAAGAACTTTCGAGTTCCGTAAAGCCACAGAGATAGATATAGATTTTTTTAAAAAAATATCCTAATGGTCTAATGAAAGGTTGAAAATTATTTAAAATCAAACTATTAGGCGAAATTTATTAAACTTAGTGAAAATAGTTTTTTTTAACATTATTTAAAAATTAGATGGAGTGTCTCCACTCGACTATCTCGCAAATTTGAATTGGATTAAATAACATATATTAATTTAAATTAAATTAAATTAATTAAATTATAAATTAAAATTAATAAATAATATTTATTAAACCAGCGCATGTTTGGTTCTTTGTTGATGGCACCACTTCACGTGTTGGCGCGTGAGATTTGCAGTGTTAAAAAATTAATTCTGGTACTTTCAGCGATTCAATCCAGCTTGAAATTCTATATATAGCAGTTTTATACAATTATTAATCATGTGAAAAATTATCAAACATATATCTTTATTTTTACGGTCACTTTAGAAGAAAAAAAGTCAAAACGTTGTAGGTAATGACCCTCTTCCGGTTGAGCTACATTTCTCAAAAGTTGAGAGACAACTATGAATTTTGAATAATGCTCATGTACCAAATTTCATCATTCTAGCTCAAACCGTTTTTGCGTAATCTTGGTTACATACATACACACACACATACACACAGAGAGATATTTTTCTCAACCTTAGTGAAAATGATTCAGGAACCTTCAAAACGTATAAAAACATCAAAATCTCAACATCGAAAATTTTCGAGATCGCAATACTTTCTCTGGCGAGATAGTAATTATTTTAGATTGCTCTTTATCTATTAATTCAATATTATATTATATTTATTATATGTGAGAATTTTAATTTTTTTTTGTTTATGATTTTTGTCTATATTTTTATTTATAAAACATATTATCTCTCGTGTACAGAGATAATTTATTAATGAAATGATTTAATTGCAAGGTAGAAATTTCATTGGACAGTGGTTGGAGGGTTTGCTCAGCTTTTGGGTGCTAGAAGCGTATGGGGCAGAGTGAGGTCAGAAACATTTGTATTGCCTTTCGCGTCTCCACCTCACCCCTTCCTTGTTCGTCGATGTGTTGGTTTGCCGAGGTAGTCGAGCATTTCGGGGTTGAGGTTGTTGCCGGGCTGGCTTCTGTGGGTGGTCGTTGCAATGCGGGGCGACAAGACGCCCGTGAGCCGAATCGCCAAGCATCCCACCACCCTCTCATACAATTAGGTTAGATGGCCAAAAGGGCGAGAAGGGAAAAGGGACACATACTCGCCGAGGAGAGATCCGTCCCTTTTATACCCTTTCACGCTTGCAGAAGGCAGCGGCACACGGAGAAACCAACCGGCCCTTTTGCCCGGGAGAGTCACTCAGTGTTGTTGACAGGCTCTAGACTAATGGAAGGGCCGATGAATTCTAACCGACCAAGGGAAGATGTTTAAATATTACTCTGCTGAACATTTTTAGACATAGACAAAATGATAGACAAATATAATATCAAAATGTAAACAATTAAATTAAAAGAAAACAAAAAAATAGAAAATACATTTCCATAAAAATAAATAAACAAATATGGAATATTATAATTCGATAAATAATTAAAAAAATTTTAAATTTATAGTTATAAAAAAATATATATGTATTTTTCTTATTTTGTTTTCAATAACATTTGTTATTATTCCTTTCTACTGGATCCAAAAAAATAATTCCAAATTTATTAAAATTATAAGTACTAGTGGTAGTTAGAGGGGAATTACAAGATAAAAAATATCATCCAGACTTTTTGAATCTTCCATTATATATATATATACAATTTCAACAGTGAATATTGGTTGTTGAGCTTAATTTGAATGCTCCAATGATCAAAGCTAGTGAGATTCTTTTCATTTCATCTCTCTCGCACACTCAACCCACTCTTCCCCTTCCTTGGACTCTCTCACCCCACAATAACCAATTCCAACCAACTTCACAAGCATCCAACAAATATTATGTTTTTTTTATGAACCCGTTAGGCGAGGGGTGGAATATAGATATTTAATTTTGCAAACATATAAATAAAAAATGTGTACTGTTCTATATTAATTTTTATTTATTTATTCATAGAATAAGGAATATTATATCCTTAAATTTTTAATATATATATATATATATATAGTATGCTAAAGTTTATTAACTATCCGACTTGTAATATTTAAGATATACGTAAATTTTATTTTCAAAATTAATTAATATAAGAAAAAAAAGAAAAATTGTTTTTTATTATTATTATTATCATTACTATTAATTATTTCAATACTGAAAATTGTTAAGATTGAAAAGTGATTTTCTAAAAATATTAAAAATCAATTTAGATATGTAATATTAATTGATTTTGAATCATATCATTAAAAATCTTTCTAAATTATTTATTTTATTAAAACATAAATTACATAAATAAACATTTATGTGTATTTTTATTGATTTTATTAAAATTTTTAAAAAAAGCTCGTAAAGGGTCAGATAGTTCAGAGTATTCGTATACTCATAATTTTAAAATAATTATATCGTTAATGTCTATAAAAAAAATTATATTAAAATAGAGCAAAATATTTATTAAATAATGAATATGTTCATTCAAAATAACATTAAAAAAATTTCTTCAAAGATAAAGAAATTCAATAAGAATAATCATCAATGGTTCGTTTTCCTTTATAAAAAAAAAACATCCTCACGGGGTGGGTGATTCAGGAAGAATAGATTTGATTGCAAATGTAACAAAATCCCCTCGGTAGGTTAAGATATGTATCCGTAGAGGTCAGAAGGAAACAGAACCCAGACACGCCATAGATTGCTTCTTTGCGTGACCCCCCAGAACCACCCCTACACTCTCTCTCTCTCTCTCGCTTGGTCAGACACCTGCCACCACCCTCCTATATCCGGAACCACCTGTTTATCCAGTCAATTAATCTTTTATCGTAGGAGGAGAAGGCGATAAATTCCTTGTTAAGGCTAAATAGGCGTTTTGTCTATCGGCTAATGCGCCAAGTCTATTATTTATTCTTAAATTGAAAGTGAAAGGGAATGCAAAGTAAAGATTCGCGTGGGAAGGAGATGACGAATCCATTCAATTTTCAACATTTGAATTAAATTAAAAAAAAAAAAAAAAAAAGAAATAGCAATTTTCCATAAAAATTATTCACTTGGAATAATTTAGAATATTTAACGAATAACATTGGAAAAAAAAATAATTGTTCAGAGCCTTTTCTGTGGCGATTAAATTCGAAGAATTAACGATTATTTATATTAAAATTCTCTCTAAAACTATCTTCTATTTTCCTTTAGAGCAATATTTACTCTTATAAAATCCAATATATAATGGCTACCACATAATAAATAAAGTTTTTATAAAACATTTTTGTTCTATTTTTTTATATCTTTTTAAAGAATTAGATAAATGAATTATGAATTAGCATTAAATAAAAAAAACACCTTTATATATTTGTGTTATAGGTACATATAGATCAAATTAAAAATAAAAGTTTCTTTTTGAAGCTGGTCTCTTTACTCTTTTGATTTTTATAAAATTTTCATTTTACATTTCTAAAAGATAAAATTTTATTATCTCTCTTATTAATTGACCTCTATTAACATAAATAAATAGTGTTTTAAGTTTTTGTTTTTTTACCGACCGACGATAGTAAGGGAGGTATTGTTTTCACACCAAATTTCACATGTGGAGATTTTTACATATCTCCACGAATCATGCATTTTCTTAACAGAAAAAAGTATTTTTAGCATAATGTCTGTCCGTCCGTCCGTCTGTCCGTCTGTCCGTCCGTATAGATGTGTACAGCCTGAACGGCTTAACGGATTTTGATGAAATTTGGTATATTTCCTTAATGCATCAGTGGGATGAATTGATCGACTTTTGGTGCAAATCCGGAAACCGGAAGTGGTAGTATTAGCGATCGAC
This sequence comes from Labia minor, assembly GCA_963082975.1. Lineage (NCBI taxonomy): Eukaryota > Metazoa > Arthropoda > Insecta > Dermaptera > Spongiphoridae > Labia > Labia minor. The sequence goes on from OY720346.1 coordinate 15,641,607, forward strand.
GATAAGAAGGGAAGGGTTATTTTCGCACCAAATTTCACATAAGGAGATTTTTTTACATATCACCACGAATGTATTGGTTTTATCCTCGGGAAAAATCATCTTCATTATGTTTTTCTTAATTTAAAATTATATGACGTCACCCAGCCCTTCATGACGTCACAGCCTCGGGTAACGCCGGCAACGCCGGCTACTTCAGCTATATATTATAAATAAAATAAAATTTTATTTTCACACCAAATTTCACATGAGGAGATTTTTTATATATCACCACGAATCATGCACTTTGTATTGGTTTTATCCTCGGGAAAATCATATTTATTAGTTTTTTCTTGATTTAAAATTATATGACGTCATCCAGCCATTCATGACGTCACAGCCTGGTCTTACATATAAATATATACATATATTATAAATAAAATAAAATTAAAAATATTTATGTTCTATCCATATCTGTTTTTTATTACATTAATAGATATATTAAAATTATTTGAAATTGTTTCTGTAGCTGGAAATTAATTTATTTCAAACCGTCGGTCGGTTCGGACCTGGCCACAGGTCAACTTATTTTATTTGATTATTATAAATATATTTATTGTAATATAATAATATTATATGATTTGTTAATTATTATTAGAATGATGTGAAATAAAACTCGTGAGAAAATGTCAGGTGAATTTATTCAAAATAAATAAGTAAAATAAAACATAAATGCGATCTGTCGGTCCATCATTCAAAAGATACTATCCCTCTTCATTCCCATCTCTTCAACACTTGTCAATATATTTTGAAACGATCTGTCATTCTATTGATGAAAATAAAAATGCCAAAATTTCTAAAGAAAGAATAATATAAAAAAGCAATTCCAATCTTTTCGAATTGTAACCTTTTATATATTTAAATAGCTATTAATATTAAAATATATCACCACCAACCAAAAATGACATTTTATTTATATATTTCATCCAACTAGTAATAAAATATTTAACCAAATGATTCCAAGCGGTGGTTTAATTAATATTTATTAATAACTAGGATAGGGCTTTCATTTCTGTTAGTTCAATTCACAAACTTAACAAAATGAAAAATTAAATACTGGTGTATGGCAAATAAATTAAAATAAATTATAATCATTTTTATTCTTATTAAAGCTTTGGTGGTTGTTTTTATTTATAACGGAATTTTGTAAATAAAACCGCATATTGATATTTGTTATTGTAAATTTATTCAAAAAATACAAAAATATACACAACGTTTCGATTGCAGAAGTAGCAATGTATATTTTTGTATTTTTTGAATAAATTTACAATAACAAATATCAATATGTGGTTTTATTTACATTTTTACTTTCCCGCATACTTCGTATAAGGGAAGTATTGGAAACGTCAAAAATTTCGACTTCGAGATTTCGATAGATCTTGACGTTTTAGACCTCCCTGAGTCGGAAAATACCATTTTTCGAATTATGTCTGTGTGTGTGTATGTATGGATGTATGGATGAATGTAATGTTTGTCTGTGAGCAAATTTACTCAGAAACTAATCAAGCTAGTGCTTCGAAATTTGGTACACCGATATTATTCACAGTTTGTAGATTTCTATCAAAATTTCGTCAAAATCGGTTAACCGGAAGTGATACTTTACCTACACTGGTTGCGTTTACCTTTCAAGTAAAGTACCAGTTTGCTTCGAGATATTTGCTTCATATTGTGTATATAGATTTAAAAATATGAAAAAAATTCAGATACCAAATTTCATCATGATCTGACTACCGGAAGTGACATTTTACCTATACAAGTAGCGTTAGGTGTAGATTATAAATATATATAATAGTGTTAAACCATTTTACTTTATAATTTAAATTAATTAGTTTGTTTATTTTTATTGTTGTTAAAATATAATAATAATAACCTAATTACCTATTTATATGCGGGAAAGTCTAGGGGAGGACACTCCCGATTTTTATTCTTATATATGAATTCGCTTAATTTATTTACGATAAGGGAGTTTTACAGTCCAGTTAAAGGCATGAATGTAATTTATTATATTAAGAAAGAGATAATAATTTATTCAAAAGGAACAAAAAAAATGATAATTGAATTTATTTTTAGCCACATATGTTTGTAATTAATAATCGAATTGTAGAAAATCCATTAAGCTATTTCTGTTTTTGATGAATGAGTATGAGATTGGGGGGGGTGGAGTGAGAATGGGTGAAGGTGTGTCGTGGTGTGATATGTAATGGGTGTGCAACATCCACTCTATTAGCTGACTCTAGATAGAAGGATCAGAGTAGCTAGGTAACCCGGCCGATCCATTATTCAAGTTCGGGCTACCTCATCAGCATTACTCCTGGCATACATGCCAATGGCATAATCAGGAGGTGGATGCTGGGCATACGCAATGTACACCCGGGCACCCCATATTAATAAATCTGCTCATCTGTGCGTGAGCTCATTGCACCCTTCAAACCCCGCTTCTCTTCTCAACCACCCCATCCACCTTCCCACACACCAACATACAACGACCCATACACATTAAATCACCCACAGTTAAATTTTAAGCGCGTAATGAATCGAGAATTGAAACAATTTATTATAAATAGAATATTGATAAATTATATTTTATGTTCCATGTGTTGTATTTAGTGAAAGGGAAGGGAAAGTGTTGGGGGAGAGAGAAAGATATAATATAAAAATTAAACAGAAATAGAATATATCATTGAAATACACACTATAGAATTAACAATGGAATTTATAACAATATTAGATAGATTCATATCATACATTATAAATTTTAAATTATAGCCATAGTCCTTCTCTTTCCACTCTAAAACCATAATTATAAATTTGAAATCTTTCTCATATTTTGTGATTTAAACGAAAAATAATCCCTTCATTATTATATTATTTATGTGTTTATTGTATTTTTTAAAATTATAAAATTTTAGATATACTTACTTACTATTCGAAATTTTTAAGATATTTAAAACACAGACCTTCACTCATATTTATCGCCCATCGAATATCCAACCCCATTTATCATTTTGCAAATTGCTTCTCTGGGTCATTTTTTTTTTGTTTTGTTAATCTTTCTTTTTCTAATTGCGCAATATATACTTTTCATGTTAAAATGTAACATACTTAAAACAATTCCTTATTATCCATTCAATGTGTCATTTAATTCAAATATATACAATATATATATTCTTATTGTAATTAAATATTTAATAAAATTTCTCCCGTTTCAAACAGGCCTCTAATAGACTATTATATAGATTTTATAGATATAGATATAATTAATTTATTTATATGAATATTCTAACTATTAATTATACATTATGAATTCGATATTTAGTTATCAATAGGTAAGATTATTAATTTTTTTTATATGAATATTCTAATTATTAGATTTATACATAACTAACTTGATATGTATGATATATATGTGTATATGATGTTTAAAATATTATTAAATTGTTTTTGTGATGCTTTTGTTAAATTATACAAATGATTTTCCTCTCTTTGCTAAATTTACATTAATATTCAATAATGTAATATAGGATAACTACGTGCAGGGGATATTTATAATAATTTTTCATTAATAAAAGTTACAGGCCACCACAAACCATGGTATTTTAATAAATAAGCATCCATAATTATATTTCCACTTATTTATTAAATAATAATTAAATGAGAAAAAAAAATGTCAAAATACATATGAATACTATGATCTACAAGTTCATAAACGCAAATGATCTAGGGCAGGGATGTCCAACTCGCGGCCCGCGGGCCGCATTGCGGCCCACTCAAAGTTTTGATGCGGCCCATTATCGACTCATTTTGGAGTTAAATTTTAAAGAATTCACAGTCCGGCAAGCGGCCTATAACTTCGAGGCTATAAAAAAAAGGCTGCAACATTCAAAAACAAAAAACCACCTCTATCCCCAAAAATCTCCATAAGTTTTGAGACATTCACTAGCTAGGCTTAACATATTCTGGTAATTTTGCGGCCCAGTTAAATATTTAAGTTTGCGATGTGGCCCATTAAATTAAAAGGTTGGACATCCCTGATCTAGGGCATCTATTATTTTTTTTTCATTTTTTACTAAATTATATAACTTTTTAGTTTATCTTTAAAAAATTCTAGATCAGTTTTGTAAACCTCCTTTGTTTTACAAGGTATATATTTTCAACATATAAAAATATATGAAATAATATACATAAACAGATTATAAAATATTAACTCTCTGAATTTTATTGTCAAAAAATAAATAAAAATAAAAATAAAAAGAAATGAGTCAATCATTTAAATAAGGGTACAATTTTAGATGAGTGTTTTATACATTTATGAAGATATATTTGAATATTTTTTTTTTTCATTTTATTTGATTTAATTAAAAACAAAAAGAAAATATCTTTTATCCAATATCTTGTCTTGAGAAAATAATAATAAAAAAAAAACAATAGTAGTCCCTATCCGAATGATATGACATAAAGACCAGACTGTCAAAGAATAGAGGGATAGAATTGACAGGAGAGGGGATGGAAAAAAATCAAACGCCCCTATCACTATCTATCCATCTATATTAAGAGATATAAAAAGAGAAAAAAATACTATTCTTTTTTTATATGTTGTGACAAACACATCGACAGATTTCAACTTGGACAAGGAGGGACATTGCCATCCCCTTACCATTCCAACCCCTCACCCACGCACATGGCTCCAACTCACTCCGTTTCTATTCACTTTCTAATTCCTCGAACTACACTGTGTTTTAGAAACTTCTTGGCAGCCCAATCGATACTATTATTATTGTTATTATTATTTTTTCTTTATTTATTCTTTTCAATGTCGATATTTTAAATGTCTCTCCCTGGTAAGCTTGAGTAAGCACTCGTATTTTTCTATAAATGTCAAACTGGACACTCAATGACCATTTTATTCTCTTGCTTAAGATATATATTATATACACACCATTTTTTATACAATAATATATATATATATATATATATATACATATTTATGTTACTCTTCACTTATCTTGCTTTCAACATTAAAGCTTATGCTGTCTTTTTTAAATATATAATATATGAACATTCGATTTTATAAAGAATATTTTAAAAAAAAGTTTGTTATTTAGTTAATAAATAATTTGATAAGAAAAATGGTTTCATATAAAGTTAAGAATTATTATAATACAAAAAGAAGAAATGATTATGCATATGAAATAAATTTAATTAGGAAAATATTTTAGAGAATTTTTTTCTATTAATAATTTTTTATGATGTTGAAAGCGATCATTTATTATATGGATTTTTTTTTTTTAATAAATAAAATTTAATAAATAGATTAAATTAAATTAATATTCATATAAGCTTCTCGAATCATCTTTGAGATTAAATAATGATTTTTGATTATCATTGAAAGTGAAATTAATTAATTTTAGTAATTCTTAGAATTTATCAAACAACAATTTTTACTACGAATTATTTGTCTGAACGAATATGAATATTACAGAGGGGAAGACTTCCATAATAATCGGTCCAGACATTAATGAGCATTAAAATATAAACACCCACGAAAATCCTAATTATTTAAATTTGTTCCTGAACTTATAAATATATAGGAATATTTATTCCCCCTATAAAACACCCTAAATTGAATATATAATTATTTATATATATAGTAAAGATTTAAAAAAATTACATTGATTGTAATAGGACTAATATTATTATTTTCATTTATTAATTAACTCATCCGAGACATATTAAAAAGTGAATGGAGTTTAATTGGATTAAAATAATTGCTCTGAGTTTCATTTTTTTCATATTTAATATTTTTATGCATTTTATAATTTTAAATCTATTTAAATTTATTTTATCAATTTTTAAATATGCAACATTTCTTTTAATAATTACTACTTAAATTTTCAATTTTTTATTTATATGTTGAAAAATAACTTATTACATTATTATATTATATTAAATAATTATTTTATTTATTATCTTATATTGTTATTGTTAAATTAATTATTACGTAAAAAAAATAAATAAAAAAATACAAAAAATAAATAATATAAATATAAAGAAATTTTTTTTTTTATTTTAAATTTTAAATTATAAAACTTTATAAGTATTATAAATTTAAAATAAATATAAATATTCAATATTTTTATTTTTAAAATTGCATTTTTTTCTATTCTAAAAAATTCTCTTGCTTTTTTGAATGGTTACATTTTATTTATTTTAATATTTTTTTTTCTAATGATTAATTGGACTTGGATAAGATTTAGATTTTTTTCAATTAAAAATTTTAATCGAATAAAATTTTTTTTTTTTTTAATAATTTTATTTTCAGCTTGTTCACCTAGTGAAATCAAAATTAGTTTAATTGACGTAAATTTTAGATAACGTCGATACTTAGTAGAAATATAATTTCCCCACTAGTTCGTTTTCTGAAATAGTCATCAACATCAAAAACATCCCCTTCAGCACCTATCGAATCCCACCCTGAGCGGCCTCCACATCCTACACTCCTCATTCAGCCGTCCATTCCTAATGAGAAAGTCTATTAAATCTGCATATGGGTTAAAAAGCTAATTGGCTTGTATGGCTGCTGGGCGCCAGGCGTTCGGCCAATCGATTGAGCCTCTCCCTTCCTCTTGCCCTACTCCCTGAAGGGTTGCCACCCACCCTAGCAATCTCACATGTACACACCAGTCGCCAGTGCAATTTATTATCAACCTCTTTTTTTCATTTTATTTAATTTTTATTTATTACTAAACAAAAACGAACAATATGTAAAATTTGAATATTTTTTTTTTATTTTCTTTACATAACAACAAACTTCGATATAAAATATTAATAAAATTTTATAGGAATGTCAAAATATCTGACAGATATTCTCTTATATTTATTATGTTAGAATATATTGTATAATATTATTTACCTAATCGATACGACTTTCCGATATATATATTTATAATTTAATATAATATAATAACATATATATTGAAAAAGAAAATGAATTATTTTAGTTTTTTAAGTAGCTATATATTCATTTTTCTAATGAAGCCTATTTATTTCAAATTTATAAAAAAAAATTGTATTTTTATATAGTATTTAGATTGATAAGAATATAATTAATTTTAGTTAGATTAATAATTTAATATTTTATTTAAAAAAGCATAAATAATTAATTATTAATAGCTAAATGTATATTAATTTTTTTTTTATTTATTTATTTTTGTTTTAAGAGAATTTTTATTAAAAGACCACATTATTTGTATAAAATTATTTATTAAATTAAAATAATTGTACAACGTTTCAACTGCTTATTCTGCAGTCGTTTTCAAATAACCGTACGCTTGCTCCGATTCAAGCGGACTGATGCATGTTGGGACACGTCACCTCTTATATTTTTGTTTTATTAATTTTTATTTAGTTGTTAATAAAAATAAATAAATTAATAAAATAATAATAATAAAATTTTATTTGTTATTAGATATAGACTGAAATGTTTTTTAATATAATATAAATATTCTAAATTTCATTTATAAAATTTCATTATATTATCCATTCCATATTCAATTTGTATGTTATTAAAAAAAAAAAAAAGATAATTATTAATTCGTTCTGTAGACCATTTAGTTGAAAATAGAAAAAATGTAGGTATGATATATGAATATATATTTTATAATATCCTATTCAAGAATATATATGTACACATTGCTTAATTAATGTTGCTATGAATGTGCTTTTTCTCAACTTGCCAAGACCCTTGTCAACCTATATTCATGCAAGTTATTCATTTTTTTAATGTTTTTTTTTCTCTCTCTCTCTCTCTCTCAACTACCGCTTGTGTTGATGTTTATATGTATTAAAAGCCCTTAGGGTATGTGACAGTCGAGCTAAAAATGTTAATCTACATACTTGGATTTCACCTCCGGCCTTGGAATTAATTCTATATCACCCCTCCTCTCCTACCATCTACTTTCAACCCCTCACTCTCTGATTCCAACTTTATAAACAGAATGACATTTGATATACAAATAAAACTTGAAATTATTAATTATAACTGGCAAAAGAGCCGAAGGGAGGGGGGAGGACTCGATGGTGAGGCAACGGGAGAGAGAGAGAAAGAAAAAACAACATAACGTCATCGTTTGAGGACGAATGAGACGATGAAGTGGAGTGGAAGGGTAGTTGTGGATGGGAGAGATACGAGGAAAAAAAAACCTCCGATGTATTTGATGATAGAGAAAGAGCGGGTCTTATATTAAAAAATTAATAAATTTAAATCCTTTAAATATTACAAAAAGGGGTGGACATTATTTTAAAATGAATAATATAAAAAGGGTTTAAAAAAACGATGAATTAGATATAAAAGTCAAAAGCCATAGGGAAAAGGCAAAATGAAAATTATAAATAATAAATGTGTTTCAAAGTTGTTTTTTTTTATATATATATATATATTTTGAAATTTAGATTATGTATATTATATTGTAAGTATATCCTTTAATTTTAAATAAATAAATAAAATGAATAATAGATAATTAAAAATAAATTTAATTATTTATAAGTGTTAAAATTAAATTGATTATACTTAGTAAATTCAGCTGAATAAAATCATAATTGAGAAGTTGGTATAATTAAGATTTAAAATCCCTTATTTATCTTTTTTAAAAATCCAAAAAGAATATACATATAATTTCTTTTTATTTATTTAACTCTCTTTCTCACTAGTTATATTATATACTATGTATACGTGTGTATATTTCTTACAAATTTAAAATGGAAAAAATTCTTTTATATTTTTCTATAAAGGTAAATTGGATTTATTGAAGGTTGAAATACGTGGATTAGGCCCATGAAATGTATTTCAAAGAAAGTTTTTTGTCAAGATCATTTACAAACGAGCGTGTGTTTCTTTTTCATTTTACCTCTTCATGTCTTTTTAAACGTATAATTATTTTTATAGAAATTCTTTTTATTTTTCTTATAGAGGTATATATATATATATTCAATATATATGATATTTAATGTATTTTTGTGTAATTAGAAATATATTTTAAAAAACTCCTTCAACTCTGAATTATAAATAATATTCTTTTCATAAAATTTAATTAAATATATTTAATAGAAATATCTACTAAACATAATACTCTAAATAATATCTGTGTTTGTAAAATAATTATTAATTATTTCTAACCTAATTTATACAATAGAATCGCGCATAGAAATGCGTATATATTAGTGGTGGTGGTTCAAGCTCTTAAACAATAAACGCTTCTATATGATTATATTTATAGCTATAAACATATGTAGAGATGAATATATATTATTTAATCGTATAATTTTTGTCTTTTATTCATAGAAATTATTATAAAAGTAACCGTTCCCGGCATTATAAAATCTTCTTAGAGGGACAGGCGGCTTCTAGCCGCACGAGATTGATTAATACTAATAATTTATAGGAAATTTTGTTTCAAATATTTACAAAACAACACAATATTTAAATATAAAATTATTAACTCTATTCAAATCGCCGTAATAATCTTTTTAATTTTTATTTGACACTTTAACCAAACAAAATTAAAAAAAAAAAATGAAGTTAGTTACAAATTAAATTAATTTTGACAATTTGTTTGTAACTAACTTCATAATGTTATAAACATCACATACATACGACGGAAATTATTATGAAACTAAAATTATTATTACCGTATAATTTTGGGGGTAGAAAAATGAAAAAAAGTGATAGAGTGGTATATGCTTGAATGGATAGTAACGCGTTTGAATGTAATGTAGCTTGAGGGGTAGACATCCCTGTTGGCGGACAAACAGACAATGGCTTCACATTTCAAAGAGGCCAGGCGTGAAACCTGAGGCAATGCCATTACAAGAAGAGGAGGATCGACTATGTACTAAGGGTATATATCCACTTTTTCGGGTGATATTTATTATTGGCAGATACCATCTCTATTGTCGATAAGGAAAAAAATAAAGGATCAAATATGTGAATATTGTATATATACGTATATGGGAATTTTCTTATACATATAAAATATATCGTCTCCATAAATATGCAGTTTTTAAGAAATATCTAATAATTACTCTAATAAAAATTTCAGAAAATAATTTTCTTTCTGTATCAATTCAATTTATTTACTCCTATTTAACTTATTTTGCCCTTTTTATTTTTATTTTTATCTAAATTGAATTCATATTCTATCTAATATCTATAGCACTGCTGTTCTTGTGGTTATTAATTGATATAGATATTTAACATTAAGAAAATTGACCTATAAAGAACGACGAAAGTCATCTCACAGCGTCCAGTTATAGCCGAGGGACAAATTAGCCTCCACAAGGAAATTAACTTATCTATCTAACTCTTTATTGAATATATTGTATATATATATATTTAATCTAGAAGTGAAATATGGTTGAATGGTTTCACAAATTTAAAGGGTTTAGTATTGCTAAGAGAATTTATTTCTAATTATCTCACTCACTCCCTGACCTACTCCCCTTTCCAACCACTTTGGATTTAGTTAAGAACCACGGAAATTAGCTAAAATGTAAAGTAACTATATTAAAATCCATTAACGATTTCCTTCTTCCATTATATATATATATATTAAATGATTAAATAAACTTTTCAGTTTCTATTTTTATATTGTTATTAATATAATATATATTATTGTATATAAATATATATTATAATGATTTTTTTATATGGGTCGATATCGACAGGGGAAAATTTTAAGTAAAAGAATAGTTGGTCACAAATGTGTATTGGAAAAGGGTGGACTTTGAATCGGCATGAACTGCCCCGGAGATCTGGACCACAAAAAAAAGAGAAAAAAATTAAATTTTTCATTAAGAATAAAAATTTATAATCAGATTTATTATATTTAATGTTTAAATATAAATTTTTAAAACCTTTAGATTTAAATGTAAATCTTTTAAATTATAATTTTATATATAGAAATTTTTTTATATTTTTTATAAAAAAATAAAAGAGACGTTTTACAAAAATTAAAGAGAAACCAATATTTTTGTTGTGAAACAAATATTTTTTATTCTTAGATTAAAAAATTAAAAAAAAAAAACACTCCTTGAAAAACAATATTTTTTGTTAATAATGCAGCCGGTCCTTTTGTAAGCGATAGTCCGTGGACGACCGAGTGTAATGGTGGTCCTTTTTTCCTCCAATAAAGTCCGTCTGTTCTCGACGGCAGCCCACGAACGAATGTCCTTATCTGACTTTTCAAGAAAGTCTCTTCAGGGGAAACGTCTTACAATAATCTCTTCCAATGAAAATAAATTAATATTTAAAAAAATAAATTTTATTTTTATCGGATTAATGATATTTTTGGAATATCATTACAATATATTATATATAATATCGTCGATAAGGAAAAAAATAAAGGATCAAATGATATGTGAATATTGTATATATATATACGTATATGGGAATTTTCTTATATAAAATATATCGTCTCCATAAATATGCAGTTTTTAAGAAATATATAATAATATATAAAAATAATAATCAATAATAATAATATAATAATTAATTGCATTAATAAATATGACATAATGTATTATTTGAAAATTTGATAGTATGTACAGTAAAATAATATGAGTATTTAATAAAAATTTTCTTAATTGGAGAATTAAATTTTATAACATTATTTAACCAATTAGATATTCAGAGAAAATGCCAATGTCTTGGATTTATTCCAAATAATAGATCTATTGTTCCTCCAATGAGTGTGTTGGTGGTTTTTGTCGTCATTGAATATTGTCATATATATATATATATATATATATATATATTCCATTTCCTATGATTTCTTGCATACAATTTTTTAAATAATAATATTAATTAAAGTTTATTATAAAATTTATAATCCAACTAACAATAAATGATCTATAAAATATTATATTTGTAAATAAAAATAAATAAAGATAAAAATCTGGAGTGTCTCCACTCGACTATTTCGCAAATTTGAATTGGATTAAATAACATATATTATAATTTAAATTAAATTAAATTATAAATTAAAATTAATAAATAATATTTATTAAACCAGCGCATGTTTGGCTCTTTGTTGATGGCACCACGTCACGTGTTGGCGCGTGAGATTTGCAGTGTTAAAAAATTAATTCTGGTACTTTCAGCGATTGAATCAAGCTGAAATTCTATATATAGCAGTTTTATACAATTATTAATCATGCGAAAAATTATCAAACATATATCTTTATTTTTACGGTCACTTTAGAGGAAAAAAAATCAAAACGTTGTAGGTAATGACCCTCTTCCGGTTGAGCTACATTTTTCAAAAGTTGATAGAAAACTATGAATTTTGAATAATGCCCATGTACCAATTTTCATCATTCTAGCTCAAACCGTTTTTGCGTAATCTTGGTTACATACATACATACATACTCACACACACACACACACACACAGTGAGAGAGACATTTTTCTCAACCTTAGTGAAAATGATTCAGGAACCTTCAAAACTTATAAAAACATCAAAATCTCAACATCGAAAATTTTGGCGAGATAGTAAAAATGCATTGTCCAAAAACCAATTTAAAATATTTAATTAAAGAAATTCAATTATTTAATGATACATATATAGTATATTATTTTATTTTAAGAAGTGATAAAAAAAAGAATTAATATCTTTTAGAAGGGATTTTGTTTGATATGAAGGGTCTACCATCTACCATCCACCCCTACGACATTGTGATGTATGACCTCTCTGATTTTTATTAAATTCATTTTCCAATCGGGTTCCAACCCTCTCTTTTCTTTTAACACCACTCAGCGTGGTGACGCTCTCTTTCCTTCCCCCTCCTCCCGGCAGACACCCAATTCTTTCAAGTTCAGACGTTTCATTCTGTTTTTCCGCAACTCACTTGAAAACTACGAACTAAAATAGCACCTCTTTTTTGCTTTTCTTTTCTCCTTTCACACGCCCCCTTCCACCCTTTATCCCCTTCCTCTTCTTCAAGACTAATATCCTTGCTGTTATGATTTATTACGTGTTAATAGTACGCCTCTCCATCCTTTGAAAACCTCCTTCACTCCTCATCCGCTCGCCAAGATTGAGTATTCAAGTCATTTATTTGCCTTTACTAACGTTGTTTTCATCAATTCAAATATAATATACAATATATATATATAAATCGATCAAAAACAAATCAAATTTGGATTTAAATTTTATAATATATATTTTTTTCCCATAAAATTATTCAAATATAATCAGTTTAAATGTAGAGCATATTATAATAGATTCTTAAAATTCACAAACTACTTCAAAATCATAATTATAATGATATAATGCAGAGGTTCTTAATCTTATGTACTCTGCGGACCCCCACTTGAAAAAATTTTTTTTGACGGACCCCATTCCAACTTTAGGTACTTTACGTCATTTTATTAGTTAATTTCTGGCTTACGATCTCATAAGAACAAGGATATATGATGAATATTTCTAACAGTGATTGGTGAATAACGATTTTTTTGCATATTGTAGAACACATTTTATTAGAAATTATAATATTGAAGAAAGAAAATTCTGCTAAATATGAAGATGGAAACGGTAGCAATAGTTTTCTTGCACATTTCGTTGAATTTGGGTATTTGATCTCTGTTTCCTCACAAAGCCATGCCATCGCTTCTTTTATATTAAATAAAGTTTTAACCGACTCATCATTTTCTCGTGCACCTGTACGATGGCTTTGCGGACCCCCAGTAAAGGCTTCGCGGACCCCCAGGGGTCCGCGGACCACAGTTTAAGAACCTCTGATATAATGGCTTATTATCAGATACATTATTATACTATATTTGTGTACATTTTATTTCATAAATTGGTTCCTATATAAGGGTTTAATTGAATAATCTATGAAATTTCATGTATTTTTTAAATTTTCAAAATTACATAGGAATAATTTTAAATAGATAATTATTCTAATTTAAAATCATTTTTAATTGAAATAATAATAATAATTATTATCATTATCAATATTTTCTTTAGATATTAATTTATTTATTATTATTATTATTTTTGTTAAATCATAAATATGAATGTGACATATAATAATATTTCAAATGAATTCTCACATTTAATCTAATTAAAAAACATATATATTGAAATGCATATGCAAAATAGAAGAATATTTTTTTTTATGAGAGGAAATATATACAATATTATTTACGCATATATAATAAAATTTTAATTTACTGTTTCAATTGAGAATGATAGAGAGAAAAAGATAGAAAGTGAATTATTTTAGAATATTAATAGTTTATAGGGAAAAGAAAATTATGGCAATTATAAATTCATTTAATTATAAAATGGTTTAATCATATTATTATAGTTGAGATTTTTTTTTAAAAAAAGTTAATCAATTGAATTTTGTATTAATTAAAATACTTATATTTTTTATACTTAGTTTTCTGTTGAAATTTATTAATTTTCCAAATATCATAAGTGGATTGTTATACATTTAAACCATATTTTTTGAGAAATGTTTCTTCTAAAATAAAAATCATTTTCTCTAAATAATAGAGAATCTACAATATCTCTACAATATGTCACCTGTGTGTCACAATTGTGTAGCGTATGGTAGTGAAATCTGATCTGTTCATGGAAAAAATTTTCAATTTTTTCGAATTTCAAGACATATCAACTTAATTAATTACGATTTAAAAATTTTAAATTCAGACTCAAGTATTTAGAAAATTCTTCTTATCTCAGCAATTTTTCATTACCAACATCCCGCGGTTTTGCCTACCATTATCGGTTGTAAATATAAACCGTGCTTTCTCTTATACAAAAAGTAAATGCTCTCTAAATTCATTTTTATTTAAATTAAAAGAATCTTGCGGATATGATTTTTCCGGAAAATATGATAATTTTCACAATATGAATAATGCCCACAAAATTAATAATGATTGAGAAATCTTGAAATAATAAAATTAATCCGGGTATTAATAATGTCTTATTCATTGGACAGTATGATATAGTTATTCTAATGATTTTTTATATATGTATTTCTGTCAAACTATTTATTTAAGTAATTAAAAGTATATTGACAATTTTCCATCTCATAAAACATTTGATTACTGCATAATTTTACTTTGGTTATTTAAATTAGTTTCTATAAAAGTAATATTATGAAATAGTGTCATTTCACTGTGTACTCTTCAAAGATATGAATAATTTTATATTTAATCTTACTTTCATTTCAATCCCACGCAAACATTAGACATATTCTAATAAATAAATTCATTTCACAACATTAATTAGCTTATCTTGCTACTAATAATATTAATTAGATATTAAAAAAAAAACACAGATGAAAATAGGATAAAATAACTTTTCAAATTTCCAATGGATAGAATCATAACTTTTTAAAATAACAATATTCGTGTTAATAGTCAGAAGTTTGTACTCGTATGTATATACATTTTCACTAAGGTTTTTGAAAATCTATTAATTTTCATATTTCCAACTTGAATAGAAGTGAAACAGCGAGGAAATAAGTTAATGGATGGTTTGTTTCATAATTCCGACTTATGACTTTGATCCTCTCAAATGTTGTAATAAAAGTAAAAGGTGAATACTAAATATTTCTAAGCCCTTTTAAAAACATACATATACACAAATATTCGCAAATACACAAATATTCACCCTCACGTATGTATATAGGCAATTTCATATTTATAGTGTGTAATATATATATATATATATAGGTACATATATTCCTTCTAAAATATTTAATAGAAAAAATGATAGGCTTTATTGATCCATAATTTCACGGATTTTGCCAAGTTTTTTTTTTTTTTTTTGCAAATACACATACATATACAATGCAATTAATTATTGGTAGGCAATTATAATCTATTTCCCTTAAATAATAATGTTTTTTTCTGCTGAATATTCTTTCTAATTTTTAATGATAACATTTAAAATAGAAATCCCATAGATTTTTCATTTTAATTCACAAATAAATTATTATAATAAAATTTAATTGTAAACTTTTCAACCTTTTTCAATAACAACTTTTTTTTAAATATAATTTTTATAAGTAAAATAATTAATTGAATTACCAGTTTATAATTTAAATTAATAAAATTTATTGGGAAAATGTCTCTTTCATTTCAATTTATACTTTTTTTTTTAAAATAATTTTATGCGAATGATGATATCAAAAAAAAGTAGGAAGACTGTCAAAGTAATCTTCTTAGATTAAATCCGGATTATTTACATTTCAAACTTACATGCAATTAATCGTAGTATTTTTTTCTATTTGAAAAGGAAGTGAAACTTGTTTTGAAAAATTATTATCTAAATAATTAGCATTTATCTTGTTTTTTATGAGGATTTGTGGGAAAATAAAATTTTAATAGATTTAATTCCTATCCGAATTTCAACTACTTAAATCCGATAAAAATATTTACTTTTTAAGTCATGAATCAATTTTACTTCACTTTCTACTGAATATTCTTTTTTCCTTGAATTTGTTACCTCGATTTTCTTTATTTAAAATTGAAAGGGCATTAATTCAATTTAATCTAATTTATGTCAATTTAATTTATAAACAAAATGTAAATAAAAATTTTAGTTAAGTGATATGAGAAATTAAAATAATATTAATATTAATAATTATTATTTATTTAAAATTTTATTCATTTTATTATACATTTTTATTATACATTTATCTATACACCTATGTTATTTAACTACCATGTGATTGAAGACTATTTTAGTTAACTTTCACACTTTGATTAAAAATATTATTTAATTTTTATATATTAATTATTAAATTCATGAATTGAAATTTAGTTCAAATAAATTTATACAAAATTTCAGATATGTATATATTTTAAGGTTATTTAAATTAAAGAGATAATAAAAGTAGATATTTTTGGTGATACATTAAAGTTTTTATCATTGTTCAGTTTTAAAATTTGAAAATTAATAAATGTGCTAGTATTATCTTATATGTTATTATATATTTTTGTGTTTTTGCTATATTATTATTATTTTTGTACCATTTATTCGTGTACTATAACATTTTATATCCTTTAAGGTAAATTTTCTTATAAATTAATATTGTATATTGATGGTCCGAGCGATTTGCAAAAGAGGTAGCTTTACTAGTAAATCACTTATTAATTGGCACCCCTTTTAGTGTACGGATTAAAAGCGTGCAAATGACAATATATCAAAGTAAGAAACCACCCGCAGAGTAACCTACTTTGCAATAACTTAATATTAATCAGTCTTACCTATGATAAAATCTTCAAGGGGGATAATAAAGAATGATTTATTTAGAACTTGTTGTGAAGAGATATTTGCATTATCGGATTATTAAAAAAAAATCATATTTCTTTATTTCTTTATTTTTGTTTAATTATAATTAATAAATTTTTAGATTGAATCAAATGAAGATTAACTTATGAAAGTATAATATAAAGTTGATTTTATTTTAAAAATAGTAAAATCACGTGAGGTAAATTATTATTCAAATATTATTAAAAAGATATAATATTTTAAAATGAATCAAATAAATCAAATATAAAATAAATAAGTTGACCTGTGGCCAGGTCCGAACCGACCGACGGTTTGAAATAAATTAATTTCTAGCTACAGAAACAACTTCAAATAATTTTAATATATCTATTAATGTAATAAAAAACAGATAGGCATAGAACATAAATATTTTTAATTTTATTTTATTTATAATATATATGTAAAACCAGGCTGTGACGTCATGAATGGCTGGATGACGTCATATAATTTTAAATCAAGAAAAAACTAATAAATTTGATTTTCCCGAGGATAAAACCAATACAAAGTGTATGATTCGTGGTGATATATAAAAAAATCTCCTCATGTGAAATTTGCTGTGAAAATAACCCTTTCCTTCCTATCGTCGATCGCTAATACTACCACTTCCGGTTTCCGGATATACACCAAAAGTTGATCAATTCATCCCACTGATGCATTAAGTAAATATACCAAATTTCATCAAAATCCGTTCAGCCGTTCAGGCTGTACACATCTATACGGACGGACAGACGGACAGACGGACAGACGGACGGACAGACATCATGCTAAAAATACTTTTTTCTGTTAAGAAAATGCATGATTCGTGGAGATATGTAAAAATCTCCACATGTGAAATTTGGTGTGAAAACAATACCTCCCTTACTATCGTCGGTCGGTAAAAATATTTATTTATAATTATATTAAATAATAATAGTAAAATAAATGAAATCTGTGTATTTATTTTTAAAAAATTATACCTTGGATTTTTTTTACCTGATAAAAGATGTATCTGATGTCAGCATCAGAAACCTTTTAGCACAACCAACTTAGAAAAGAATTTAAAAGAAAGTGAGAATGGAAAAGGAAATATGTATAGATAAACATTCAATCTAATAAGTTTTTATATTTATTTATTTTATATATTTATTAAACATTAATCTAGAGACAATCTACATATACATAAATCATGTTGATTAAAGAATTGATTATTAATGTTTTTTTTTAATTATTTCTCTTTTGTTTAGGCTTCAGCAAGGTGATCCCCGGTTATCCTCGATATTCGGTGATCGGAGATTCGACCAGTGGGGTTTACAACTTGCGAGTTTCGAACGCATCCTTGGATGATGATGCCGAATACCAATGCCAAGTGGGCCCGGCGAGGTTCAACAAAGCCATCCGGGCCAACGCAAGACTCACTGTTATCGGTAAGCCAACACATTTAAAGGGAATATATAGACTCATTGCATTTAGGAAATCTTATACTGGGGAATTCACTTAACATTTACGGGTGAGAAATTCTTTGTTTTGTTTTGTTTTTTTTTTTTTTAAATAAAAAATAGAATATTAATTATTTCTATCATCATTATCAATTATCAATTGCGTATGGACCGTCTTGGATCACGCAAAGCTCCCATAAATTTTTTTTAGAAGCGCATCGCATCCTCATAGTCATGATGTGATTGCTGATGGCATTGACTTCTAATATTGAATCGATGATCTTCTTGTTCACAATGAACGCCACGCCCAGAAGTGATAAACCTCTTCCAATTCGCTTGGCCGTCTTGCTCTTGAATATGCGATAGTTCTTATAGTCCATTGTATTTTTCATCCGTGAATCTTGTCTCTTGAAGAGCAATTATCTGGATATTCTATCACGATTCATGGTTGCTTGTTTTGAGGTTATCCTGCCGGAGCAGGCTTTGTAGAACCAGGGCTTGTCAGTTCCTGGAGCTGGGGCAGCCGATGTTAAATTGAATTAATTTTTTTTTTTTATTTTTATTAAATAAATATATAATCTTGAGTTCTATGCTGGGATTCGAACTCAGTGTAGAAATCTCGTACTCTACCCACTCAGCCATGCTGCCCCATTTAATTATTTCTATGATATAAGTAATAAGAATTTTTAATCCAATATTTAAAACTGATATATTTTCTTGTTATGATTATTCTATGTTAAAAGTTATTCAATAATATTCGTAGAGATAAATTAAATATTTAAGTTTATAATTGATAATGTTCTGAATGAAATAACAGTAGACTTATGGTTTTCATTTTCTTTTCTGATTTTAATTAACGAAACATAAAATTGATGGAAATTTCTTTGATTTAATGAATATATATATATATATATACTTTTGAAACTAAATGGATGTTAATTTTAAATCTCATCTGTATCCCCTTTTTAAGTCAATTCTTCTTTTGCTTTCCCTCGAGCCAAAGAGGAGTTTTTAGATGAAGAAGAAAAAGACAGACGAACAGAAATAATATTAAAAAAAAAAGAATAAAATAAAAAAAAAAAAAGGATTTTAGGAATTCGTTGAGCTTTAGTCTAAAACATAGGTTCTTAAACTTATGTACTCCACGGACCCCCACTTGAAAAAATTTTTTTTGACGGACCCCCATCACAACTTTAGGTACTTTACGTCATTTTATTAATTAATTTCTGGCTTACGATCTCATAAGGACAAGGATATATGATGAATATTTCTAATAGTGATTGGTGAATAACGATTTTTTTGCATATTGTAGAACACATTTTATTAGAAATTATAATATTGAAGAAAGAAAATACAAACATTGTCATAGCAACAAATCTCACAAATTATAATGGGTACTTACATTAAATTCATATAAATATTTTATAATTTTTTTCAGAAAATATTAAATAAGAAATATTTTAAAAAATAACTGCATCTATCTCATTAAATATAACTTACATATTTAATGAGATGTATGCAGTTGTTTTCTTGAAACAAGAATCTCAATATCTGGCTTAATATTGGAAACTTTTAATCTAAGATCCGGCTCTACATTTAATTTGTTTCTATATTTAGACTTAATATAAAATAGTACCGAAAAAGCTTGTTCGCATAAATATGTTGTGCAGAATGGAATCAAGTGTTGAAGTGCTTTATTTGCAAGCGCAGGATAATCTGACCTGAGAAGTAACCAAAAGTTGCTCAATTCAGTTTTGTTAAATTTTAGTTTATAAGTTGTATCACATGATAATTCCACGAGAATATCTTGTTCAGGTGCAGATAAATGTTTAGCATTTGTAATTTCCATATTAAATGGATCTCTGATCCAGTTATTGCAAGGATCAGGAGTAGAAAAATACTTCCTGAAGTTGCTTTTCAAAGTAATTAAATGTTCAACAAATAATTGACGCGTTTGAATAAGCAATTTTTCACTGGAGCTTTCTATGAAATCATTGAGAGTTGGAAAAGACTCATATACACCGTTCTGGATGCGTTTCGACCACAAGTCGATTTTTTTAATCATTGCTTCTATTTTATCTTCAACTTTAAATATATTTACAACAGTACCTTGCAGGCTCAAATTAAGTTCGTTCAATTTTGTAAAAATATCAGTCAAGTAAGCCACCTTAGCTAACCAGATAAAATCATTGAAACATTCGGTCAGTTCAAAATGCGCATCTATTAAAAACAATCGTATTTCATCTCGAAGCTCAAAAAGGCGAATGAGTACTTTCCCGCGGGACAACCAACGTACATCTGTATGTAATAATAAATGTGTATGTTGACTACCCATTTCCTCACACAAAATTTTAAAAACTCTGGAATTAAGTGGACGAGCCTTAATGAAATTGACAATTTTAACTACTTCGTCTAATGTTCTTTTCAAATCTGGTGACATATTTTTGGCTGCTAATGATTCTCTGTGAATGCAGCAATGATTCCAAACAACCTGAGGCGCAACATTTTTAATAAGAGCAATCAATCCAGTTCTTGTACCTGACATTGCACGAGCACCATCAGTGCAAATTCCAACACATTTTGGCCACTCTATTTCATTTTCGGTTATAAAATTATTCAAACTGTTAAATATGTCATTAGCTGTCGTTCGTGAAGGTAGTGAATCACAAAACAATACATCTTCTTGTATTTGATTTTCAAACTCATATCTAATGAAAGCTAACAAATTGGCATTATTAGTGACATCAGTACTTTCATCCAATTGTAATGAGTAATAGTGACTTTTGCGCACTCTCGATATTAATTCTTCTTTTATATTACATGACATGTCTTCAATCCTATTCTTAACCGTATCATTTGATAATGAAATCAAATTTATATCGTTTGCTGCTTTAGTTCCTAACATTATATTTGTAATTACTTTTGTAGCAGGAAGAATTAATTGCTCTGCTATATTATGCGGCTTTCCTGCTTTAGCAATAAGTAGAGCTACTTCATATGATGCCATTACTGCTTTCTTACTCATACCACCAGATCCCGTCTTTACCATCAATTTCTGACTTGAAGTAAGTTCTTCTTTTTTCATTTTAAAAAATTCGATAGACTTACTAACATGCTCGCTGTGCTTTGTTTGTAAATGACGTCTGAGATTAGCAGGTGTCATACTTTCATTGGATAAACTTTCCTGACATAGAACGCAGACTGGTCTTTCCACATCATTGTTGCAAATATAAGTAAATCCAAATGATAAATAATCATCCGAATATTTTCTAGTTTTGCGTTTCTTGGTAGAGTTTGCTGTTGATGCCTCATCATCTGATTCTTTCCGTTTCTGTGTTGAACCAGTTTGTAGCCAACGATCCATTTTATGGAGTAATTTATTAACATTCAACTACAATAATATAAATATAATATAAATATAACGAATTATTATTTACTAGCTATGTTTTAATATGATTTTAAATGAATGTTTTAATATCATTTTAAATGAATGTTTTAAATCATTTTAATAAATGTTTTAAATCATTTTAAATAAATGATTTAATATCATTTTAAATGAATATTAATTTATATAATAAATATATTTCGTAATTTGATTCTAAAATATTATTAATTTCGTAATTTGATTCTAAAATATTATTAATTTCGTAATTTGATTCTAAAATATTATTAAAATAAATATTTTTTATTCATAAAACTAACTTATACTTACATCTCAAAAACAGCCTTTCTGGGAAATTGCAAAATGTGTTTAGTGTTTTTATATAAATAATGATCATGCAAATTACACTAAAAATTAAAAAAATTATTAGCTATAATAAACTATTATTAGCTATAATTTAATTATAATTAATTAAATTAATAAAAATAATTTAAAGATACAACTCGTTGAGAAATGAACTTATAATTAACATTAATAAAAATAATTTAAAGATACAACTCGTTGAGAAATGAACTTATAATTAACATTTGCTTTAAAACTGTTTAAAACCCCAGAGTGGACGCTGACAATTTGGGTTTTTCCGGGTAAGACTGTCCCCTCCCCTGGTTTTCCCCAATAACGAAGTGAAAGAAAATATGGCCTCCCCTTCCGAGCCCCTAAGAGGGGTTATTTTAAAGGAACAATCGAAAAATGATTTTAAATGAATGAATGGATGAAAATTCAAATTTTATATATAGTTTTTTATATATGTTTATTTATTCACAAAAAATTAATTGACATAATTATCAATTTAATAAAATAAAATAGTATTATTAATAGTATTAAATTATAGCCGTAATTCTCTAGGAGGATATAGTTAAACAATGAACTTTAAATATTTATATATGTATATATTTTTACGATGATTTTTTTCCGAGGACCGCGGACCCCCAGTAAAGGCTTCGCGGACCCCCAGGGGTCCGCGGACCACAGTTTAAGAACCGCTGGTCTAAAACAAGGGATGAGCAAAGGTCGAGGGGGAAAAAAAAAGAGTCACAGCACAGGAGTTTGAAGGAGGGAGAGGAATGGACTCGTCCCAATTTAAAACGATGTCCGGTTAAGCAAATAATTAAATTCACTCAAATGGAATATTATTTTTTAATTAGATTTCAAGCCTAACTATGTTTTTCTCCCTGTCTTTTTTTTTTTAAAGTTTTATTAAAGAAAAAAAAAAAGATTGAATATTAAGAGGACCGTTCGAATTAAATTATTATTTTGATAATATATTATTTAAAAAATATTAAAAATATACAAAATAATTACAGAGAAATTCTTAATTATACAAAATAATAATTTTATATTTTATATATTTATTTTATATTGAAATTAAATTACTGGCGCTAGCTATCCATAATTATTTTCATAATTCACAAAGTTAAAAATAGAATATTAATTTAGGAGCGACTAGGTATTATTTAAACAAGTTAAATTAAATATAAACGAGGATTAGAGAATTGTTAATCTATCTCTGTGTCTCGATTCAATATTTGCAGTTTGGAAAATAGAATTGAGGACTTTTCCAAATACAACAGGTGAAAAAGCATAAAATAATATAAAGATTTTTTTTTTCTTTTATAGAAGAAGATAATTAATCCATATACGTTTTTAATCTAAAATTATTTAAACATTTATCCAAAAATCATTTCAAGTGCTCTTTTTTTTTTTTACTATAAGTAAATCCTTAAATTAAAAACTTTTCATTATACAATTTGATTATATTGTATTTAATTAAATCGTATAAATTTATAAAGTTGTTCGTAAATTCACAATATATATTAGATTTGCATATGAAATCGTTAGGATAATATAGGAATTAAGAGAGATTTTAGTTTCAAAAGCAAATTCATGATTTATTATTGTCTATAATGTTTCACAAACTTTTCAGCCACTAGTAATTCCGGTCTATTCTTCATTATTATAACAAAAGTTGATACATCTAACAATATATTTATAAATTCTCTTGCTGAGGTGAGACATTAATATATATAACCGTGATACTAATAGGCAATTATTTATTAGATAGTTTGAACCGTCATAGAAAGAAAAAAAAAGATGTGAATATCTTATAAAGTAAATATTTATTTATTTTATTCATTGACCAATAGAACTTTGTCTTGTGTTTTTCATTAAAAATTCAAAAACATGTAATTTCAATTTTTATTTTTATAAATGAAAATGGTGTAAATCTCAATGGTCTTAAAATATACATTTATATATATGCTTAATTAATAACAAAATTGTATTTAAATTTGTTATTTTTTTAAATTTTTTTTTTTTAAATTAGATGCTAATCATCGTTATGGTCATCCATTCTGCTGATAAATAGTAATAATAATAATATAATTTGTCAAATTAGAAATGGGTGACTGATCTAGTTTATCTTTATATCTATTCATAGTTATTAACTGATGTGTCAGTTTAATTAATTACTAATCGAATTAGAATTAGATAGTATTTGAGGGGGATGGTAACGGGAGTGGAGAATGAGAATTAATTGACTTGAATATTGAATAACTCAATAAAATTAAACTATCGATCAAATGCAATGAAAATAAATTGAGATTTTTATTGAAAATTTAAAAAAAATAAATAAATAAAATAAAAAATTAAATTAAATTAATAAAATATAAATGTATGTAAAAATATTTAATAAAATTAATAATAATGTATACTTAAATTAGCATTTATTTTACACATCTCTAACTTTTGTTTGCTCGAGGGGACAATTTTTTTTGTCTTTTATTTTTTAAGTGAAAGAGAAAATATGTATTTAAAATGCTAGAAATTATAATTACATTATATTCATTTTTATGTAAACCTATGTATCTGTGATTATACAAAACGAGATTATTAGATTGCTAGACCTAGGTAATTTTTTTTTCTTTTAGGTAAATTTTTCATAAAAAAAATTTAACCTCCATGTTAGGGAACAATATTAAGTAAATAAAATATAATTTAAAAAGAACTTAGTAAATTTACATGTATAAATTGCTAATGCTATTTTGATTTTTAAAATTTATCTCTCATCAGTTAGTTGATTAGTATATTAATATAATCAGATCAAACATATTTTAATAGATTCAAATAGGGCACGGTTATATTAGGTAAATATAAAGATTAGATTCAATCTATTTGAATTAAACAGATATTTTAATAATATATGTAAAAATCTAGTTCCTTTAATAAAAAATATATAACAATTAAACAAGAGTTATTATTAGAGAGCACAAAAAAGAGGCTGTTTTTTTTAAAGGCAAGTTTTTTAGTTAAAAAAGGCTGTCAAAAAGGCATTTTGTCAAAAATTTTCCAAAAAATATTGTATTTTTCTAGGTAAATAGTCTCTTTTATTAGTTTAAGTTTATGTTAGCAAAATAGTATTTAAACATTAACAAATTTTACTTATATTAACAAATATCAAATAATTTTTAAAATAAATATATTTTAATAAGAAAGGAAAGAAATTTAAAAAGCGGAGGAAATAAGTTGACCTGTGGCCAGGTCCGAACCGACCGACGGTTTGAAATAAATTAATTTCCAGCTACATAAACAATTTCAAATAATTTTAATATATCTATTAATGTAATAAAAAACAAATAGGGATATAACATAAATATTTTTAATTTTATTTTATTTATAATATATAGCTGAAGTAGCCGGCGTTACCCGAGGCTGTGACGTCATGAAGGGCTGGGTGACGTCATATAATTTTAAATTAAGAAAAACATAATGAAGATGATTTTTCCCGAGGATAAAACCAATACGTTCGTGGTGATATGTAAAAAAATCTCCTTATGTGAAATTTGGTGCGAAAATAACCCTTCCCTTCTTATCGTCGATCGCTAATACTACCACTTCCGGTTTCCGGATTTGCACCAAAAGTTGATCAATTCATCCCACTGATGCATTAAGTAAATATACCAAATTTCATCAAAATCTGTTAAGTCGTTCAGGCTGTACACATCTATACGGACGGACAGACGGACGGACAGACATCATGCTAAAAATACTTTTTTCTGTTAAGAAAATGCATGATTCGTGGAGATATGTAAAAATCTCCACATGTGAAATTTGGTGTGAAAACAATACCTCCCTTACTATAGTCGGTCGGTAAAAAGGAGAAAAAGTAACACAAAAAAATAAAAAGGCATTTTATATTTATATAAATATAATATTTTTACTATATCTATAAAAAATCTTGAAAAGGCACAAATTTTGAAAAAGGCAAATGCCTTTTTTTGCGCTCTCTAGTTATTATTTATATTTTGGCCTAATAATGATTAAAACAATTTTTTAGAATCGTAGTTGACTTATTTATTTATTAAAATATTGTTCATAAAGATCAATACACTTTTTATGCTTTTGAATACATTTCTCACTCCGAATGAGGTAACAAAAATGTGTTTTGAATGCACACATATACAAATATATAGCTATGTTTCAAAAGTATCTTTGTCTCTAAGAAATATAATCATTTAAATTATATTCCCTGCTTCTCTCTCTTTCTTTCTTTCTTTCTCTCTCTCTCTTCTTCACCCTGTCGCTTTTTGTCTTACACAGACACACTCATTGGCTCAAAGTTGAAACTAAATCGGTTTATCTGTTCAAAAGTTAACGTTAATAAAAGTTTAGAAGTTGGCCTACCAACTCACACATTCAAACATCAAGGAGAAAAGCCCTCTCTTACTCCCACTTTGGCATTCTATAGATTATGGCACTTCTCAAGCATACCTTTGATAAGATATCCTCCTTTCTATTCCTTCAAAGAGAGCTGGATGTTATATTCAATAATAACAATTTTATCTTTTATACAAGTTGTCATGACAACAAAAATAAGATAAATAATAAGATGCTAGTTATATTTGTAGATTTTTAAAAAGAATTACAATTTTGTCTGTGTAACTATAATACCACATTGAATTATTGCTACAAAAATTAGTAATTAATAGGATTCGTTCATAAAAAATAGTTTTACAATTAAAATTTATTAGATTCCAATTAGTTGTTTTATTAAAAGTGGATTAGCGGTCAAATACAAAGTAATTTAAAATTTAAAACATTAACCTCAACAAATAAATAAATAATTTGTAAAGAGAAAATTATATGTTATGATATAAACTGGCTTAATAAATGATTTCTTTCAGACAAAATTATAGACATTCTTATACATTTTGAACTACTAATTACTCTTGTGCCTAGTATAACTACAAATTAAAAAGAATCGAGAGTTAATGATAGTTTTGAATTCTCGGTTGCTCTGTATAAAGAAGAGATTCGAAAAATGAACAGAAATGGCAAATACTTCTCCAATTTAGGGTTACAATTTTACTAATACTCTAAGGATCATTTCCAAACTTTATTCTACCATAATTTATTAAAATTATTATTCTTTTCCAATGATAATAAAATATTTCATTTTATTTTTAATGGATAAATTGAATGAATTTAAATATTAATAATATGTAAAATTAATAATATGTAAAGTCAATAAATTTAATCATCCAATATATTAAATAAATAAATAAATAATACTATATATCATTCATTCGAATCCTACGCTTTTTTATTCATTCCGATTAATTATGATTAATTATGATTATTATGAATAACTAAATCCGGGTATAAGTGTAATGGCTATAGAATGGATTTTGTTACTTTCTAAGACACTTTAAAGTTGGTCTCACCTAAGGGACTAAATCTAACTCTCTCACTTTCCCCTCCTCCCCTACATAGACTTTCCTCCCTCAACTTCATCTTGTCCCTTGAAGGGTCTCATTGCGCCCGGAGACACTTAATCTCAGATTAAAACTTTTATAATTAGGCTTGGGTGTCAGAGGAT
Source organism: Labia minor (assembly GCA_963082975.1). Taxonomy (NCBI): domain Eukaryota; kingdom Metazoa; phylum Arthropoda; class Insecta; order Dermaptera; family Spongiphoridae; genus Labia; species Labia minor. The sequence goes on from OY720346.1 coordinate 15,669,720, forward strand.
TGAAGGTTCCGCTATCCACCCTCACGCTTCCGGTCTGAAAAAAAATCCGCCTTAGGCCATGGAAATTGATTGTAAACAATCTCAAGAAGGATTGAATTTAAAGAAAAAGACAACAAAAAGGGGCTGACGGCTGTCTTAATTTCTAATTTACACTCCAAAAGCGTACTCGAATGAAATTCATCAATAACCCCTCTTAAGCTCCATTATCTATTAACCTTTTAGCTTTCAAAACATTCCACCACCCTAATTTACCTTTTTTTAAACGAACTATCTTCAACAACTACTTATATTTGGATTAATCAATAAAGCATAAAGGGATAATCATTAAATTCAGTTAAAATTTAACTTTAAACCTTCAACTTGAAATTATTAATATATGAGAAATCTAATTTTAATAGAAATTAATAATTCTAATATAAAAATGTCTTAGAAAAATTGGCTCTATAATATTTCAAATAAAATTTATTTACACATTTTACATTTATAAATAAACAAGCTTACTTAGCACTTACTTTCTTAGTTTTAAAGTTCAATTTAAAAATTGTATCTATTCGGAAATCTAACTTAAAGATTTTCAACTTAATAAAGAAACTGAAAAAATAAATGAAAAAAATAATAAAATCAATAGGTTAAAGGTAAGTTATTAAAAAAAAACACTAGGTTTTAAGTTTCAATATAAATTTTATTAAACTTTAGGATCATTTCTTTCCTTCATAAGAAGTTTGTATTATACTTTGAGTCAAATAACTATTGGGTGGTTAAATGTTTTTTCTTAAAATATTATGGCAAATAATTCATGAAAAATGAAATAAATTTTTATTTTGTGACTTATTTTTTAAGTTATTACTAAAAACATTCACGCTTCTCTCTCCCTCTCTCTCAAGCACTTGTTAAAAACAAACCTCCATTACTGTGACGAAAAATGATGGAGTGGTAATTGATATATAATTACCAGAATAATTAATATTCTTTTTAATTATAAAAAAATATTAGGAGGATATAATATTTTATAAATTTACTAAAATCCACTATTAATTTATCTTTACGCTCGAATAAATAAATAAATATATTTAATTATTTCATCTTCAATAGGAATAGGAAAATAATATTTGTAGTATAGTATATTTTCTTTTCATCTGACTAAAACTGACATTATTTTAGATGAGGGTGGATTTTTTTCTATTTTTATTCCAAATAATATAAAAAGATTGAAAAATGTATCTTATAATAATTTCATAATTTTCTCTCTTAAGTAAATAGAAGAATAAAATATCTAACTATATTTTTTTATTATAAAGTATGAAACATTATTAGTATTATTTTCTGTTAAAATTCTTTCTAATTACTTTGAAATGTTATCTCACAAAAAAAAAGAGATTTTTTTAAACAGTCTTTCTCTACCATAAAGGCAAAAAGAGATGTGTTTTTCTTGGTTGAAATTAATTAATGAGCGAAATATTCTCAATTAGTAAATTTGCATAATATGATTTTATGTTTTATCTTATACTAGCTGCTCAGAGCGCCTTCGGCGCTCTTCACACCTAGACGGGGGCTCCGCCCCCTGTACCCCCGAGTTGTACATAGTATTTGGTGGTTGAAAGTATTAAAAGGTTTTCATCCATTTTGTTTCAATCAGTATATTACATAAAACAATCATTTCTTTTTGTGTTCTTATTTAAAAAATATATTTTAATTTAATCACTATATTAATTATATATATTATTATTGTATATGTTATATCTATCTACCTATGTGGCTCAAAGATACTCTAAAGTTCTTAGCCGCAACAACCACATTTCTCCAAGTGTCCCTATCCTGAGCCCTTATTCCATCTCTCTTACGTCCCTTCCTACGCGTCATTGGTTTTCCAAGCGGACGTTTTCCAATCGGTCTTCCCACCAATATCTTTTTCCTCTCCCATTCTTGCCACGTGCCCTGCCTATCGCAGCTTTTTCCCTTTTATAACCCTAACTATTTCTGAAGATGCAGAGAGGCCATGCAATTTCTTGTTATACAGTCTCCCTCATACCCGGTGACCTCATCTTTCTTTGGCCAATAAATGCAGGGAAGAATCCTATTCTCAAATACTCTGAATCTACTCTCATCTCCAAGGGTCATAGACCATGCCTCCCACCCATATAATGCAACAGGCAAAATAATCTTTTTATATATTCCCTTTGATAATAATTTTGAAGAGATAAGCCTCTTTATTGCAGATAACAGGCGTTTCCCGAAGGCAACCCCGATTTAAATTCTTCTCAAATATTATTATCCTTCGTGATTACATTCAATTTTTCTACATATTCAAATTCTACATTTTGTATCTTAAGATTTTGTATGTTAATACTCTTCCTCTTTGTTACTAAATATTTTTTCTTATCACTATTAATTTCAAACCTCCATTAAATTTTCCTCGCTATCTGTAATTGCAATTGCCGAATCTCCTATTATATTTAAGTCGTCTGAGTAACCTAATATTTTACAATTGATTTCCGCATCTTATTCTTTCTTTACTACCTTCAAGAGAAATTTGAAGATTGAAAATTTGAAAAAGTTTATCCGGATCTATTGAGTTATGCGTATGTTTTACTAAAGTCTACAAATAATTAGTGAACAGAAATATTGAATTCGCGGTTTTGTTCCTAATATCTGTCATAATGAAAATATCTTAATTAATGTTGGTCGATTTGGCCTGATCCCGCAATGATATCTCCTAATATTTCCTCCGCCTATAGTTTATAAGTATTGTATATGTTATAATAGAGTATAATATTTCTTGATCATTACATTTTGGTATTTTATTTTCATTGCTAGATTATTATTGAATATTTTTAATTATAATGAAACTTGAGAAAATGCAAAAATAGAGACTTGAGACAATTTATAAAAATTAACGGTATAAAACTATAGATAAATTATCAATATATACATTCATTAATAGTATTAATTTAAATTAATTGATTTATTTGTTTTTTTATTATTAAGTTCATTCATTAATTTTTTTAGATCATAGTTATTTTCCTTAAAAGAAACTTAAATTCTGTGGAGCTAGGGGATTTGAAAATTATTCGTCGCAATATGAAGATTTCGCTTACAGTTTCTGTCATGTCCGACCTCCATCCAACAGTTATTTTCTGTCAAGTTTTTTGCTTCTCTTAATCATGTGATCTATATATTTAATTTTTTTTGATTCATTATAATAAAATTTAAACAAATAAAAATTTTTACTTTGTTAATTTATATAAATTTCAATATAAACTGATTGTGAGTGATACGCTTAGCCAATACTCTGAATATTTTGTGTACAAAAATATTGAATGTTCTTAGCGAGATTTGATATAATGTTGTACGATTTGTCCTAAATCTGAATTAGAAGAAAATTATAAATTGCATTAAAATGAGACCTTTTAGAATAAATTATTTAATTGAAATGATATTTAAATATAAGAATTTAAAAAAATATTATATTCTTTGTTTGGCAATTGTTATTTAATTATGTGCAACATGATTCGACTTGCACAGAGCATCGTTATTTTTTATTAATATCACATAATAAAAATGAATCTTTTAAACATAATAAATAAAAAAGACATTTTAATAAATTTAAAAAATATACCCAATTTAAAAATGTCAAAAATTTAAAACAACTTTATATCATCATATTTTAATTTTTATATAATATATATATATTTAGTAATTAATAATAGAGTAATTAAATTAAAATAAAAAACAAAGATAATATAAAAATATGATCTAATAAATATTTTAATTAAATTGAGAACTTTTAGAATAAATTATTTAATTGAATTGATATTTGTATATTAGAATTTAAAATAAAAAGGGAAATATTATAATAATTCTTCGATTGGGAATCTCTATGATAATTCATTGTTTGAAATGATTCCGCTAGGCCGACAGTGAGCCGCGAGCTGCTCTTGAATGAACAACACGGAGAATTATATAAACTTTAAAAAATTAATTTCTGCGGTTATTGATAAGATATTAATAAAATTTATAGCCTATGTTACTCTAGAGGTATATAAGAATATTGTGATGTAATTTCAAAGAAATCGGTTCAGCCAATTCTGAGTCTATAAAATAGTAATTTTCCGGACAGACAGACAGACAGACAGACAGACAGACAGACAGACAGACAGACAGACAGACAGACAGACAGACAGACAGACAGACGTGAAAAATTCTAAAGTCACTTTTGGATTCTAGAGGTCATGAAACGCGAAGATATGCAAAAATTTTTAAATTCTGAGCAATGTGCAGACAAAAACCTTTTTTTATATATATAGATATATATAAGTCTTTTTCGTTCATATTTTTTTATGTTATGCTTAAGCATTTAGTGTAAATTGTAATTAAAAAGTTAATCAGAACAAACGTAAAGAAAAAGGTTTGTGGTATTTTTTTATCATTTGCACGACAAATCCAAGGGATCAATGACTAGCGGTGGTGAGAAGGAGGGAGAGAGGGTGTAGAATGGTTTGCCTGGAGAGAGGGGGCATAGGTGTTCCTTTTTTTTCCTTTCGTTTTTACTCTCGTAGAAGAAAGGAATGAAAGTAATAGGTAAAGACGATAACCTTTGACATGAGATACGAAAGGGTCGCACCCGGATTCTCCAATGGAACTTTAATTGTCCTACAGGACAAAGAAAGGAACTTGAAAAGAAATTCAATTATTAGAGTGAAATAGAGTTTTTAATTTCAGATTAAAACTGTTCATCCTATCCACAATTGAAATTAAATATAATTTTCATTAATCTACTCAAGCGCGTATATTCCTAAATCCATTGGGTAATTAAAGATTAGATATTACAAGTTACAATTTCCGCTATGTCAAATAATACATGATAAATAAAATAAAGGTAATATATATTTTTAGTTGTATTATTACAAAATAATACTATTGTTATTTCACAAATGCGGTTTTTGTGGAAGTATATATTTATATCTTTCTAGACCCGTTTATATTTATTCTGAGTTGTTAGAGATTATCAATTTGAGTTAAATTTATACAATAAAAAAAAAAGATAATTAATTTCAGATTAAATTTAATTTAATTAATATAATTCTTTCTAAGGATAAAAATGATTTCATTATTTCATATAAATTATATACACTTTTCTTTACAAGAATAAAAAAAACTTCTTTAAAAGAATAAAAAAAAACAAACAGTAAACTGACCTTTTATGAAGTACCATTATTATTATTATTATTATTATTCTCATTATTATATGTTATGGATGAATTGTTTATCTTTGAAGTTGTTAAGGAAACACTCACCCATTCCCTTTGTCCTTTAATGAATTACGTTCATGATAGGCCACCGCCACTTCATCTTTCCCTTTTCTATTCGTTCTGTAAGCTGCAAAAGTTTTTAAGTTATGCAGATGCATGAAGGAATTAGAGAAGAAACGCCCCCCCCCCTTCGCCCCACCTACCCTTTGTCACTAAATGTCAACTTACAACCCACGTTGGATTTAATTAACTTAATTTATATTCATACTTCGAAATGTCAAAATCACTATTTTTATGCCTTTTCTTTTGATTTAATTTTTAATTCATTGTGTATGTGTTTGTATGTGTGTGTGTGTGTTGGGTATGAATGTATTTGTAATGGAGGAATGAGCCAGATCAGCTAGAAATATCAAAGAGTAGGTACATTATTTATTTAGTTTTATAATTGCGTAGTTTTGTTAGTCTTTAAGTGAAGCTTCTTTAAGAGTTAATTATTTATTATAGTTTTATAATTGTATAGTTTTGTTAGTCTTTAAGTAAAGCTTCTTTTTTTTTATCATTTTTGATACATATTCAAAAGAAGGTTTTTTTTGAAATCAAAATATTCCCTGGGGGCTATTATATTTATGCATTAAATAAATGGTTGATTTTGAAAGAATAAAAATGCAAAATTAATTATTTTTTTTGTCGTTGATTTGTTTTTTGTTTTTTGAAATATTTAATATTGAATTATACTTGCAAATGCTTTAAAGTTAGTTAGGTTTCTACACTAGCTATTGCTTCTTAACTATGTAAGCTTTCTCTCATTTAAATATATATATATATATAGTCGTATATGTGAGGGTAGATTCAATTGAATTCACCTTGAGTATATATTTCATGGGTCCCCGATTAATTTATTTTCATGTACACATACAGCCACACACATATACATATACGTTGATAACCAACCATTCATACACATACATATACGTTATACCCTTTCATCCACCAATCGCACCTTTCCTCTCGATAGGTTGCGTGTTCCCTAAGCGTTAATTAAACTCAACTCAAATTAATAACCAATCACAAATTGTTGAATGTCAAATGAGAATTAAACATTTTACTTTTTAATTTAATTTTATTGCAATTGGAGATTTTATTAAAAGATTTTAAAATTAAATTTTTTTTTCTATTTAATTCTAATTAAATAGATACTTACTTACTTAGTAATATTATGGTCTTATAATATTATAATGGTTGAATATTTATTCAAGTATAGTTCTTTTTTAATATTCTTGATATAAAATATTAATTTTATTTTGTTAAAACAAACTTTTTCTACTAGCTGATGCATTATTTTACAAAGTTTTTAATATTTTTTTAAACAAACATTAATTCTTTGGTTGACTTTAGAGCTAGAGTACTACTAATCTTGATTGTAGTATATATTAAGAAAAAAAAAAAAAAGAATTGATTTTATGTTTTTTTTTTTTTCAGCTCCTCCTCAATCGATAGAGATTGTGAATCATACAGCCAATAGCAAGATAGAAATCCGTGAAAATCAAGAATTCACATTAGAATGTCAAGTGCGAAATTCAAAACCACCAGCCAAAATTGTATGGTACCGTGGCAACCAGGAATTGAAACTTGGTAAGTTATTTCACGCCTTTTTATTCCCAATATTCAGATAAAATGCTTAGCTCTTCTTTATTTATAATTTAAATTTGAAAAACTTATTGTCTTAATTCAACCAATTTGAAATGCGGTTAATAACACTCGATTTGAAATATATTCTAATTCCTTGACTTTTTTTTTTATCAATTTTTTTTTTCATAAATCTCCGACAATGTGTTTAAAAATTTAGTTTTTATCCTCTTAATTAATTCAAAAAAGATTATCTTAATTGATGTCAAAGATTCTCTCTTGGGACGACCAAGGAACGTTTATCCACTACAGTTTCTTTTTTCATTTGGGATCGTTACAAAATAAAATATTTTTTTAATTAAAATTTTATTTTTTAATTTATTCAAGACTAGAAATTTAAAATTAAATATTAGAGAATTTTATAAATTTATGCATTGATAAGCATTCATCTATATTTTCTTAATTTAATGATAATCATTTTTATTTTTTGTTTTAATTTAAAATTTAAAATAAAATATTAATATAAACACAATTTATATTTTTTTAACGTAAACTAATATCATAAATAAAAGTTTAATTATAAAATTCTATAAAATACTGGTAGTATTAACAATGAAATTTTTTTATTGACATACAAAAATATTGTATTGTAATTATAATATTTTAAAAATAGGTATATAATGTAAAAGCCTTAGGCTATACCTTTATTGATATTTTCCATTGACAATATTGTTTATTTTCAATAGGAAATGTAAGTGAAATATTTTCATTTACATACTTTCATAATTTCTTTACGCATTTCTATATGTAAGTGTGTTCAATTCATCAAATTAATTAATTTGCTGAGTAAATATTCAATTAATTAAATATTTTCTGTTTAAAATATAATTTTTAAGGTTTAGATAATTGCTTGTTATATATGTATATAAAAATACAAATTACATTACATATAAAAATTACTTATTTTCTTCATAATTTCAATTAAACTGAATTAATTTGGATCCGAATTATGTGATAATGTTGTAGAGTATTTACAAGTACAAGTAAAATGAATAATATTAATCAAATTAGTTAATTTTTATTATATAAATTTGGTAAATTCAAAAAATATATAAGATCATATTCAATTAATATTATTTAATTGATGAGTGTTTTTTGGTGATGAGGGCGAGGGGTCTGACTTACACATTCAATGATTCAAACTGTCGACGAATGTGTGAGATAGGCAGATTGCCTGCTACAAGGGGCTATGAAAATATTTAAGATATTGTCATAAATATAAATAACAAGAATTAAAATAATATTTAAATTTAAAATACAAAAAATTTACCAATTTTTTATATTCTTAATTCTTTAAATTACGAAGAAGAAAAATATGTATAAGAAACAAGTTGGTATTTTGAATATATAATGCTTGTTGCTAAATGAATTCATAATAAATTTTAAAAGATCTTTTAATTTATGTTAAAATTCATCCAATTCTTCATTCAACTCTTCAACTCTAATACCTATTTATTTCTTTAATTGGAATTAAAAGCAATAATAAATTTCAAAGAATTATTAATTTTATGTAAATACGGTGAAATGAAGACTTTTGATGAAATTGAAAATATTCTAAAACTCCTGAATTGTTCAAACAAAACAAGGCCCTTATTTCTCCTTTTGAAATTAATTACCTACAACAATGAATCTCTAATCAAATTAAATTTAATATATTCATATAACTTGATTAATTAATTTCACAAAAACCAAATTACTGAATATAATAAACGAGATTTGATGCTAGCACCTGACAACTTTCATACAATGTATACAATCAATTTTTTTATCCTAAAATGATTTATTTAATAATTTGAATAGTGTAAGGATGCCTAATCGAGCCAAACGTTGGGCTGCCACTTTGTAAGGAGGACCGTTTCAAGTTGGGGTCACTTTGTAGACGATCCTCTTACGTTGGGTGCCAATTTATAAGGGGATCTAAGTATGGGGCACTTGTAATGATCCACGATGACCGCGAACTGTTAATTATGTTAAGTTAATGATGGGCGCCAACTTTGGATATCCCAAAGTATAAAATAGTGTTGAAAAATTAAGGGAAAAGGGAAAACACAATAATAATGTTCACATTAATTTACTTTAATTAAATAGATAAAAATTAACAAATTAAATATACAAATTTTAAATAGAAAAAAATAAGAAAATGTAATTCACTATTGTCACTGGAATTAGCAGAAATAATTATCACAGGGGGTGATGATAAGGATTATACACAAATAATTATATCACGGGACGTGATAAGTATAGGTTATATCAGGATGATATCACTTGTTCGACTGTATCACAGGGTGTGATAAAAATGATTATATACAAAATAATTATATCACGGGACGTGATAAATACCAGGTCATATCGGGATGATATCACTAGTTAAACTGTATCACAGGGTGTGATAATAAAAATGATTATATACAAAATAATTATATCACGGGACGTGATAAATACAGGTCATATCAGGATGATATCTCACTTGTTCTACTGTCCATTCTCAACTGCTAAAAATATTAAAACTTGGAGGGATGGATCCTCCCCTTATGTCGAAATATATCTCTATATATATATTACATTTTAAGAATAATGCGACCAAATAACTTTGTTAATAAAATAGGGGAATAGAAAAACAAAATAAACTAAAAAATAGATAAACAAAATAAAATGTATAATAAAAAAAATAACTAAGAATATAAATACTTTGTCCGTTACATCCTCCCCCTCTGATTCCGAGGTCTTTTGATTGAGGGATCAGCCCTAGGAACGGACAATTTTTGGCCTTCCTCGCTTACGTAGAGGAACTACTGGAGTAGAACGCGTGTCGTGGCTTAGACGCAAAGCTGATGTATGAGGGGGAACAAGTCCTTGAGTAAATAAATGTTTTTGAGTTTGTGGTGGCTCCATAACTCCTGGTGGGCCCCGATGGGCTCTCGGAGATCCCACCAGCTGTCTATATCGGACAGCAGGATCTTCTTTGCTGACTTTGGTACCGTACACGGAATTGACGGCCCTTTGCAGCGCATTCAAACAACCGCCTTTGTTTATATCATGTTCAGCGTAAGGAGTTGGCTCTCCCCCTGGTTGAAAGACAGTTTCATGTTCTTTTAATAAATGGGCAAGTTTTATGTTCTGTTCCTCAGTTAGCTGAATAGTGTTTTCAACAACAGTATTATTTTCGTCAGTGGTGCAGAGATTTTCTTGAATAAATTTGTATTTTCTCTTAGGATAATTATGAAAATACCAGCGATTGTTTCGCATATCTAATACTAAACCTGCTTTTCTGAGGAAGTCAAGACCTAATAGTGATCTATTTCCACTAACATTGGGTAGGAATATCATTTCTATATGTATTATTTTATTTTTGATTTTTACAGGAACTGTAGCTAATAACACGGAATGTATACGCTTTTTCCCGTCAGCTAGAGTTAAGGAAAGATTTTCTACTTTAAAATGTTCTCCTCGTTGTCTTAAATAGCTGAGAAGACGCTGACCGCCAATAGAGCGAGTGGCCCCGCTGTCAACACAAATAGAACCAGAAGCTTCATAGATGGAGGCTTCTATTAGAGCGAGTTTAGAATCTCTATCTGTAGTAACGTCACACTGTAAGGCGTGTGCCTTGGTAATTTCCTGCTTTGGATTGCAAGTTGGACACCTAGGTTTGGTGACTCCTGGAGTTCCGCAGCCGTAGCAACGAATTATTGAAGAGTCAGTCTCTTCTTTTTGTTTTTCACGAGGTTGTGAGTTTCTAATGGGTTTCCGATCATAATATTTCGATTTAGGGGGTTCGATAGATTTATTTGAAGTAATTGATTTTGAAAATGGAGCCCTTAAGTTATCATAGGAGTCGAATTTTTCTGCGAGATCGAGGGGATCTACCAATGTTTCCCAAGAGTCGAGGAAGTGATCTTTGCATTCGGATGAACACTTTCTCTTCATTTGATCAGCTAGGATCAAATTTTTAAGTTGATCAAAATTTTCAATTTTTAGATCGGATAGCCAGGCTTCTAGATAACCGCGTAGATTGAAGTAAAAATCTTTCCAAGTGTTTTCCGATGTCTTCTTGGAGGTGGAGAAAAGTTTTCTTATTTTATCCGTAGTTAATTTAAATCGGTGAAGTAGGAGCTTCTTAATATGTTGATAGTCTTGGGCGACTTCATTTGGTTCTCTAATTATTAGAGTAGTAATATCTGTGGGTAAAACCGAAATAAGATAAGTGACCCATGCATCCTCAGATATGCCAAGAAAATTCATTTGTCTTTCGAAAAGACGCAGATACGTATTAATATCGTCATCGTTAATTTTAAATAGAGGTAAGAATTTCAATATATCTACTTTCGGTTGAAGTGGGGTTGGTGATTCTACCTGGTTCACTACGGTTTGAATTCGGAGTTTCTCTAGTTCAAATTGTCTTTCCTTCTCCTTTTCTCTTTCTTCTCTGTCCCTTTCTAATTTCTCCCTTTCTCTCTCTCTTTCTTCTTTCTCCCTTTCCCTCTCTCTTTCTTCTTTCTCCCTTTCTCTTTCTTCTTTTTCCTTCCTATCCTCTATGATGGTCATAAGTAATTCCCGTGTAAGGTCTTCATCATAATCAGGCAATGACGTGATGTCATTTTTTATATCGATCCTACGAGAATCTAAATTCATAACTATTCCTAATTCCTGTGCTAAAAGGATAAGATCCTCCTTTTTCCCTTTGCCGAAAAATGACATTTTTAATAGGATAATTAAATTTAATGTTAACCAAAGAGAAAAAAAATTAATTAATTAATCAAAATTAAAAGTTATTTAGTCGCGTACAATTGAATTATACAATGTTTAATTATAAAATAAGATAATTGTAATATAATTTAAAAATGTAAAAGTATTTAAATATTTGAAAATATAGTGATATTTTATCAATTTTATTAATTCATTAATTTAAATATAATGTAGTTGAATAAAATTTAAAAATTAAAAAAAAATTTACAAATTAAACATATAAATTAATTAATTATAACTAATAATAATATTAATATATTCAAACTATTTTTATTGAATTAGAATTAAATAGATAGATATTCTATTTGTTAGATAAATGTGAAAATTAAAAATAAAAAAAATAACAAGTGTTAAATATATTATTATAATAGACAAGGAGATATGATTTATTTAAATTTAAAGTATAAAAGTAAAAGTTTTAAATTTTTATTTTATTAATTAAATATTAAATTGTACTATAAGTCTGTTGAGATGAAAAAGTGATGATACTGCTCACCAAAGATGAATAATGTACTTTTCTCAGGAGCCGTGGTGTACTAATCGGGCCTCAGGTTGGGCTGCCACTTTGTAATGATGACTAATCGAGCCAAACGTTGGGCTGCCACTTTGTAAGGATGCCTAATCGAGCCAAACGTTGGGCTGCCACTTTGTAAGGAGGACCGTTTCAAGTTGGGGTCACTTTGTAGACGATCCTCTTACGTTGGGTGCCAATTTATAAGGGGATCTAAGTATGGGGCACTTGTAATGATCCACGATGACCGCGAACTGTTAATTATGTTAAGTTAATGATGGGCGCCAACTTTGGATATCCCAAAGTATAAAATAGTGTTGAAAAATTAAGGGAAAAGGGAAAACACAATAATAATGTTCACATTAATTTACTTTAATTAAATAGATAAAAATTAACAAATTAAATATACAAATTTTAAATAGAAAAAAATAAGAAAATGTAATTCACTATTGTCACTGGAATTAGCAGAAATAATTATCACAGGGGGTGATGATAAGGATTATACACAAATAATTATATCACGGGACGTGATAAGTATAGGTTATATCAGGATGATATCACTTGTTCGACTGTATCACAGGGTGTGATAAAAATGATTATATACAAAATAATTATATCACGGGACGTGATAAATACCAGGTCATATCGGGATGATATCACTAGTTAAACTGTATCACAGGGTGTGATAATAAAAATGATTATATACAAAATAATTATATCACGGGACGTGATAAATACAGGTCATATCAGGATGATATCTCACTTGTTCTACTGTCCATTCTCAACTGCTAAAAATATTAAAACTTGGAGGGATGGATCCTCCCCTTATGTCGAAATATATCTCTATATATATATTACATTTTAAGAATAATGCGACCAAATAACTTTGTTAATAAAATAGGGGAATAGAAAAACAAAATAAACTAAAAAAATAGATAAACAAAATAAAATGTATAATAAAAAAAATAACTAAGAATATAAATACTTTGTCCGTTACAATAGTTTATTTATTCAAGAACATTAATCTTATCTTAAATTTTTATAGTTTTGTGTTATTTTACTCTTTTTCAAAAAAATATTGGATATAAATTATTTATTACCTCTATGTTGAGTTACTTACCTTATATCGCTTTAGTACTAATACTAAATATGAATATTGATGATTAGAGAATATTGATGATTCAGTAACTTTATTGGCAGGTAACTTCGTGGCAGTTCTCTTGTGTAACATATATCCTTTCCTATTGATTGTTCATTAAAGTTCAATTATTCCATTTAGTATCATTTATGTATTTGGAATAATATTCTCATTCAACTATACTGATGGTTGGATATAATAATTTAAAAGCGAAAGAGAAACGGTTATTATAATTTTAATATGTTTATACTATACTCATATTTCTACATTATTAGCTTGATATTATTGTTTAAAATTAAACAAATCTCTACAATATATATATTATTCGACAGTTTAAAGAAAATGTTTCATAATATATTGTAATGATTTTTTATATGGGTGGATATCGACGGGGAAAATTTAAGAAAAAGAAGGGTTGGTCTCAAATGAGTAATGGAAAAGGGGGGACTTTGTCTTTGGCGTGAACTGCCCCGGAAATCTGGACTACAAAAAAAGAGAAAAAAATTAAATTTATCATTAAGAATAAAAATTTATAATCAGATTTATTATATTTAATGTTTAAATATAAATTTTTAAAACCTTTAGATTTAATTGTAAATCTTTTAAATTACAATTTTATATACAGATATTTTTTTTATATTTTTTATAAAAAAAATAAAAAAGACGTTTTATAAAAATTAAAGAGAAACCAATATTTGTTGTGAAACAAATATTTTTAATTCTTAGATTAAAAAAAATTAAAAAAACACTCCTTCTTGAAAAACAATATTTTTTGTTAATAATGTAGCCGGTCCTATTGTAAGCGATAGTCCGTGGACGACCAAGTGTAATGGTGGTCCTTTTTTCTTCCAATAAAGTCCGTCTGCTCTCGACGGCTGCCCACGAACGAATGCCCTTCTCTGACTTTTCAACAACTATTCTCTTCTCGGGAAACTTATTACCATAATAATCCTTTCCACAAATAAATTTATTTTTAAATAAATAAATTTTATTTTTTCTTTTATTTTAAGGATTAATGATATTTTTCAAATATCATTACAATATATTTGTTTTTATATTTTAAAAATCATAATAATAGTTACAAGATAAATATTAATTTAATTACAATTGATCAAAAAATTATTAAAATGATAACTAGTTTAAATTTAGTATAGATTTTAGATTGGTTTTGATTTAGAGTTTAGAGGTTTGAGAATTCATGACTATTTATTTGTAAGTCAATTTAAATAAAAATATATGTGTATTTACAATTAATAGTTAAACTTCATATTTATGTTTGAATTGAGATCTGATCATATAGAAATAATTAAAATAAAATTTCTTAAAGAATTTGATAAATAGTTTGAAAAATTTGAGAAAAATATTATAAAAACATTTCCCTCTGAAAATATTTTGTTTGGAAAAGTTTTTAACTCATTGGAATATATAGACGGTCTTCTCACCTTTCTTGCCCTTTCGTTCATTCCAAGTTCTTAAAGTTTTGTTTGCACACGAATGAAAACTTATGTCAACAAATTCTGTTCGGAGATCAAACTTTACATCCTCTTATGTTTCTTACTAGGACCTTCTCCTACAAGAACTTAAAATATATTTAGAAATAATTGTAAATATCTAGCTTTAAGCTATGGAAGAGGCGATTAGAAAAAGCTTTCTAACTAATCTTTGCTAATCGTTTCATTTCATAAGAAAAAATTGATATACCTATACAAAAAATTGTTTATTTTCTTGTTTAGAATTTAATAATGAAAAACTTCAACATGAATGATTTATGATTCATATATTCTTCTCATGATATATATATTGTATACTAGGTTAACCTAGAATAGTTATTTTCACTTAATTGTTTAATTCTGACATTTGAGTTTCGAGTTTTCGGCGCTCATTTTGACGTTATTTTCAAGAAAAAAATTTAAAAAATGAATTTTCGGATAAGTGAATGTCATAGGGTCATTTTTGGGAAGAAGGGTGAATTTTTACTTACGAGAGGCTCCAAATTATCCTGAACGTTCGCACTTTCAACGCTTTTCGTTCGAAAATGGGTGCCGTTATAGTAATATGATGATAAATCTCACAATTAAAACCTGAAAATTTCAAAAAAATTCCTAGATAACAATTTAATTTAAAATATATTAATGTATTTATTTCAACCAAGTATATAGATATAGATATAGATTAAGACTTGCTTTTTGTCTTTTAAAGATTATGAATATATAAAAATATGTTTCATTTCTATTCTTTCTCCTTTCTCTTATATTACTATTTCGTTTTCTTCTTCTATATTGCCATATTGTGTTCTTTTTATCTTTTTCAATTGAATTTATATTTTAATGACTACCATCATTTGCATCGAGGAACATAAAAGAATTTAGCCTAGAGTGAAGAAGAGAGATGAGGGAGTAATAGGAGAGAGTTGCGTTTCAAAAAGGAATTTTTTACTCTTCTAAGCTTGATTTAATAAGTGAAATAAAAGCATTACATAGAATCCATCTTTTTTTTTATCTTTCTTATACCTCTCTAATGTCTGCTTTCTCTTTCTCTCTCTCTCTCTCACTCTCTTTCTCGTTCTTTCTCTCTCATTCTCTCTCTTTTGCCTTTGATCAACATTTTCATTCTTTTTTAGCTGAATATTTTAACTTGAATTTGATAGATTTTTATTTATAATGTTTCAATCGAAAAAATTACTATCTAATACATAAAAAAAAATAACATTGTTGAATTGATATATTACTAATAATAATAATATTAATTCTATACTTTTTTTGTTAATTAATATTAAAAATCAATGAAAAAAATGTAAATTTTATATTCAAGAATCAATATTTTTTATAATTTAATTTTAAAATAATTTTTTTTTTAATTTATATAAGTAAGTATATATAAAAGTGAAAATTAAAATTAATAAAAAATATTTTTATCATTATAGTAAAAAGTAATTTTTTTAAATATATATTCTAGATAAAAGAGAAGATTCAACACAAGAATATGAAGATCCAAATTCTCGGGCAAAACGTTATAACGTACAAAGTCGTATTAAATTAAAACCAACGGCGGAGGATGATTACGCCGAATACACCTGCGAGGCAAGGCATGAGGCACTACCCTTGGACATGCCTATGAGAAACACCGTCCAGCTCTCCGTCCTCTGTAAGTTCTCATAAATATTATTATATATTGGTTTCTTGTTTTAATTTATTATCTAATTATACAATAAATGCAAAAATTATTAGATTGATCTGTCTGTATCTATTTAATTACCTCTAATTTTGTATATTATATTTAAATTATATATCTACGATTATTAACTGCAAAAGACAAATTGATTCTTCAAAGGTGACCTCCTTTTCATATATAAAATAATATTAATAGTTTGATTTATATTTACTTTAGTTGCAATTATTAAATGAGATAATATTACATTAAATGGAAAATAAATATAAAATATAATTAAAAGATGTTTTTTGACTAGCAATATATATTTTTACATTATACATTTATGATGATAAATTTATTTATAAACGGAGATTTAATATTAATAAAATATGATGTAAATATAAGATAAGCATTGTTCAACAGTGTTTAATTTTGTTATTAAATATTACAAAAATATCTAAACAATTTCTTGGGTTAATATATAATATATAATATACTATACATATAATATATATATATATATATGGTATATATAATTTTTTTATTATTCAACTATATATTAGTTTAAAAATGTTAGATTGCATAATTTTCGGGGCAAACACGGCACATCTGTGAATTATTATTGCTTGATTTTTACCTTTATCATTTAAAAATGATACACTCATATTAGGGGTGTTTTTACCGACCGACGATAGTAAGGGAGGTATAGGTTTTCACACCAAATTTCACATGTGGAGATTTTTACATATCTCCACGAATCATGCATTTTCTTAACAGAAAAAAGTATTTTTAGCATGATGTCTGTCCGTCCGTCCGTCTGTCCGTATAGATGTGTACAGCCTGAACGGCTCAACCGATTTTGATGAAATTTGGTATATTTACTTAATGCATCAGTGGGATGAATTGATCAACTTTTGGTGCAAATCTGGAAACCGAAAGTGGTAGTATTAGCGATCGACGATAGGAAGGGAAGGGTTATTTTCACACCAAATTTCACATGAGGAGATTTTTTTATATATCACCACGAATATGTAAGACCAGGCTGTGACGTCAAGAATGGCTGGATGACGTCATATAATTTTAAATTAAGAAAAAAACTAATAAAGATGATTTTTCTCGAGAATAAAACCACCACAAAGTCCATGATTCGTGGTGATATGTAAAAAATCTCCTCATGTGAAATTTGGTGTGAAAATAACCCTTCCCTTCCTATCGTCGATCGCTAATACTACCACTTCCGGTTTCCGGATTTGCACCAAAACTTGATCAATTCATCATACTGATGCATTAAGTAAATATACCCAATTTCATTAAAATCCGTTGAGCCGTTCAGGCTGTACACATCTATACGGACAGACAGACGGACAGACATCATGCTAAAAATACTTTTTTCTGTTTAGAAAATGCATGATTCGTGGAGATATGTAAAAATCTCCACATGTGAAATTTGGTGTGAAAACAATACCTCCCTTACTATCGTCGGTCGGTAAAAATCTCCTCATGTGAAATTTGGTGTGAAAATAACCCTTCCCTTCCTATCGTCGATCGCTAATACTACCACTTCCGGTTTCCGGATTTGCACCAAAAGTTGATCAATTCATCCCACTGATGCATTAAGTAAATATACCAAATTTCATCAAAATCCGTTCAGCCGTTCAGGCTGTACACATCTATACGGACGGACGGACAGACATCATGCTAAAAATACTTTTTTCTGTTAAGAAAATGCATGATTCGTGGAGATATGTAAAAATCTCCACATGTGAAATTTGGTGTGAAAACCTATACCTCCCTTACTATCGTCGGTCGGTAAAAAGAAAAATTTAATTTAATTTGAATCAATTTGTAAATATAGACAATTTATTATGTAAACTTTAGTAAAAGACTCATGATCTCGAAAGCAGTATGAGATGAATCTTAAATAAATAAATAAAATTAATAATTAATCAGAAATATAATATTGAAATAGAAGAATTGGCAGATTACTCTCATTTATTCATTTTTGATAAATACACTAGTAAATATATTGTATGAGAATAATGTAATTATCGAATATGGGATTGATTCGATGTGAATGGTAACTTAACACCACAAAGGAGCCCACTGTCACCAGTGCACTCGTTATTTTAGGTATTCTTTAATACGAGATAGAATTTATTACTGTCTCTTGGGAAGGGGGTACAAGGGGGTGAAGCGTTGATCCAATAATTCCAATAAAATCGAATTGTTAATAAAGATTTATATGTTTTATGGATTATATGGGATACACTGGAATTTGACCCGTGGGCTGGTGCAGCTGGCTGCACTTCCGGCTCTACGGGTCACAATCACTCCCTCGAGGGTTTCTCGACTGATGGTCATGCAAAAGCAGCCTGTAGATCCTGCACGATTCGCTCGTTTCAATTTATAGAATTCAGAGAGTTTAATCTAATTGCCATTTCCAACCATTCATTCCGTTTCGACCATTTCACTATCTTGACTTGAGGGCTGCATTTTCAAAGATTAATCTAATCGGATGAAATTGTAATATTCAATTCAATTTATAATCTTATAAAATTTATAGTTACTAATGAAAATTAAAATAAATAGATAGAATACAATACGTTTAAGCGTAATCAATAATTTATTTTATAATGTTTATAAAAATATATATAGAGATTCAAACATTTTATTTTAATCTTCTAAGTAGTTTTCAATGAGCCCTTGGAAGATTTATAACTGTCAGTACGATTGACATAGCAGGCTCCTTAAGTGGGTGTAATCCTCCCTCTCTCCCCCCCCCTCTATCTTCTTTTTAATCTAAATTGAATGAAAGTCGAAATAATATTATAAAAAGGCTAGCATTTTATGGAAAAATTAAATTTTAAATTAATGATTAAATTCAATTAAAGGTTGATGAAAATGAACTAGATTATTATTAATTTAATTAACCATGTCAATTATTATAAAGAATAATAATTTCTTATTAAGATACATAATAAATAACATAAATATAGAAAATATGTAGAAATATATGCATAAATACATATAGATATGTAAACATTGAATATAATTATATAAAAATAGAGGCTATAAGTTTGAGATTATTAGATTTATTATTAGTAATTGGTGACTGAATTTGAAATGGAATACAATTTCCATTTGAAATGTGTCGAGTGCCGATGTCCAAATGAATAACTCATAAGTATACTTTCATTTTTCTACAACGAATTATTTATTATTATTGATTATTTACATATCATCATGCATTTTTTTTAAACATACTCGGAATAATAATATAAATAGACAAGACAATGTTTTGGTAGTTTATACATAAATTCAAATAATAATGTGTTAGTGGGTCTATAAAGGTTTAATATAATGTAAATTCCTTTAATCAACACAAATATCCTCATTTTAGGAAACTATTAAATAATAGAGTCAGTTTTCGATTTATGTATATGAGAGTCTATATATATATATATATGTAAAACAATGAAGTGTGCGCTAATATAAATATATATATACATATATATTTGAAACGATTCGAGGTTCAATAATCTAATTTCCATTTCAATTTCTAATAAACACACTATATTATCTATGATTCATTTTCATTTTACATTACAATATGAAACCTATTACTTTTGAAACATAAAATTTTGATCTACATTCAAACTATTATTTATTTATTTATATATTTGATTCCTACTTAAAGATCTTATCTCGCAAAATAAAATTTTTTTTATTTAATTCATTCCTATTATATTTTTATTACCGACCGACGATAGTAAGGGAGGTATTGTTTTCACACCAAATTTCACATGTGGAGATTTTTACATATCTCCACGAATCATGCATTTTCTTAACAGAAAAAAGTATCTTTAGCATGATGTCTGTCCGTCCGTATAGATGTGTACAGCCTGAACGGCTCAACCGATTTTGATGAAATTTGGTATATTTACTTAATGCATCAGTGGGATGAATTGATCAACTTTTGGTGCAATTCCGGAAACCGGAAGTGGTAGTATTAGCGATCGACGATAGGAAGGAAAGGGTTATTTTCACACCAAAGGAGATTTTTTTATATATCACCACGAATCATGCACTTTGTATTGGTTTTATCCTCGAGAAAAATCATATTTATTAGTTTTTTCTTGATTTAAAATTATATGACGTCATCCAGCCATTCATGACGTCACAGCCTGGTCTTGCATATATATTATAAATAAAATAAAATTAAAAATGTTTATATTTATTATTTATGTATCCATATCTGTTTTTTATTACATTAATAGATATATGAAAATTATTTGAAATTGTTTCTGTAGCTGGAAATTAATTTATTTCAAACCGTCGGTCGGTTCGGACCTGGCCACAGGTCAACTTATTATTTAATTATTAATGCACCCATTTGATACGATTTTTTACAAAATTTCAAAAAAACATTATTTTTCTATTATTATTATTATTATTTTATTATTTTTGTATAAATTATTTATTTATTTATTGATTTTGAATAATTTATTATAAATATTATGATAATTATTTATGTTTACATATTTATATTTTATGATGAATATATTATATATTTTGTAAATATAATGATTAAGAATGTATTTTATTCAACAAGTAACAAACATATATTTAAAAAAAAATAAAAAATTATCACACGTTTTATATAAACTAGTAATAAAAAAAATGATCGAAATAAATCAGTATTTATTATTCAAAATTTGCCATATTAAAAAAAAAATTAATATAATTTTTAATACCATTTTTCATTAAAAATTTTAAATAAATATTAAAAAAAAAAAGTAATCGATTTCAATGAGATAAATCTCAAAAACCCTCTTATCATGAATGTAATAAAATTAAAGCCGAAATTCTATTTAAAATAGACGCCAGAATTATTTATTGTGCTTGGACAAGTGCCAAGGGGTGTTTCACGCCATATATCCACTCTCGACACCTCCAGAATTCCTTTTTGAGCGCTTTATATAGATGCCCATCACGAAAACCACATACAAATATAACACCAGGACTCCAGTTAAAGAGGGTCTTATGATTTTTCAATTAAATAGTGATAAGAAAACTGCAATTTTTATATATGAACTAAATAGAATATTAAATAAATATTTAGAGTGAATTAAAAATATGAATTGGTTTTTACAAGTCTTCATAATCTATAATACTATTTTTTTAATATAATTTGATTATATTTTAATAAAATATAAAAACAAAAATAGTAATATGACTGCCTATAGATAATAAATAATGTAACGGACAAAGTATTTATGTTTTTATTTATTTATTTTATTATTCATTTTATTTTGTTTGTCTATTTTTTAATACCCTTTACTTAACTCACACTGTCAGGTTGTCCGTGTGTTGTTTGTCCGTGGCATTTTATAATCGATATTTCAACAACTTCCCGTCATTCAATCAACTTGAAATTTTGCATTCGCGCTTGCTCCTGCTAATAATACACGAATCAATTGAAAAATCCACTGAATTATTTATCTATTAGTAGTAATTAATTAACTAAACTTTTATATGCGGAATATGAAATAGTTCACTATTTCAATCAAAGATGGCGATAGCAGTTCTACAGACGCTGAACACGACTAAAAAGTATAAAATAAATTTAAGTAAAAAGAAATCTTTTTAAAAAACACACTTTACTTAAAATTGCACTAAAAAGTAAAAAATAAAATCACTGTAAAGTGTGTGCGCTCAAATTATAATAACACCGTAAAACAGTAATATCTATACGTATATTTACCAATTTGAGCGCACACACTTTACAGTGATTTTATTTTTTACTTTTTAGTGCAATTTTAAGTAAAGAGTGTTTTTTAAAAATATTTCTTTTTACTTAAATTTTCTTATTATAATTTTGTTTGTCTATTTTTCTTATTATATTAACAAAGTTATTTTGTCGCATAATATTAAAATGTAATAAAAGTATATAGATATAATATTTCGACTAAGCGGAGGAACCATCTCCCTCCAAGTTTTTATATTTTTATCAGTTGAGAATTGAGAGTTGAAAAAGAGATATCATCCTGATATGACCTTGTAACTAACACGTCCCGAGATATAATTATTTTTTTTATTATCACACCCTGTGATAACTATTCCTATATAGATTATTAGTCATAAATATAAAATTTCATTCCTATTAATTGATTCTTATATATGTTTAATTTTTTGATAGATCCTCCCGGAGTGCCATATATCGAAGGTTATACAGAAGGCGAGAACATCCGTCGTGGACAGACCGTGGAATTAGTTTGCCGTAGTCGGGGTGGCAATCCCCCTGCACAGCTTATCTGGTATCGCAACGGCGAACAAATTCGGATGGCATATCGAACAGCAGGCCGGGTCAGTGAGAATGTCTACTCGTTTACCGCCAACGCCAGTGATAACAAGGCTCGATACAAATGCGAAGCAAGCAACGTCATGAGCCCAGCACCCCTTAAGACAGAACTCACCCTCACCGTTCTCTGTAAGTACTGCGCCTCAGCGATTATTGGAAACCAATTGAAATTGGAGCAAACTGGAAATCACCAATTGAATTGATAACTCAATATATATATATATATATATATATTGTTATTTGTCTGTTTGTTTAACCGTATATTTATAGTAACTTGTGCATACTTTCAATTGTTAGTAAAATCTCAAGTGTATATTTTTATATTTTAGCAAAGTTTTAAATTGAAATTGTTTTATAAAAAAAAAATTTGGAGTGTCTCCAATCGACTATCTCGCAAATTTGAATTGGATTAAATAACATATATTAAATTAAATTAATTAAATTATAAATTAAAATTAATAAATAATATTTATTAAACCAGCACATGTATGGCTCTTTGTTGATGGCACCACGTCACGTGCAGTGTTAAAAGTTAATTCTGGTACTTTCAGCGATTCAATCAAGCTGAAATTCTATATATAGCAGTTTTATACAATTATTAATCATGTGAAAAATTATCAAACATATATCTTTATTTTTACGGTCACTTTAGAAGAAAAAAAATCAAAACGTTGTAGGTAATGACCCTCTCCCGGTTGAGCTACATTTCTCAAAAGTTGATAGAAAACTATGAATTTTGAATAATCTTGGTTACATACATACACACACACACATACACACAGACATTTTTCTCAACCTTAGTGAAAATGATTCAGGAACCTTCAAAACGTATAAAAACATCAAAATCTCAACATTGAAAATTTTCGTGATCGCAATACTATCTCTGGCGAGATGGTAAAAAGATCATATTAAAAAAAGCAATTAGTTCACTTGCTTGATTGAATGTAAATAAAATAAAATAAAACATATTCCAATAAATGTACTCCAATAAGGTTTGGATAATAAGGGTCTGAATTTTCTTGTTCTTTGGAATACAATTCAAATAATATAATTTTTTATTTGTAGTTGCGCCTTCGTCAGTGACAATCACCGGTCCTTCGGAAGCGAGAGGCAACGAGACAGTGGCACTCACCTGCACAACCGCTAATTCAAATCCACCAGCGGAAATTAAATGGATGGTGGGTGGTCGTCTTGTTCGGAATGCTACCTCGAGAACTGAGGCGTCACCTGATGGTGGATGGGTGACCACTAGTAATATAACGGCCCTTGTGCCACCCAATCGACGAAGTCTGGTGGTCATCTGTCATGGATTGAATATGCAACACACAGAAAATGTTGTTAGCACACACACTATTTCAGTACTCTGTGAGTAATAACAAACAAACTTAGCATTTAAAGGATATTATTTCATTCTTTAACAATTCTCTAGTAATTTTTGTTATTAAATAAAAAAAAATCTGGAGTGTCTCCACTCCACTATCTCGCAAATTTGAATTGGATTAAATAACATAAATTATATTTAAATTAAATTAAATTAATTAAATTATAAATTAAAATTAATAAATAATATTTATTGAACTAGCGCATGTTTGGCTCTTTTGTTGAAGGCACCACGTCACGTGTTGGCGCGTAAGATTTGCAGTGTTAAAAAATTAATTCTGGTACTTTCAAGCTGAAATTCTATATATAGCAGTTTTATACAATTATTAATCATGTGAAAAATTATCAAACATATATCTTTATTTTTACGGTCACTTTAGAATAAAAAAAATCAAAACGTTGTAGCTAATGACCCTCTTCCGGTTGAACTACATTTCTCAAAAGTTGATAGAAAACTATGAATTTTGAATAATGCCCATGCACCAAATTTCATAATTCTAGTTCAAACCGTTTCTGCGTAATCTTGGTTACATACACACACATACAGACATTTTTCTCAACCTTAGTGAAAATGATTCAGGAACCTTCAAAACGTATAAAAACATCAAAATCTCAACATCGAAAATTTTCGTGATCGCAATATAGTAGAAAATTAGAATTAGAATTTTTTAACATTTCTAATCATTAAGGAAATCTTAATATATTTTTTTATACATCTTTTTTTCAATATTTTGAGTTATCTCTATCCAATTCTTATCTTCTCCAAATTCACTCTTATCAGATTTTCCTCAATTCCATATAAATATTATTCTGGCTAATTTTTTCCCATTCACTCCTAAAGTAGGTAAATCAATAAGTGATAAATTTTTAAAGTTAGTTTTTCTTCTATAAAATTCAACAAAAAAATAATAAATACCTATGATCTAAATCCTCCTGAAAACTCTTTTGAAATTATATTATTAATCATCTCTTTCTCCAATTATTTATTATTTATGATAAGAGATATTCTAACCCTCATTTTATATAGTCTTGCTAAATTAATATATATATATATTCTAGGTAAAGATACAAATATTCTCATCATTGTGCATGTTAATTGCATTGGATTGTAAAAGCATAGTAGGCTATCTATCTTTTTTTTTGTTCTTTCCCTCCTTTCAGTCGGATATTATTCGGAGAGGAATGGTGGGTCGACAACCCTTTTGTGTTATAAATTATAATCCCAATTGATAACAACAATAGATAAATTTTCGTCTACTCCATTAAAATTAACGAAACACGAGAGGATGGAATTAGATTTATTCATATATATATATAAGTTTTAATTATAAATTATAAAAATTGTCGGGGGTTGATTAGAATTTGAGGTGGAAATAAAACAAATTCATTCTATTATCTACAAAATATAATCAATCATCATAACATATATTTATATATGTATATCTACACAAAAAAGAGGCATACATTTATTATGTATAAATATGAATTATTATTATTATTATTATTATTATTATTGCCAATTTTTATTTCTATATAACCCTCTCTATCTCTTCTGTCCTTATTAGATCCCCCTAGTCAGCCTATAATCCAAGGTTACACGGAGGGTGAAAGTATCGCAGCTGGTACTGTGCAAAAAATCTCTTGTATCTCAAGCGGTGGAAATCCTCTTCCAACACTCACTTGGTACAAGAATGACAAAAAGGTAAGAGATTAGATATATATATTATGTATTAACATATAAACCCCATTTCTACTAAAAAAAAATTTACATTTATTAAAGGATCATGCTTATACATAAGAAATTTATTTTACATGGCTTGAATAACTTTTTACTTTCATTACCTATATTTTCATATTTTATTTAATGAATATACGAGGGTGGGATGAAAAGTTTCCGACCTGATCAAGAAAATCGATGTTTTTAAATTTTTTTTTTTTTGCTATATTTTTCAACATAATCTCCATCAACACTGATACATTTCTCATAACGGTGTTCTAATTAATTTAATTAATTTATTTAATTAATTAATTAAATTTGATTTAATTTAATTTAAGTCTCATCAACAGTTATGAATCGACGCAAAAATTCGTTTGGATTACGCCTACAGCGTCAAATTGTCGTTAGAAATGGTTTTTCGAAGCAATTTTTGGTCTAACGTTAGGAAATGCGGCACCCACGTTGCACACAGCTTTCCATATTCAAATGGCTTTGCAAAATATTTCGCACACGTTCAGCTGACATCGTACAGGTCTCAGCTATCTTGAATTTTGAAAAATAAAACAAAAAAAAATTGAAAAACATCGTTTTTTTTGGTCAGGTCGGAAACTTTTCATCCCACCCTCGTATGAAGAAAATTTTAATTGAAATGTGCATTTATTTTAAAGTATTTTTAAGTTTAGTTTGTAAATAGAAACGACTTTATTTTAGTCTTATTTGGATAAAAAAAAAACCCTAATATTAAGACTCACTACACTTTCAAAAATTAGATTTTGAAATTTCAACTAAAATTTACTAAAAGTTTGATATAAGTTATATATAAATCAATTTATGTCAGAAATATACCAATAAAACAT
The DNA here is from genome assembly GCA_963082975.1 of Labia minor. Taxonomy (NCBI): domain Eukaryota; kingdom Metazoa; phylum Arthropoda; class Insecta; order Dermaptera; family Spongiphoridae; genus Labia; species Labia minor. The sequence continues at coordinate 15,696,512 of OY720346.1, forward strand.
AAAAGGCAACCAATAAAAAAAATATTATAAATCTTCTATAATAAATTATATAATTTATTGTTGTAAGGGGAGGGGGTGGGGAAAACAGAGCCCCGACGTTGGGCGTCAATTTGTAAGGGGAGGGCCACGTTGGGTGCCAATTTGTAAGGGGGGGAGGCCCACAGTGGATGCCAACAGGCCCCTTACAAGGAGGAGGGAAGAAGGGGGAGAGAAGGGAGGGAAAATGTGATAGAAGAGAGAAGAGCGGAAATGGGAGAGGGAAAAAAATGGATCTTATGTGGAGAGGGAAAAAAAGGAGTTTAAGGTCTCCACAGGTAAACAGGTGGATATCTTCTTGAAGGGGGAAAATATTACCCGCAGCTGCAGAGAACAAACTACCTTTCCTCCAATGGTCCAGCAGAGATGAAGGTTAAATGGGCGCCATGCTATACTCAGAGGTAAAGCAGATTTTAATGAGACTGGTCAATAAGGATGTAGTTTAAGTTAAATTGAAAAACGGTTGTTTAAAAGAAAATGTATAATTATAAGAAATATTATATTACTTCTCCACCATGGGAGTCAAAGAAAATGTATAATTATAAGAAATGTTATATTACTTCTCCACCATGGGAGTCACAAAGGATCCATCCAACATGGAGGATCATCAAAACACGTCTTTACATAAAGAACGCGGAGACAGGATAACACGTCTTTACACAAAGAAGGTTAGCATCTGACTAACTATATAATGCCAAGTCACCAACCGCGCGGAGGGCAGTTGGACTCCCCCAGACGTTGCCATTCAGTCATGCAACAGCGCCTGGGGTGACTTTGTCATATTTATATATAACAAATATACATTCGTTACATCCTCCCCCTCTGACTCCTGAAGAAGTCCCAACGAAGGAGTCAGAAAAAGAGAAAAGCGAAAAACAATATTTAATAATACAACAAAAAAAAAATTCATAAAGATTAAAGACAAAGATATAATAATTCTTAATACTTAACTAAAAAAATGGATAATACATAAGTTCACAAAAATTTAAGAAAAACACATAATAATCTTAATACTTAATTAAACAATTAATAATATAAAAAAAGTTCACAAAAATCAAATAAAAATATACAATAGTTCTTAATAATTAATTAAACAATTAATAATATAAAAAAGTTCACAAAAATCAAAGAAAAATATACAATAGTTCTTAATAATTAATTAGAGTCACCCTTTCGAGGTCGACCTCTCTTTTTAGGAATATATCTCCTATACCAAGAGCAAGTTTGTATAGGAAATGACAATTGTTGAAGATTTTTATCATTGCAATTCTTATTTTTTAATTGCTTAGATTCGATTCTTTCATTTATAACTTTCAAATTATTTGCGAATCTCTTTAGATAAGTGGTGATTTCTGGGACGAAGTTGTCATTGTAAATCACCTGTCCATTTATGTGCTCACCAAAAGGTGTAGGCTCTCCCCCTGCAGTAAAGATATCATTGGATTCCTTCAATAAGGGATTCGATTTCTGCCTTTGAGAGACGTTTAAAATCTTGTTATTACTTAAAATATCCGATAGATAATTAATTTTGTGAGGTTCAGAGGCGATAAGTGGTTCCTCTTTCTCAAAGGGGTATTTTAATTTCTTTCCATTATTAAAATACCACTGGTTTGAACAAAGATCAATAATTAATCTTGCTTGTTTTAAAAAATCATTTCCCAATAAGGTTCTGGGGATTTTTTGATTTTGAAAAAACATCAGCCTGGTGGGCACTATTTTATTTTTAATATTTATAGGTAATTCAATTAAATCTACTTGATGCTCTTGGATAGAGCCATCAGCTAAACTAATAGTTATTGATTTATTATAAAATGTAACATTTTTATTTTTTAAAATATTATATAATTTTTCACTCCCTATGGAATGAGAGGCACCAGAGTCAGCACATGCCGTACCCGTGGCATCGCCTATTTGAATGGGGAGGAGAGGGAGAAATCCTTTTTGTTCATTTGAAGATATTTTAATAGTATTAGTAAAATTAAAAGTAGGATCTACTTTATTAGTTTTTAATTGGAGATTGCAATCAGTGCATTTGGGCTTAATAGTACCTATTTTCCCACATCCATAACATTTTTTTACATTTTTAAAAGGTTTCTCCATAGAAACGGTATCAGTGCCACGGGGGGCTACTTTATTTACAATTTTGCCATCCGTATTTCGGAGGTTGTCATAATTTTCAAGTTTTTTTATTAATTCAAGAGGCTTATGTAATGTTTCCCATTCATCTAAAAAGTGCTCACGACATTGTGATGACACGTGAGTTTTTAATTGATTTGTAATAATTAAATCCTTTAATGCCTCGAAGTTATTGATATTCAATTCCTTTATCCATGATTCAAAATGAACCAATAAGCTATGATAGAAATCAGTCCACGTGTGAGTGGGACATTTTTTACTGTTGTAAAATAATTGACGCATCTTTTCTTTAGTGATTTTAAATCTTTGCATCAAAAGGGTTTTAATATAATTAAAATCCATTAAATTTTTATCCGATTCTCTATATAACAACCTTACTAGGTCTAAAGGGAGGGTTGTAGATAAATAAGATACCCAATTTTCTTGAGGTATTTTAAAAAAATTCATCTGTCTTTCAAAGACCATTAAGTATGAATTAATATCATCATTTTTATTAAGTTTTGGGAGGCGATTGGCTAAATCTATTTGGGGAAAGGGGGCTCCTACAGGTGGAGGGTTGTGATGAGGTGAGTTAAGTCTAATTTTTTCTAACTCTAACCTTTCAACTCTCTGTTCTATAATAGAATTGAGGATACCCTGAGCTATCTCATGATCAAAATCATCATGTGCTAATAAAGCATCTTTAATTTGAATAATTTTCATTGAATTATTAATTTCAATGCCCAATTCATCAGCCAAAACTATTAAATCCTCCTTACGTGCTCTAGTGAGGAAAGCCATTTCTTAACAATAAATTATATACCACAATATACTACTAATTATAATAATTAATTAATTGTATGTAAAAAAACTATAATATAAAAATAAAAATATATAAATTGAATATTAAATTAAATAAATCCTAATAACTAAATAATAAATAAATACAATGAAAGTAAAAATAAAAAATAATAATAATAATAATACAATGTCAATGTAACTGAGAAAGAGAGAAAAAAAAATTCAATTCTCAAACAAAGTATAAATAATAGAAAGGAAAAAAAGTTTGTTTTTTTTTTTTGAAAATAAAAAAAAATCGTAGGTTTTAAAACCAAAAGAAAAAAAAATATATATAAATGTACTTAAGTGTGGTTGTTCCTTAGGGCGAGTGTCACCATATGGTTGATTAATATTCACAAATTATTTGCACTAATATCACTTATTGCCTTCACAGGGGTGGGGAAAACAGGCCTCGACGTTGGGCGTCAATTTGTAAGGGGAGGGGGTGGGGAAAACAGAGCCCCGACGTTGGGCGTCAATTTGTAAGGGGAGGGCCACGTTGGGTGCCAATTTGTAAGGGGGGGAGGCCCACAGTGGATGCCAACAGGCCCCTTACAAGGAGGAGGGAAGAAGGGGGAGAGAAGGGAGGGAAAATGTGATAGAAGAGAGAAGAGCGGAAATGGGAGAGGGAAAAAAATGGATCTTATGTGGAGAGGGAAAAAAAGGAGTTTAAGGTCTCCACAGGTAAACAGGTGGATATCTTCTTGAAGGGGGAAAATATTACCCGCAGCTGCAGAGAACAAACTACCTTTCCTCCAATGGTCCAGCAGAGATGAAGGTTAAATGGGCGCCATGCTATACTCAGAGGTAAAGCAGATTTTAATGAGACTGGTCAATAAGGATGTAGTTTAAGTTAAATTGAAAAACGGTTGTTTAAAAGAAAATGTATAATTATAAGAAATATTATATTACTTCTCCACCATGGGAGTCAAAGAAAATGTATAATTATAAGAAATGTTATATTACTTCTCCACCATGGGAGTCACAAAGGATCCATCCAACATGGAGGATCATCAAAACACGTCTTTACATAAAGAACGCGGAGACAGGATAACACGTCTTTACACAAAGAAGGTTAGCATCTGACTAACTATATAATGCCAAGTCACCAACCGCGCGGAGGGCAGTTGGACTCCCCCAGACGTTGCCATTCAGTCATGCAACAGCGCCTGGGGTGACTTTGTCATATTTATATATAACAAATATACATTCGTTACATTGTTTATTTTCTATTTTCATTCTCAATTTAGATAACATCGGTCGCGAATAATCCAGGTCGTTCCGTCTCAGCAGAAGTAACCATTCTTACAAATGTAACGGATAATGGAGCTCGATATAAATGTGAAGCCAGTAATAGCGCAACAGAAATTCCTCTCTTTGAAACCATTAAACTCAGCGTTTATTGTAAGTAGAAAAATATTTTCATTTTTTTTGTTTTTTTTTTGTTATCAATTCTATAAATATAAATACAGTAATTTAAAAAAATAAAATTCAATATTATTTTTCATTTTTTGCCTTGATTTATGAATGGTAACCATTATTTGAAGAAAGATTATTTTATATTTTGGTTCTAATCCATTAAACAATTATCTTTATTTATATAATTTTCTGATTTGCTCGTGAAATTTTGTTTGAATAATAAAAAGCAAAATGATTTGACCAAAATGAAAGTGCCTATCCGCTTTAAGAGTTTTATCTAATAAAATATGTAGTTGATGATATTTTTCAAAATATGAATTATTTTATTAATATCCATTAACATACATATTGTAAATTCATCCCAATGTATCAAATATTTTAAGTTTTTTATTTTAGTTCAGTGGCGTACCTAGGGGGGGGGGTGCGATCCGCACCGGGCGGCACTTATCTTGGGGCGGCATTTTTTACATTTAGTTATAGTTGTAAAAAGCAACTTATTCATTTCATATTTATTTTTTTTCTTTCTTGAATAATAAATGATTATTATGATTATTATAAGTTTACTATTTGATTTATATAAATTATGATTAACTATATGATTTCGAATATTATTCCTCGGTGTATATAAATGCATTTTAGTGTAAATTTTGAATTCTAATTCCAAGAACAGGATAATAATTTTATTTTATTGTATTCATTAAAATTCGTTGAATTCGTAAACGCATCTTTACGATTTTGTTCGGCAATTTTTCCTAACTAAAATTTTTTCATATCAGTTTATAAATGTCATTTCTTTTGAAAAGTTTATATGATTACTTTGAAGTGATATACCAATATTTTTTTATATCATCGATTTTTCTTTTGAAAAGCAGGGCAGGCGGAAAAAATATAAATATAAATTTTGAGAGCATTATACACGATTTTTCTAGTATGAAAGCTAGAAGAGTAAATATTATATTAATATGTTTACGAGTGCATACAAATATGTGTATTAATTAATATTGATTAAATAACTTAATAATTTATTTATGTGTATTAATTTATAAAAACCACTCTTTGATTGACTTATAATAGAAAGGGCGGCAAACTGGAGATCGCCCCGGGCGGCAAAAGTTCTATCTACGCCACAGAACTAATTTTTAAAATTGATTCAGCTATTTTATAAAATGTTTATATATGTTATTATATATATATATATATATATTCAATTAGTAGTCACAAAATAAATAAAATGAGTTTCTGATGATGGTATGAGAAGTTATAAATAATAATTTGTCTTTTATTTGATTAATTTAATTATTATTTTCAATCTGACTTGTGTTCGTCAATTTTTCTTTTTTTTTTTCTCTTAACTGTCGAAGTTTAAAACAACTAGAAGGGGGAGAGCTTTGAGTATGAAATTTATTAATAGGATGTTATATGAAATATTGTTAAAGTGAATTAACTCTTGTAGCTAGTTGAACAAGCCAAGTTTGTTGCTGACGAATCCGTAATTAATCAACACGCGGGGTATGTTTTTGTCATGCAGTTCCCCCTGACCACGTGGTGATTCGAAAAGAGCCGACTGAACTACGTCCCGGGACCCGGGCAACGCTTACCTGTGATTCGAGCTCATCCAACCCGGAGGCAAGACTCAGCTGGTGGCGAGAAGGCATCCCCGTCGCCGGGGTCGCCAATGTGACACGTCCGGGCCTTCATGGCGGCACTGTCAGCAGTATTTCATTACCCCTCGATATCATACCGGAACTTAACGGGATCGTTTACACCTGCCAGGCCACTAACGAACAACTTCAGCGGTCGGTTCATGACGCAATCACCCTACAAGTAGTCTGTAAGTATCTCGTCCATCTTCACTTCACCCCCAAACCCTTTTGATACTAACTGACGGACTTATTTAATCTCTTCTTCTAAAATAGATCCACCGATGTTTGATGAAGGATGGAACTCGTACCAAGGCGTAGAGGGACAACCTCTGATTGTCTCTCTTAACGCTCGTGCTAATCCTGAGCATATCACTTACACATGGACCAAAGATGGACGATCCCTTACTGGAAATGATAATCGATTTATCATTGATGGATCAACAATTAATATTACCCGGTTGCGGAAAGAAGATGCAGGCACTTATATATGCGAAGCTGGCAATAACCAAGGGAAAACTAACTTTGAATTCAACATCACCGTCCAATGTGAGTAGACACAATATATTTTATTTACAGAATAACTACTAAAAAATTCTACAAACCCAAGAGTGGAAATAAATCATTCACTTATTCTCCCTAAAAAAAAGGTTATTTTGTAAAAATAAAAGATTTTTTTTCTTATTTATTTTTATATGTACATATAATAAGATCTATCATTTATTTATAATTATTGTTTATTTAATCAATTAATCTTTCGCATTTAAATAATAAAAAATTGTTTTTTATCTTTAAAATTTAGTGATTAAATTATTTTCGAAAATTTTAAATTATATATACTTATATTAAATTTAAAAATTGGACTGAAAGCTCTCATTGAAACATTATATTTATTGTATTTGGAAATTTAACCTGAATTTTTTTTTAACAATCTCCAAATTATTAAAGAAACTGAAAAAATATATAATGAAATCAAAATCTTAGTTATGTTATTAAAAACACTAAGTTTCAATTTCAATATAAATTTTATAAACTTTATGATTATTTCAACAGTTACGTCATCACCAGAATCTTGTATTAAAGATTGAACTACTATACTTTCAGTACGTACATGATGACGTAACTATGAAATGATCATAAAGTTTAATAAAATTTATATTGAAACTTAAACCTTATTTTTGGCCTAAGTGATTTTGGAGACCCCCTTATTTCTACCACTTAGGACCTGTACTTGATCCACCACTGTTTCTTTTATAAATTGAGAATTAACTTTCCTTTATTGTTTAGTACTATTATTAATATAATAAAAAAAATTGTATTTTTAGCAATTAAATTTTTTTTAACACGTTCCCGCCGGCTCCATAATTTGTCTATTTATTTTATGTGGCGGCATGAGCCACCGGTGGTACATGCGGGAACGTGTAAAATAATTATAAAATTAACTGGTTAATAAAGTATAAATGCTAAGTTTGCAAATAAAACTATTTAATATTCGTTTAGTTAATCTTTTTTTGTAATTATTAAGATATTTCTATTAGTAATTTATTTAAATAGTTTTATTCTCATCCTTTGAACATGAAGAATAATTATTATTCTAAAATTTTTCCGATCGAAAAAACTAATTAAAATGTTATTTAAATAATTTGTAAACTTCACTCATGTTGTTTGAGGTATTCTAATTTTACTGGGACCCTCTCAAGTGAAAACAACTTCTCCTTGTGTCCGAATATCATAACACTATTGAACCCTTAACGCATAAATATTCTATCGTTGAATCCTCTTTTTTGATTAATTCCATTTTTATTCAAATTTATTTCGGATACAATTTTAATGACATTAAATTTAGGAAACTTTAATCAAAGTTTATTAATTAAATTATATTTTCATAGTTCATAAGGATCAACAAAATTACATTCATATACCGTAAGATTAATTAAACTCTTTATTTCTCTCATCTACGGTCTTTTGATTTGCGGTTTGATTTTTCCATAGAACATTTTTTTTTTTAACTTAAATTTTAATTAATTTTATTCTAAAAAGTTAAGGTCATAATTAAAATAAAAATGAAATAATTTTTCTATTATTTTTTTTCTTTTATATGTCATTTATTCGTCTTACATAAATGTTCAATATCATCATGATTTATATTTTATTAATTATTTTTATTTAGAGAATTTCTGTTCATTTAAGTATGATAATAACGTATAAATTATTATAATTAATTCATTAATAGATGGTTTGGGGGATACAAAAAAGAGGAGTTTAATATTCGATTTTAATATAGTTTTATATATTGTTTAGTTAAAAAAATAAATATTTTAGTATTTTTTTTAAATCCATTACATATATAAATTTAGAAATATTTTCATTATCATTGATTGATTTACATATTGATTTACTTATTTTTTTGTATTATTCTTTAGATTCAGCCTCGATTCGTGAATATCCGTCATCCGTTTTGGTAACACCCGGCGAAGATGCCCAACTTTATTGTGCCGGTGACGGCAATCCATTAAATGATGGCAATTTCTCTTGGCGTCATGCACAATTCACCGAATCCGATATGGATGAAAGAACAAGTCGCACATATAAAAATGGTACTTCTTATTTGACTGTAAGACGACCAACCAAGGATGACAACGGCCCTTGGGATTGTGTCCTCTCCAATGGTATCGGCAATGAAACCGTTCGTTCCATCTTTCTCATCGTCAAATGTAAGTGATTTAATCATTTTTAAATATATGCTATTTTTTGAAAAAAAAAACAAACAAATATAATATACATTTATTATTTTTAATTAAATTATATCTTAATAAAATTAACAATTATCTCAAAATTATTCCTTTATAATTAATTTATTTGTTTATTTATTTGAATTCATTCATGTATATAACTACAGTGACATTACTTATTTACAATATAACATTATATATATATATATATATTACAAATATTTACAATCCGAATAAATAAACTCACAGAAAATTTACATAGTTATCCTTTTAGTATCTCTATTTACATAAATATAGGACAATTAAATCACTTTATAATTAATAATTAAGCAAAATTTTAAAAATTGAATATTTACAACAATGCTCTGTTTTTTTCAACTGTTAATTATTTATAAATAATTAAACCATTCAAAAAAAAAGTTTAAAGGTGGTAAAATTGAATTTAAATTAATAATAAGTTGAAAAATAACGCTTTGTTTAATTAAATGTCAATTTTATTTAACTCTAAAACCTTAAATTATTCCCTCTATTATACTTTTAATTTATTTAATCACAAACATAAAATATACGGCAATAGAACATAAACAAAAAATAAATAAATAAAATGATGATGATGATGATGATTATTATTATTATTAAAAGTGAAAATTAAGAAAATCTCATATGAGGTATATTATTGTATCTCCTTCCCTAATTTAAAAATATTTTAATAATCAATTTATGAATATTTTAAATTTTTGGTATTCATTGAATAAGTATTTTCTATTTCTAACATTGTCAAAAGATTTATGTACAAATATTATACATAATGACTTGTAACTTCTTTAAATTCACTTTAGAACACTCATGGTCTTTTCAATAATTTTGAGCTTTTTGACGTTTTGAAAGATTTCTACATCTTTGTATTCACATTAAACATAAAGTAAAAACGCTCTAAATTTGTTTTACTTAAGACCATTAATTTGATCCCTTAAAAACACAAAAATAAATAAATGTCAATCATCATCGTAAATCAGTAGTATGAAATTAGTTTTCATAAACTATAAGCTAAGTATATTCTATTCTTAAAAGTTTTTCTCTAAAATAATCGACCAAGTTTAAAATATACCAAAAAAAAAATTATTTTAATAATATAATATATAAAAAAGTTTAATATATTAGATAAATAATAAATGAAATAATAATAATAAAATAGAGTATATTAATAAATAATCATATTGAATTATATAGAACACGTTAATTGTTTTTTTCACATGAAAAGAAAGCATATTTTTGGTGTATGAATTTAATATATAAATTAAATCTTTTAATTATATCTTAAAATTTATATTAATTTTAATTTTAATATATAATGGTATATTTCAAGATAAACCCGAGATGGATACATCGCCACGAATTGCAAAAGCGGCAAGTAATGCCGGCGATACAGCCAGATTGATTTGTCGAGCACAGGGTGCCCCACAATTACGGTTCACTTGGTCGCGCGAAGGAGCTACCATTCCTGTGAATACTACAGATAAATATTTTATCGCCACTTATCAGGTATATATTTACTCAATTATATAGTTAAATCGACCAAATCGAATTTAAACCCTTAAACATATATATTCATTTTTTTTTTACCTTTAGGTGGATTTCGTAACATACGAATCGATTTTGTTTGTTCGTAATGTGCGCCATCCATCCGATTACGGTGGTTACGAGTGTGTCGTAAGGAACGACATGGGTTTTGCAACCACTACAATTAAATTGGATGTAACGTCAGCACCCGAACCACCTACCAATCTCGAATTAAGGAATTACACTCATGATTCGGTAAGCTCCAATTAATTTTACTATTATTAATTAAATTCAATGTTATAACATGACTAATTATTTCATTCTCTTTAAAATGACGAGATTTACAAATGCCTCCGTAAAATATTAATCGTAATTTAATTTACTTGCCATTTCTATTAATAGATAATAATTAGTTATTCAATTTATTTATGCAATTTGAAAATCATAATTGATTTCGTGTCTATGTATTAAAATTATTAAATAAAACAATTATCTATTATATATAATTACATATAAGTAGTAACTTAGACAATCAATGGCATTATGACGTAAATATCCAAAGACTAACACTTCTTTGTTAAAAAAATAAAATAAAAACATCTCTCTTTTTTCAATTGATATATATATATATATATATATATATAAAATCGAAAGCTAACGATAAAACATTATAAAATATTAATATTAATTTTCTATTATTTATTTATTAATTTTTTTTTTTAATGGAAATACAAATCAAATTTTTCTGTGTAGATCATAAATATTTTTTTAAAAGAACCATCAGTTAATAATTAATGTGCATCAGAATTTTGTATTTGAATTTTAGATTCTTAAATTATTATTATATCCTATAATAATATTTATCCTCTTGTAAAGTTGGCTTCATTTCTGGAGACCCCTGAAAGTTATGCAACTGACTCTCATTTTCTTTATAGATTCTTCTAAGTTGGGAGCCAGGTTTCAATGGTGGAATGTCCACATCCTATCGCATTCGTTATCGGCCCTCATCTGCTCAAGATGGATACCGATATGTCGATGTCCTATCAAATAATGTCACCTTATTTGAATTAAATGGTCTCCAATTAGGTACCGAATACTCCATTGGTATTATGGCCTTTAACAAACTTGGAGGAAGTAATTATAATGCAGTGCCACTTCTCGCAAGCACCTCAAGTAAGTAAAAAAAAAAATAAACATTTTTAATCATGTATACTTATGTTATAAAAGATAATCTGTTTTAAACAAATAATCACATCAAATTAATTTTGAAACAAAACTTAATATAAATTAACATAATTAATAATAAAAAAATAAATTAATAATTATAAATATTGATGAAAACTAACATTATAAAAAAAATTCTGTATTTTTTGAAATGAAAATGCATTTTTGAAAACTAATTGAGTGATATTAAAAATATTTTGTAAAATTAACCAACGAAAAATAATTATCTAATAATATTAACTCAAGGAAAATGTTTTTTGCATTTATTTTTCATGAAAGATTGTAGTTATGCCATTTACTAACAAATTTAATAAATATATAATAGTAATAGTAATATTTAAATTTACTATCATTTTTTTTAATTTTAATGCTATTATGGTAATGTAACTAATTAATACCATTGGATTAAAGAATTTTAACAACAATAATAATAATAACGTTAACATTCTAATCAACTGAATAAATAGCACTCAATAGATAGCATTGATTGCTCTCTCCCTCTCATATTTCTATAATCATTTCTTATAATATATTATTAATTCGTATCTTGATTTTAGTAATATATTAAAATTAGAAACTATAGTTTATTAAATATAATAAGAAAATAATATGCATTGATTTTCAGGTTTTAATTACTTAATTAAATAATATTTATGGCATTTTCTTCTTTAAATAGTAATTATATATATTATTATATATAAAATTAAGGATTAATTAATTTTATTTATTAAAATCAGTAAACATTAATAATTTACAAAACTAAATATCTGAAATAAACTTAAAGTATTAAAAAAATATATAATTATTTTTTTAAATTTATCAATCACTGCAGGAATAGTTAATACTATATATTAAAAAAACATCAAAATTTAATTTTGAAAAATTAAAAAATTCTGGAGTGTCTCCACTCGATTATCTCGCAAATTTGAATTCGATTAATTAACATATATTATATTTAAATTTAATTAATTATAAATAATAAATTAAAATTAATAAATAATATTTATTAAACCAGCGCGTGTTTGGCTCTTTGTTGATGATACCACGTCAAATGCTGGCGCGTAATTAGCAGTCAACGTGCTAAAAAATTTAAAAAATACTTTTTACTATTCAATCAAGTTGAAATTCTATATATAGCAGTTTTATACAATTTTTAATCATGTGAAAAATTATCAAACATATATCTTTATTTTTATGGTCAATTTAGAGGAAAAAAAAATCAAAACGTGGTAGGTAATGACCCTCTTCCGGATGAGCTACATTTCTCAAAAGTTGATAGAAAACGAATTTTGAATAATGTCCGTGTACCAAATTTTATTATTCTAGCTCAAACCGTTTTTGTGTAATCTTGCCCCCCCCCCCCACCCACAATTTTCATGATCGCAATACTATATATCTCTGGTGAAATCGTAAAAATTAAATTAAAAATGAATAATCATTTTAATATAGTTAAATATCACGAGTTAAATATCGATAGAGTACTTAGAATTACATGTGAATGTACGAATGTATGTTTGAATGTGTGCATGGCATGAACACTAACCGAACTAACGTGGGACCCGCAGACGAGGCGCCTGCCTCAGCAGACGGCCAAGGGGGGCGTGGCGAGGACGGGGGCCCGGGGCTGCCCGGAATGGCCATCGTCGTGGTCACTGTGGCCGGCACTGCGCTGCTTGTTGGTCTTGTACTGCTTGTGCTCTGCTGTTTGCATCGGAGGACTGCCAAACGCTTAACAGGTTAGTTTTTCCATCTGATAAATATTTTTTTTTTCTTGTTCCTCTATATCAGATGAGGGACCGCCCCACGATCTACAGCAAATCATCACCGAGATCATCGATAGTCGTGGCGATGTGCCTCTACTTGTAATTATTGGCGTTTCGGTAACAGGAGCTGCCCTTCTACTTCTTAACGTTGCACTTATACTCTGCTTCATTTATAAGAAACGTCAGAAACGATTACGTGAAGGTATCCATTATCACACCCAACAGCCTATCTATCAATTGATAGAATTTTATTGAACCACTAAAATAAATCTTCAATATTTCATTATGATCAATTATCGAGTATAGTGGAGTTATCTATTTATATAAATTTAATTTGATAAATTCCCCTTAAAATTAAAAGAATAATTAGGAATTCATAAATTAATAATTTATATTTATTTTTTTCATACTCGAAGTTATGTTTTCTTCTTCATTGGCAATATTAACTATCAAATTAATTCGAATAAAGAGTCCGATCCCCCTTTTTGGAACACCTGATATAAAGACAAAGAAATAAGAATATATATTTAAATTTTAATGAAAAACATTAGAAATGTGTATAATTTTTTCAATTTTTTTTTTTTTTTGGTTTTTCAATAGATATAATATTTCTTCCTAAACCGCATACAATATTTATTTAATATTATTATAAAATACATTTTATTACAATCAAAATCTATTCAATAATCAATAAAACAAAAAAATCATTATTTTATATAATTATATACTACATAGGAAGATCATTTTAGAATTTATATAACGAGTGTGCTACAAGTGTTTATTTATTTACATTTCCTTTTAAATGTTTTTACCAGCTGCGAGTGAACAGAGTAGCAGTAAATCCGCCACCATCGAAATGTACGCCCCCAGTAGTTACAACGAGACTGTTACGGGTGAAACTCTAAGCTCCGTTTCAGAAAAATCGGAGAGTTACAGTAACGGCGATAGTAATCAGGAATATCTGGTGAGCCCGTGCAAATGTTTTTTCAATTAAGGCGCGCTTTGGTGCGTCTTTCTCTTCATGATTTGATGGTTGTTATGATTTAGGAGGACGGCTCAAAGGCTGCAGCAGCCGCGGCAGCAGCAGCAGCGGCAGCAGCCAGCACCTATCTCATTGATCCAATTGAAGGCTATCCATATCCTGGATACCCAGCTTATGAGATGCAACATCCACCACCACCTGCAGTGCACTTGCCACCGACAATAAATGCACAACCACCTCCTGGGAAACCCACTCCAGCTCATGTACAGCCTCAGCCGCATCTACGAGACGAGCCCGAGACTATTTCGCGAAATACTTATACTCACCATGTAGATGGTAAATAATAAATAAATAACGAAATACTAATAAAAAAGATTGTTTTTGTTTTACTACTAGCTGATTAATATAAATGTGGCTAGAATGGGGGAGGAAAGAATGGCGAAAAATATATTGGGGGAGACCGAGTGGGAAACGCCCGCTTGGAAGACCAAGGACGCGGTGGGTGGATAATGTAGGAAGGGACGTGAGAGAAATGGGAGAGGATAGGGATTGGAGGGTTGTGGCTCAGAGTAGGGACACTTGGAGAAGTGTGGTTGTTGAGGCCAAGAACTTTCGAGTTCCGTAGAGCCACAGAGATAGATAGATAATATAAATAAGCATTTGACAAATTAAAAAAATTTGATTAAACTATGAAACTCTAATGGTTATTTTTAAAACATTTTAATAAATAATGTTAAAAATAAAAAAAATCATAAAAATGAATATAATGCAAAATATATTTATTGTGAAAATTAATTATCACTTACGTTACACCTGTCATTGTCCCTGTCCCTGTGAAATGATCTGAAAGATTAATTTAGGATGTCCATCGAAAAAAAAACAAAAACAAAAAAAAATAAAATTTTTAATTTTGATTTCTAATCTAAATAGATTTAAGGGACAGAGAACTTATTTGGAACAAGAGTTTCTAGTAAAAAGAAATTAAAATTAAAGTCTGATTATTTTCTCTCTAGTCAAGAATTTGAATAATACTTTAATACGATATACCTCGAATTTTTTAATTAGATTAATTAATTTATTTGTAATTTTTTTGTTTCTCCAGGTGGAAAATTGCACTACGTAGCCCCACCAACTGCTGTCGATGGCCCCTACTACAATGTGATTGCCGCTGATGCCCGATATTTGCCATACGCGACGACAGCAAGTGGAGCAGGAGTACCCACAGGTTCAGCGAGTGGATCACTTCGACGGGCACCAACGGGACACAGAGCAGTTCCTCCGGATGTTACTGTCTCTCACAATCCACCTCCAACTTCAGCAAATGTGGCCAACGGTCCCCCTCAGGTCCCTCCTGCCCCAATGCTCTCCACCTTCTCGCCTGCCTACCCGCCACCCGGATTAGAGGCGGAGGGTCATCTCGTTTGATTGTAGGCTTCCGGGAGGGCCCCGGACCCGAACATGTCAATCCGATGCCAAAGTGACTTGACCAAGACAATATCTTTTTAGTGTGCATGGGATAAACCGTTTTTTTTATTCGGTGTGCGTGTACGAGTGTAAAGCATGGAGTGGAAAAACGAATTGTTATTATGACTATTAAATAAGAATAAATGAAAAGATGGGTAATTAATTAAAAAAAACAAACAATTTTTTCAAGTGTTTATCAACTCCTAATATAGAGTAAAAAGTTTTGATCTCAATTTGTACTTAAAAAAAATAACAATATATAGTTTGGCACCAAATGCCTCTCATTCGGTCCTGAACTTTATAAATTTATATTGTGCTTTTTATCGAGTTTATAACAAATAATAAAATACTATCCAAAAGCTAAAACATCCTCTAATCTAATATAAATATATTTATTTTTTATTTAATTATTATATATTTTGAATAAATTAATAAACACACTTTATTTATTTAATTACAAAAAAATTATTTATTATTAATTATTAAAAAAATATTCATATGAAGCACAATATAAATAATTTCTTTAAAAGGTTTTAGCTTAATTTTGCGCTTTGGAAAAAGTTTTGACCTTAGCAAATAAATAACAAAAAACTATATAATATTAATACTATTATTATATACATTAATAAACATATATATATATATATATATATATTGATATTAACATTCATATAAATTTGTTCAAATAATGAATGTCAAATTAATATCATAGACAAAAAAAAAAACATAAATTAAAATTTAAAAATAAAGTAATCAATTTTCCCATTAACGAAAATAAATATTAGGAGACTTAAAATAAAATCCATCTTTTTATATTCCAGACATTTTAGTGATATTGATTAAGAAATCTCACAAAAATAAAATAAAAAATGTGTGATTTGAAAAGAAGAAAAGTAAGGAACTTCTTTAAAAATTATTGTCATGAAACTGATAATAAGTGAATTAAATGAATGAATAAACATTAAGAAATTTATTCATTTTATATAATCATATAATATATAAGTATATATATATAACTATATATATATCTATCTATAATCTATACATAATATTGATTATGAAATTCTACCAAAGATTGAGTTAGATGTTTACAAAATAAACAAATAAAACAATAATATTAATTTAAAAAAATCTAAAATATTTACTAGATCCATCCGGGGACAGGGCTCAAAATGAATTTAAAATTAACTTTTCAAATAAATGAATTTAAAAACGAATAAAACTTAAAGTAACTTTAAGTCCATTAAATATAGCATTTGTAAATCTATCGTTTTTATTTTTATTATATAGACATAAAATATTATTAGAATATTCATATATTTATAGAAAGGTTTTTGAAATTTTATCTCCCCAAATACTATGCTTATCAATGATTCTATGAAACCATATAAATTATTTAGTTATATATTTAATTAAACAATAATTAAAAATTAAATTCCATGCGCATTTACTAGAAATAGAGACGTTTATTTTAATATTAAATCATTCTTCTTTGCATTTTAATAATTTTATCATATACTATTGATGTAAATATTTGTAGTTTGAATTGCTTAGTTCTCTTTTTATAACAATTGTTGGAATTTTAAGTTTTATGCTTTACTGATTTATATTTATTTAAATTACTTAAAATAATTTTTCACTAATTACTGGAAATCAAGTTTCTTTTTTCTCTTCAAAATTATAACAATTACTAAATAAAATAATAGAATTTTTCTAAAAAATATAACCTTTCTATAATTATATAAATAAATAATTCTTTTTGGTTATATAGGGCTTAATATTTATCATCCATGATAACAAAAAGAAACCCCATTCTCTCTTTCTCTCTTCTCTCTCTTTCTCTCTTCTCTCTCTTTCTCTATCTACATCGTGTGTAAATTGTGTGCGTGTGTTAAATAGTTTTTTTTATTTTTTCTTGATTTTTATCTATTATTTTTTTATCTTCAGACGAAATTCTTTTATGTTAAATATAACATGGTTAAAATGCTCTTAAAATGAATTAAATATAACTTATATATATATTTTTTAATTCATTTTAGATGCACGAAGCGATTGAAATTTAGTATTCAATTTTTGTTTTTGGCCAATGTTTTTATTGTAAATTTCATTTGACACCTTAGCAATAAATCGCAGATCTATTATTTTGATTTTTCGGATGATATATTCCATATAAACAAACATTATTGTCTGATAGATAATAAAATATTTTTTTGTTTTAGTTTTTTTAAAATTATATGTTATATATTTTACAACGCATGAGATTTTAAAAATATCCATTATTTAATCTGAATTCTAATGTTGAAATCTGGCTCAGAAAATGTAATTATATAAAAAATCAATCAGTTAAATATTAACTTTATTAATTATAAATAAATAAATAATAAAAACAGATTTCTATTCTAAATTATTTATAAATGATTTTTAATTATTAGTTTTTTATGAATAAAATAGTGCCAATTTGTAACTCCATATATAAATAATAAGAATTTACTTTTATTTTGGCCTAAACAATATAAAATAAAATATAGTGTACATATGTAATAATAATTTGATTATATATGTATATATTGATATATATACATATATATATATGCAAATTAAAATTTCTAGTTACTTCTTATTAAAAAAATATAATAAAGTTAAAAAAAAAATTCCAATTCAATAAATTTTTAAGTTTTCGACGTCCTATCAATCAATGTTTCTATATTATATTAATAAATAATATGAAAAAGTCATCATAATTATCTAAAAAGATCATCATTATTCATGTTTTCTCTTTCTCAATGTTTGACGTCAAAAACTTAAATGTTTTGTATTGATTGTAGATTTTTAAAAAGTTGAATATGTATATTAGTAAAAAAAAAGATGGTACAATTCATCTAAAATGAAATCGAAGAAAAAGATTTGATATTAGAATATAAATGTTTGTTTGTGTTTTTGATGTTTGTTTTTATGTTCTTATAGAATAATGTTTTTTTTTATATATTTTAATTTCCTCTCTCTCAATCGTTTCTTCACTTACTATTGATTGCTATATATCTATAGCTATATGTACATAATTGTGATTTATATAATGTATAAATATTGAATACAAATGAAAGAGTTTGATTGAAACAATTTGAATTTTAGGTGATTTTATACCTCTTATAGAGATAATATATTAAATATGTTTAAAGGAGATTCTGACCTTTTTTTCAAATAATAATTCACTAAGTATCTGAATTTATTTACATAATATTTGGTACATTTGGATCAATACAATTTAATTAAATATTTTTTCTTTTTGAAATGATGAAATGTTTTCAAATCAAGGTTTAGAGTTTAGAGTATACAATTTCAACCATATTAATAGCGAACTAATTTTTGTTCCATTTTGTTAATATTAGTTAATTCTTTTATTTTGATATATTTCTTTTCAATTTGTGATTCTCTTAATAATAAAATGAGAGAAAAAATTGTTCCTAAAGGTGACATTTAGTCACTATATTCATTTAAAACAATATTACGATATTAGATAATAAAAAAATGATGATATTAATAAACAAAAAAAAAAGGATAATTTTTTAATGAGAATAATTTTAACTTTCAAATTAAACATTTTTTTAAAATTTATTAATATCTTATTCTTTTATTCTGATAATTTTTTTTTATTTTTTAATAACTATAAGTTGAAAGTAAAATTAAATGTTACTTTAATAAAATCTAATACATTTACTTACTAATCTATTGGAGTTTTATAAAAACTTTTTATTCATTTAAAAAGATTTTAATTTTTAAATTTTTTAAAAATTTATAAACGTATAAATTATTGATGTTGATATTTTCTTGATGCACAAGAAAAAATAATAATGCTATAATATATATATTGTAAAAGGGGAAAATAAGATTATGTATAAAATATATTTTTTATGATAATGTGTAAATAAATATTGAATATATATATACGTTTCTGGTAAATATTTTTTTAAAATTACATTTTAAATTTTGATCATTAATTTATATTGTTAAATATTCATATTTGGGTGGATATAACTCAGAATAGGAACGGTTGATGGAATGAGCCTCCTGCGGTCAAAAATTTCTGAATGAATCGAGCAACAGGGGAAGAAATTAATCTTACTTTAAAGTTAATCAAAATTAAGTTTTATTTGTTTATTTATTTTAGAAGGTTTTTTTTTTATTTCAGATAATTGAAAAGGCGTAAATTTTCAAAAAACAATATACAAAGAATAATTTTAATCTTAAATGAATGTGCAGATGATCATTTAGTAATAATTTAAATAAAAAATAAAATAATGATTTGGTGTTATTTAGAGTTGTTTTTTCTGATTATTTACCCAACATAAGAATAAACTAATTAAAGTATAAAGTATAAAGTTTTAAGGTCATTTTCTCCTTTTATTTATTTTAATTTAAATTATTAATTTTCATTTTAGTGTAAATAAAAATAAATACATTTAAATAATAAATAAATACAAAAAAAGAAATATAAAAAATACTATTCTAAATAAAATGCCATTTTTTATTAATAAAAGAAAAATATAAATACAAAAAAAAAGAGAAAGTAAGAATCGAATTGTGAAATAAGAAAAGAAAAATAAAATTGAAAATATAAGTATGGTTATTTTTTTAAATCATTAATAAATAAATAAAAGATTTGAAGATGTAAATGAATAATATGATTAATAAAGTTTGAATTTATTAATGTGTGCATGTTTTCAGGAGTGAAAGTTAAATGAGAATAGTAAAATATATATAATATATATCTACCTATATATATATATACACATATATAAACTCCTAAATTGTAAATATGAACATTAATTATATAATTAAGGGATGGATGAATGGATGATGATAAACCAAGTGTCTTCTTAATTAAAAAAGTAATTAAATAAAATAAAAAATCAACATAAAAATATTTAAAAAACGAAAATTTACTTGATTGTTCAAAAAAATGTTTGCCTAAATTTACTTGACGTGTAGAAAGTCAAATTTTTAAAAATGCATATATACATACATAAAAATATAAATACATATTCATCATGTATAATAAATAAATTTACACTTTTAAAACATGTATATATATTATATTTTGAAAATAAAGAAATACATAGGCATATAAATAAATAAATATATAAATAATAGTTATATTTATATATTTATTAAAATATATGAATATGTATAAATATATATATATATATATATAATTTAAATCAATATTCTTTTTTTGTGCTGATTGATATATATATGTTATCAAAATGTGTAAAATTAAATGTGTAAGTATAAGCCAAAATTAAATTATATTAAAGAAAATTATAAAGAACGTATTTATTTATTCCTTCGACTGCAATTCATGCTCCTGAACTTCAAGCTTTTTCTCAGTGTTTTTTATTTCTGAAATTTTTTATAATTGCATGATTGTATTGTTAGTGTGTCACTCGATCCATTGATACTATTTATACAGCACTACGAATTATAAGAATTATAATAATCTTGTAATTGTATGGACAAGTCATCATCCAAGGATAAGAGCGGCAACGATATCTATTTTTCTTTCTCTTTCTCTTATTTCATTTTTCCTTTTGTTTTATTCTAGTCTATTTCACAACTTCTAATATATAATCATAAGCATTAGAAGCTTAATTAATTAATTAATATAGTCTGAAAGTATTTTTAATTTTAACCTCTCTTGGTTTAATTTGATATGATTTTTTTTCTGTTCGTTACATTGTGGGTTTTTTCTTAAATTTTTTTAGGAGATATCCTATTTCTATATATTTTTAACTACCGACGAGAGAAATAGTAAGGGAGGTATTGTTTTCACACCAAATTTCACATGAGGAGATTTTTTTTACATATCTCCACAAATCATGCACTTTGTATTGGTTTTATCCTCGGGAAAATCATCTTCATTAGTTTTTTCTTAATTTAAAATTATATCACGTCACCCAGCCCCTCATGACGTCACAGCCAGCTCTTGTATATTATAAATAAAATAAAATATTTATGTTATATCCATTTCTGTTTTTATTACATTAATAGATATATTAAAATTATTTGAAATTGTTTATGTAGCTGGAAATTAATTTACTTCAAACGTCGGTCGGTTCGGACCTGACCACAGGTCAACTTATTTATTTTTAATTTTTAATAAATTCTCTTTTTTGATATGATATTAATAAAAAATAATATTAAATTATATATAAATTTAAAAATTAGAATATTTGAATTTTTTTAAATTTTAACACATGTAATCAATCATATACATTAAGAATGGGAAATTTTGAAAATCAACTTCGTATTAAATTCAGAAAAAAATACTGATATTTAGAATATAATAGATATTCGAATATAATTAGAAACTCTTTCTCTCCCTCTATTTTAAATTTAAAAAAACGTAGTGTTAAGAAATTAAGATGCCTTATACAACATGGATGGGTAAATGAATTGGGCTGGAAGAGGAGGCAATTTATAATTTTCTTCTAATTCAGTTTTAGGACAAATCGTACAACATTATATCAAATCTCGCTAAGAACATTCAATATTTCTGTACACAAATTATTCAGAGTCTTGGCAAAGAGTATGAAAAAAAAGTATGAGTTTAAATTGAAATTTATATAAATTAACTAAGTGAAAATTTTTATTTGTTTAAATTTTATTATAATGAATAAAAAAAATTAAATATATAGATTACATGATTAAGAGAAGCAAGAAACTTAAGAGAAAAAAGTGTTGGATGGAGGTCGGACATGGCAGAAACTGTAAGCGAAATCTTCATATTGCAACTAATAATTTTCAAATCCTCTAGCACCACAGAATTAGATAAGTTTCTTTTAAGGGAGGAAAATAACTATGATCTAAAAAAATTAATAAATGAACTTAATAATAACTAAACAAATAAATTAATTAATTTAAATGAATACTATTAATGAATGTATATATTGGTAATTTATCTATAGTTTTATAACGATAATTATGTTAATTTTATTTTATAAATTGTCTCAAGTCTCTAACTTTGCATTTTCTCAAATTTCATTATAATTAAAAATATTCAATAATAATCTAGCAATGAAAATAAAATATCAAAATGAAATGATCAGGAAATATTATACTCTATTTCACTATTATAACATATACAATACTTCCGAACCATAGACGGAGGAAATCTTAGAAGATATCATTGCGAGTTCAGGCCAAATCGATCAACATTAGATCAGATATTTTCATTATGACAGATATTAGAAAAAAAACCGCGAATTCAATATTTCTGTTCACTAATTATTTGTAGAATTTAGTAAAACTCTGAGCAGCTAGCACAGACCATCAACAAGGCTGGACACGCCCATACATTCCTCTGAAGCCTTATTTGGCGCCCTCTAGATACTACCCGGAGCAACTTGATGGAAAAGTGGGTGAGGGGGAGTGGTGGGCTTTTTGAATTTATTTAGAATTTGGCGCCATCTATTGACCTCCCTCGTAACTACCTGATGTAAATATTTTGGGGTGGGGGGAGCTTATTGGGCTTTTTAAATTTAATTTATTTTGTAGGAATAATTGGAATGAAAAAAAATTGTGAAAATTTCAGTTAAATGAAAAATTATTTATTTAGAGATAAAACTGACATTTCATCAAAAAATTTTTATTTTTTGATATTTTTGCTGAAACGTTGGTTTTATCTCCAAATAAATAATTTTTCATTTAACAGGAATATTCACAATTTTTAAATTGAAGCTAGAAAATTTACACATATAAATGAAAAGAGTAGTAATATATTTATTTAAAGAAGGATAAAAAATAAAATAAATTATTAACAATAAATATTAACAATCACAATAAAAACTTTTTTATATATTTTTATTTTATGATAGTAATTAAATAATCAATAAACTAATAACAATTATAAATTAATAATAAATCAATTATAAATTTATTTTTCTCCATGAGCTTCCTTTGCTAGGCCTATTTGATTAATCCACTTTTCATGTAGATTATCATTGGTGGGAAAACAGAACATGGGACCC
Organism: Labia minor; assembly: GCA_963082975.1. NCBI lineage: Eukaryota > Metazoa > Arthropoda > Insecta > Dermaptera > Spongiphoridae > Labia > Labia minor. Next base: position 15,720,311 of record OY720346.1, read on the forward strand.
CATTCTTCTCTAGGTAAAGCATTTGTTTTTCCTTAAAAAAAATACATTGGACGATTATAAAAAAATATAATATATATTTTTCAACATTTTATTATATTTTTTATTTATATATATGATGTATATATATAGAATTAATTAAAATTAAATTTAATTTATGTTGCTGTAGATCAAACCACATGCAATTGAAATATATAATTAATTAAAATCTATATACATAAAACATGTAAATAAAATATATAAAGAAATATATATATTAATATATATAAAATATATAATTTATTAAAATACATAAGTAATTAATATATATAATTAATTAAAATATATATACATATTAATATAATAATAAAATTATACTTACATTATAAACCATATGTTCTGATGTCTGCTAGCTAAATTGTGGTGACAGGTGTTGTGGTCTGAATATGCACGTGATATGATTATCAACAACCTCATAAAGGCGGTAAAATTAAAAAAAATATGACACAAGCGCCATCTAAACTTCTCACGTGTTATCACAGACCATACACAAAAGGTTTCCGGAAGTGCCATTTACTAAGGTGACCATTCGTACTGGTTTTACCAGTACAGTACTGGTTTTTTGGCATTGGTCCTGGATAGTTGTAAACAAAAACCAGTACAAAATTCAAAGTTTAACATAAAAAAAATAATTTATTAATTTGAGTAATGGCATCAAAACGACGTAAATGTGTTTTCAATGACGAGTTGAAAGCGAAATATACATTCATAAAAATATATCGTGATGACAATAGCGAGGTGGAATGTTTAAAATGCAGAAGTGTATTTTCTATTTCGAATAGTGGAAAAAGTGATATTGAAAACCACCTACAAACGGCCAAACATAAACGGGCCGTCTCCGCTAGTATTTCTAGTACGAGTGTAACATCATATTTTAAAAAAATAAAATTTGAAGACACTGAAAAGAAACTAGCTATAGCCGAAGGTTTATGGGCGTACCACACAGTCATGCACAATCATTCCTTTAGATCGATGGATTGTACGTGCAAATTAATTAAAACATGTTTCGACACTAAATTTACATGTTCTAGAACAAAATGTGAGGCAATAATTACCGATGTCTTGGTACCTTATGCAAAACAGTTATTGGAGGAGGATCTCAATGCTGCACATTTCGTTTCTCTTTACACGGATGCAACAAACCATAAGGATATAAAGCTAATGCCATTACTAATAAGATATTTTTCGTATCAAACAGGAATAAACGTTAAAATTTTAGAAATGACAAATTTACCAGGTGAAACATCAGACATAGTTACTAATTATATTTTGGATGGGATAAAAAAGCATCATTTGGATACCAAGGTATTAGGATTCTGTGCTGACAACACCAATACAAATTTTGGAGGAAAACGCAGAGGTGGGAAGAATAATATTTTCTCCAAGTTAAAATCGAATTTGAATGGAAGAGAGCTTGTGGGAATTGGTTGTGCTGCTCATATTTTAAATAATACCATACAAACTGCAGCTGACTGTCTTCCAATTGATATGCAAACTTTCATTACTAAAATTTATTTGTTTTTTCATATATATACAGTGCGTGTTACTGAATTAAAAGAGTTTTGCGAATTTGTTGATGTGGAGTACAAGAAACTTTTGGGATATAGTGTCACTCGTTGGTTGGCGTTACGTCCGGCAATTGAACGGATCATCCAAATATATCCAGCATTGAAATCTTATTTTGCTTCAAATGAGAAATGTCCCACAATTATTACCAACTATTTTGAAAACCCAGAGACCGAATCTTGGCTTTACTTTGTACATAATGTGTCAACAATTTTTCATAATGCTATTCTGAAAATAGAAACGCAAGAGATATCTCTTATTGAAACTAGTTACATATATAACGACTTAAAAGAAAAATTAATTGAAAGAAAAGCTAAAGTTTTTTTACCATTACAAGTGCGACAAAATTTGAAAAATCTTGAGGATGAAGGCATTTTAAATTCTGCAATTTTCAAAGAAAAAGTGGTAAATTTTTATGATACATGTATTCTGTATCTAGATGAATGGGGAGGCCCTATTAAAGATGCCGAAAAATTCAATTGGGTTCTATTAAATACTCAACTAACCCATGAAAATATTCAAGTTTGCAGTGACTACATTCTTCAAAATTATGCTGACACAAATTTAATAGAATGCGACCTGTTCGATGAAATTTCCTTTGTTATCAAATATGTTACTGACAAAAAAATATCTCACTGGAGAGAAAATAATGTGTCGGTATCGGACAGATGGATCGAAATATTCAAAGCTTTGAAAGAAAATGATGTTGCTGCTAAAAATATTGGTATATTAGTTGAATACTGTCTTTGCCTACCAGGTACAAATGCACCTGCCGAACGTGTTTTTACTTTAATGAATTATATGTGGTCCAGTGAAAAGACACAATTAAATGTTGAAACTTTGAAATGTTTGCTAGTTACTAAATACAATTTTAATCAAACTTTTATGGAATTCTACGAAAACATTCAAGGAAATGATTCATTATTGAAAGCGATTCACTCGTCTCAAAAATACTGTAAAAGTAAAATTTCAGAATAAATATTTTGCATAAAAATAATTTTTGTTTATAATATTTTTGTTTATAAATTATATCTAAGTAATATCTCCCTATCTCTCGCCCCCACCCCCCCAGTCAACAAAAAAAAATGTACTGGTTTTTGCTTTCTAAAAAATGGTCACCTTACATTTACGAGTCCGGGGCCTGGTTCGAACTCCCCTCTTCTTATTTTTACTTAATGGGTCTTCTGATTGGTTGCCTGTTTCGACGCACCTTTTTTCGACTTAAACGCCACCAGGAATTTCTTTTAGCTATTATTTGCTCTCTGCATCTCACCAAGTCAACATTAGCACGCTTGTTAACGGAGTGTACTTTGCAATTTGTTTTGTTTTTGATTTTATTTTTTGTTTATTAATCATGCCATTCAAAAATTTGAACACCAGCCATTCTGTACAGAAGCTGTCTCCTGGAAATGAAACTGTTAATTATACGTGTGATCAAGAATTACATCAACATATGAAGAGATTACCGCAAGAATTAGTAGGTAATATTCTGAAATATTCAACATTTCAACAATTGCTTATTTTTAGTGAAGATCCATATTATTACGATGTGATTATCAGGTATGGGATTGTCTCTTCTTTACCTCCAATACCATTCCGTCGGAATTCCTTCTACGCTGAACATTTTTTTGAACGATTCTATTTATTAATAGAAACTGTTAATGTAACTCCGTCGAATATTGAATTTTTAATTAAGTTTATAAAAAATTTTCCCATGCCACAATTAAAAAAAATTAATATTCAAATTATTGACCAATGTGCAATGAAGATAGAAATAATAAAAAATCTTCTAGAAAATTTAAAATGTCTTATAGAAGAAGGTAAATTGCCAACTTGTCCTACTTTCAATAAGGTAGAAGAAATTTCTTTCTTAACACATGGGGATTTACCAGAACGTGATATTTTTCTATGGGCTATTAATTATTTTTTTCCAAATTTAAAAAAGTTACATCTAAGCAAAAACTCTTTACTAAATCCTACAGTGTTAAGGAATATCAACAAACTTGAAACATTAAGTTTAATGACATGGGCAAAACCTAAATCCTTGGAAACAATAGTTAACTTAAATAATTTAAGAAAATTAGATATGGTTTTGAATGAAGAAGATAATACCTGGCCATCTTATTTGTCTAAATTAGAAAATTTAGAACACCTAGAGATTTACTACATGGGTCCAGAAGAAATTTTGAGGAATTATTTTGAAATTGCACCACTACATAAATTGAAAAAACTAAGTCTTGGTGCAAAACAAATTACAGAACAACTAGTTAAAGTGTTTCTTGAAAAAAGGTTACCATTAACAAATTTGAAATTACAATATTGCAACGATATCCATAATAATGCCTTGAAAATGCTTAATCAGTTTGAAAATTTAACAGATCTTCGATTCGAAATTTGTAGATTATTAAAATCTAGTGATCTAGAGCATAGGTTCTTAAACTTATGTACTCCACGGACCCCCACTTGAAAAAATTTTTTTTGACGGACCCCCATCACAACTTTAGGTACTTTACGTCATTTTATTAATTAATTTCTGGCTTACGATCTCATAAGGACAAGGATATATGATGAATATTTCTAACAGTGATTGGTGAATAACGATTTTTTTGCATATTGTAGAACACATTTTATTAGAAATTATAATATTGAAGAAAGAAAATACAAACATTGTCATAGCAACAAATCTCACAAATTATAATGGGTACTTACATTAAATTCATATAAATATTTTATAATTTTTTTCAGAAAATATTAAATAAGAAATATTTTAAAAAATAACTGCATCTATCTCATTAAATATAACTTACATATTTAATGAGATGTATGCAGTTGTTTTCTTGAAACAAGAATCTCAATATCTGGCTTAATATTGGAAACTTTTAATCTAAGATCCGGCTCTACATTTAATTTGTTTCTATATTTAGACTTAATATAAAATAGTACCGAAAAAGCTTGTTCGCATAAATATGTTGTGCAGAATGGAATCAAGTGTTGAAGTGCTTTATTTGCAAGCGCAGGATAATCTGACCTGAGAAGTAACCAAAAGTTGCTCAATTCAGTTTTGTTAAATTTTAGTTTATAAGTTGTATCACATGATAATTCCACGAGAATATCTTGTTCAGGTGCAGATAAATGTTTAGCATTTGTAATTTCCATATTAAATGGATCTCTGATCCAGTTATTGCAAGGATCAGGAGTAGAAAAATACTTCCTGAAGTTGCTTTTCAAAGTAATTAAATGTTCAACAAATAATTGACGCGTTTGATTAAGCAATTTTTCACTGGAGCTTTCTATGAAATCATTGAGAGTTGGAAAAGACTCATATACACCGTTCTGGATGCGTTTCGACCACAAGTCGATTTTTTTAATCATTGCTTCTATTTTATCTTCAACTTTAAATATATTTACAACAGTACCTTGCAGGCTCAAATTAAGTTCGTTCAATTTTGTAAAAATATCAGTCAAGTAAGCCACCTTAGCTAACCAGATAAAATCATTGAAACATTCGGTCAGTTCAAAATGCGCATCTATTAAAAACAATCGTATTTCATCTCGAAGCTCAAAAAGGCGAATGAGTACTTTCCCGCGGGACAACCAACGTACATCTGTATGTAATAATAAATGTGTATGTTGACTACCCATTTCCTCACACAAAATTTTAAAAACTCTGGAATTAAGTGGACGAGCCTTAATGAAATTGACAATTTTAACTACTTCGTCTAATGTTCTTTTCAAATCTGGTGACATATTTTTGGCTGCTAATGATTCTCTGTGAATGCAGCAATGATTCCAAACAACCTGAGGCGCAACATTTTTAATAAGAGCAATCAATCCAGTTCTTGTACCTGACATTGCACGAGCACCATCAGTGCAAATTCCAACACATTTTGGCCACTCTATTTCATTTTCGGTTATAAAATTATTCAAACTGTTAAATATGTCATTAGCTGTCGTTCGTGAAGGTAGTGAATCACAAAACAATACATCTTCTTGTATTTGATTTTCAAACTCATATCTAATGAAAGCTAACAAATTGGCATTATTAGTGACATCAGTACTTTCATCCAATTGTAATGAGTAATAGTGACTTTTGCGCACTCTCGATATTAATTCTTCTTTTATATTACATGACATGTCTTCAATCCTATTCTTAACCGTATCATTTGATAATGAAATCAAATTTATATCGTTTGCTGCTTTAGTTCCTAACATTATATTTGTAATTACTTTTGTAGCAGGAAGAATTAATTGCTCTGCTATATTATGCGGCTTTCCTGCTTTAGCAATAAGTAGAGCTACTTCATATGATGCCATTACTGCTTTCTTACTCATACCACCAGATCCCGTCTTTACCATCAATTTCTGACTTGAATTAAGTTCTTCTTTTTTCATTTTAAAAAATTCGATAGACTTACTAACATGCTCGCTGTGCTTTGTTTGTAAATGACGTCTGAGATTAGCAGGTTTCATACTTTCATTGGATAAACTTTCCTGACATAGAACGCAGACTGGTCTTTCCACATCATTGTTGCAAATATAAGTAAATCCAAATGATAAATAATCATCCGAATATTTTCTAGTTTTGCGTTTCTTGGTAGAGTTTGCTGTTGATGCCTCATCATCTGATTCTTTCCGTTTCTGTGTTGAACCAGTTTGTAGCCAACGATCCATTTTATGGAGTAATTTATTAACATTGAACTACAATAATATAAATATAATATAAATATAATATAAATATAACGAATTATTATTTACTAGCTATGTTTTAATATGATTTTAAATGAATGTTTTAATATCATTTTAAATGAATGTTTTAAATCATTTTAATAAATGTTTTAAATCATTTTAAATAAATGATTTAATATCATTTTAAATGAATATTAATTTATATAATAAATATATTTCGTAATTTGATTCTAAAATATTATTAATTTCGTAATTTGATTCTAAAATATTATTAAAATAAATATTTTTTATTCATAAAACTAACTTATACTTACTCTCAAAAACAGCCTTTCTGGGAAATTGCAAAATGTGTTTAGTGTTTTTATAAAATAATGATCATGCAAATTACACTAAAAATTAAAAAAAATTATTAGCTATAATAAACTATTATTAGCTATAATTTAATTATAATTAATTAAATTAATAAAAATAATTTAAAGATACAACTCGTTGAGAAATGAACTTATAATTAACATTAATAAAAATAATTTAAAGATACAACTCGTTGAGAAATGAACTTATAATTAACATTTGCTTTAAAACTGTTTAAAACCCCAGAGTGGACGCTGACAATTTGGGTTTTTCCGGGTAAGACTGTCCCCTCCCCTGGTTTTCCCCAATAACAAAGTGAAAGAAAATTCCCTTATATGCCTCCCCTTCCGAGCCCCTAAGAGGGGTTATTTTAAAGGAACAATCGAAAAATGATTTTAAATGAATGAATGGATGAAAATTCAAATTTTATATATAGTTTTTTATATATGTTTATTTATTCACAAAAAATTAATTGACATAATTATCAATTTAATAAAATAAAATAGTATTATTAATAGTATTAAATTATAGCCGTAATTCTCTAGGAGGATATAGTTAAACAATGAACTTTAAATATTTATATATGTATATATTTTTACGATGATTTTTTTCCGAGGACCGCGGACCCCCAGTAAAGGCTTCGCGGACCCCCAGGGGTCCGCGGACCACAGTTTAAGAACCACTGATCTAGAGGATATCCATAAAATAAAAAAATTAAATATTTTATCTTTGTATGGATGTTCATTAATATGTAATGAAGTACTTCCATACATTTTTCAATGTAAAACATTATATCAATTAATTATTCAGGGCACAAAGATAATAATTGATTTTAGTACATTTAAAAATAACTTACGTCTTAATACATTGAACATTCAAAAAAAGGACGTACATGATTGGTTGATGTTCTGGAAATCTAATTTGAATCCTCGAGATAAGGGCCGAAATTTAAAAAAATTATTATCTTATGCAAGTATAATAGAAAAATTCGAAGATATCAATGATAATTGGTTATATGAATGATACTTGGTTATAACTGTATTAAAAATAAATGTTTATAAATAATTCTTATGATCGTTATAAAAGTGAAGTTATTTTAATATTTCAGATTTATAGGTGTATTTTATAATATCTATATTAAAAATATTTATATATAATTTTTATTAATTGAAAATACTGCTCTAATATAAAAAATTAAATAAATTACCATTGTATGTTTGTATTTAAATAAAAAAGAAATTGTTAACGTTAAATCATAAATATATTATTCTAATTATTCTCAGTATTTCACATTTTTTCTACTATATTTATTTAGAATAATAATAAATAAACATTTTTGTTATTTTTTTTAATTTTATTTTATTTAAATAAAATTATTGTATAAAGTAAAATTATTTTATTATTTAGGTCAAATATAATGCCTATATTAAAATAAATACTATTCTTGTTCATTATAGTAATTGATGTTTTATTTAAAACAAGTCCATGATTTTAATTTTAACTTTTTACTCTATTTTAATTATTAACAATAAATATTTGATATAAATGTTAAAAAATTTTACGTTATTTTATTTATTTTAATATTTAAGCTATTGTGTATACTAGTATACTTATATTAAAATTAATAAAAATATATTTATGTACTTTTTAATAAGTAAAGAGACAACTTTTAATAAATTCTCTTTCATGTTGATTTATTGTAAGTGTATAAAATCAACTTTAATACAAAAACTTAACAAATAATTCAATGGATCTTTTTGTCATATATAATCTCTTTATTAAAATAAATTTATAAAAAATACTTATACAAATGATATTTGAACAATGGCAATACGCCAATTTATATTTGATATTTTTAATGTATATCTTAATTAATATTCATTATTAAATATAATAAAAATTCATTAAAATTAATAAATATTATAAAATGAAATTTCTGAATTTATTTTGTTTTACTTATTCAATCCCATAACCTTTCCTATATTCTTTATATATATATATTTATAATCTTATCTATCTATCTATATATATAAAAGGCAATGTCTGTCTGTTTGTCTGTCTCGCATAGACTCAAAAACTACCCGTCCGATTACGGTGAAACTTTCAGGGATTGTTGTGGGCATACCAAGGAAGGTTTTAGTGTAGTTAAATCCAAAATTAATTTAATTAGTAATATTTTGGTAAAAGTCTGTAGTGTCACAAAACTATCGACAGATGGCGCTACATATAATCTTAAAAATTCAAATATTTTTAATTTTTTTTAAACTGTCAAAAATAACATACCCATAATAACACTTGTAATAAAAATAGAAATATAAATCACAATGTAAGTAAAATATTGAATCGTTTTATTAATATTGTTTCAATTATTGTTTGAATATATATTAAATTTATATATAGATTTATTAAGTATAATAATTCCATTTACTTCAAATTTTTTTAATTTTTTATTTAAAAGTATATTCAGCATTGAAATTGCCATTAAATATGCAGGTAATTGGATCTCCAACATGTAATATTAGCAAATATTCTGGGATGGGAAAAATACTAAGATCATGTCATGTCCTATTAAATATTTTGAATTTCATTAATCAATCTAATATAATGAAAATAAATTAATACTAAGATCATGTCATGTCCTATTAAATATTTTGAATTTTATTTTGAATCATACAATGGTAATGAAATATTGTAGGTAGACTTTTGAGACAAACAATAAAAATCTCTATAAAATAAGAGAATATACTTATTCCGAAAACTGTTAATTAAAATGTAATAACTATTAACAATTAATAAAGTAGAAATAATTTTCGAACAAATAAAAATGTAATAATTATTAACAAAAAAAAATAAAAAATAAAAATAAATTATTAACAAAATAAGTTGACCTGTGGCCAGGTCCGAACCGGCCGACGGTTTGAAGTAAATTAATTTCCAGCTACAGAAACAATTTCAAATAATTTTAATATATCTATTAATGTAATAAAAAAACAGATATGGACATAACATAAATATTTTTAATTTTATTTTATTTGTAATATATATGTAAGACCAGGCTGTGACGTCATGAATGGCTGGGTGACTTCATATAATTTTAAATTAAGAAATATTCGTGGAGATATGTAAAAATCTCCACATGTGAAATTTGGTGTGAAAACAATACCTCCATTACTATCGTCGGTCGCTAAAAAATAAAAATAAAAATGTAATAATATAAAAAATAATATTTCAATTATATTAATTTAATATATTATTATTATTATTATTTTCACGTATTAAACGGTATATTATTATTATTATTATTATTTGTAATAATTCCAATAAAAATAAATAAAAATAAAAACCAAAAAAAAAGTGCAATTAAAACTAAAATTTCAATTATATTCATTTAATACATTATTATTATTATTATTAAGTGTTCAGTTATCATATACGTAGATATGTATGCAGACACACATGCAAATATTGGGAAACATCCGGTGGAAGACCAAAGATCAAGGTGGGTGGACAATGAAGGAAGGGACATGGGAGAGATGGGACAGGGTAGGATTTGGTTGTAGCTCAGGATAGGGACTCTTAGAGAAAAGTGGATGCTGCGGCTAAGAACTTTCGAAAACTGTATAGACACAGAGTTAGATAAATATAACATATGCAATAATAATATATAATTAATTTACTGATTAAATTAAAATATATATTTTCTAAGAAAACAAATATATGTCTTATCTACTTATACTGATTGAAACAAAATGGATGAAAACCTTTTACATACAGACTTTCAACCAAATACTATGTATCACTCGGGGGGTACAGGGGGCGGAGCACCCGTCCAGGTGTGAAGAGTGCCGAAGGCGCTCTGACGAGCTGGTATATCTTTATATTATACTAGCTGATCAGAGCGCCTTCCAGGACGGGTGCTCCGCCCCCTGTACCCCGAGTGGTACATAGTATTTGGTTGAAAGTAATAAAAGGTTTTCATCCATTTTGTTTCAATCAGTATATTACATAAAACATTCATTTCTTTTTGTGTTCTTATTTAAAATATATTTTAATTTAATCAGTAAATTAATTATATATATATATTATTATTGTATATGTTATATCTATCTATTTATATGGCTCAAAGATACTCGAAAGTTCTTGGCCACATTTCTCCAAATGTCCCTATCCTGAGCCCTTGTCCCATCTCTCTTACGTCCCTTCCTATGCGTCCATTGTCTTGATTCCCTTTGATAATAATTTTGATGAGATAAGCCTCTTTACTGCATGATAACAGTCGTTTCCCGATTGATACCTCGATTTAAATTATTCTCAAATATTATTATCCTTCGTGATTACATTCAATTTTTCTACATATTCAAATTTTACATTTTGTATGTTAATACTGTTTCTCTTTGACACTAAATATTTTTTCTTATCACTATTAATTTCAAACCTCCATTAATTTTTCCACGTTATCTGTAATTGCAATTGCCGAATCTCTTATAATATTTAAGACGTCTGCTTAGCCTAACTTTTCAATTATTTTGAAGTGAAACTTCTTTAGCGGCGTCCTGACATTTGGTTGAGAATGGAGAGTGAATTGAAAAATTGAAATTTCGTAACGCGTTACGAAACGCAAGAGAGAAAAAAGATATAGATATAACGAGTGAGAATGAGATAGCCTCTATCTCCGACTCTCTTTTGTGCGGTGTTTCGTTTTTGAGAGAGAGGCTATCTGGGTCTTTCTTTTGTCCGGTCTTTCGTCTTTGAGAAAGAGGCTATCTGCCTCTTCGTTTTGTGCTGTCTTTCGTTCTACTACGCTCTCGCTAGGTCCAAAGTCCACGGCGCGCATGCGCGGTAGTACGTTGACGCGGAATAATATTTCTCAGCTTCTACTGGGTCAAAGAATAAAAATTAGTATGACTTATGATCAAAAGAGGGCGAGATCTCCACCTTGTCCAGTAGATATCGCAATTAAATACAATTTGAATTTAAATATATATTAATTTCAAAATTTGCCTAAACATTTATAAAAATAAATATACATATGAAATTTGTTATTTTTTTTTAATATTAAAAAATATTTAATTTGAGATTAATTATATGTAAAAAGATCAACTATCAAATAGATTCAAACTTTTATTTTCTTTGATTAGATTATAATTAAATATTATTTATATTATTTAAAAATTATTATTAAATTTAATTAATTATAAATTATAAATAATAAATAATAAATATTAAACCAGCGCATGTTTGGCTTTTTGTTGATGGCACCACGTCACGTGTTGGCGCGTGAGATTTGCAGTGTTAAAAAATTAATTCTGGTAATTTCAGCTAATCAATCAAGCTGAAATTCTATATATAGCAGTTTTATACAATTATTAATCATGTGAAAAATTATCAAACATATATCTTTATTTTTACGGTCACTTTAGAGGAAAAAAAATCAAAACGTTGTAGGTAATGACCCTCTTCCGGTTGAGCTACATTTCTCAAAAGTTGATAGAAAACTATGAATTTTGAATAATGTCCATGTACCAAATTTCATCATTCTAGCTCAAACCGTTTTTGCGTAATCTTGCCTACATACACACACACACACACAGACACACACACACAGACATTTTTCTCAACCTTAGTGAAAATGATTCAGGAACCTTCAAAAAGTATAAAAACATCAAAATCTCAACATCGAAAATTTTCGTGATCGCAATACTATCTCTGGCGAGATAGTAAAAAATGATTCATTATTATTGGATTTGACTGGTAATATTAATACCTGAGACACCGAGCTCGCTCTACCCTTTAAAAAATATTGATATACAATTCTTTAATTATTTATTACAATTATTAAATGTATTAAATAATATTTTATTGAAAAAATATTAAAAATTATAAAACTATCTAAAACTTAATTAATAAAAGAACAATGAATAAATAAATCACGAAAATAGATAAAAAAAAAAATGCACGCGGCGAGTTTCGATCCTTCGAACTCGGGGAGTAAAAACAATTGTTCTTACTGCTGGTCTATGATATTTTGATAATTACAAAGATATTTTTACCATCTTTCAAAGACATTTATTTGTTTTGTTGTTTTTTTTTGAGAGAGATTAATAAATATATATATATTTTATTAAAAATAAATATTTTTAATTTTATTTCGAAATTAAATAATGAATTTTAAAATATTTTAAATATAAAAAAATGTTAATACAATATCATTTAAAAAAAAGCGGGATTAATAAATATATATATATATTTTATTAAAAATAAATATTTTTAATTTTATTTCGAAATTAAATAATAAATTTTAAAATATTTTAAATATAAAATTTCGAAATTAAATAATGAATTTTAAAATATTTTAAATATAAAAAAATGTTAATACAATATCATTTAAAAAAAAAGCGGGATTAATAAATATATATATATATTTTATTAAAAATAAATATTTTTAATTTTATTTCGAAATTAAATTATAAATTTTAAAATATTTTAAATATAAAAAAGCAAAATGTGCAGCATCGTACACGTGGCGGAAGTGAAACTTCTTACAATCTAGAGAATAAGATAAATTTTAGTTGAGAGTGTGAGTGAGAGAGAAATAGAGAAAAATAAAGGGATCATTTCGAAAGACATATAACAGTATAAAATTTTCGTAACAAATATTCGCTTTATTATTATTATTATCTACTCTATCATCATATCTACATTGCCTGTACTATTGTCGGTTGGTGCTTCAATTGGTAATACTGATATTAATGGCTTGTGATAACTAAAATAAGATATATATGTTCGTGATTCGATATTTTCTATATAACGTGTAAAAACAGCATCTATTGTAGTTCCAGATTTTGTTGTTGATTCCTTGGGATCGTTATTTATAAGCAGACCAAATGTTTCTCGAAGAAAGTTGATCAACGGCAACGAATCATCAGATCCAAAATTTACATTAAAATCTCCCCCGAGAATTAGAGGGATTTTATCTTCGCCTCGTTCAAGTGCATTAGCACCTGTGTGGCTATAAACCAGTAGTGAAAGGTGTATGAAATAAATAATATCGTCTAAATTTTGGTCGTTATTTTTTTTCGGCATAGTGAAATCTGTGGAGTAGAGAAAAGCAGTTTTAAATGCAATAATAATTTTAAATTGATTTAGTAGTGTTAAAGTAATGTTGAGATTCGGATAAATAACGTGAATGGTCATCGACGCACATAACTGTATGTGTTGGCGTGTGAATCGCCGACCATGTTCACACACACAATTACATGCGTCGGTATGCGTGCACGCTGTATATTTGACTTGAGAATTTTAATTATTTCACGATATATATCTTATCTTATTATGCTAGCTAAAATTGTATATATCTATCTATTTATCTATAACCATTGGTTCTCAAAAACCGCTCTAACGATTTTTTTCAAATTCACACTAGATATAGTATTTATAAAGAAAAATTGAGTTTTATTGATTACATCTCTTGAAACTTACAGCTTCATTATTAATTTCTTAATTGAAAATTATATATGGGTGACGTAAATGGCATCCATTTTGAAATTTTACTCCCGCCTTTTTTTAATTTTGAATTAATATTTTTTTTATATTTAAAATATTTTAAAATTTATAATTTAATTTCGAAATAAAATTAAAAATATTTATTTTTAATAAAATATATATATATATTTATTAATCCCGCTTTTTTTTTAAATGATATTGTATTAACATTTTTTTATATTTAAAATATTTTAAAATTCATTATTTAATTTCGAAATTTTATATTTAAAATATTTTAAAATTTATTATTTAATTTCGAAATAAAATTAAAAATATTTATTTTTAATAAAATATATATATATATTTATTAATCCCGCTTTTTTTTAAATGATATTGTATTAACATTTTTTTATATTTAAAATATTTTAAAATTCATTATTTAATTTCGAAATAAAATTAAAAATATTTATTTTTAATAAAATATATATATATTTATTAATCTCTCTCAAAAAAAAACAACAAAACAAATAAATGTCTTTGAAAGATGGTAAAAATATCTTTGTAATTATCAAAATATCATAGACCAGCAGTAAGAACAATTGTTTTTACTCCCCGAGTTCGAAGGATCGAAACTCGCCGCGTGCATTTTTTTTTTATCTATTTTCGTGATTTATTTATTCATTGTTCTTTTATTAATTAAGTTTTAGATAGTTTTATAATTTTTAATATTTTTTCAATAAAATATTATTTAATACATTTAATAATTGTAATAAATAATTAAAGAATTGTATATCAATATTTTTTAAAGGGTAGAGCGAGCTCGGTGTCTCAGGTATTAATATTACCAGTCAAATCCAATAATAATGAATCATTTTTTACTATCTCGCCAGAGATAGTATTGCGATCACGAAAATTTTCGATGTTGAGATTTTGATGTTTTTATACTTTTTGAAGGTTCCTGAATCATTTTCACTAAGGTTGAGAAAAATGTCTGTGTGTGTGTGTCTGTGTGTGTGTGTGTGTATGTAGGCAAGATTACGCAAAAACGGTTTGAGCTAGAATGATGAAATTTGGTACATGGACATTATTCAAAATTCATAGTTTTCTATCAACTTTTGAGAAATGTAGCTCAACCGGAAGAGGGTCATTACCTACAACGTTTTGATTTTTTTTCCTCTAAAGTGACCGTAAAAATAAAGATATATGTTTGATAATTTTTCACATGATTAATAATTGTATAAAACTGCTATATATAGAATTTCAGCTTGATTGATTAGCTGAAATTACCAGAATTAATTTTTTAACACTGCAAATCTCACGCGCCAACACGTGACGTGGTGCCATCAACAAAAAGCCAAACATGCGCTGGTTTAATATTTATTATTTATTATTTATAATTTATAATTAATTAAATTTAATAATAATTTTTAAATAATATAAATAATATTTAATTATAATCTAATCAAAGAAAATAAAAGTTTGAATCTATTTGATAGTTGATCTTTTTACATATAATTAATCTCAAATTAAATATTTTTTAATATTAAAAAAAAATAACAAATTTCATATGTATATTTATTTTTATAAATGTTTAGGCAAATTTTGAAATTAATATATATTTAAATTCAAATTGTATTTAATTGCGATATCTACTGGACAAGGTGGAGATCTCGCCCTCTTTTGATCATAAGTCATACTAATTTTTATTCTTTGACCCAGTAGAAGCTGAGAAATATTATTCCGCGTCAACGTACTACCGCGCATGCGCGCCGTGGACTTTGGACCTAGCGAGAGCGTAGTAGAACGAAAGACAGCACAAAACGAAGAGGCAGATAGCCTCTTTCTCAAAGACGAAAGACCGGACAAAAGAAAGACCCAGATAGCCTCTCTCTCAAAAACGAAACACCGCACAAAAGAGAGTCGGAGATAGAGGCTATCTCATTCTCACTCGTTATATCTATATCTTTTTTCTCTCTTGCGTTTCGTAACGCGTTACGAAATTTCAATTTTTCAATTCACTCTCCATTCTCAACCAAATGTCAGGACGCCGCTAAAGAAGTTTCACTTCAAAAAAATATTAATTCAAAATTAAAAAAAGGCGGGAGTAAAATTTCAAAATGGATGCCATTTACGTCACCCATATATAATTTTCAATTAAGAAATTAATAATGAAGCTGTAAGTTTCAAGAGATGTAATCAATAAAACTCAATTTTTCTTTATAAATACTATATCTAGTGTGAATTTGAAAAAAATCGTTAGAGCGGTTTTTGAGAACCAATGGTTATAGATAAATAGATAGATATATACAATTTTAGCTAGCATAATAAGATAAGATATATATCGTGAAATAATTAAAATTCTCAAGTCAAATATACAGCGTGCACGCATACCGACGCATGTAATTGTGTGTGTGAACATGGTCGGCGATTCACACGCCAACACATACAGTTATGTGCGTCGATGACCATTCACGTTATTTATCCGAATCTCAACATTACTTTAACACTACTAAATCAATTTAAAATTATTATTGCATTTAAAACTGCTTTTCTCTACTCCACAGATTTCACTATGCCGAAAAAAAATAACGACCAAAATTTAGACGATATTATTTATTTCATACACCTTTCACTACTGGTTTATAGCCACACAGGTGCTAATGCACTTGAACGAGGCGAAGATAAAATCCCTCTAATTCTCGGGGGAGATTTTAATGTAAATTTTGGATCTGATGATTCGTTGCCGTTGATCAACTTTCTTCGAGAAACATTTGGTCTGCTTATAAATAACGATCCCAAGGAATCAACAACAAAATCTGGAACTACAATAGATGCTGTTTTTACACGTTATATAGAAAATATCGAATCACGAACATATATATCTTATTTTAGTTATCACAAGCCATTAATATCAGTATTACCAATTGAAGCACCAACCGACAATAGTACAGGCAATGTAGATATGATGATAGAGTAGATAATAATAATAATAAAGCGAATATTTGTTACGAAAATTTTATACTGTTATATGTCTTTCGAAATGATCCCTTTATTTTTCTCTATTTCTCTCTCACTCACACTCTCAACTAAAATTTATCTTATTCTCTAGATTGTAAGAAGTTTCACTTCCGCCACGTGTACGATGCTGCACATTTTGCTTTTTTTAATATATTGGCCTTTTTAAATAAACACTGAACACATATTCAAGATTATATGAATAAATAATTTTAATTTTGATCTCATAATTGGATTTTCATTTTCAAGTAAGTAGGATGGCTGGAATCACAATATATGAAGGGACATTTACAATAATAATATATAATTAATTTACTGATTAAATTAAAATATATTAAAAGTAAGAACACAAAAACAAATAAATGTTTTATCTAATATACTGATTGAATATTTAGTATATAATATTACAATTACAATTTTTTTACTCTCTACTGACTGTTCATTTCATAACTGATAATAGTGTCGAATAGAAATAGACGATATTACTTGGATTAATCTTATTATGCTAAAATTGTTTGTTTGATTATTGAGGACCACAGTTCAATTCATTTTAATCAGATTGATGCAATGATGCAACATTTAATAATTGTAATAAATAATTAAAGAATAATATATCAATATTTTTTAAAGGGTCGAGCGAGAACCAGGTATTAATATTACCAGCCAAACCAATCATTTTTTTTAACTTAATTACCGAGCCGAGGCTCGTGGTCCCGGTACTATATAATATAAAAATAAATATCTACATCTTATTTATGCTTTACCAAACTTTTAGTCTCATAAATTAATACAAGTTTGCAAAAATTTAATTAATTATGAATATATTTAATAGATAGAACCCATGTATGTTTTTTCTCGATGTTTAAATTCATATTTTATTATAATAATTAAAAATATTAAGATCAGTTAAAATAAGATGTTTTACAACATAACAAAATATTTTTGTTAAAAATTCATGGTTTAATTTTTTTTATATTATATTATTATAATAAATATTATAATAATTAAAAAACAGATATGGATATAACATAAATATTTTTAATTTTATTTTATTTATAATATATATGTAAGACCAGGCTGTGACTTCATGAATGGCTGGATGACGTCATATAATTTTAATTAAGAAAAAACTAATAAAGATGATTTTTCTCGAGTATAAAACCAATGCAAAATGAATGATTCGTGATGATATGTAAAAAATCTCCTCATATGAAATTTGGTGTGAAAATAACCCTTCCCTTTCTATCGTCGATCGCTAATACTACCACTTCCGGTTTACGGATTGGCACCAAAAGTTGATCAATTCATCCCACTGATGCATTATATAAATATACCAAACTTCATCAAAATCCGTTGAGCCTTTCAGGCTGTTGTACACATCTATACGGACGGACAGACGGACAGACATCATGCTAAAAATACTTTTTTCTGTTAAGAAAATGCATGATTCGTGGAGATATGTAAAAATCTCCACATGTGAAATTTGGTGTGAAAACAATACCTCCCTTACTATCGTCGGTCGGTATAAATATTAAGATCAGTTAAAATAAGATATTTAACAACATAACAAAATATTTGTGTTAAAAATTCATGGTTTAATTTTTTTTTTCTAAACACACTTTTAAAATTTCATCAATTCTTATTCCAACCCTTGAATATCTTTTTTCTTGAACTGAAATATCACATCCGTATTATCTTTTGACAATGGTCAGGGGTCAAAAGGTCCTTTTTGTTGTATTATGATTGTCTCTACCTCTCCCTTTCAAGTAAACAAAATACAATTTTTAATTTAAAAGAAACTAACAAAAATAAATATATTTTTCATAAAAGAATATAAATTATATAATTTATGATATTTTAAATAGAATTTTCTTTTTCTTAAAGTGCACTATATCTATTTTCAAAGCTTTGAAAATGTCCTTTTTGTTGGTTTGTCCTTTTTACCGACCGACGATTGTAAGAGAGGTATTGTTTTCACACCAAATTTCACATGTGGAGATTTTTACATATCTCCACGAATCATGCATTTTCTAAACAGAAATAAGCGGGAGTGTCCTTCCCTAGACTTTCCCGCATATAAATAGGTATAAAGAGTTGTGAATGAATATTTAGAATGTGTAAACTTGGTATTGATAAAGAGCCAGTTCGTATTAGTTTATTGGTGTCAAATT
Source organism: Labia minor (assembly GCA_963082975.1). Taxonomy (NCBI): domain Eukaryota; kingdom Metazoa; phylum Arthropoda; class Insecta; order Dermaptera; family Spongiphoridae; genus Labia; species Labia minor. The sequence goes on from OY720346.1 coordinate 15,739,618, forward strand.
TGATATTTGGTAACATTTATATATATATATATATATATAGAATAAAGTGCTACTTCCGGTTAACTGATATTTTAAATGTAAAAAAAAACAGATATTGATATAATATAAATATTTTTAATTTTATTTTATTTATAATATATAAGGGCTGGCTGTGACGTCATGAAGTGCTGGGTGACGTCATATAATTTTAAATTAAGAAAAAACTAATGAAGATGATTTTTCTCGAGGATAAAACCAATACAAAGTGCATAACACGTGGAGATATGTCCTCACGTGAAATTTGATATGAAAATAACCCTTCACTTCCTCTCTTCAATCGGCAATACTAGCACTTCCGGTTTCCGGATTTGCACCAAAAGTTGATCAATTCATCCTACTGATGTATTAAGTAAATATACCAAATTTCATCAAAATCCGTTGAGCCGTTCAGGCTGTACACATCTATACGGGCGGACGGACAGATATCATGCTAAAAATACTTTTTTCTGTTAAGAAAATGCATGATTCGTGGAGATATGTACCTAAAAATATCCATAGGTGAAATTTGGTGTGAAAACAATACCTCCCTTACTATCGTCGGTCGGTAAAAAGGAAACGCTACTTGTATAGGTAAAATGTCACTTCCGGTAGTCAGATCATGATGAAATTTGGTATCTCAATTTTTTCATATTTTTAAATCTATATACAAATATGAAGCAAATATCTCGAAGCAAACTGGTGCTTTACTTGAAAGGTAAACGCAACCAGTGTAGGTAAAGTACTACTTCCGGTTAACCGATTTTGACGAAATTTTGATAGAAATCTACAAACTGTGAATAATATCGGTGTACCAAATTTCGAAGTCCTAGCTTGATTAGTTTTTGAGTAAATTTGCTTACAGACATTACATACATACATACATACATACATACATACATACATACAGACAAACATTACATTCATCCATACATCCATACATACACACACACAGACATAATTCGAAAAATGGTATTTTCCGACTCAGGGAGGTCTAAAACGTCAAGATCTATCGAAATCTCGAAGTCGAAATTTTTGACGATTCCAATACTTCCCTTATACGAAGTATGCGGGAAAGTAAATATATTTATTAATGTATTTTTTTAATTATAAAAATTATTAATTTAAATAAATTGTTAAACATTATGCTGAAAAGCAGACCGGCTATAGGATTTTGAATCCTGTGGATAATGTAGGAATGGCATTTTCTTTTAATCGAACTACGACCCCGATTAAATTCACCCTAACATCGATAAATACTGATCCTTGATGGAGCTTCATCGCCAAAATTTGAATTCAGTTCATACATGCACCGTTGCTGAGTTATTTCACGTCGAAAAATAATCACACGAAAATGTTCTCGATTTAATTCCACAAATAGCGCTCGTTTGTCAAAACGTTCTGAGTACGTATAACCTCAAAAATGACGATAGAGCTGTCCGTTGCCAGATTGCATCACTAGGGTTGTTCAATCCCAAAATATAAAAGGCAACCCACGTAATGTATCTTCTTATTGCCTTATACATCTAATTAAGTTGATAGTTCTATTATATATTCTTAGTTAATTATCTAAACTCTTAGTAAAAACTCTTACAAATTAGCTGGAGTGTCTCCACTCGACTATCTCGCAATTTGAATTGGATTAAATAACATAATATATTATATTTAAATTAAATTTAATTATTTATAAATTAAAATTAATAAATAATATTTATTAAACAAGCGCATATTTGGCTCTTTGTTGATGGAACCACGTCACGTGTTTGGGTGTGAGATTTGCAGTGTTAAAAAATTAGTTCTGGTACTTTAAGCGATTCAATCAAGCTGAAATTCTATATATAGCAGTTTTATACAATTTTTAATCATGTGAAAAATAATCAAACATATATCTTTATTTTTACGGGCACTTTAGAGGAAAAAAAATCAAAACGTTGTAGGTAATGACCCTCTTCCGGTTGGGCTACATTTCTCAAAAGTTGATAGAAAACTATGAATTTTGAATAATGCCCATGTACCAAATTTCATCATTCTAGCTCAAACCGTTTTTGCGTAATCTTGTCTACATACATACATACACACACACACACACACACACACACACACACACACACACACACACACACACACACATTTTTCTCAACCTTAGTGAAAATGATTCAGGAACCTTCAAAACGTATAAAAACATCAAAATCTCAACATCGAAAATTTTCGTGATCGCAATACTATCTCTGGCGAGATAGTAAAAAAAGATTGTTATGTTATTACTTACTATTTATTATCATTAATTAATATTTAATTAAATATATATAGACCGATTTATTTCTTTGAGCCTCTTAAAAAGGACGGGCTGCAGGCTGTGCATCCCTGGTCTAAATTTTTTAAACTTAGAAGTTTGTTTAATACGAAGTAATTACAAGAGAAATCATTTCTAATATTATACATAATATAAACAACTTTCCATATCATCATACCATATTTTGTTCAAATTGTAACTAGAAATCATGTCAATATATCTTTCAATAGGTAGTTTATTGTGCCACTCATCAGAGAGATGAGGAATCTTTTTGATATGAATTTTCTGAAAATTCAAATTACCCCAATAAAGCAAAAATCTACTCGACTGATTCACAATAGGACCGACCCCCAGGTGGGTGCTGGAGCGATCTAACAAAAATAAAAGCATATGGGGATCTTTCTATTTTGAGTTTAATAAATAGTTTCATAATTTCAAACAACAATATTTCTAATTTATTATAATATATAAAATATAATTTCTTTTTTTTTATAAAAAATGTCTCCGTCTGGAATGAACTAAAAAGAAATAATAGATTTTTAAAAATATTTATCATATCACGTGGCAATCTCTTCAGATGTTGATAGAATTCAAGATTTTGGCCATTTCTATATCTGTCACTTGCACACAATGGTTGGTTTTTCAGGAATTTGAAAAATCTATGAAACTATTTATTTTTTACTTGTTTCCTATTTCATTAACAATTGAAATTTGTTTTCTTGAGAAGAATGAAAAAAAAGGACAAACCAACAAAAAGAAAATTTTCAAAGCGTTGAATATAGATAATATCCATGTAATCGTCCACTTTAAGAAAAAAAAAATTTATTAAAAATATCATAAATTATATAAATTCGGTTTTGATTGGAAAAACATTTATGATTAAATTTAAAAAAATACGTTTTTCTTTTTAAATAAAAAAACTAGTGGTTGTTTTCATAATATTACTTTAAAAAAATAAATTAATCACAATTTTTGAATTGAAAGACAATTAATTTACTTTTCTAATTATTTGGTGAATTGGGATTGTAAATTTTGCTTGTTTTATCTTAATTTTAAAAATAATATTTTTTCGCTATTTTATTCTTTATTTCAATAAGAACTTTATATTTTCAGTAATTATAAGATCTCCCATATATTTACTTACGGGAGATGGGGTGAAAAATAAATAATCTCTAAAGCAGGGGTGGCCAACTGCGGCTCGCGTGCACATAAAATGCGGCCCGCGAACATATTTATAATTTATATAAGGTGATGCTTTAGAGCAGGGAGAGCAACCTTTTTGTAATGCGGGCCAAAATTGAAAACAACGAAACTTAAACGGGCCATTATTATTGGCTTTGTAGGTAAATTAAAATTATGTTTTCAGAAAACGGTGAAGAAAATTTAAAATAAAATAACCACAATTGATAAATTAGCTGGAGTGTCTCCACTCGACTATCTCACAATTTGAATTGGATTAAATAACATAATATATTATATTTAAATAAAATTTAATTAATTATACATTATAAATTAAAATTAATAAATAATTTTTATTAAACCAGCGCATGTTTGGCTCTGTTGTTGGTACGTGAGATTTGCAGTGTTAAAAAATTAACTCTGGTACCTTCAGCGATTCAATCAAGCTGAAATTCTATATATAGCAGTTTTATACAATTTTTAATCATGTGAAAAATTATCAAACATATCTTTATTTTTACGCTCACGTTAGAGGAAAAAAAAATCAAAACGTTGTAGGTAATGACCCTCTCTTTCGGTTAAGCTACATTTCTCAAAAAAAATATTAAGTAAATTTTTTAAACATAGATAAAAAGGCATTTTTTGTGAACAATTTTGATTTTTTTAAATTATAATTTCTGACTTTTTAATGATTACATTTAAAATCATTTTAAAGTTATAATTTCGTCTTTACAAAGAGAGATAAAAAATTAATAAAATCAAAATATTGAAAAAAATATAATAGGGAGGTAGAAAAAAGGTTCGAACTCCCCTCTTCTTATTTTTACTTAACGGGTCTTCTGATTGGTTGCCTGTTTCGACACACCTTTTTTCGACTTAAACGCCACCAGGAATTTCCTTAAGCTATCATTTGCTCTCTGCATCTCACCAAGTCAACATGAGCACGCTTGCTAACGGAGTGTACTTTGCAATTTGTTTTGTTTTTGATTTTATTTTTTGTTTTTTAATCATGCCATTCAAAAATTTGAACACCAGCCATTCTGTACAGAAGCTGTCTCCTGGAAATGAAACAACTGTTAATTATACGTGTGATCAAGAATTACATCAACATATGAAGAGATTACCGCAAGAATTAGTAGGTAATATTCTGAAATATTCAACATTTCAACAATTGCTTATTTTTAGTGAAGATCCATATTATTACGATGTGATTATCAGGTATGAGATTGTCTCTTCTTTACCTCCAATACCATTCCGTCGGAATTCCTTCTACGCTGAACATTTTTTTGAACGATTCTATTTATTAATAGAAACTGTTAATGTAACTCCGTCGAATATTGAATTTTTAATTAAGTTTATAAAAAATTTTCCCATGCCACAATTAAAAAAAATTAATATTGATATTATTTGCCATTGTGTAATGAAGATAGAAATAATAAAAAATCTTCTAAAAAATTTAAAATGTCTTATAGAAGAAGGTAAATTGCCAACTTGTCCTACTTTCAATAAGGTAGAAGAAATTTCTTTCTTAACATTTCGGGATTTACCAGAACGTGATATTTTTCTATGGGCTATTAATTATTTTTTTCCCAATTTAAAAAAGTTATATCTAAGCAAAAACTCTTTACTAAATCCTACAGTGTTAACGAATATCAACAAACTTGAAACATTAAGTTTAGGCACTCTGGCAAAACCTAAATCCTTGGAAACAATAGTTAACTTAAATAATTTAAGAAAATTAGTTATTGATTTGAATAAAGAAGATAATACCTGGCCATCTTATTTGTCTAAATTAGAAAATTTAGAACACCTAGAGATTTACTACATGGGTCCAGAAGAAATTTTGAGGAGTTATTTTGAAATTGCACCACTTCGTAAATTGAAAAAACTAAGTCTTGGGACAAAACAAATTACAGAACAACTATTTAAAGTGTTTCTTGAAAAAAGGTTACCATTAACAAATTTGAAATTAAAATATTGCGACGATATCCATAATAATGCCTTGAAAATGCTTAATCAGTTTGAAAATTTAACAGATCTTCGATTCGAATTTTGTAAATTATTAAAATCTAGTGATCTAGAGGATATCCATAAAATAAAAAAATTAAATATTTTATCTTTGTATGGATGTTCATTAATATGTAATGAAGTACTTCCATACATTTTTCAATGTAAAACATTATATCAATTAATTATTCAGGGCACAAAGATAATAATTGATTTTAGTACATTTAAAAATAACTTACGTCTTAATACATTGAACATTCAAAAAAAGGATTCTCATGATAATTGTATGTCCATGAAATCTAATTTGAATCCTCGAGATAAGGGCCGAAATTTAAAAAAATTATTATCTTATGCAAGTATAATAGAAGAATTCGAAGATATCAATGAGAATTGGATATATGAATGATACTTGTGATAACTGTATTAAAAATAAATGTTTATAAATAATTCTTATGATCGTTATAAAAGTGAAGTTATTTTAATATTTCAGATTTATAGGTGTATTTTATAATATTTATATTAAAAATATTTATATATAATTTTTATTAATTGAAAATACTGCTCTAATATAAAAAATTAAATAAATTACCATTGTATGTTTGTATTTAAATAAAAAAGAAATTGTTAACGTTAAATCATAAATATATTATTCTAATTATTCTCAGTATTTCACATTTTTTCTACTATATTTATTTAGAATAATAATAAATAAACATTTTTGTTATTTTTTTTAATTTTATTTTATTTAAATAAAATTATTGTATAAAGTAAAATTATTTTATTATTTAGGTCAAATATAATATGTTTATATTAAAATAAATACTATTCTTGTTCATTATAGTAATTGATGTTTTATTTAAAACAAGTCCATGATTTTAATTTTAACTTTTTACTCTATTTTAATTATTAACAATAAATATTTGATATAAATGTTATAAAATTTTACGTTATTTTATTTATTTTAATATTTAAGCTATTGTGTATACTTATATTAAAATTAATAAAAATATATTTATGTACTTTTTAATAAGTAAAGAGACAACTTTTAATAAATTCTCTTTCATGTTGATTTATTGTAAGTGTATAAAATCAACTTGAATACAAAAACTTAACAAATAATTCAATGGATCTTTTTGTCATATATAATCTCTTTATTAAAATAAATTTATAAAAAATACTTATACAAATGATAATTGAACAATGGCAATACGCTAATTTATATATGATATTTTTAATGTATATCTTAATTAATATTAATTATTAAATATAATAAAAATTCATTAAAATTAATAAATATTATAAAATGAAATTTCTGAATTTATTTTGTTTTACTTATTCAATCCCATAACCTTTCCTATATTCTTTATATATATATTTATAATCTTATATAATATAAAGATATACCAGCTGGTCAGAGCGCCTTCGGCACTCTTCACACCTGGACGGGTGCTCCGCCCTCTGTACCCCCGAGTGGTACATAGTATTTGGTTGAAAGTAATAAAAGGTTTTCATCCATTTTGTTTCAATCAGTATATTACATAAAACATTCATTTCTTTTTGTGTTCTTATTTAAAATATATTTTAATTTAATCAGTAAATTAATTATATATATATATTACTAGCTGCCCCGAGCGCCTTCGGCGCTCTCCGCACCTAGACGGGGGCTCCGCCCCCTGTACCCCCCCGAGTAAAAGGTTTTCATCCATTTTGTTTCAATCAGTATATTACATAAAACATTCATTTCTTTTTGTGTTCTTATTTAAAATACATTTTAATTTAATCACTAAATTAATTATATATATTATTATTGTATATGTTATATCTATCTATCTATGTGACTCTAAGGAACTCGAAAGTTCTAGGCCGCAGCAACCACATTTCTCCAAGTGTCCCTATCCTGAGCCCTTGTCCCATCTCTCTTACGTCCCTTCCTACACGTCCTTGGTCTTCCAAGCGGACGTTTTCCAATCCAAAATCTTTTTCCTCTCCCATTCTAGCCGCGTCCCCTGCCTATCGCAGCTTTTTCGCTTTTAATCCCTAACTATTTCTGAAGATGCATAGAGGTCATGCAATTCCTCGATGTGCAGTCTCCGCCATTCCCCGGTGACCTCATCTTTCTTTGGCCAATAAATGCTGGAAAGAATACTCTGGATCTACTCTCATCCCCCAGGGTCATAGACCTTGCGTCCCACCCATATAATACAACAGGCAAAATAATTGGTTTATATATTTTAATTTTGATTCCTTTTGATAATAATTTTGATGAGATAAGCCTCTTTACTGCATGATAACAGGCGTTTCCCGATTACAACTTCGATTTAAATATATATATTCTTCTCAAATATTATTATCCCTCGTGATTACATTCAATTTTTCTACATATTCAAATTCTACATTTTGTATATAGATTTTGTTACTAAATATTTTTTCTTATCACCATTAATTTCAATCTAAATTAGAAGAAAATTATAAATTACCTCCTCTTCCAGCCCATTTACCTATCCAGGCATCTTAATTTCTTAACACTCCGTTTTTTTAAATTTAAAATAAAAGGAGATAAATAGTTTTAAATTATATTCGAATGGTCTATTATATTCTATATATCAGTATTTTTTTCTGAATTTAATACCAACTTGATTTTCAAAATGTTCCATTCGTTATCCATATGATTGATTACATGTGCTAAAATTTAAAAAAATTCAAATATTCTAATTTTTAAATTTAAATACAATTGAATATTATTTTTTATTAATATCATATCTAAAAAGAGAATTTATTAAAAATTAAAAATAAAAAAAGAAGCCTATTAATAAAAAAATATAATAGAATACAATAATTTTGATTTAAAACAAATTTTAATTTAAAAAAAAATACTCAATATAAAAAAGACATAAATTTAAAACATCTCGTAATATCATTAAGAGAATTTTTATTAAAAGACCACATTATTTGTATAAAATTATTTATTAAATTAAAATAATTGTACAACGTTTCAACTGCTTATTCTGCAGTCGTTTTCAAGTAACCGTACGCTTGCTCCGAATCAAGCGGACTGATGATAATATCGTAATATCATTTGTCTAAAAAACATATTTTAATTAACCAAGAAATCATTTTTGCACTTAAAATATATTTGTAATTAATAATTGAAACAAAAACAAAAATAATAAAATTTTGTCATTTTAATTGAAGTTTTGAAAATATTTTTGTATTGATAAAAGTTTAAAAATAATATATTCAGTTTTTTTAAGCTTTCACTTTCAAATAGAAAAGAAGAAATATTCAATTATATAGAAAGAATAAATAAAAATTAAGTTAAATATGATCTAAATATTTTATTAAATAAATTTAAATGAGAACTTTTAGAATAAATTATTTAATTTAATTGATATTTAAATATTAGAATTTAAAATAAAAAGTGAAATATTATAATAATTTTTAAATTCTGAGCAATATGCAGACAAAAACCTTTTTTTTATATATAGATAGTCGAGCTGGGGATGGCAATATGGGTTTTTCCAAAAAGAGAAAGTTACCCCCCCCCCCCCCCCGAGGCCCTAGTAGGGATTAATTTAATTATTTATTATATTTCAAAGGAATATTTTAATATCATTTTAAATGAATGAATGAAAATTCAAATTTTATATAGTTTACATAATTATTAATTTAATAAAATAAAATTTAATATTAAAATTTAATAAAATACAATTTAATAATAAAATTTAATTTAATAAAATTAATTTAATAAAATAAAATAATTTAATAAAATAAAATAATTTAATAAAATATTAAAATAATAAAAATTAATAAATTTGTAAAAAAAATATATAATAAAAAAAAAAAAAAATGTGCCTTTGCGAGTTTGGAACTGAGGGATGCAAAGCATAATTTAACGCCTTAGACCGTTCACCCATGAACCGCTTTTGTTTGGAAGCTTCTTATAAGGGTATATATAAGATTTCAAATTTTTGCCACCAGCGCCTCTATGAGCTAGTATGGTAACTAAACTATTTTTAATTAATTAGCATTTCCTGGACACACCTTACCAATTAGCGGTTTTCTAAAGGAAGTCTGACATGCCCTGAGACCTACTGAATATACATAAAAAATTTCATAAGAATCGGTCAACCCGTTTCGGAGGAGTATGATTTCAAAGTTTTGTGACACGAGAATTTTATATATAAGATTATTGTATATGTTATATCTATCTATTTATATGGCTCAAAGATACTCGAAAGTTCTTGGCCACATTTCTCCAAATGTCCCTATCCTGAGCCCTTGTCCCATCTCTCTTACGTCCCTTCCTATGCGTCCATGGTCTTGATTCCCTTTGATAATAATTTTGATGAGATAAGCCTCTTTACTGCATGATAACAGTCGTTTCCCGATTGATACCTCGATTTAAATTATTCTCAAATATTATTATCCTTCGTGATTACATTCAATTTTTCTACATATTCAAATTTTACATTTTGTATGTTAATACCAGGGCTTCGAACCGTTATTTTTTTCGTTTCGGTTTTCGTTCCGGTTCAATAAAAAAAAAAATATCAGTTCGGTTCCGGTTTTCGTTCCGGCAAAAATAACGGTTTTTTTCGGTTTTCGGTTTTCGGTTCAGCTCCGATTAATTAATTTTAAAGACCTTTTATTTGTATTAGAAATTTAGGTCGGGGTATGCCGAGTCTGCCATAAATATATAAAAATATTTCTTGCTACCACCCTAAATCATACTACATGAATTGATACAATATAATATAAATCTTATCTTATTATGCTAGCTAAAATTGTATATTATTATATATCTATATTTCTATATATAGCCATTGGTTCTCAAAAACCGCTCTAACGATTTTTTTCAAATTCACACTAGATATAGTATTTATAAAGAAAAATTAAGTTTTATTGATCATATCTCTTGAAACATACAGCTTCATTATTTATTTCTTAATTAAAAATTATATATGGGTGACGTCAAAAATGGCATCCATTTTGAAATTTTACTCCCGCCTTTTTTTAAAGGATATTGTATTAATATTTATTTTATATTTAAAATATTTTAAAAATTTTTATTTAATTTCGAAATAAAATTAAAAATATATATTTTAATAATATTTTATAATTATAAATTACGATAAATATTTATCATTCTTCCAATAAAAAAAAATATTCATGCACTTAGAAACATACCTAATAATACATATTTATGTATTATTGAGGACCCCAGTTCCATTCATTTTAATCAGATTGATGCTATGATAATAATTGTAATAAATCAATTAAAAAATTGTATATCAGCTCGGTGTCCCAAGTATTAATATTATCAGCCAAACCCAATAATAATGAATTAATTTTTTTTAACTTAATTACCGAGCCGAGGCTCAGGGTCCCAGTATGATCTTAATATATTGTGAGAATTAGATAAATAATGTATAGAGAAAAAAATATTTAAAAATAGATATTTATTTAAATGAAATAAAATTATTTAATTTACAGAATGAAAATGTCTACAATAATATCTAAGTATTTTTTCTTTATAATTTTACATTATAATAATACTAATTACAGTAGTTATAATATATGGGGAATTTTCAACTTTGACTGCCGATTTGACCATGTTCCCAAATGAATTTTAAAAAACCAAGACCACACTTTACATTTACACATTTTAAACTCTAATCGAATCCAAAATCAAAATTTAAAAAATCGAGAAACAGACACACTGATATAATTAATTTGAAACATTTTAGGAAACAAATTTTGAATGGGTCATTTTTAGAAATCCCATTTAACAATTATAATAAATAATTAAAAAATTGTAAAATTTTTAAAGTATATAAAAATAAATTGTATAAGTAAATTGGTTAAAGGGTCGAGTGATAGTTCGGTGTCCCAAGTATATATTTTATATTAACACGCCTACTTTTCTGTATAATAAAGATATAACGAATAATATTTTAATTTTTATATAACCAAGAAATCATTTTTTCACTTAAAATATTGTTGTAAAGCCCAAATCTCCGATCCATATAACATCATCGACTGGGCCGCTACCTTAAGGTGTCTTCTCTTGCTCTGATTAGGGCCGCCGGTATTTGCCATTAGTCTCGAAAAAATAATATTAAATTATATATAAATTTAAAAATTAGAATATTTGAATTTGTTTAAATTTTAACACATGTAATCAATCATATGCATAAAGAATAGAAAATTTTGAAAATCAACTTGGTATTAAATTCAGAAAAAAAATACTGATATATAGAATATATCGACTATTCGAATATAATTGAAACTCTTTCTCTCCCTCTATTTTAAATTTTAAAAAAGGGAGTGTTAAGACCAGTTAAGACATTATTTTGCCTTATGTAACATGGATGGTTAAATGAATTGGGCTCCCTACCTCCCTGAGAAATTTTCACTAAAAATGTTTATAATATTTTATTTTAGTTTATTAAATCAAACTATTATTTTTTATTTCAATATTTTTAATGTTAATACAATAATTTTTATTTTATAATCTTTAAAATAATTTAATTATTTTAAAAAACGGCGGTGTTCAATTACAATTTTTTTACTCTCTACTGACTGTTCATTTCATAACTGAAAATAGTGTCGAATAGAAATAGACGATATTACTTGGATTAATCTTATTATGCTAGCTAAAATTGTTTGTTTGTATTATTGAGGACCCCAGTTCAATTCATTTTAATCAGATTGATGCAATGATGCAACTTTTAATAATTGTAATAAATAATTAAAGAATTATATATTAATATTTTTTAAAGGGTCGAGCGACAACTCGGTATCTCAGGTATTAATATTACCAGCCAAACCCAATAATAATGAATCATTTTTTTTAACTTAAGTACCGAGCCGAGGCTCGGGGCCCGGTACTAATAATAATTAATTAAAGGTATAATAATTAGAAGTATATAATATAAGATGTTAATATAATTTATTAAACGAAACAAATAAGTATGAATATTTTTTTACATCCTTCTACTTTCAAACACTCAACAAACGAAACAAATTCGTATATTTAATGTTAAAGTATACAGGATTCTTGGATATATTTACTTACAATTATAACTATAATTATAAAAGATGAAAATTACCTCTAATTATTAAAATATCTTCTAATATATTTTCATTTAAACTATTTCTATTGTCTCGTAAAATAAACTTTAAACCAGAGAAAGCTCTTTCAACACTAACTTGTGTTGCAGTAGCTCCTAAAACCACCAACATGCAATTTTGTTAAAATGAGGATATGTATTTTTATTTTCCTCCCAAAATTCTAAAATAAGTTTTTTACTGTCTAATCTTCGTACTTGGTCAAAGGTATTCAATATTTGTTTAAATTTATTTAATAATTTTATTTATATTTATGAATCATTTTCTTTATATCAATACATAACCCTGTAACAAATGGAATAAATAATTTAAAAAATTAATACTATCATTAAATCAAAATATCAGTATTAAACAAACGATGAAAACATTAAATTCTGTATTGCGACTACGAGACGCTGCCAACACAACCGAAGGGAGAGTATGACTAGGACACTAATTTTTGAAACAAAGTTTTTAGCGACACCATGCAGTGCGAGGCATAACTAATTGAAAAAAATTCGGGCTTGGGTGTTGCCAAAACACCTCTTGTGGCAACTCTGGATTGAACACGTACTGAACCGAAATAAACCGATATTATTTTTTTCGGTTCAGCTCCGGTTTTCGTTCCGACAAAAATACCGGTTTTTTTCGGTTTTCGGTTTTCGGTTTTCGGTCCAGTTCCGGTTCGAAGCCCTGGTTAATACTGTTTCTCTTTGACACTAAATATTTTTTCTTATCACTATTAATTTCAAACCTCCATTAATTTTTCCACGTTATCTGTAATTGCAATTGCCGAATCTCTTATAATATTTAAGACGTCTGCTTAGCCTAACTTTTCAATTATTTTGTTTAATTGCATTTCGAGTGGCTCGGTACTTAAGTTAAAAAAAATGATTCATTATTATTGGGTTTGGCTGGTAATATTAATACCTGGGATCCCAGGCTCGGGGTTCCGGTACTATGTTATAATAATGAAATAGAGTATAATATTTCTTGATCATTACATTTTGGTATTTTATTTTCATTGCTAGATTATTATTGAATATTTTTAATTATAATGAAACTTGAGAAAATGAAAAATTAGAGACTTGAGACAATTTATAAAAATTAACGGTATAAAACTATAGATAAAACTATAGATAAATTACCAATATATACATTCATTAATAGTATTAATTTAAATTAATTTATTTCCCTCAAGTTTCTTGATTCTCTTAATCATGTGATCTATATATTTAATTTTTTTTGATTCATTGTAATAAAATTTAAACAAATAAAATTTTCACTTTGTTAATTTATATAAATTTCAATTTAAACTGATTGTGAGTGATACGCTTTGCCAAGACTGAATAATTTGTGTATAGAAATATTGAATGTTCTTAGCGAGATTTTTTAAACTTTCACTTTCAAATAGAAAAGAAGAAATATTCAAATATATAGAAAGAATAAATAAAAATTAAGTTAATATAAATATGATCTAAATATTTTATTAAATTAATTAAAATGGGAACTTTTAGAATAAATTATCTAATTGAATTGATATTTAAATATTAGAATTTAAAATAAAAAGTGAAATATTATAATAATTCTTTGATTGGGAATCGCTATGATAATTCATTGTTTAAATGATTCCGCTTGGGACAGTGAGCCGCGAGAACACGGAGAATTATATATATTTAAAAAATTAATTTCTGCGGTTATTGATTAAATATTAATAAAATGTATAGCCTATGTTACTCTAGAGGTATATAAGAATATCGTGATGTAATATCATAGAAATCGGTTCAGCCAATTCTGAGTCTATAACATCCTTATTTTCCGGACAGACAGACAGACAGACATGAAAAATTCTAAAGTCACTTTTGGATTCTAGAGGTCATGAAACGCGAAGATATGCAAAAAATTTTAAATTCTGAGCAATGTGCAGACAAAAACCTTTTTTTATATATAAAGATTTAATATTATTTTTTATCAAAAAAAAAAAAAAAAAAATTAATAAAGATAATGAACAAAAACTTTGTAATATATTTATTTATTGAAAATTTTCTAAATATTATATTTAATATCGATGAAGTTTTAAATAATTTTATTATAAATTATTATTATTTTTAAAATTAAAATTTGTTTATTTATTAAAAGGGTGCAGAATTAAAATCACAGAAAAAATTATCCCTCCGCGATAGAATTCAAATAACCTATGCACTTTCAAATCAAGATATCATTGTTTGCGGTTCGGTTCGGTTCTAAAAATTGTCGACCGAAGGCACCCGCAATTCTTAAAATCACTTGAAATGATTAAAAAGATTTGCTTAGTAAAGGTGGGAAAGAGATAAAAAATAAACATTTATATGGAACGAATTTTTCCGATTCATGCCGAAAGTGCACGAAAAATTAATCATCCTCCTCTTCTCTAACATAATTTTTTAATTTGATTAAAAATAAATGCAATTCTATATGATCGATTGGTTAGACTATTTAAATTCTCACGACATTTATTAACCATTTCTAAATATTTTATTTAATATCGATGAAGTTTTAAATAATTTTATTATAAATTATTATTATTTTTAAAATTAATATTTATTTATTAAAAGGGGGGAGAATTAAAATCACAGAAAAAATTCTTCCTCCGCGGACGCGGTGGGTGGATAATGTGGGAAGGGACTTGAGAAATAGGAGAGGATAGGGATTGGAGGGTTGTGGCTCAGAATAGGGACACTTGGAGAAGTGTGGTTGCTGCGGCAAAGAACTTTCGTGTTCCGTAGAGCCACAGAGATAAATAGATTTCCTTTTGTTAATTGTTCATTATTGAAGGACGTTTTTGGTATGAATTAAAATATTTTAAAATTTATTTAATGTATTTATTTAAATCTATAAATTAAATATATTTTTAAAATTGATTTTAACATAACATCCTGTCAATGTTTTGGGATTCGGAATGGAGGTTCATTATATTAAAAACAATAAGAAAATATTTTTTAAACAATTTTTTTAATTTTATTATTGATTTCCCTTGTTTTTCTATAATTATTTTTTTTATAATAAATTTTTTATTGACAAAAATATTTTATGAAATAAACGAATTCTAAATATTTTTTGAATCTTTATTATAAATCTTATATCAAAAAGGTAATTTAAAAAATAAACAGAGCATTCAAAAAACATTGTTCATTTTTCATTAAATAAACTACTTTATTAAATGACTAGATTAATAATTATTATTCAATAAAAGTATTTTTTTAGAAATAGGAAAATTAAAAGGAGAAAATATTGATTAAATTTATGTTAGTGCTGAAAAGTTTTTTTCATTTAATGGACTATATTTAATGAAATACTCTAGTTTGTATTGTATCTAAGAGAAGACTAGAATTTTTAAGTTTTAAATAATATATTAAATTTAATAATTATATTAATAAAATAAAAATCTCTTTGGTTTTAATTCTTATACAAAACTCAATCTATAAAATAGTAAAGTTTAATATTTGTATTTATTATAAAACAAATTATAAATAAATTTGATTATTAAAAATATAGAATTTCCAAAACAAATATTTCTTAGTAAAATGACTCAATCAACATATCTTTAATACTAAATAATTTAATATTAAAATTTGATAATTTAAATAACAAAATTGTAATAAAATCACAATTATTTTCAATTAAATTTTATTATTAAAAAAATTTTTTTTAATAAGTTATCGGAAAACTAACTAAATATGAAATTTGTACATTTCGATTATAAATAATATTTGATGAGGAAAAAACAAATATAGTAAAAGATTCCTTTGGAATTATTTAGTTTATTCAATTATTTTATTGAATGTATGTAAAAATTACGATGCTTACTAAGTATATTTATGAATAGTTAAAAAATGATGCTGCTGATTTCCAAGACTATTCTCATGAATAAAAAAATTATATTATAATTCCAAATAGGAGAATAGAGATCACGTAGAATATTTTAAATTATAAAAAAATAAAATGATTAAAAATCTTTGAAATAATATCATATAAGATTAAATTAATGATGACTGATTTTATTTACTCCAATTTGGTATTGTATTTTGAATATTGTCAACTATGCATTAAATGAATTATAAAAAGTATCTCAATAGTTATCTGCGTTTAAATAATCAAAATTACACAGAAGAGGAATTTGTATAATTACTTATGAATTCCGGAAGAACAAATCTTAATGTGGCAATGGTTAAGAGTATAGAGAATTTGAAGGGGCTTCTTTGCCTTATTTAAGGAGTAAAGGGTGATTGAGTAATAAGAATGATAATCAAAAAGGATACAATTCACAGCCGAAACTCCTGGAAGGCACCCCCCGTACGATGAAAAAATATTGGTTCCTATTTAAAAACTCCTCTTTTACTTAAACTTAATATCATTATTTTTTCTAAAATTTATTAGAATATCCTCTTCTGCATTTATAACTTTCTCTTAAAAATATGAATATAAATTAAAAAACAATCCTAATTGACTAGTTTAATGAGCTTTTGTTTTTCTTTTGCAAAACAATTTTTTCTCTTTTCTTAAATCATTCTATCAAAAATTCTTCTGTAGAACAAATGGTTGCTTCAATTAATAATCCAAAATCTAATTCGTTCAAACTAGCTGTTAAATAAAATTAAAAATTAATAATTGATTTAAAATAGTTTATTTTTTTATGACAAGATTTGATTTGTACCTTTGGCTGTAAGAAGATCTAAAAATGTATCTAAAGGAGATAATCTATCTCCAGATGGAAATGCAGCAAGACCTAGAATGAATATGAATTATTTTTAAAATGATAATATGTATAGATTAAGTCATTAATAATAGTAAAATAAATAAATCCATATTTTACTAAAACAAATGAAATTGGTCAATTAAATTAAATTAATTTAAATTTACTACAATACAATATAAGAATATATATTTCAATACTAATGGAAAATTGACTAAATTAACCTCTTGCTGGTGAAGGTCCGATTTGTTTGGAGGCTGCGCCTCCAGGACCAGGCTGAACTCCGCTCAATACATGAAGTGCATGTTCTCGTGCTCTAAACATTAATGAAGCTGCATGACTCCATTGATTCAGAAGTCGTCGTCCTCGTGATCTTGGTAATAGTTTAATCAGACGAAGTTTGAAAGCCACTCCGGAGACAGTATCTGGCGTATCTATAAAAAACATCAGAAGCTTATTAATAATATAATATAAATTATAATATCTGAACATAAATAATCAAAGATAATATATATTTTTTTATATATTTAATAAAAAAATTAAAATAATTATAAAAAATTCTTTCTTATTTTTTATCTGCAAATCTTACAAATTAATTCAAAAAATATTTTTAATTAAAAGAATTAAATTATATTATTTTCTACCTGCCATAATTGCCTTCATTACATCAATATTGAGTTCTAAGGCATTTCTATGTGCATATTGAAAGAACATCTCTTGAGAGAATACTCGAAATCCCAAATAAGCTAAAAATGATGCATAACCAGGAGGTAATGGAAAAGCAACAATTGCAATTGCTGTGCTGTAACGCTCTAATAGTCGAAACAGAGCCACTCTTTGCGCAAGAGAGAGTTCATCTCTGAAAAAAAAATATTACAAATGATTTCTATATAGTGATAATAGAAAAATATATCTTTTTTAGATCATAATTCAAATTAATAAATCGTTTTCTATGTAACAATTTGAAATTTAAAGGATAAGCATAATTTGTTATCTTACATAAGATCAAACCCTCGTGTATGATGATGTCGAGGATCTGCACCTGCTCTTCGACAAAGCTGTAAGCAAACAAATCGGGCAGCCTCTAATTGAGCAGAAACATAACGAGTAGCAACTACATGTACATGAATCGGACTAGGTCCATTTCCGGCATGGCCTCCCATACATCCATGCATTCCAGGGGGTCTTGACCGACCACTGTGCGTAGTTCCAGCTTTAACCAAATGCATTGACAACTCACGAAGATTCTAAAAGAAAGTATTATAAATATTTAAAATATTGTTGAATCAAAATAAAAAAATATACGATCAAAAATTACCACTGCAAGAACATGTTCTTGTTTAGAGGCAGCACCACTTTCCATTTCAGGAAACGGCAAAGCATCTGCAGAATTTACACCCAATTCAGCGAGAGTTGATGCTCCAGGTAGACCAGCGGGACTCAGAGGAGTCGATGAACGAGATAATGCTTCTGGCTGATCATTAAAATATAAAACAAATAAAATTATAAAAAATCACTTTACAAATTCTTTTGTTTATGTTTATCTTTCCGTTTTTTAAATCATTAGTGAATACACAGAGCCTCGGTGTGTATACTTTATAATCTAATAATAATAATAATCTAGTAATTGACATGACCCAAAATAATTTTGATTAAATAAACGTAAACGTTGTTTTCTTACTTGATAGCAGCCAAGAGATAACATTAGTTTATCAGCAACAAGTTTAGGTTGAAATCGAGAATGACGTCGTGCTGGGCGATCAAGTAACTCCCAAAGACGGGTCCATATATCAGCTCGATAAGGAACTAAACGTTGCCGTGGAGAAAGCAACATCATTGCAGTATTCCAGAGCCGCTCTTGAGTTAGAGTTAATGCACCAAATTCAATCTTCGAATTATAATATAAAATCATATATAGATTATATGTATATATATATATAATAAATCAAATTAAATAGATATAGTTTTATTAAAAATAGAGAGTCAATAAACCTTTATTTCTAATTCTGGCCCAGGTGGTCGAGCTGTGAGAGGGAGGTATGGAGATAGTACTAAGGAATCAGCTGCAAGTGTGCGTACTGTAGATGCATAGGCGTGCGCTATTAATAACTCTTGTAGTATTTCATTGAAACTGAGATCAAGTGGTCGTGAGCAAAGGGGTCCGAATAAAAGCTGAAAAATAGGAAAATAATTTCTTTTGAAATTATATTAAAATTATATAAATACATTAAATAATAGAATCTTTGAAAATAATTTTAAAAATATATCTCGGAACCGAAAATTGGAATATTTTTATTATACTACGATATTATATATAATATATATATTCCATGTATATATTTATTTTGAATTACCTCATTTACTGTATCAATTTCGTGTCGATGAACAAGTAAATAATGAATGATGGCCAATCGATTTGATATATCGGCTCCATCTTCATGAAATGCTTTCGCCAATTGTTCATTTGTAATTTGAAGGTGGTAAACATCCAATGAAACTAAATCCAAACACATTATACCATT
This sequence comes from Labia minor, assembly GCA_963082975.1. Classification (NCBI taxonomy): domain Eukaryota; kingdom Metazoa; phylum Arthropoda; class Insecta; order Dermaptera; family Spongiphoridae; genus Labia; species Labia minor. The sequence continues at coordinate 15,759,476 of OY720346.1, forward strand.
CTGCGGCTATTAATAAATAAGTTATTATTAAGAAATTTATACTAATATTGTGTATTAATTAAAGAAAATTAATAATTACTTGACTGGAATGCTTTATGAGAGGTACTAAATGAATTAATTTATCATATTCAGAAGAGATTGCTTCCGATGTATCACTAGTCATTACATGACAACATGGTTCATGACTAGCACCTACGTCAAGAAGATGGGCAAGCAACCGTGGTACATACACCAATAAATGATCCTCTGGAAAAATTTTAATAAAAAATAAGCAAGCATATAAACAAGAACCAAATTTAAATAAAGTAATTTTATTTTATTTTAAAGTGTGTATTGAATTTGAATAAGAAAATTACCTCCATAAAGTGAAAAGACAGGTTTTGTTGCTCTTGCTTGTGCCCAACCAACATGGGAATTTACACAATGTATTACAGTGCCGTGATGCAAAAGGGTGACACTATAAGCCAAATGAACACTTGTGCCTGAAGCTGCACCGGGAGCTTGAACGGGCTACAAAAGCACGTTATAAAAAAAGAGAAACTATTGATATGCACAGAAACTTATTTATTTTATATACTAAAGCACCTGATAGAGATAGTGATGGCAGATGGCTACTAAACCAGATGGATCAGAGACCACTCGTAAATCTAGAGTGCAATCATGAACCCTTAAAGGAATAGGATCATCTTCATAGACACTACATGGTGTAGTGGCAGCTTGGGGCAATGTAGGAATATTCAAAGGAATATTTAACTGAAGATTAAAAATAATTTGATGATGTATTTTATAAAAATTAAAACGTTTACTATTTATTTAATAAATTTAAAGAAAAAAAGTAAAAAGAAAAGTTTAGAATCATACCACTGTTTCATGAGGTAATTCGTCATGAAATTGTAAACAGCTTAGGGTTGGAGATAATTCATTATTGGTTGGTCCTTCTTCACCCACAAGATTGATTCCGGTAGATTGAGGCAATCGTAAATGAATAAAATAAAGGGATTGTTGAATGGGATCCCATTGTGCCCATGTAAAAGGACCGGCAAGATTTTCAGATCGTAAGCGAGGAGCCCAACCAGATACTTGCTAAAAATAATTATTTTGGATAAGAATTTAGAATCAAATAAATACTAAAGTTAGTTACAAAAAAAAAAAAATTATTCCTAAAAAAAGTAAATGCTGGTTAAGAACCATTCATAATGTATAAATAAATGTAAGAGTATTTTCCTATTATCAAAGTAAATTAATAAATAAACTATAAAATATTCATTTTAAATTTGATGTTTGATTATAATGAATATATGTATTTGATTAAATATATTTGAAATAAAAACAATAATTAATTTAATATATTATAAAATTCTCAATTGTTATTATATTCTGATGCTAATTAATAAAACAATATAAATGAAATATTCAAAAATCTAAAAAATTTTATAAACTGTTAATATATACATGTTGGTATGTGATAAATATATAGTCACTGTCGTAAAGAAGAATAAAAACTAGCATGTTATTACCAGACAGAAACTAAAAAAAATTAGAAATATAGAAAGAATAATTGAAAACACATGCTATCCTAATATTCAATAATTTTTAATTCTAATTGAAATATAAAATCAACAATTATTTGTAGTAATTTATAGTATAAGAGAACAATTTTAAAAACATATATGTATACATAATTTTAAAGTTTATTATTTCATAAATATAAAATAATTTTAAAAATTATTTTTTAATTGCAAGATAAATATATTATTTCATGCAAAATTGCATAAGAACTTAGAATCAAATTTTAATTTTAATTTAAACAAATTTTAAAATTTTTTTAGATGTATAAAAATTAAAAAAAAAAATTTTCTAAAGAATAAAATTAAAGAGGTGATTTGGACAATATTTTAAAAAGTATATGACAAGTTTAAGAAGAACAACAAACTAATAGAAAAATAAAATAATAGAAATAAGTTGACCTGTGGCCAGGCGCAGAACCGACCGACTGTTTGAAATAAATTAATTTCCAGCTACATAAACAATTTCAAATAATTTTAATATATCTATTAATACAATAAAAAACAGAAATGGATATAACATAAATATTTTTAATTTTATTTTATTTATAAGAGCTGGCTGTGACGTCATGAAGGGCTGGATGACGTCATATAATTTTAAATTAAGAAAAAACTAATGAAGATGATTTTCCCGAGGATAAAACCAATACAAAGTGCATGATTTGTGGAGATATATAAAAAAATCTCCTCATGTGAAATTTGGTGTGAAAATAACCCTTCCCTTCCTATCGTCGATCGCTAATACTACCACTTCGGGTTTCCGGATTTGCACCAAAAGTTGATCAATTCATCATACTTATTCATTAAGTAAATCTACCAAATTTCATCAAAATCCGTTGAGCCGTTCAAGCTGTACACATCTATACGAACACACAGTGGACGGACGGACAGACATCATGCTAAAAATACTTTTTTTCTGTTAAGAAAATGCATGGAGATATGTAAAAATCTCTACATGTGAAATTTGGAGTGAAAACAATGCCTCCCTTACAATCGTCGGTCGGTAAAAATAGAAATATTACTAATTTGAACTTTAAATGAGGACAAAAATAGAAATAAACTATTTAGACATTTAGACAGAAGATATAAGCATACATTATTGTAATTTGGGAAGAGATACATATAATGCATTAGAAACATAAATAAAATAAAAGAAGATAGTAACATAGTTTACCGTAGTGTCTTGATCAGATTCAAATTCCAATGTATTCAAAGTTATTGCTAAAAAAATGGAAAGAATAGAAAAAAAGATGGTAAGATACTGAAATCTAGCAAGAATCTAAAATAAATTCTAAGAAGCAGAATTTACAGAATAAACTGTGCATATTTAGATTGATAAAGTTTATTTAATTAAAAAGTATATAAAAAAAAGATTTTCGAAATGAAAATAAAAATATGATATCAGAAGATTGTAGATTCATTTATTAAATTTTACATTTATTAAATATTATTTTAATAATGAAATCCAAATTCTTTCAAAATATAATTCTTTAGAAACAAACTAGGTATAATGAAATATCAAAGATATATATATATAAATTTTATTTTCATTTACAAAAAAACAGGTTTTGTATGTCATTAGTATCTTATTATTATTGCTAATTGAAAATATACCTTCTTGATGGACCATAATAAGAAGTTTATCAGCTCCATTTTGAAGTCTTCGAGATGGATATAAGAATTGAACCATAGCTTGTCGGGGACGATCGGGACCAACTGGTTGAGGTGTGGATATCTCTGCGTCGTCTGAACGAATTAGAAGAAGATGGATCCGATAGGCCTCCATGCCGAAAGCCATTGAACATGATTGTTGTTTTGTTACAAAACCTAATTAATCAAAAAATAATAATATAATATTATTGAAATTAGTTTTTTTACAGATAGGTAAAATATTAAAAGTAAATTAAATTATTACCATAGATAATCATATCTTAATGAAAATATAGTATAATAAGATAAATTTTAAACATATTTTTAAATATAAACAAGTGATGAGAACTTTTGAAAAACTTAAAAAATATCTTGTAATTATTTTTATTTTATTATTTTATTATTTTTAAATGCACCGAGTATGTATGAAGTTTTTCTTAAGATAGCTAATATTTTTAAAAATTAAAATATTTATCTTTTCCCCTGACCTTAATATTCGTATCAATTATTGATAAAAATGTTAAATTTATATTTATATATATATATCTTTTTATAAAAGAAAATACTTCTTTATCAAGTTCTATTATCATTTTTATGTAAATATTTATCAAGAGATGATTAAAATAAACTTACATAAAATCGATTGTGAAAGATTAATTGTAGCTTGAATTATATTATATATATTGTCAAATTTATGTAGAATCTAGAAAAAGAAAGTTCAATTAAAATAAATTAAAATTCATTGTCATTAATTATTATTTCACCTTTAAATGTTTTTCATTTATATTATAAAGGCCTATACAAGTACGTCCGGGTATATTATTGCATTGTAAACCAATTGAGAGCCAACATACAATTAAATTTCCATTTTGCTCTTGGCCAAGAAGTTTCCATTCTTTAGTTTTTTCTATAAAAAGAAATACATCTATATATAATGAATGATATAATTATAACTTAAAATTTAATAATATATAATATATATAATATATAATAATAATATTTCAATATAAGATCAAAGTATTAAAGTTTATATAAAATAAAATTTAATTAACAAAACCTGTTTGTTGAGATTTTTGTTTAATTAAAGAATTATTGAATGCTTTTCGAAGATTTTCTATTAATATCATATTCAAGTGGTGAAAAACAAAAATAATTTTCCGCTGAAAAATATAAGGATGAAAATGTCAATCTGACAGATGACATCAGAGAGCGCTCTATTCATATATTCATTCATTTCTTACCACATAATTTTAAAATACAAAAGTAAAATTACATTCAAACAAAAATCTTCCAAAGCATTTAATAATTTTTTAATTAAACAAAAAATCAACAAACAGGATTGTTAATTAAATTTTATTTTATATAAATCATTCATACTTACAATATATTAAAATATTATTATAATTATATTAAATTAAATTTTAATTTATAATTTTATATTTTATTATATATATACGAAGTTCGGTGAATGGTCTCATAAGGAGATAATTTAAAGTTTTATAGAAGCGCGAGAAGCTGTATAGATATGTCTGGACTTGATCTCTGTCAGAGCTAGCTCAATACTTCTAGTACATTGTTTATTGCATTTATTTTAATTGAGTGTTGTGAATAGTAGGGGAGAGTGGTGATACTTGATCCCCACTTTGGTTTTTTTCATATATTTCGGGCTATATTCGTGAATTTGAAATTCTGTTTGAACGAGTTGATGACATGGTTCCTTACATTCCACTTGGCACCAAGTTTGTAACCAATAACTTTCACGATTACGAAAAAAGTGATGTTTATTGTAATGTACTCCCAAGGATCAAGTATCCCTCATATGAGGGATACTTGATCCCTTGGAGTGGGATACTTGTTCCCGAGGATTTGTACCCGTTGCGGGGACTGCCACTTATAAGCGGGGCGGACGCTAGCCGCTTATAGTGTGATAATATATATTTTCCCTTGTGTCACTTAAAATTACTTATTTTAAACGATAACTAATATATATCCCTCATATAAGTGGCAACGGATATAAATACCTGCCCCGCTTATAAGTGGCAGTCCCCGCAACGGGTACAAATACCCGCCCCGCTCATAGTGTGTTAATATATAAATAATACAACAATAATAATTATCAAAATTGCCTTCTTAAAAGGAGAATCTCGTGGTGGGTGATACTTGATCCCAGGATCAAGTATCACTTAACGCTAAGGGATCAACTATCCCCCACTTAACATAAAAAAATTAATAAATTGGAAAATGTCAAAAAAGCCGGTCAGTATGAAAAAGCTATGTCATTTTAAATAGCCAATAAAAGGTGCAATTTAAATGTATCAACCAATTCTTTACAACATATAACACAAGAAAATAATATGACTTACCGTTAAGTTGAAAAAAAACTTTGAGGTAGCAGTTAAAAGAATATATATATTATTGGTCTATGTCATCAACTCAAGCGGCTACCATTACACGGATTCAATAAATAAACAACACTAACACCTTGTGATGCCAACAAAACGGCGACAAAACGTTCTAAGACGGGAAATTTCAATGGGGATCAAGTATTACCCAGGATCAAGTATCACCACTCTCCCCTACGCGTCATGGATTAACGACACAACATTAAGTTTTGCTTTAAATTGGGTAAAACAGCGACAAAAACTCATAAGATGTTGGTGAAGGTGTATGCAGGGCCGGCGCTAGGGTCCTCAGCGCCCGTATGCAATTTTTATCCTAGCGCCCCCCCCCCCTATTATTTTAAAACTTTATTAACAGTTTCTTATCATTTTTTTATAGTAGGTGAAATGATTTTACGCACAAAGTGGCGACCAACTAAAACACCTACTTCTATTTTATTTTACAATCTGGTTTCCACGGTAGGAATCGCCTTTCGTCATAGCATCTATCGTAGATTTAAGGATTATTTTTTCGTCTTCAACTGCTTTTCTTTCGATTCAATTATTTATTTTATTAAATGGTTAATAAGTCCCTACTTCTCTATTTGTTATCAATTGGTCGATTAAATTATCTAAGGAGATCTCAATATCCAGACGATTTTTTAGATCCTCCCTTTTCGATTTCCATCTTTCACAGATAAACAAGGTATGTTCCGCGTTGTCTATTTCGTAGATACAATTCGAACAAGTTGCCGTTTCTGCCCTTCCAACTTTATGCAAGTAGCTTTTGAAGCAACCATGGCCCGACAGTGCTTGTGTGAGATAATAATTTATCTCTAGTTTCTTATCATTTAAATTATATATAAAATTACATTAAATTTTTTAATTACTATTTATTAAATCTGGATTTAGTACTTAAAAAATTGGATATAATGGTTTTAACATCTAATTCTGCACATATATCATTTTCAATGCTAATTAACGCCAAACTATTTAGCCTATCTTGTGACACCACTGGACACCACTTGCTACCACTTGCTACACTAACAGCAGTGGCGCAACCAGCGGGGGTTTTAACCCCCCCCCCCCCCCCAGGAGAAAAAAAAGTTAAAATTGATGTATATATTACAAATAGAAAAGAAAAAAAATAATCCTTCTTTTTATTTGAAAAAAAAAAATTCTTAAAGTATAACTTAGTGTATAATAAGTAAGTTTATTTTATTTTAAAAAAATTTTAACAAAAATAAAAATTGCTTATTTTTTCGTACAGAATTTAATATAAGAAATAAAAAATTATTTTATTATTTCTCCTAAATCATAAAAAACAAAAGACTTAATATAGGATTACTAGATCATTGTGAAATTTTCCAATTTGACTATTTAAATATAAAATAAATAAAAATATTACTCAAATTCTAAATATTTTTTATTAATAATACATTAATTGCTAATTTCATAAAAATTATGAAGCGAAGACTAATTTTTTCAAAATGGAAACGGGTAAAAATCCCTAAAGGAAAAAATCCATAAAAGTCAAAAATCCCTAAAACCGAAAATCCCCAAAAGCGAAAATCCCTAAATAAAAATATCGCTGACTGAAAAAATCCCTAAAAGAAAAAATCACTAAAAACAAATTTTTTCATTTTTGTATTAATTTTAATTGTGACTCAGCAAATTAAATCACAAGGTGAGCATGACACCCAGTTGCTTAATTTACTCCCATTCTCAATATATACTAAATCTCCAGGACTGAAGGTATACTCTCGTCTGGTTTTGTCTATTCGCTTCTTGTTTGTTTCAAAATTCTTCATGGAGTATTTAAAAGCTGTCTTCCGATCTTCTTTAAGGTTTAAATCTTTTTCTTCTCGAAAAGGAGATATAATTTCCTTTTTCCCAAACAGAAGGTATGATGGTGCAAAACGTGTATCATTATATTCGTTTACACAAATTGTATCATTATATTCGTTTACACATTCTTGTGCTAGGGTTGACCAAGCTTTATTATTGTTATTGTCATTTATTTTACATCTGAGACGATTTACTAAAGTTTGGTTCAATCGCTCGTTTAGCTCATTTGATTCAGGGTGATCGATACATGTAAAAACGATCTGTATTCCCATATTTTCTAGATAATTCTTAAAATAATTAGAATTTATACCAGTGTATTGGTCTGCTAATAAAATTGAAATTTTATTTTTTTTTGCAATTGGGCTTATTAAATTTATAAATTCCTGGGCGTTCTGACCTTTTGTTGTCGATATCCAAGCATATCTGATGAAGTGATCTACCAAGATATGCATATTTTTTTTGGGGATTTGTTTCCACTAAATCCTCCTACAGAATCGATCGACATAATTTGGAATGGTTCCGGGAAAAATAGGTCAAAAAATACATACATAGGACCCACACACGTGATTTTTCCAAAAAAAATAGGGGTGTCAAATTTGTATGTAAAATAAAGGGAATTTAATCAAATTCCGTTTATTAGCATACGTTTTAATAGCTTAATGATTCCAAATACAAAATACACCATTTGCACCGTATATTTCACCAGGGAATATATAACGCAATTTGTGAAATTTGCTATCATCAGAGGTTGTCTTTTTTAATTTGTTCAATGCATTTATAGAAACATCAATTCAATGCCAGAAGTTTTGAAGCTCTATAATGATATAGATAATCCTGACAACTCCACTCATTTACGAACTCTTGCAGCTTTGATTTTGGTACCACCATCAAAAGTCATTGTAGCCTACCAAGCATTAGCTGGACGACCAACAGGGTAAAACTTCGTGATCTTTTTTCTTACTTCGAGCGCACTTGGCTAGGTGAACAATTTTTGCCTGGCTTTTATGACCCCGAATTCGACATTGGAACATTGGAACATCTACAATGCTCTTAGGAGGTTATAAGACATCAGAATATGGGACCTGATTAAGCAAATCCATATTGAGCTTAACCTTATCTCTTTGGAAATCTGTCGTGATGTTCGTGGTAAGAAGTCTGATCCACCAAGGAAACGATTCAGCGACTCGCATGATGAGCTTCTGACCATAATGAAGGCAAACCATGAAAAATGGGACGCTATAAAAACCAGATGGAACAGATGTGATGACACTACCTTATTCAAATCTCTTCGGCTATTCATTATTAAATAAGTAAAAAAAAATTAGGGATTTATATATCCTTTTAGGGATATTTTACTTAGGGATTTTTTCTTAGGGATTTTTACATGATTTCTTTCAAAATATCCCACTACGGGCGGACCGGGCGGACGAAAAGCTTTCGAAATCTTAAAGTAGTTTTTTATAAATAACTCCTTTATTATTAAGTTTAGGTAAAAATGAATATAATGAAACTTTTAGTAAATTCGGTTCCCTATAAATTTAATACGATAGTATGATAATTCTCATAAAAATCGGTATTTATTGATGAAATCAATAAAATGTGCTTTGACAACTCTTTAAACTACCCTTACTTATGGTCCGATCTTGTCCAAAATCAATCCAATCCCCGCCCATCATTCCTAAAAAAAACATCTAAATATCAAATTTCAAGACAATATCTCATTTTGTTTAAACGTAATCTCGGTAACGAACGGCCGGCCGGCGGGTTCAAAAATTTTTTTTTTTTGCAGTTTTGGATTCAGACCCGTCTGAAAAGTGGAAATCTCGAAAAATCTCTGAGCAACAATTTTCAAAATTTTCCGACCATCGTATAAGCTATCCTCATTCCATGAGGAAAGCTAAAATTATTTACTTGCTTATTTATTTACTATATATATATCAATATATAAATAAAAAAATTTTAAGCTCGAAACATGGGTATTTAAAGTCGGTTTGAAATTCGAGTCGAGAACCGGGTTTTCAAAACCCGACAAACCCTAGAAATAATTACCAAGATGATAAATTAAAATTAAGTGTGGTATCTACTAATATCACATTACAAACAAAATATGTATTTTATGTCTACGTATTCATAGTTAAGTTTGATTATTTATTATTATTTATTAAGTATTCTATAGATTCTATATTTTAATAAAATTATAGTATATTTCCGAATCTCGTGATGGCGCCCCCTTCACAGCAGGACACCAGAAAACACTAAACGTGTTCGAGAGATGCTAATAATAGATCGGCGATTGACTCTGCGATTAATAGCCGAAGATTTGGATATTAGCAAAGACACAGAAAGGGCCATCATCCATGAAGAATTGGGCAAACGCAAGATTTGTTCACGATTTATACCGCACATGCTAACAGATGAACAAAAAGCAAGACATTTTGAGCTCAATACTTCTAGTGCATTGTTCATTGCATTCATTTTAATTGAGTGTTGTGAATAGTACGCGTCATGGATTAACGACACAACATTAAGTTTTGCTTTAAATTGTGTAAAACAGCGACCAACTTTACCAACCTTTCTAGGTTCCATTGTTACAGGAGACGAGACTTGGTGTTACCAGTACGACCCCGAAACCAAAAGACAATCGATGGAATGGAATAGAATCCAAAGATTTTACCGTATGGCTTTTTGTTTGCCGCGGGGAAGAAGGTGACCGCCATTCCATCGATTGTCTTCAATTAATTATTGAATTTAAGATCACATAGATGAATAATTGTCTTTACAAAGACTCGCATTTTTTTTACATACAAACATTGAGAGATAGGGTAGGACCAGGTAGGACTAATATAAAATAATCATCGAATATATTAGGTATATGGTCTGTGATATTAGGTTTTGGAGGGTATAAAGGTCGATTCACCAACATAAATTAAGATATAAGATAGACGGAAAAATCAACACTGAGCCGGCGCTCTTGTGTAACTGAACTGTGATTATTTTTCTTCGACGGACATGTTTTTCAAATAATATAGGCATATTTTATTTATTATATAATATATTTGCCTAAAGACACAAAAATGTGAAGATTAATCATATTTAGGTCCAATTCAATAATATATGTAGCTAGCTTTTAATCCTTTTGTTATTTAAAATAGGCATATAAATATAATTTCAAAAAAATCCCTTACTCTATTTGGATTATAATTATTTTTCTTACACCCAATATTTGATTCTTTTAATTTCAAAACTAAGCTTTCTTCTCGTAAATCCTGAATTTTTATTAATATCAATCAAACGTATATCTTAATAAATTTGTTTAATTAAATAATTAATAAATATTTTCCTATTAATCAATTAAATAGTTTTAATCAGAGAATTTTGATGATATATTGGATTATCTAAAGAGAAGCAAGTGGTTTGTACCAACCCGCACAAATGGGATGATATTTTTATAAATTTAATTGTAAAATAGAACTTGTTTCAATTATCTTAAATTATGAATTTCTAAATGATATCGAATATTTTACCTCGTCGTCGAGTCAATGTAGGGTAGAAAATATTTCTATTTGATGTTATTTGAAGGATATGGTATATATTTTTTATAAGATAAAAAAGTTATATTTATCTTATTTTGAATTTTATTATTACAATTTTTACATATAAGAAATTAAAAACAAAAATGTTTATATGGGAACTTTATTTTAAACATAGTAAAAAAGTTATTTACAAAAAGTCTAGATTTATATACATTTTATCCAAACAATCTTGATAAAAAATTTCATTACACAATAAAAACTATCTATAATTAATTTATATTATATAAAAACATCGAAAATTATAAAATATTAAAATAAAACGAATAAAAAAATAAGTTATATATATATTAAAAAATATTTTAAAAAAGATGATAATTTTTTTTAAAAAATTTCTAATATCTTAGGATAAGAGAAATATATATTCATTAATGATAAATAATTTCGTTTAATTATTTTGTTTGGATAAATTTCAGTCCAACATTAACTTAAATTTTATTCATTTAAAATCTAAATCAGAGTTATTTAAAAGCGGTAAATTTGCAACTTCGAAAAATATTCTGTAAATAATGAAATAAAATTAATAATTTATAATAGTGAGTTAATTTAAATTATAAATGAATTGGTACTTACTTATGAGAATATTTTTTCCTTATAGTCCCAAGACTTTCTTTTTGCGGTTTATGCAACATATTATTGAGAGAAAATACATATTCTTTCATATCTTGCTTTGTATAAGCTAAAAAATATATATTTAGGAATTGATTATTATATAAATGATATTAAATATTAAGTTGTTCTCAGTTCTAGTCTTCTTATTTAATAATGTATTAAATTAAGTCATAAATTAAATTTTAATTGATAATTTGCCTTAATTAAATACTTATTATTCTTATTTATAAACCACCGAAGAGTTATTATTAAATAAAAAAATATATTATTATTAAAATCCTTCTAAAACCATCGAAAAGTAACATTTCGCGGAATTTCACAACATACCATGAATTTCCTAGAATATTAGAGTTCAGAGATCTCATAATCCCAAACCAATTAGATCAATCCTACTCCAGATTATCCCCATTCATATTTTACAATACTTTAGATAAATATCTAAAAATCATTTATTATTTATAAAAATGAAAATATTTACATGTATAATATTCAAGAGTTGGTGTCCAGTCACTGATGTTTTTCATTTTCATCGCTAAATAGAGAGAGGCTGCTGCCAATTTTGAATCTGACCAAGAGGTTAATGAATAATCCATTAAAGAACATTCAAGAATATATCGAGCAAGGGTTAATGTAGGCATGGACATTTTTGAAGTCTGAAAATTGAGATAGTATTTTAAAAAATGTGCTCTATGAATATAAATAAGTAAAGATATTCAAAAAACTAACTCGTGCATATCTTCGTAGAAATCGATAGGACAATGGAATGCCCAAATCAAAATCGATGGCTTTTAATATTTTAATTTCCATTTTAACTAAAGATGAATGTGTATAAGCACCATCACAAATATATAAAAAATCTTCAACCAAAGGAGGAATTCTTTCCTAAAAAAAAAAAATAATTATAAATAAATAAAAAAAGAAAAAAAAACAAGGCATAATTATTATTTAATAAATTGATTCTTTACATCGTATTTGCAGGAGATGAAAAGAGAAGCAGCGCCAATTAACTGCAATGACTCTTTGGCAACCAAAACTTTGTTTAAATATAAATCAACAAGTTTTACTGCTAAATATAAGGTTTCATGATTCAATTCAAAATTTTCTTGAACTTCAACCATCCAATCAATAAGTAAAGCTCTCATCCATGGAGTGATATCCGGTTGTTTACCCATGTAATCAATTATAGGGAACTTTTCCTAAAATAGAGATTTTAAAAAAAGTATTTAGTGAAAAATTAAATTAAATGGAATTGTGTTAAATCTGAATATTACTTCTCTAGATTTCAAATAATTAAAGATCTCCATGGCATAGTTTGAAACGGCATTTGGATCGTCCTCTGTGTCAAATAGTTCAACTCCATCAGGAATTTCTTGTTTTTCTTCATTAGTTTCAATTTTACTAACTTCATTACTTTAAAATAAATTCATAAATAAATAAAAATTAATTTTTTTATTAATAAACAGAAATTTATTTATTAATATATGAAGTTGAAAATACCAAAACTATTATTTAAGTTTTTGTAATTTAAATTAAAATATTTGATAAATCAATTAATGATAAAAGTGATAATTTAGATGTATTTATTCTATTTATTCTATTGGGCTTAAATAAACATTAAGTTAAAGTATTTTACTCTTTTTAAAAAGAATTGAAATAAAGTACCTAAAGAAAATAATTTTAAATATATATTTTTATTTTCAGATTAATCAAGAATCACTATTTAAAAGTTCACTTACATTTCTTCAATAGCCGATTCATAAAGTGATGGTTCCGACGATTGTTCTTGTTTAGTTGTCTCATTGTTTGAACTACTTGAATTTGATTTTGAAGTAGAGGCAATGGTAGTACATTGTATTTTAAAAGAAGATCTTGTCTTTTTTTCAACGGTAACATTTTTTGTTTTTTTCTCTATAAGATCCTTTTTAACAACCTTATTTTCCTGATTTTGAAATGATGACACCTTTTTTAATACTGCTTTAGCAATAGTTGAACGTGGTCTTGGTATAGCAGGAATGGGTGGTAAACGACTTGAAATTCCTTTATTAGATGTTTCGAAAATGGCTTTTGCTTTTAATACTGAATTAGCTTTTTGGGGAATATTAATATTTACATTTCTTAATCCCTTTTTGGGTTCTATTGTTTTTTTGGCATCCACGTTATGGGTAGGAAAATTTTCTTGATTTTTCTGAAATGAAAAAAATAAATTTTGAAATTTAAAGGTTCGCTTTATATTTTAGTTTGTTGTATTTAATTTCAAAAGAAACAAAATCCATTAGATTAAAGTTTCGATGTTGTAAAGATAGAAGAAAAAATTTTATTTAAGGAAATATAAGAATAGGAATAGCAAATAGATTTTTTAATTGTTTTTTTAAATATTGATATATTAATTAATAAAATTTTTTCTTTATGATTCTGCTCGAGTGATGTAAAATTAAACAAATAACCAAACAAACAAACAAATTCTGATAGAAATTTATAAATTTTGAAAAACGAATTATAAATCCAATTCACTTGCAAAAAAATATATATATTTATTTTTTTTATTTATTTATTTTAATGATTCCGTTTTTCGCCTTTGACCATTGGTCTTCAGGCTATACATAATTCAAAAAAATATATATATTATAAATAAACAAGTGAAAAATTATGTGATTAAATTTAAATCTACTTACGAGATTAGTCAATTCGCCAAATGCTGCTCTTTTGATTGTACGTCGTTTTTCTGGGGATTCGATAGCTTTCCTTTTATTAGAAATAAGATCTTTGGTTCCAATAGATTTACTACGAGTCATGATTCCATTTGTTGGAGGATTAGAATTTATGGCTTTTAAAGGAGCCATGATATAAACTAGATAAAAACAATAATTAATAGACATATTAATTATATACAAACTTAATATCAAATTATAATTTATTTATTTATTCATATTTAAGAGTAAATTGCTTAAAATTTGTTATAAAATAAAATTATTTTGTAATATATTCTCAATATTTTATTAATTAAAATAAATAACGGTCAAATTATGATAAATGTTATAAAAGTTATAAATTAAAATATAAAATGAAATTAATATTTTATTTTTTTTATTTAAACCGTTAAATTTAAAACAAAATTTAAATTTAAATACATTTTATATTTTCAATTAATATTAATATAGACTTCTTATCTCAATATAAATAAATGAAAATAATACTCACAATAAATTAAAAATAATTATTTCTTTTAATTATAATTTTTAATCCAACCCTCTTGAATTATAATACATTAATAGAAAGATATATTTTGAATGAAGTTTTAGTAATATGATGGCTTGTTCAAATTTATGAAATGACCGTTACAACAAAAAACGACCGGAACGATGATTGGTTGAGTGCGTTGCAACGTTGCCAAATATCCAAAAAATTCTATATGCCATTCAATTCAAATTATAAATTAAGGCCTAAATTTATTCATTTGTTTTAATCTTTTAATGTAAAATATAGAAGATTTACAAAATAAAAATTTAATAATTAATAAAAATATTTATATAATTATTTATTTTTATTTACATTAAATTATTGTTAAATATTATTTTTTATTTGAAAAATTTTATGTCTATTTATTGTAATTTAGAGTAAATAAATTAATTTATCAAATTATATCTTTATTTTTATTTAATTTGTAAATTTATTAAGGAAAATAAATTATATATATAAAAATTTTGACTTATATTATTTTAATACTTAAAACATATTTGATAAAACCTTAAATAATGATTTTGAAAGAATTGAACTAGAAAAATCTATCAAATAAAATACAACTGGTCATTTTTTTTTATTTCCCTTTATTTCATCTCAAGTTATTTTACCTCCTCTTGAATAAATTATTATGATGATGAACAATTCAATTCCACTATTTCATTTATGAATTTCCATTTATTAATTTTTATTTGAGTTTATACATTATCTATAATACTAAAAAATATATGATTTCAATGAATTAAAATAAAATTTTTGCTTAAAAATTAAAGATGTGTTATCAAATTGGGTTAAATTAGAATTTTAAATATAAATGTTTAAAAATTAATTAGAATTTAGTTGTATTTCTGCCGAACAACTTTTTTAAAATTTTGAATTTATTTTAAGTTAATTAAGTAATTAATTTTAATATCGATTTTAATTTGCCCAAACTGAAAGTGCCCAAACTAAAAGAATATTTTTACTAGTTACAATAATTATATAAATAAATAGATTTTCTGTGAAATAAATATACAAAAATAAATGTTTAGGGTTCTCCCCTATCTTTCTAAAGTAATATTTAATTAATATATCTTAATGATTAGAAGTAAAGTAATATGATGTATCTTCGATGTTTTAAAAAATTAACATTATTGCATTTAAACAAAATAGAAAGGTGATTCATTAATTATTAACCTGTTTAGCAATGCTGAACTCTTAAATTCTTGACCGCAGCAATAAAGTATTTCTATCCTGAGCTACCTTCATCCAAACTCTATCAACATCCAATCCCTTTACATCTGTCCTTAATCTACCCACCTTATAAACAAACTTTTCAATTTTCAGGTATTTTATTTATTTTATAAAAAATTAACTATAGAGAAGATTCTCTTTTTAATAATTTTATATTTAAATTATACACACATATATATAAAATTTTTTTTATAAAATAAATTTATTTTGCTTAAAGTTCATTAAGATAATTTTTTGAATATTTTTTCTTTTTAAAAGAAGAAACGGTTTTGGATGAAAGTATAAATATAAAAAAAGGGGGTTGATAATTTGGAAAATATTAAGTATTTATATTAATAGTTTAATTTTTTTGTTTTTTTACTTTAATAAAAATACATTTTTGTGAACAGAATAAAAATAATAAAAATGATAAAATATAAATAAACGGATTTGTTTTTTATACAATATTTATTATATTTACTGGAAAGTACAAATTTTACATTAACTTAAAACCTATTTTAAAAATTTTAACAAAAAAAAAACAATATAATTTAAATATATATTACAAAAAAACTTAGGAACAGTAATAATAAACGACGATTTTAAATTCAGTCTTAACTTAGTTTATATATATATATATATATATTAATATAAGTTAATGTATATAATAATAATTTAATTATTACAACATATACATATATTTATATATATAAAGAAAATATCTATATTAGTGAAATAACAAAAATGTTTTACATTTATTATGATTACAGGTGAATATATTTATTTATTATTGATATATTATGGTTAATTTTGCAAAAGATACACATAAATTACTATCACATCACATAAAATGCAAATATATTTTTTATATTTATTATATAGATATATATATATATAATTATATAAATAATGATAATATTTTTTAAATTCATGAGATTCAGATCCACATTATCCCTTGAATGGTATAATGATCTGAGTGTTGAAACGACCTTTCGCTAAATTTGCACGTAAAATAAATTCCTCTATGAGGATATTTGGCAGAAAGGGAAGATTTTTATTTTTATATTAGATAATAACTTAAATGATTATGATTTTTTTTTTTAATATCAATTTTAAGTAAACGAGCCCGAGACCTTGTGGTTCTTGGAGAATATGGAACAATACTGATGAAATTGGGTGGTTTATAACATTTATCTAAATATTCTTTATTTTTTTGATGAGATAATGTTAATAAGGAAGATCTATAAAATAAATATATGGATTTATTAATTTTTGAAAATTTTTTACTTTGTAGAAATAAATGACAAAAAATTTCCAAACGTAATAAATTACAAATTAAAAAACTAAAAGAAATTGAATTTTCTTTTATTACCTGTTTGTCATGGGTTTTTCGATGTTATTATTTTTCGATTTAATAGCTCTTTCAGGACAACTATTTTTCAACAAGTTTTTATTTAATTTTTTTGGGCTTGGAATATTTTTTTTCGTCCACTTTCCTCTGTGTCTAAGTCGTGGAGATTTTATCATTAATTGTAAATCTTTATTCTTACTCTCTTCTAATGAACGAGCTACTAATTCCATTGCAGAATTATAACCAGGTCTACAACTAATAGGTGTATCAAGAGGACTTGAACAACGACTATCAGTCTTCGATTTATTTGATTTATTCAAATTTGACTTTCTTAGTGCAATAACTTCTAACATAGCTGGAGTTGGAGTAACTAAGGTTTCCGGCACAAATTGTTTCTTTGGAATTGATTGTGATTTAATCGTTGTCGAGTATTTTTGGATTTTTTTAATTTTAGAATTTTTTTCAGGGTGACTTGATAAAACTTTCTCCCAATTAAAATGTCTGGATCTTAAAACAGGTACTGATGAACTCGAGTTCCGTAAATGCCTAAAAATGTAAAATTTAATAAACATATATATATATATATATAATATAAATGTAATAAAAGTTCTTCATTATTATTATAATTTATCTCAGTATTATCAATTGATTAATTAGTATACAATTTCTAGTTTTGAAAAATTTAAATGCAATTCAATGTTTTATGAAAAAGAATAAAATAATTTACCTGTTAGTATTTTGGAAACAACTTTGTAGAAATTCAAAACGGATAGTCTTCTTTTTCTTTAGATTTAATAAATTTTCAGGTTCTTCATCTCTCAATCGCTATAATATAATAGTAATAATATAATTTCCGATATTAAAAAGGATATAAAATTAAAATAAAGCACATACTTTTATTCCTTTAGTTTTGGGAATTGATAATCCTTTTAAATTAATATTTTTGATACCGCACATAAATAAATCTCTACAATAATCATAATTCGGTTCTGATTCAAATTGCAAAGAATTTACATATTTAAAATATCGATGTAAAATTTCTATAAAAAATAAAAATATTAATAAATATCAATTTATTAAAATAATTTAAATTCACTTGATTTCATTATTTTTTTTACCAAATGGCTTAGAATCAAGGGATGCATTCTTCAAGCTTTGTTTTAAATTCGACATAAACTTTTCTTTTTGAAGATGAACTTTTTCTGGATCACTAAGATCGTCTATCCATGGAAGTTTACCGGTTAACCAATAAAGTATATTATAACCAAGAATTTCTAAATCTCCTCTTCTTGAATGTGCTAGAAATTGTATAAAATATTAGCTCTAATTACAAATAATTATAATTATTATCATTTTTAAAAGGAAGATAAATACATAATACATTTTAATTTACATTATGACATCTTCAAATGTGATTTACCTCCAAGGTGAGCATCTCTGCTTGTGAATTCAATTGTGCCATCGTGCGCTTTGCGTTGATCGGGATTGAATTTATAATGATTACCATTATGATCTTGAAATTTACAAGCTAAACCAAAATCAACTAAAGATATTTTTTGTGAATATTGTTTTTGATATTCAAGTAATAAATTGGATCCTTTAATATCTACATGAATATATCCTTTGCTATGGATGTACTCTAAAATGTCGAGCTAAAAATTTTATTTAAAATTTTTAAAAAATAATTAATATATTTAAATAAAATAAAAACATATAAAAATATATACAATTTGATTGGCAAATGAAAATGTTGTTCTGCAATCAAATCGACGATTAGATTTTACAAAAAGTTTTTCAAGATCTTGACCATATTTTTCTAAAATAAGAAATCGATATTTATGTCCCTTATATGTATGTGATCCATGGCTATAATAGGGAGATAATCCCAATTTGTCAATTTTCTTCTGAATTTGCCATTCTGAAACTGAATAAACATTTATAGTTAAGTATAGATATAGACGAATATATCTAAAGAAATTAAGATAAATGTAAGTATTTAATTATTTATTTATTATCTTGTTTATTAGTTTATAAGTGATTTCAAGAAAGAAGAGGACTTATAAAATATTTAATCCATATAATATCTTGAATAGAAGTAATAAAATAAAAATATTTGAATAATAAAAGTAACTTACTCATTTGTTTTTGAGCCGCTCGAAGATAAAAATGCATTTCAACAAAAAGAGGTCCATTTTCTTGTGGTTCAATTTTAACTACATATTGCACATTGGAATCCACAGATTTAGATATATTTTCAGACACTAAAAAATATTAATAATAAAATTTAGGATGGGATTGAATAAAATATCCTAAAATTATTGAAGTGAAAGACAATCAAATATACTCTAAAGGTTAATGGAATCGAGGAATAAATTTGATATTACAAAGATACATCCTACTAAAGACATATCAGTAACAATAATAAGAACAGTAATAAGAACAAATAAAAAAATAAAGGACAGTCAAAAAATTTCTCAAAAATATATTTTTTAAATCAATAATTTAAAAAGGATTATTTTGTTAAAATGTTAATTACTTTATTAAAATGTATATTCGTTATTAGAATCATAAAAAACATATCTTCTTCGTTAAAAAAGAGAAACACGAATCAAATCAGTAGAGCGTAGAGCTAGCTCAAGGCCGATAATTTAAACATTTATTAGAATGATATTTAATTAACTATGATACAAATTCAGATAGTTTTTGAATACTTCTCTTGAATCAAAATAGAAAAATTATTTATAAAACTGACATAATTGCACTTGTAGACATTATTATCTCCATTCTTAATGTAATCAAACTGAATAGTTTCTACTAAAATTACAGAATTTCATTTGTAATATGCAATAGTTAATTATAATAAAATTTTTGGATAAAATTAAGGATTTAATAAATAAATATGCCAAAGAAACAATTGAAGACTATCTTATGGGTTATGATAAACTTCAATTAAATAATTATATATATATATATAAATAAATACAAATATACCATTATAAATCACACCAAAAGCGCCGGAACCTATTTGTTTTCCAACTCGCCATTTTTTTGTTGTTATGTCTGTCAAGATTTCCCCCTCACGAATTAATTGATTGATTCTCGGGAGGGTGGGTTCTGTTGATTTTTTCTTATTCACATCAGAATTGATTACTTCATTAATTCGTCGGCGCATTGCCTCCAGTTGATAGATATGAATTAAATAATCTTAAACAAATAGGTACATATATATATATGTATTTTATTAATATAAGTCAACACAAGAGCAGAGTAACAATATTTATAAACTGTTAAAAAATTGAAACATTTAAGAAAACTACTTTACTAAAAATATAAAGATATTTAAATAACTTACAATAACCGATTAAAGTATCGGCTGAACATTTAAATAATAAATTAATATTAAATCATATTAATTTAGAATATCAATAAAACAGTTTTAAAAACTGATGTAACCGTTTTTAAACTAAATATGGAATTAATTAACGAAATTGCAATTTATAAATATATCTATTTACAGAGTTTACGAACATGGAATTATAATTATCTATCATACTAAAAATCCGCCATTTGTTGTGATTGGATTTACTCGGCAGCAGTCAGCCTTGTCTGGTCTCTAGCTTGTCTCTTGGAATCTTCGGGTTAGTTCGCCAATCAAGATAAAAGCACGAAGAATTCCGAACAGATGATCTAATTCAACCTCATGTACCAACAATACCATTATTATATTTTAAATATTATTATAATAAGAAAAATATTCATCTATATATTATAGTAATTTAATTTCATATAATTTAATATCATTATATTTCATATTTATAAATCCAATCAAATTTTTTTTTATATATTTAAATAATAATGTTTTTTATTTAATTAATAATATACTTAATATACTTAATATGATTAATAAGAACAAAAACAATATTTAATATTCAATCTATTCCACATAATTTATTTATATTCTTATAAATATTGATATTTTAAAAATTATTTTTTAGTTGGCAACTGCATAATTGGCGGACCCTACTGCCAATTTGAAATTCAAATGTTTGATAGTTCGTTATTTCAGTTGAAGCTTTTTATAAGCTCTCAAAGGTGTAGAATTTTAAAGTTTTTATTTACATAAATGTTTCATATTTATTTTATTATATTATAAAATGGCAACCAATTCGGATAATTTTCTTTTATCAAAAGAGAATATTCAACCATTAAAAGAAGGAAGAAGTACTTCTAAATTAGATACTGCTCTCCATGCACAATACGACGATGATAAATTCAAAGAACTTGCAAAAGAAAAAGAGTAAGTGAAAATTTTGTTTGACATAATAAAGTTTAAATAATAGTTAAATATATTTCTTTTTGAAGGAGTTTAGAATATTAATTAACTTTACCGGCTTTTTATCTAAAATATCAAAAAATAAAATAAAATGGAATCGTTTATAATATATAAGGATGTTAATTATATAAATTTTAATTATAATTTCTTGTAGATATATGATTTAAGACATATATTCGAAAATTTAGATGTTTAAGAATTTAATTACTGTCATTATTTCATTTTTTTTACTTTTGATCTATTTTGATCTTCAAAATTTGTTTATGAAACTTACAATTCTTGTCACCTTAACCCGTTGATAATAGATACTTAATAATTACCGGAAAATATTTAATATCATAATAATCGCTTGATTAAATAAAAATATAGTTCTTTCATCATTCATTCATTATTTTTTTTTAGAAAATATGAAACCTTGATAAGAACATACAAAGGTGATGATCCTTTGCAACTTTGGTGTGATTATGTATTATTTGTAGAGCAATCTTTTCCTACAAATAGCCAGAAAGGCAATTTACCAATTCTTTTACAAAAATGCTTAACATATTTTAAAGAAAAATCGGAATATTTTAATGACTTAAGATTGATAAAATTGTGGATAAAATATGTAAGTATTTAATTAATATTAATCAATTTTGTTTGTTCCTTTAGCAAAGGTCAATCTATTTTACTCCATGAAAAAATTATAAAACCTGACGTGGCCTTCTACCAAATCACATACGTCGGACATATATGACTGACATGGCTCATGTAGAACTTCTTAGCGTCAGACACATATGACTGCCATGGCGATTAACGTGTTAATTCCAAATTATTCTTATTAAATTTTATATTTTTAAGTTTAATTTTGTTTAAAAATCTTGTAACTTTTAACCAAAAATTTTAGTTAATAAACAGTTTTGAATTTTATTAAGAAATAATAAAAAAGTTTTTCATTGTGATAACTAATATATCATAGAAAGATGAATAACAAAAATTATTATTTCAATATTTTTTGAAGGAGATAATTTTTAATTATATTTTATGTACTAAACTACTAGATACTAGTTGATATAACTCATAACTAATATTTATCCAGGTTTTTCTGTGTATAGATGAATCTTCTAATGAGTATCAGTTTATAGAGGATCTAGTTTTAATAGAAAAATGATAAACCAAATTTTCAAAGATCACATTATTTGACTTTTCCTAGACACAAATTAAAAAAATTCCAGAAAAAAAAACCAAAAATATGAATATTTAGAATGAAATAATGATATTAAAAATAACTTTTATTTTTAAGCACATTTACATGGAATAAATTAAATTCAAGTATTTATTTCATTCTATTTCAAATGGTTATTGATAAATTAATAAAAAGTGTGTGTTGCCTATTACATAATAAATTTATTAATAATTAATAGTTGTGCATGTATTCTGATCATATTTTTTTCACTTTAAAAAGGCATTTATTCAGAAAAATTGATACAATATATATTAATCAAAATATCATCATCATTTTCTACAACAATTATCTATCTTTATTGGAACAAAGTGATACCGTGTCCAAAGAACGATGTCCAATCATCGATCAATTTTCGGACATCTTCAACATTTTAAAACCCTGTGCCATGCTGCATCGATCTGAACAAATGGTAATCAGAAGGTGCTGTCTGATGAGTACGCTGGATGCGGCAGAATTTCCCATTAGAGCTGCAACACTATCTTTCACAACTCTTGCAATGTGGGGCCGAGCGTTGTCATGTTAGAGGATGACTCCATCTATTAATCGGTATTGCTGATCTTTTTTTGCAATTTTTTAATTTCTTCATATAACGTCGGTAGCCATCTGTATTTACAGTTTCATTAAGTTTTAACAGCTCGTAATACACTACACTAGTGATTCCCAACCTGGGCGATAGTATTTTTGAGGGGCGAAATCATTTTCAACTCTAAAAAAAAAGGTAAGATGATTTTGAGAACAGGCTTTTTCCGCTTTTTTTCAATGTTTCTAAAAAAAAAAAGGTAATATGATTTTGAATTTATATCTGTTAAAATGTATAGGGGGGGAATTATAAAGCCGGCCTTACGAAGTGGGCATTTGGTCCAAAAAGGTTGGGAACCACTACACTACACTACACCTTGCTGATCCCACCATATGCCCAGCAAGACTTTATGGCCATGAATATTCTGCTTCGATGTCAGTGTCGATATGGATGATTCTTCTGGACTAACCCTTGACTTTTTGATAGTAGTTTCATTTTTCATCGCCAGTCACAATACGCAAGTAATGAAAACGCGATATTGAAACAGTTCGAAATGGCATTTTCAGCCAATTCGTATGGGAGCCATTTTTTCTTCTTCTTTCCCATTGAATCTGTCCAATAAGTCTTGCAAATCATTGTCTTCGGACTTTTTTGGTCCTCCAGGCCGTTCTTTATCATTGAAACCAAAATCGACAATTGGGATATGATGGAGCAGCATCACCATAAGTTTCGAAAAGTGTTTGATCGACTAAGATTTCTTCAAATCAAACAACAAAAATCAATGAATGTCGAAAATGCAATTTTGAGCTTTCCATGATTAGAGTTTATATACCCTGAATAACTCAATAATACTAAATGGAAAACTTATTTTATGTAGAGAAATGTCAAAACTATCGAATTGTTAGGATACTTCGCATCTTAACCAATAGATATCGTGATCAAAATACATGCAAGCACCTGTTATATAACTAATCAATATTTGGATTTTGAAAATTTTATAATTTGAATTTGGAAAACTTCATTCATTATATATATATATATATCCTTCTGCTGATAAGAAGCCATTAGCTAGTAAACATTAAAAAATGACAAAAGCAGACATTTTCATTAATCTATTATTGTGCACTCTCCAGTCAATTTGAACGAACCTTATTAGTTTTTTTTTAAAAAAAAGACATTTTAGAAACCCTTCTTTAGACGTGATAATAATATATAAAAATCTTTGTTGGAAAAAAACATTCAGTGAAAATCTAAAATTTAAGAAATTATTTATATTCAATTTACCTGCGAAATGTTAGATTATAAATAAAAATTATTATATTGAAAATTCTATTCCTTTTAAATATAATTAATAATATTTTTTTTTAGCTGGAATATGTCAAGAATAGTACTGAAATGTTTGGCATCATATATAGTCATGGAATTGGGAAGAAAACAGCACTCTTCTATCGTTGGTGGGCTTATGAATATGAAAAGGAAGATGATTTTAAAAAAGCTGATAAAGTCTATATCTTAGGATTTAAAAATAAGGCTGAACCTTTAGATGAACTTGAATTTGCTCACAACCAATTCCAAATCAAAGTTGCACAGATGTTTTTAGGAAAAAAATCAGGTTTATCCGAACCACCTATGCCAAAACGAGAAGTCTTAGCTTCTTTACGTCATCATGGTCCTTCGGCTCCTGTTCTTCGCCACGGAAATGATTTTGTCAAAGGTCGTGCTGGTGTTATAAAACAAAATATCGAAGAAAATAAACAAAAACCTAAGTTAAGAGTATACCAGGATGAAAACCAAGAGACGGATCATTTAAGACTGGAATATCAGCATATGACACATGTGCCTTCGAGGGATACTATTGTTAAAGAAAATACTCAAGCTCCTGGGCCTTGGAACAAAAAGCTTGCTCATTCTGTGAATGCCCCCCAATCCCATGCCCCTCATACAAATTTTGAAATATTTGAAGAAGCCTCTAGTACACCTTCAAATCAACATATGACGACTAATCTTGATGTATTAAAATCGAAAGGAAGTGATCTCTATCCATATGATGTTCCTATATATATAAATGAACCACCAGATGATTCCAAAAAATCAATGTACCCAAAACATTTAGTATATGCTGGGGGTCAAGAGTTTCAACTTGAAGAAGTTATGTATTTATTAAGAAAAGAAAATGAAGAACAAAAAGCAAAAGAGCAAAAAGATTTATTTAAAGATGAGTTACAAAATAAAGATTACTTGGAAAATGAAAATGTGGTAGAAAATAAAAATGAGGAAATAGCTCAAAATCTTTTTAATATAAACCCTACTAAAGAAAATGATCCAGAAATTCGAGAAAATGCAACAGATAAAGAAGAATCTTTAAAAACCATTGATTCCGATTGGGAAGAGCCGATAAGGAAAAAACATTCATTTATTACATCTAGAAAATCACGCAGAAACAAAATAATAATTGAAAATGAAGTTGGTTCCAATAGTATTTGTAATTTACAAGAATCAATGACTGTTAATACCAAAGAAGTACAAAAACTAATGAAAAATTTCTGGTCTGATGAAACATCAACAATAATTGAATCTACTACCACTAAAGAATCTTCAATTAGAGATTTGAATAAAGAAGTACTTTTGAAAGATAAAGAATTTGAAATTTTCTTAAATGACGATCAAAAAGAAATACAATCTAACTTTGTAAATAAAAACCAACTTCCCAATTATAATGAATGTGAAAATATTAAGATCCCCAAAGAATTTTCAATTTCTAATAAAGAGAAACTTAAATCCGAAAAGAAATTTGATATTTTTGATTCTGATCAAGAAAAAAATAATGATAAAGTTTTAGAAAAAGATGATGAAAATAATTTAAAAGTTAATAAAAAAGAATTTTTCAATTACACTGAGGAAAATAATGAGTTAAAACCCAAAACAGATTTTTCTATTTTCACAGAAGACGATAAGAATAAAGCAAATAAAGATTTTGTTAGTTTTACAGAAGATGAAGGCAATAAACAAAAAAAAAAATTTACTATTTTCACAGAAGATGAAGAAAATAAACCAAAAAAAGATTTTGCTATTTTTACAGAAGATGAAGAAAATAAACCAAAAAAAGATTTTGCTATTTTTACAGAAGAAGATGAGTGTAAACTTAAAACAGATTTTGCTATTTTTTCAGAGGATGAAGAAATTAAACAAAAAAGAGACTTTAATATTTTTAGGGATAACGAGGAAATAAAATCTAAAAACGATTTTGACGTATTATCAGAAAATATTCAGGTAAAGAGAGAGGATTTCCCATTATTACCAATAACAAATAAAGAATTTCAAACATTTCCCCAGACACCAAAAAACCAAACTTTAAAAGATCGAGAATTCGAATTATTTTTAAATGATGAAAAAGATTCAAGTAAACTATCGTTAAAACATTTGCCAATGGAGATACCATTTGTTTCATCTCCTGGAATGACAGATGATGAATTATTTAATCTTCGTGGGACAGAAACGAAAGAAAATTTAAATATACATTCACAAAATAAAAATAATGGAATCCAATTTCGTCGACCATTGGCTGGAACGCTTCTACCTTCAAAAAATATACCATTTTTACCTTTAGATAAACAAAGAAGCGATGAGGAAGATGAAGATTTGCAAAATGATGATGCTCCATTAGAAACCACCTGCCTCACTCAAGCTTTTAAATTGCCTCTTCCAGCTTCTACACCTAATAAATTTCAGTCAAATTTAATTAAGAATTCTCCCGTTCTTACAGAAACATATGAAAACCCAAATAATGAAATTTCAAACGAATTGCCTATTAATTCTGAAAAGAAAAATACATTGGAGGAAATGATAAATTTAAAGAGAACATATGCCTTAAGTCCTATAATGGAGACATCTAAAGAAAGTACTTCAAGCTCTTTAGGGATACTAGCTGCTCGTTATCCATCACAAACTTTAGGAGAAAACCTTCCTGTTATTCCTGAAACAAGGAGTATATCTGAATTGCAAAACATGAGGGATCATTTAGAGTTAGAAGAAAAAGAAAAGGATATCACTAATAATTTAGTGGAAAATGAAATTTGTTCTGTTAAGAAAGGAAAATGTTTATTCGATGAATGTTTATTGAATGAAGAAATAAATCCATTTGATGAAAATAATATAAAAAAATTTCTTGAAAGGATTGATTTTTCTTTAAAATATAAAAATATTCAATTCCTTGAAATAGAAATGCCTACAATTGCTCTAAATAAGAATCTTACTATAGGTAAGCTTTTATTTCACTTTTTTAAACATTTTTTATTACCTCTATCATTGAGAATATTAATGGTGTTTTTAGGAACTCAAACTTATAAAATTGATAAGATGATTGGAGATGGAGGTTTCGCTAAAGTATACAAGACTTCGAATTTGAATAATCAAGATATATCTCTTAAAGTTCAAAAACCTGCCTGTCCTTGGGAAGCTTACATTTCTGCTGAAATTAAATTAAGGCTTAATGATCCTGAAATGGTAATCTATTTTATATCTATAATATATCTTATATATAAAATTCTCGTGTCACAAAACTTTGAAAAAGTACTCCTCCGAAACGGCTGGACCGATTCTTATGAAATTTTTTATGTATATTCAGTAGGTCTCAGGGCATGTCAGACTTCCTTCATAAAACTGCTAATTGGTAAGGTGTGTCCAGGGGGTGGAATTTAAATAAAATTAGTTTAGTTACAATGCTAGATCATAGAGGCGCTGGTGGCGATAATTTGACATGTATATAAATTCTAATAGAAGACTTGCAAACAATACTGCTTCATGGGTGAACCGTCTAAGGCGTTATCTTATGACTTTGCACTCTCAGTTCGAAACTCGCAAAGGCACATTTTTTTTTTAAGTATTATATATTTTTTTTACAAATTTATTAATTTTTATTATTATTATTTTAATATTTTATTAAATTATTTTATTTTATTAAATTTTATTTTATTAAATTAATAATTATGTCAATTAATTTTTTGTGCATAAATAAACATATATAAAAAACTATATGATTAATTGAAATATTGTAAATATTAGAAAAATAAAAATATAAATATAAATATTAAAAACATCTTTTTTATTGTATTCTTTGCGCTACTAAATGACAACATGTTTATATCAAATTGTTAAAAATTAATTACTGCGGTTATTAATTAGATATTATTAAAATTTATAGTCTACGAACAGAAATGAAAAATTCTAAAGTCACTTTTGGATTCTAGAGGACATGAAACGCGAATATACGCAAAAAATTTAAATTCTGAGCAATGTGTAGATAAAAATTTTTATATATTTATATATTGATATTTACAATATCTCAATTGATCTTATTGGTCTTTTAAACTTTGAAAACATTCACATTACGGCTATAATTTAATACTATTAATTTTTAAGATTATGTGAGTAAATCATTTTAATTAAGAAAATTTGATCTCATAATTGGATTTTCACATAAGATTTTAATATATATTTTTTAATATTATTTTTATAGTAGTTTAGTGTTATGCTAATTTCTTTATATTTTATTTTTATTTTGTTTACGTTGTTTTTTTTAAATAAATTAATAACATTTAAAGTAGCATAAAAAAATTAATCGAAGCAGGAAAAGTGATTGGAACAGGGTTTGAAATTAATAGTGATAAGACAAAATAATTAGTATCAGAGAGAATAATATTTACAAAGAATTTAAATCGAGGTTGCAATCGGGAAATTATTATCAAAGGGGATCAAAATTAAAAATACAATTATTTTTTCTGTTGTATTATATGGGTGGGAGGCATGGTCTATAACCCTGGGAGATGAGAGTAGATTCAGAGTATTTGAAAATAGGATTCTTCCCCGCATTTATTGGCCAAAGAAAGATGAGGACACCGGGGAATGGCGGAGACTGCATAACAAGGAATTGCATGACCTTTATGCATCTCTAGATATAGGTCATAAAATAGAGAAGGCTGGGATCGGCAGGGCACATGGCTAGAATGGGAGAGGAAAAATATATTGGTGGGGATTTCGATTGGAAAACGTCCGTTTGGAAGACCAATTGTGAACAGGGTGGACAATGTAGGAAGGAACGTGAAAGAGATGAGACAGGGTAGGAGTTAGATGGTTATAGCTCAGAATAGGGACACTCGGAGGGGTACAGGGGGCGGAGCCCCCGTCTAGGTGTGGAGAGCGCCGAAGGCGCTCGGAGCAGCTAGTATATATATATAAAAGACGCTAGAGTCTTGGGGTCAACAAGGGAATATTTCTAACAAGGTTCTAACCCTAGGGATCAAAGATTTTTATATAATATATATGAAGTTACCGATTGGAATATAATTTTGTACAGATTATTAGAACATGTGTTATCACAGACATATTCTTATTTCGAAAATCACGAGAAAATTATTCATAAGAAAATCCTACAAATTATATCTAAATTTATTTGATTCGATTCTTTCTTTTTAATTACTTATTTATTATATCTTACTGATAAATTTTTTTAAATAATATATAAATTGAAATATAGTTTTTAGACGATTTAAACATATTTAAAGTAAAAAGTAATTTAATTTGAATTTTAAGTTTTTACCATATTTTAATATGGTAAAAGAACTTATTTTTTATTATTATGAATATTATATAATTTTCTTTTCAGGTAAAATATTTTGGACTATTTAATTCTTCATACATCTATCTCAATGGAAGTATTCTCTTTGCTGACTTTTCCCAATTTGGAACACTTTTAGATATTGTAAATAAAATGAAAACTTCAGTTGGATTAGTAAGTAGATTTATTACTTAAATTTTATTTTACTTATTAATTATTATTATATTAATATTAATTTTATAGAAACATAAAATGGAATTATGTTCATTTATTTGGGCAAAAGAAATGATAATGATTCTTAAATATTTAAAAAAATGTAACATTATTCATGCTGATATTAAGCCAGATAATTTTTTGGTACAACATTTGTAAGTATTTAAACATACACTAAAGAGCTTCACTTAAAATTCTTCCAAATTGAATTTGTCAGAAATAAAATTAATTAAATTATTTGATTTAAATCTAGTTTATGAATTGATTAATCTATTGGCCTATTGGTTTCCAGACTTTTTACACCAAATTGTCCTCCTAGTATTAAATTAATTGATTTTGGTAGAAGTATCGATATGAGTCTTTATCCCGAAGATATAACATTTTCTACATGTGTAAATACGGATCAGTTCCAGTGTACCGAAATGATATCAAAATTGCCATGGACATATCAGGTAAATTCTCTATAATTAACTATCCATACAATATTCATTTTTACATAATAACTATTTACCTTAAATATAATTTTGAAAATAAATGATAAATTGCAAAATAGGCACATTTCGGTTTATTTAAGTAAATTTTCTTTATTTGTTTTATTAAGTAATTACACGCCTATTTAATTTGTAATTTGAAAATTGTGTGAATATTTGATTTATATTTAAAATAAAAATTATTTTTCTTTTTTTTAAGATTGATTATTTCGGAGTCGCAGCATCGATTCATTGCACTTTATTTGGAAATTACATGAAAGTTCAAAAACAACAAGATAAATGGAATCATTCTTCATTTTATCCAAGGTAATTAATTTTAGTATAATTTCCTAATAATCTAAATTTATTTTTAATTAATATAATACTTATTGTTAAATGCATTTATTAAATTATTTTCATTTTTCAGATATTATAATAAAAAATTTTGGATGAATTTCTTTCACACAATGTTAAATATTGAATCTTGCCAAAAGATACCTAATTTAGATGATATTTTAATAGAATTAAAAACTCCCTTAGAACAAGGTTTGAGGTTTCATCATCATTTATCATTAGACTACCTTATTAAATGAATCATAAAAATAGTATGAACTTATAAAAATAATTTACTCAATTACTATCTAAGATATGTTCTAAAATCTAAAACTCCTTTATATTTATATAATTTATATTTATAATTGTATTTTTTTATTCAATAAAACATTTTTATATAAAAATATTACATTTTTAAAAATAACGTACATATAAATATATAATAATAATAATTAAATACGGCTATGAATATTTTATTTTTAG
This sequence comes from Labia minor, assembly GCA_963082975.1. Classification (NCBI taxonomy): domain Eukaryota; kingdom Metazoa; phylum Arthropoda; class Insecta; order Dermaptera; family Spongiphoridae; genus Labia; species Labia minor. Next base: position 15,791,109 of record OY720346.1, read on the forward strand.
ATTGCTCATTATAGTAAAAACTATATGGTTATTTACTTTTCAATATTTAAAATTATAATAAACACTTTTATCTTTTATATTATATCACAATTTTTATATCACAAAACGTCAATTATCTTATATAATTTATATTTATTATATATCTTATATAATTTATACTTTAAATTTCGAAATAAGGATCTATACATATTAAAATTATTAATAACTTTCAAAATTTTGAGAAATAATTGTAAAAAAAATATTTTAATATTTAATAAATCTTTCACAAATTGCAGATAAATAAGATTTATTAAATTTTAAAATAAATTTTTAATTTATAATAATTTTTTGTGTGAGTATTAAAATACTTATAAAAAACCCTAAATATTATCTTAATTTATAGTTAAGTCATTCATATAGTCTATATAAAAATTTGATCACAAACTTAATTTTATTCCTTGATAAATAATTAAAATTAATCATTTAATATAAATTGAGATACTTTACCTTATATTAAATGATTTATTTTTTGGTTTTTGACTAATAAAAAACTAATCAATCAATATTTTAAGAAATTTGAAAATATTTCATCTTGCTGTTAAAGAATTAATATCTTATCCAAGGAACATCACAGACACATTTCGCTAAATTTCCCTTACTTTTTTTATTTTCTTATTTCAAAAATTTTCCAAGACGATCATTGACTTTTTTATCGTTCCCTAGTAAATAAAACATAACAAATTAATTAGAATAAATACCACTCTTAAAGTATTCATTATTATAATAAAAACTAAAATAAACTAAATTATGAAATTTGATTTTATTAAAATTTTTTTTAAAATTGTATTCTAGAAATTATATTAAAAATAATGTTTTATAGAACTAAACATTAACAATTCCTTCAATATGATATTTTAATATATTTTTTATATATAATATATATATTGTATTTATAAATGAACATTTTTAAGAATAAAACACAACTTATTGTTTGAATTAAATTATAACTTTTTCCCTAAGCCCTGTGTTTATAAAATAAGACTTTAATTTTTATAAGATTCTAATAAATTATCTACTTAATTGATTTATACTTACAGCAATATGGTGGCTTTTTATTTGTATTCACATACAATGATCCTCTAGCTCTTGTCACAAAAGCTTTCAAACCAAGTGGTGCACAATTTTCTACATTACAGTCTAACCAGTCTTTGGGTATGATCGGCTTCAATATTGAGAAAGGACCACTTGAAAGTACACTCTGTTGCACGGATTGCAGGGGTCTCTTACCCCATAAAACACAAGTGTCGTTTAGAGAATCCATAAAATATGTTATCGCCCTGAAATTTTTTTTAGAAAAATAATTATAATTTATGGCGAATTTATAGAAAAACCTTTGAACCATACCACTAATTTTTTCTTCAAGATGATCCCCACCACAATAAATTCTAAAGTTTACAATTGATTAAAATAGTAAAATCATCTAGATATAGATAATAATAAAATTCTTGATCTGTTTGTTGGAAATAATAGAAGTAGTTTCAATTTTTTAAAAAATCTCTAACCTTAATTTTTTTTTATTATATATACAACCCTAAAATTTTAACAAATCATCTGAATATTTTCTCTCTGATTATATATATATATATATATATATGAATAAAAATTTCCCTAAGATGTACTGTTTTTCAAGGACTTATTGATAATAATAATAATAAATGGAATAGGTTTAAATTAAAGGTAATTCCATGAAATTAATGATGAATAGTATGATTTTAGTTTTTTTTATCTATTATATTAGGTTGGCAACTAAGTCATTGCCGTTTTTTTTTAAGAAAATCAAATAATTTTTACATGGAACTAAATAACTTTATTCTGTAATGTATTGCCCATTTTGATCAATGACCTTTTGCCATCTTTCAGGCAGCATTTTGATTATTGCTTTGATTAGGTCATCAACTTCAAATGGACGACCAGAGTGTTTTTCATCTTTGAGTGAAAAATCCCCAGAACGAAATTTGGCAAACCAATTTTGACACTGCCGTTCCTTTAAGGTTTCGTCGCCACAAACAACTTTTTATGAGCTTGTGATGCGTTTTTCCCTTTGGGAAAATAAAAAAGCAAAATATGACGAAAATGTTCCTTTTGATCTTCCAAACGAAAACTACGGAACCGATCAAAAAACTTTTTTTACTGATTGACAGCTGAATTGCCAACTATCAAATACCAAAATGTGTTTTACGTCGGTAAACCTAAAAATTCAACTGAAGTCATCTATGAATGAAATCGGCAATGACTTAGTTGCCAACCCAATAGTTATAAATTGCGCTTCATATAAGAAATACTTACAAGGAATGCGAACATGGAATAAGATCAACAATAAAATCTCTACTTTTATTGACTAAATCTAATAAACTGCCAATTCTTCCAATATTTCGTCCTTGTTCTTCGATATCCAAACAGAATGGTTGCACCGCTCCTCCGTTTATGTAAAAATCTAAATGTCCAACAGGTTCGAGCATCCCAAATCCAAGCAATGGAATAAATGGACGAGCAGAGGTATGAATCACATCAACAAAATCAGCATCCGTTCTCCATAAATGAACCTAATAAAAAAGAAAGTTTTGTGCATATGATAAATTTAGTCAACATTTTAAGTGAATAAAAACAGTAATCCTTTCTCAATAAGAAATAACCTAACTAAAACTATCCAATTACAATTCCTTATAATTAATGATAATAATGATTTTAACTACATAAAAATGAAAGTCAACTGAAAGTAAAATACATTTCAAATACCTTAGAATAAAATGACCACATTTTCATAGAGACTAAGCTGGGAGGAAGCGAGAAAGCTGTCCAATAATTAAAAAAAAAAATATTTTATTGTATACATTCTTATTCTTGTCTATAAATATACCATACACAAATGTATTATTATTAATATTGGTAACTTTAAAAGTATTTGTTAAAACAATAATTTGAACATTATTATTTTTAATTTATTTAAATTTTTTATTTAAAAAAAAAATATAATTTTCTTTTATGGTTATATTTTTGAACACCACAGAGTAAAGCTAACTCGCTACATCGTCTAATTTAGTTTACTATGCAGGCATTTATGTGCTTTTTTATTTATTAATTTTTTTATATTCATTAAGTAATAAGTAATATATTTTTACAGTAGATTTAAAATAAGAAATACAAATATTTTTGAAAAAAGCGGAACATTTTTAAAACAACGCCGGGTCGAGGGGGGGGGGAGGGAGCAGTCCTTCAAAAAATGGAATTGTGACCTTACCTTAGAATCGAGATGTTCAAATCCAGGTTGTGCTGGATCCAATCCCGTAATCCGATGCAATTTATTTTCGGTAAAATTTTTTCCTACAAGTCCAGCAATCTAATCGTGATGAAAAAATTAAAAAATTATTAATATAATTAATTAATGTGAAAAATATATCTGAAAAATTGCCTTAATGAGAATAGTCTTGTAAATAAAAAATAAATTGCAACTTTTCTTCTTTCCTCTTTTATTATTTTAACTAAATATAGATATATAAAATCTAGTTTCAATAATGATGCTGGATTTTGAACAAAATTTTAATTTACAATATTAATAAATAATAAAAGCAAATAAAAAATATTGATATATTATTCTGATAATATTAAATGTTTTTATAACTACATATGACTGAACTGACTTGTTTCCAAAACTATAATAATTAATAATAATTAAGTTTATCAATTAGTTTTTTTAAATGCAAATTTATCTATTTAAGGACATTTAAAGGCAAAATAATTTCTCAAAATTAAATAAAATACTTAAAAGAAACAAATTTATCTATTATGATTCAAGATGAAATTTATTGCTAATCTTTAGTTCTTAGCAAAAATGTAAATCCCAATAGTACAAAACAAAAGGAAATGTAATCAGTCAAGCATATAGCATGATATCACTTTTTTTGCTAAATTACAAATTAAAGGCAATTCAAATTGAAATAATAATTATTATAAGACACTACTCAAATGTAAATTGATATCATAATTTTATGCCTAGTTAACTTCTTATTAATAATGGAATATAATCATAACTAATAAATAAATTATATATCTATATCTATGTTTTTATTCAAGAAGTAACTAAGAAGATATATCTATTTAATGTTTTTTTCCAATAAATTATATGAAATTTTTTGTATGACGTATTTATTACGGGAAAAATAATTTCTATTGTCATTTGTCATCGAAATTCTTAAAATAAATCAATTTTTGATATTTTTATAATATATATATATATAATATTATTTCTCTCAATATTACCTGGGCGCCAAGACTATGACCAATTAGATGCAGCTTTTTTAAGGAAATTCCATAACGAGTTGATAATTCCCTCAATAAGTAAGCTATTTCTCTGGCAACAACACGAGTATTGGAAACGGCCTTAAAAAAAATCAATAAATTATTTAGTATTTTAAATTAATAAGAAAATTATTTAAGAATTTCTATATGCTCTATTATCATTTTAAGAAAATTAATAATAAATAATTAATAAATTAATTAAATTAGAATGATTATGATAATTATTTTATTAAATGATTATTAATTTTATTTAAACAGTTTTTTTATCTTTAAAATAGGATTTATAATTTGTAAATTAACTTGGAGATAAATATAGGTTACCTGAAAATAATTCGTTGTGGCGCCTGTAGACCAATCAACAAGCATTACTTGCCCTCCTAAGGATTGTAATTTATACTGCATTTCTTGCATCCATCCTGCATCACTTCCAGAGATATATCCATGAATAATCACATAGAGCATTGATCGTTTATCTATTGGCGTAAAACGTATATTATTTATACCCGAGAAATTGGGCGAAGAAATTTCTTGATTTCTTGTGAGCCTAAAAATAAATATTATATTTCAAAATAATCAGTATATATATATATATAGAGAGAGAAATAGGGTTTCGATGGACTAGCTAAATTTCTTAGAAAGAAACTGTGATTGAAAGAGTAAGATTTTAAGAAGTTTCTTATAATTTCCTAGTGATAATGATCGAAACGTTTCATCAAGACATTATTTGAAAATGCTTGAATTTATTAAGGCAACATTTTAAAGTTCGATCAATTATCCATATTTTTTCATATTCACAATATAAATTTACTGCTCTTGCTAAGCGATACCATGCTTAAATGAATCACTATATATGCGCGCTTTTTCTCAACTACCCGGTTTCGTAACAAACAAAAAAAAACAAAAAAAATTGAATAACGATAACCAACCAACTGAATAAAATCAGAGAGAATGATTTTAATTAATAACATATAAAGTGTAATTTAATTCACAATTAAATAATGGTAATTAATTCACAAATTAATTAAATAATAAATTAATAATAGTTTATTAATTATAAATTCATATTGTGTAGCGACTATGTTTTTAATTCTCATTTATCCCTTGGAGGGAACTGCCTGGCCCAATCTAGAAAACCAGTCACTTTAATTAGACAGATTACAAGTTTTTATTTTCCAAATATCTCTTTAACATTGAATATTTTTTAATTTTGTTTCTAGTATAGTGAAAAACAAAACATAATATATCTATTAAAAAAAACATGGATTTTATTACATATGTATTTTCTTTATGTGGTTCCCTAGTATATTGTATATAAATATTTAGAGAAGAGCTCATTAAAATAATGCATAAGAAATAAACCCCTTTTGTATATGCAACTAGGATTTATAAATTACTAGCTGCTCAGAGAGCAGAAGTAGTACATAGTATTTGGTTAAGAGTAGTAAAAGGTTTTCATCCATTTTGTTTCAATCAGTATATTACATAAAACATTCATTTCTTTTTGTGTTCTTATTTAAAATATATTTTAATTTAATCAGTAAATTAATTATATATATTATTATTATTGAATATGTTATATCTATCTATCTATGTGGCTCAACGATAGTAGAAAGTTCTTGGCCGCATGACGTCATGAAGGGCTGGGTGATGTCATATAAATTTTAAATTAAGAAAAAACATGCAGATGATTTATCCCGAGGATAAAACCAATACAAAGTGCATGATTCGTGGAGATTTGTAAAAAATCTCCTCATGTGAAATTTAGTAAATTTGGAAAATAACCCTTCCCTTCCTATCGTCGATCGCTAATACTACCACTTCCGGTTTCTGGATATACACCAAAAGTTGATCAATTCATCATACTGATGCATTAAGTACCAGTAATATACCAAATTTCATCGAAATCCGTTTGGCCGTTCAAGCTGTACACATCTATACGGACAGACATCATGCTAAAAATAATTTTTTCTGTTAATAAAATGCATGATTCCTGGAGATATGTAAAAATCTCAACATGTGTAATTTGGTGTGAAAACAATACCTCCCTTACTATCGCCGGTCGGTAAAATTAGTAAAATATGATCTAAATATTTTATTAAATTAATTAAAATGAGAACTTTTAGAATAAATTATTTAATTGAAATGATATTTGAATATTAAAATTTAAAATAAAAAGTTAAATATTATAATAATTCTTTGATTGGGAATTGCTAGAGGATTATATTCGTTGTGTAAAATGATTCCGCTTGGGCCAGTGAGCCGCGAGATGCTTTTGAATGAACAACACGGAGAATTATATAAACTTTAAAAAATTAATTTCTGCGGTTATTGATTAGATATTAATAAAATTTATAGCCTATGTTACTACTATACTCTAGAGGTATATAAGAATATTGTGATGTAATTTCATAGAAATCGGTTCAGACAATTTTGAGTTTATAACACATCCTTATTTTCCAGACAGACAGACAGACATGAAAAATAGTGGATTCTAGAGGTCATGAAGCGCGAAGTTATGCAAAAATTTTTAAATTCTGAGCAATGTGCAGACAAAAACCTTTTTTATAAATATAGAAGATGACTAATAAAAAATAAATTGTGATATTATTGAATTTGATTTCTTTAAAATTTCTCCCATCTCTAATTATATTATTAATTAAAAGTAAAATTAAAAATATATTTTAATCACTTTACTTATTGGAAAAGTAAAATTTAGTTTCAATATTTCGTGGATCATCTGGGGGTGGAACTGGTCTAAGAATTGGATGAAACCATGGAGCATCCAAAGAAAAACACCCGAGGTCATTGTAGCAGATCTTTTGTTTGTATCCCTGAGCTCCCCTGGCAACGCCATTCGCTGATCGAGTCAAGGTTTCCACCACAGCCCTTGCCCCCAATACAGCTCCTTTTAAAATATCAAAGACATTCGTCGATGCAACTTCTTCCTGGCCATTTATCTGAAAATATTAAATAAGAGTAAATTTTTCTTTCATATATTTTTAGAATATTCATTATTCTTATATTATTATTAATATTATTATTGTATAATTTATTTTAATTTACAAGATCTATTTTTAATGTTAGATAGAAATTGAAATTGAAAAATAATTATATTTAAGTAAAAATAAATTAGCCAATTATATATTAGTAGTTTGAATGTTTTTTATTATTTTTAAATATAAAAAGAGCTGAATTTTGATCCGAGGATTATAAGAAACGCAAATTAATGATAATTAGCTAATTGTGAGTAATAAAAATACCAATCAAATAAAATAATTATAAAAATAAATAAATATATCCGGTTTTTGGTCCGAAATGCTAAGTTTAATTTTTTAGATGAATGGCTAAAAGTTTCTTAGCAAATATTTAACTATTTTTAATATTTGATTATTTTTGATTAAGTCAAAAATCAAAAATTAAGTCCTTGAATTCGCAATAAAAGGTTCAAAGATAACTATATATACCTATATATATATATATATATATATCGTTTATCTTCACAGTGCATGATATTATGAGCAACTATTTCTTGTATAAGTATAATTAATATTCAATGTTTTTAAACCTTGACACTTCTTAGCACTGAATATGACATATAATAATCGGAATGATTAAAATCAAGATAAATAAAGATCAATAACCTTTAATAATTTTCCATTCAATTATGTATTTTTTTTTTAAATAAATCTAATAGTAAGAGGAAATAGAAAAAAAGAAAGATAATTGAGTCAATTTCTTTAGCATGTCTCATTCCTCTTTCGAAGCTGCCCGGAATAGAGATTTTTCCCGAAGGTTGCCTACCAACCACTGAAATACGATCTTTGTTAACATTTCTTTTACCTTCAATTAATTTATTAAATGAATGTTAAAGGTTATCCAGCTTCCTATTTCAAAAGTTACTCTAGATTACATTCTTTCTTGGACATAGGTATTTCTCACTACAACATCAGCAAAATAAAATAAACAAAAAAAACAAAAAAACAGAGGCATTGAATTAAACATAAAAAGAAAATAATAATTTATCTAAACTTCAAATAACATTAATTATTGAATAAATAGTCCATTAAAAAGTAAGACTAATGGTTAGCATCGCCCAACCTTACTATAATTATAAAGAAAATTTGATTAAAATGAGAATAATCATTCGTTATAGAAATTATTCCTTTAAATTTTTGTAGAATAAAAATAAATTATACCATTTAGCTACATTATGAGTATGTAGTTATTGTAAAAGAAAGAATTAAAAAATTATTAAATTTAATTATATAATCTAATTAGTAGATAAAAATAAAGAATTTTTTTATTAATCATTGACCTGATTCAACTTTAATAAAAATCAAAAGGAAATATTGATTGTTATTTCAGAAAATTAAACACGAATAGGAAACAGTTAATAAAAATTTATTTTTCAAATATCCTAGTAAATAATTTTTTGCTAGGAATTGTAACTTTATATTTCAATTTCTTTTCAAAATTTAATCCAAATGTAAAAAAAAAATGTACTTCCTACTAAATTACTATATATATATATATATATATATATATATATTATTTTATTATTTTATAAACTGTGGAATATATAGCTTAAATATTTTTACCCTAAAATCGTAACTTTTTACCTTATTATTTATTTCTTTAATTATAATATTTACAATAAATAATTTAAAGGATTTTAACTATATTTTTTAAAAAGATGATTTGATAAAATTTGATTTAAATCTTTCTTTTTATGGATACACCCCATCTTTGTAATAAATACATCCATACTGAAAAAGTAATTTCTAAGTAATTTAATTATTTTATTTAATAAAAATATCAATATTGTCCCAGTTTTTCCACACGCTATAGTAACAACTAAAATTGTGTTATGAAGCATGAGAAGTTTTATGATAATGTATTGAAAGAGATTGAAATATGATTACCTAAATATTCATGGTAGGATCACAGAGAAATACTCCCTTCTACATCTAACTAAATTTTTGTATCGATTTTATCATTACAGAATTTTATAGAATTAGTATGATTATAAAATAATTTTTTATCTTCTTACTTTTTTATGACTTTTGTCTATTTGATAAGTTTTAGAAGGGATCTAAAGCAATTTTTTATAAGTCATTATAACCTTTTATATATATAATGCATAAAAAGGCACAAAAATATTGTCCATAAACCCCTTCTAATTCTCAAATTCTCATTTATAATGTTGCTTTTGATATTAAATATCCCGTTTTTGTAACTATGCAATATCACCTTAATTAATAATAATTAAATATTAAATAAATTTAACATTCAGTTATTAAATTGTCAAGTATATTTAAGAAAATAGAAAAAAAAATGTATAAAATTCCAAAATTAAGGATTAAGTAAATATATTAGAAATTAAAAATATAGTTACAAAAAGATTTATTCAATTCATTTTCAAGAATGATGCTCATTTATATTTAACCCGTGATATCCATCATTATCTTATTCAGAACAAAAAGTCTGGTAGACCATCAGCAATTCGGTAATTTTGAAAATTTGCCCAAAAAGTAAACAAAAACACTTGTAACCGAAGAAAAATACAGAACACCAATGATGTTGTCACCTAATCTTTCTTATTCTTTATATCATTTATAATATTAAAACAATATTTTAAACAAATTTAAATACTTTAAGCCAGGGATGTCCAACCTTTTAATTTAATGGGCCACATCGCAAACTTAAATATTTAACTGGGCCGCAAAATTACCAGAATATGTTAAGCCTAGCTAGTGAATGTCTCAAAACTTATGGAGATTTTTGGGGATAGAGGTGGTTTTTTGTTTTTGAATGTTGCAGCCTTTTTTTTATAGCCTCGAAGTTATAGGTCGCTTGCCGGACTGTGAATTCTTTAAAATTTAACTCCAAAATGAGTCGATAGTGGGCCGCAATGCGGCCCGCGGGCCGCGAGTTGGACATCCCTGCTTTAAGCCAAAGAACACCTTTAATAGTTCTTTAATAATTCATATATTATTTATACAATATATTAATATTACTTATCTTTTAATTTTTAGATCTAATTAATTAATTGGCTATATATTGTTAGAATTATAATAATTTTACCATTAATATAGCAATACAAAATATTTCAAGCAAAAATAAAACATTATGAGAATCACAACCTATTTTAAAGTATATATAAAAATATCTCTATTATTTAATAGAAATATATCATACAAACAAAGGGAAACAATAAAACATAACTTTATTTAATTTTTACTATTTTGAAACATATTTTTTTGTTGATTCTTCAAAGATTAATTAAAATGTATGTGCAATTTCCTTCTCTCTCATCTCTTTTCTCTCTCTTAGGCAATCATTTTATTATTCTCAAATACCTACTTTTCGACGTATCCTTTTTTTTAAAAGAAAAATTGTCTTTACCTCTCACTTTTTTAAAAAAGATAAAGAGATTCGCAATCTATCTCTAAAGGTCTAAGAATATGTCAAGGTAGAATAAATCAATCGGTGTTCCATCTTTAAGATGAGCTAATTTATTGTTTTTCATTGGTTTTAATGGTAATTAATTTTAATAACATATTTTATTATAATATTAAATATTCAAATAAATGGATATTTTCAAAAAAAGATGATTTTTATTTAAATAAATTGTATATACCTATGAATAATAATCGCACAGGTTAATTTTTTATTTTAATAATAAATTAATTTAACGGAAAGAATTCATCAAGTCATAATATAAATATATATTATATTATTATTTTTATTGTTAATATTGACATAATTATTGATATTATCTAAATAAAAATTTTCAGTATAATTAGTATAATTATAAGTACCGGGACCTCGAGCCTCGGCTCGGTACTTAAGTTAAAAAAAATGATTCATTATTATTGGGTTTGGCTGGTAATATTAATACCTGGGATACCGAGCTGTCGCTCGAAAAAATGTTTAGACATTATTATAGACATTTTCATTCTGTAAATTAAATAATTTTATTTCATTTAAATAAATATCTATTTTTAAATAATTTTTCTCTCTACATTATTTATCTAATTCTGACAATATATTAAGATCACACCGGGACCCCGAGCCTCGGCTAGGTAATTAAGTTAAAAAAAAATAATTCATTATTATATTGGGTTTGGCTGGTAATATTAATACTTGGGACACCGAGCTGATATACAATTCTTTAATTATTTATTACAATTATTAAATGTTGCATCATTGCATCAATCAGATTAAAATGAATGGAACTTGGGGTCCTCAATAATACATAAATATGTATTATTAGATATATTTCTAAGTGCATGAATATTTTTTTTTTATTGGAAGAATGATAAATATATATCGTAATTTATAATTATAAAATATTATTAAAATATATATTTTTAATTTCATTTCGAAATTAAATAAAAAATTTTAAAATATTTTAAATATAAAAAAAATATTAATACATATCTAGTGTGAATTTGAAAAAAATCGTTAGAGCGGTTTTTGAGAACCAATGGTTATATAAAGAAATATAGATATATATATACAATTTTAGCTAGCATAATAAGATAAGATATTGATTAATTTTTTATATTAAATAAAAATTATATTATATATGTACATTATTTTGTATATTCAATAAAGATGGATTCTCAAATTTTGATATAAAAATATTTTGTATTTTAATTTAAAATTATATTAAAATAATAAAATCATTTTTTAGATATTTTTATTTTTTTTTTGGTTTTACATCTAATTTATTACTATTATTAAAATAATCTAATTTTATTCAAACATTTTATAAATATAAAGGGCAAATTGTTACTGGAACTATTAATCCATAATTTTTTAATTTTAATACTATTCATATCATCTTATCTCTTCCAAAAAAAATTACAAAGCCAATTGAATCAAATTCAAAAAAATTTCTCACGAAATAAGAATGAAGTTTAAAAAACTAATTAGTCAGGTAAACGTAAATACATAGATTTAAATATTAATATATTTTTATGAATATGTAATTTAATAAAACGGTTAAACAAAAATAAGTCCAATTTATTTTTTATTATGAATTTTTAATCAAAATAAATCTTATATTCAAAACGATTGATACCCTTGAAAGGTAGACTTAGGTTTTTTATTTACGTTGTTGTTGATCAAAAAGTCTAAATTAAATATGGATTGTTTTTTAATCGAATTTTTTAACCCAGATAATTAGTAATTTCCTTAATATAAACAAACAAATTAATAATTATATTCAACTTTTTATATTATACTAAATTCCTCAAACTTGATTTGATATTTTAAAAATAGAATGATTTTAATTTAAAGAAAATTATAGACATTTTTTACATAATAGATTAATAACAATTGTTTCTATTTCTTTTATTTTATCTTTTATTATTGATTGATTTTAGTTTATGTATAATATATTGAATATAAGATATATGAAGAAAATGTATATTATTTATTTATATAAATTACATTTAGAAGTAACGTAACAATTCATAATTTAAGGCGAGAGAGGGGCTAAACTTTTTAAAATGATTAAATTTAAAAAAATATATTTATAAGCAATATACAATTTTTATGATATTAAAATACTTATATTTTGAATATTTTTCGTTAAACTTTGTAAAATAATCTGATGAGAGGTAGGTCTCATGTTATACTCTCAAACTCTATAATGGATAATTCTAATACAAATTTCTAAAGATAGTTAATATATTTAGATAATATTTGAAAAAGCATAAGTAATGGTGTTAATTATAACCGAAAATATAAGTTTAAAAATTAACTAAATAAATAAACAATAACATCTTATTTTAAAAAAAAAATCTGGTGTGTCTCCACTCGACTATCTCGCAAATTTGAATTGGATTAAATAACATATATTAATTTAAATTAAATTAAATTAAAATTAAAATTAATAAATAATATTTATTAAACCAGCGCATGATTGGCTCTTTGTTGATGGCACCACGTCACGTGTTGGCGCGTGAGATTTGCAGTGTTAAAAAATTAATTCTGGTACTTTCATCAATTCAATCAAGCTGAAATTCTATATATAGCAGTTTTATACAATTTTTAATCATGTGAAAAACTATCAAACCTATATCTATATTTTTACGGTCAGTTTAGAGGAAAAAAAATCAAAACGTTGTAGGTAATGACCCTCTTCCGGTTGAGCTACATTTCTTAAAAGTTGATAGAAAACTATTAATTTTGAATAATGCCCATGTACCAAATTTCATCATTCTAGCTCAAACCGTTTTTTCGTAATCTTGGTTACATACATACATACACACACACACAGACAGACATTTTTCTCAACCTTAGTGAAAATGATTCAGGAACCTTCAAAACGTATAAAAACATCAAAATCTCAACATCGAAAATTTTCGTGGTCGCAATACTATCTCTGGCGAGATAGTAAAAAGATCATATTAAAAATTTAATTTTGTCAAATTCTGAAGTTCTTTCTTTGTTTACAAAACTCTCGTTTAACTAATCTTTTGCACAAAATATTATTTTTATTTTATTATTATATTATTTTTTATACTTTTTTGTTTTGTAAATATTTCTTTCTTTTACCTGATCATTACCAAAATACTTGACCATCAAACTCGAGGTTGAGAAATAAATAATAAAAAAAAAATGACAAAGGGTAGCATATAAATAAGCTTATATGAATTATAAATTAAATTAAATAAAAAAAAAAATAAAAAATAAAAAATAAAAATCAAACCTACCTAATTATAAAATGAAAATGAAATTAAAAAAACCCTTAAAATAGGGGTTATTTTAAAAAATATTATCTAGGGGTGTTTAAGGTGGTAAAGAGAGTCTACTACCTGAATTAAAAGGAAAGTGAAGATAATCGCTTGGAGGGTGTTTTTCAATTCCATTGTCACTTCACACAATCACTGACTGTTGGATGTACATCCACGACATGACTTTTATTGAAGGTGTTTGCGGTTGTCGGCGTCCCGTCGACTGAGTGAAGCGCGCGATCCGCAGCTGCGTCACAACCGGTGCCGCCGCACAGATTCCCTCCCCGACAACCTTGGGGTAACTGAAAAGTACTTTCCTTCTTTTTTAGCTTTGAGGAAAGTACATTTTCCATCCCATGATCAACGTCAATGAATGTATCAAGTTAACACCTTTAACACAATCTATTATTATATTTTATTTAATTATAATTAAAAGTTTTTCTTTTTATTCAAACCATAAATAATTTCACTTTTGAAATCACTAATTTTAGTCATATGTATGTAATTTTTTTTCTTGTTAAATATTTTTCAGACATTGTGTTATTGGGCAGTGCACGTGGCTAGAATGAGAGAGGAAAGATTGGCGAAGGGTATATTTGTGGAGAGACCGATTCGAAAATGTCTGGCCAAAGACCTGGCGGGCATACAATGTGGAAGGGACGAAGAGATATGGAAGAATATAGGGGTTGGACGGGTGTAGTATTTCAAGATAGAGACACTTGAAGAAATATCGTTGCTTTCGAGTTCCATAGATAAATATCATATTTATTATATGCATGTTATTTTCACTTAATGATATATATATATATATAAATTCTATCAATTTGCTTTTTATTCAGTTCATTATACCACAACTTTGATTTTAAAAATCAAAATATTAAATATTTATAATATTAGTTATTATTCAATTATTATTCTCTTAAAGAGAAGCGATTTATTATGAAATAAACACTTAAAATGTTGCATTTCCAAGTCAGGTTAATTTCTATAATAAACTTATATAATACAATAGACGTAAAGAACACAAAACAAAAATAAATAAATTAAGAAACCTTTTCTTAAATATTCGATTGCAACTGTTCATCCGCTTCATTATTAATTCATAATTTTATAATTTATAAAAATATTATTTTATGTGTTGAATAGTTATTAAAAAAAAGTAATAATTTATATTAGCTATTATATTTTTTATTTTTAGATTTAACTCCGGGTAGCCCCTTTACAGTCATTCAAATAACATTCAGATAATTATTAATTTATTAAAAAAGACTCTGACTCTTTGTAGATCCTACGCAAGGACAACGCCTATCAAGTCGGTTATATCAATGAGGTGTCCTATGATCAGTAGAACGGGTCCTATCAACCTTTACCTTGATTTTCTTGATCGGAGGCGCTACTTCTTATCAAGTAGCTTCCCAACGTTGATCCCGGAGACTGGGTTGACTGGTTGACTCCGTCCCATAGATCCCAGCTAGAGAAATTCCCTTGCCAGGCCTGTGACTTGAACCCGGGACCACGAGAATGTTAGCACCTCTCACCCTGTGGCGTCTCTTTTAATTTATTACTTTATTTATTTATTTTATTATTATTATTATTTATTGATAAATTTGTAAAAGAAAAATGCTTTTTTTTAATTGATAAAATACTAACAGGTAGTATAGGGCGTTCATTGGAAGGCCGATATAACTTATTTAAAAAATTGTTCCTTTATTTTTTTGTTTAATAAACGAAAAATTTAGAAATCCAAATTAAATAAATAAAGTTTAATGTTTTCTTTTATATTTTTAAATCAAAATTATCTCATATAAATTCTCTAGTTTTCTCTGGGCTCTAGTCAATAGTTTATTATTATTTATTTATTATTATCAATTAATTTTTATTGTTTTTGGATGCTAAATTAATTAATAGTCTCCCGTTTCCTACTTCTCGGATTCAATTTTCAATTTTTCTTAAATAGGCTTCCTTATCCCAAAAATATCTAAAAACTCTTCCTGCTCATCAATCCTGTTTAACAATCATCATCCCTCTTCATTATATTTATTTCATTCGTTAAACTGGGTTGCTTATTTGCTTTTAAATTTTTCAATTACTATTCTTTCAAAGATTCCAAAAAAATCTCTTCATTATATAGATTTTAGTGTTTAATTGAAAGGTTGAGATTGATTTCTATTATTTATTTTATTTTATAGATATATTAGTTTATTTATCTATCTATATATTAAATACTATAAAGTATGATTAAATAAGATTATTTTTGTCATGTAATAACTATGATTAGTGAAAAATAAATATTTTTATTTTCATTACCTATTTGATCAATTTAATCCTAAGAAGTTGATCATGAACTGTTTACCTAATTCTTAATCTATTCATAATAAAATTTAAAATTTATGATAACCACGATTGTTTATAAAATAAAACTGATTAACATATAACATTACTATTTAATTACTTTACATTACTATTTAATTTTACTTTAATATTCCTTATAAAAAAATATTTCATTAGTGTTAATGCAATTTATTCTCTCTTTCTCTCTTAAAATTATAGTTTTATTTAATCTGATAACTTAAAATAAAACAAAATCTTATTAATAACTATCATTTATATAAATATTAAATATTATACTATTATCTACATTTCATAAATATAATAATAATATGTAAGCATATATATTTATTCAAGAATTATCGTAGAAATTGTAAAATTATGAAATACAAGTAATTCTTGACATTTTCGATTATATAAACCTAAATCAAGTGATTTAAGTTGTAGTCATAGAAAGAAACATTCTGTGGAAAATATAAGTATTATATTTTAACTTTTGGCACAATTTTATTACTATATATTCTTTTTTCGTTGTATAATCCTATATATAGGTATTTTTAACAAATTTTTTAGAACGGTTGTGTACCATAAGGCCTCTAAATTGTTAAAAAAGTGAAATACTCATATTATCCAATTTTTATTTTTTATAGTAATTTATTCTCATTTCTTATTCTGATTGATTGGCAATACATACTCAACTATAATTTACAATCCATTATTTGAACTTTAAAATTGATTTTATAGATTTTTACAAAGTGATTAATAGAATTAAAAATCGTTATTACTATTTGTGAATATATATATATATATAAATAAAATCTGGAGTGTCTCCACTCGACTATCTCGCAAATTTGAATTGGATTAAATAACATATATTAATTTAAATTAAATTAAATTAATTAAATTATAAATTAAAATTAATAAATAATATTTATTAAACCAGCGCATGTTTGGCTCTTTGTTGATGGCACCACGTCACGTGTTGGCGCGTGAGATTTGCAGTGTTAAAAAATTAATTCTGGTACTTTCAGCGATTCAATGAAGCTGAAATTCTATATATAGCAGTTTTATACAATTTGTAATCATGTGAAAAATTATCAAAGATATATCTTTATTTTTACGGACACTTTAGAAGAAAAAAAATCAAAACGTTGTAGGTAATGACCCTCTTCCGGTTGAGCTACATTTCTCAAAAGTCGTTAGAAAACTACGAATTTTTAATAATGCCCGTGTACCAAATTTTATCATTCTAGCTCAAACCGTTTTTGCGTAATCTTGGTTACATACACACACACACAGACATTTTTCTCAACCTTAGTGAAAATGATTCAGGAACCATCAAAACATATATAAACATCAAAATCTCAACTTCGAAAATTTTCGTGATCGCCATACTAACTTTGGTGAGATAGTAATAACTGAAGACATAATAATTCAATACAATTTGTCAACATCATTATTTTTTTTTTGACGATTACAAAATCAAAATTGAAAATTAGTATTTAAATATTATGCTATATGATCAAAGAGTTATTAGTAATTCTTAATATTTCACTACAAGACAACATGAAATCTCATTAAAATGCATTCCAAATTCTTCATTGATCATTTATTAATTCTTATTTCATATATGGACCAATTATTTCAACACATTTCTCTACAAATGGACATTAATACTCAGCCAATCCTATTCAGGCATTATTATTATTAAATATACATTTTTATTTAATTTTTTAAATAAAAATTATACTTAAAAAAAAATCAATCATTTCATTTTTGAATTATCAATATAGTGAAAAGGTGCACGTTCATTTTGTTTATGCGCTCTTAAAAATTATTATTTTTCTTTTTTCTTTTATTTCTATTCTTATTTTTATTCTATTCTCAATATTATAATTTATTGATTAGCTTTCTATTGCTTTTAATTTTTGATTTTATCTTTATTGATTGAATTAAGTTGAACTTTGAACGCTACCTTGAAATTAATCCTTTCCAATTTTTTTTTTTTTAAATAAATAAAATTTAAAAATCGATTGAAAGTTCTATAATAAAATATATCTCCGATTCGTTTTAGTTTTGCTAACCAAAAGGATTTAAGTCACTTTTCACATTTCTTTAGATAAAAGTTCCTTAAAGTAGATGTATACTTGTAGACCACAAGATGTTTTTTCGCTTTTGAGTAAATCCAAGGTTAATATTGACTTTTTGCAAATTAATTCTCATTTAATTTATTTTTTACACCTGTAAAAGTACTAATCACTTTGAAAGAATTAAGTTTATTACTCTAATAAAGTTTAGTGAGAAAAAATTTAAAATTTTTATATATTTACATTAATTGTGTTGAAAGGGAAAAAAAATAAATTTCTATTTATATAATTTTTAAATAAATAAAATAAAACAATAAAAAATCAGGTTTAATTCAATGTATTTAATTGGACCCCCACTTAGAAAACAAATCTCTAAAAGAATGTACCCCTTGTAGTTATGTTTCATTAACCAAGTATCTTATCTTATTATGCTAGCTAAAATTGTATATATCTATCTATCTATATATATTGGTTCTCAAAAACCGCTCTAACGATTTTTTTCAAATTCACACTAGATATAGTATTTATAAAGAAAAATTGAGTTTTATTGATCACATCTCTTGAAACATACAGCTTCATTATTAATTTCTTAATTGAAAATTATATATGGAAAACGTCAAAATTGGCATCCATTTTTATTTTTTAACTGAAATTGTATTAATATTTTTTTTATATTTAAAATATTTTAAAATTTATTATTTAATTTCGAAATAAAATTAAAAATATTTATTTTTAATAAAATATATATAGATATTTATTAATCTCTCTCAAAAAAAAAAAAAAAGTAAAAAAAATCAAATACTGCCTGCTAAGACAGTAAAAAAATGACGATTTTTTATCTAAATATATATAGTCCAGAGGTTAGAGTGATGTTTTAACGAGTGGATTTCGTCGGTTCGAAACTCGCCGGGTGAATCGTTATTTAAAAATGAAAATAATGATTTTGTTATTTTTTTTTCTTTTTATCTGTTGTTTACTTTTTAATAAATTACTATTTTATATTTATTTATTCATTGTTCTTTTATTAATTAAGTTTTAGATAGTAATATAATTTTTAATATTTTTTCAATAAAATATTATTTAATATATTTATTAATATTATTTTATTTATTATTATTGAGTACCCGAAGTTCCATTCATTTTAATCAGATTGATGCAATGATGCAACAGTTAATAATTGTAATATTGTAATAAATTTCTATCTTGAAAATTGTTACATATTATTCAGGATATTTTAAAAACAATTTCTTTCTTTAATTAATATTCATTTTTTCTATAAGTCAGATATATTTCCAAATATTAAATAATTTTTGAAGTGAAAACTTCTTTAGCGGCGTTGAGCACTTTTGCGGGATGGGGAAAAAGTATAGAACTCGCGTGATCGTGAGCAACACCATGAAGCTAGCACATTACGTCTGCTTTCAAATTTCTTATAACAGAGCGCGAAATTTGAATTGTCATTAGAACTGTTTTATAAATTATCTCTAACATATAAATATATATTTTATGTTAGAGATAAGAATTATAAAACAGTTCGTATTGCAATATTTTAAACAAAGTTGTGTATTTATATATATATAAATATAAGTTACAAATTTGTTTAAAATATATGTTTAAAATAATATATAAGTTATATATATATACATGCATATGAAATTCATCTTTCTCGTGAAATAGCGCGAATTTCGTCTGTTTTAAAATTTCTTACGCAGAAGTTTTCACTTCTGTCGGCCAGTCCCACGACTGCCAATTTTGCTTTTTTAATTCCGAAAAGCTGCAAAGCACGTTTTTTTTGTCTTTAGTTTGTTTTATAACCACTTGGGGCGCTAAACAGTTTTTCAAAAAAACACTATAGAAAAAAAATATATGTACCTATATATTATATATTTATGTATTATTGAGGAGCACAAGTTCATTAATTTTAATCAGATTGATGCAAATGTGTAACATTTAATAATTGTAATAAATAATTAAAGAATTGTGTATCAATATTTTTTAAAGGGTAGAGCGAGAGCTCGGTGTCTCAGGTATTAATATTACCAGCCAAATCCAATAATAATGAATCATTTTTTTTAACTTAAGTACCGAGCCGAGGCTCGGGGTCCCGGTACTGATTAAATATGACACTTATCTTGTAATATTCTGAAATAGTCAAAAATAAATATTTTTATTTTCAATATTTATTTGACAAATTTAATCCTAAGTATTTGTTGATTAATTGATTACCTAATTCTTAATCTATTCATAATACAATTTTAAATTTATGATAACCACGATTGTTTATAAAATAAATATGATTAAAAGACAAATAATATTGATATTTAAGTATCATAACATTTATAAATTATTTTATTATATACTATCTAATTCCAAAAGAAAATATTAAAAAATTATATTCAAATACATTTTTCAATTTATTTCAAAAGGGCAAAAATTTAATTTTAAATTTCTTGTAAGTTAAATTAATAAGTTGACCTGTGGCCAGGTCCGAACCGACCGACGGTTTGAAAAATTAATTTCCAGCTACAGAAACAATTTCAAATAATTTTAATATATCTATTAATGTAATAAAAAACAGATATGAATATAACATAAATATTTTTAATTTTATTTTATTTATAATATATATGTAAGACCAGGCTGTGACGTCATGAATGGCTGGATGACGTCATATAATTTTAAATCAAGAAAAAACTAATAAATATGATTTTTCTCGAGGATAAAACCAATACAAAGTGCACATGATTCGTGGTGATATATAAAAAAATCTCCTCATGTGAAATTTGGTGTGAAAATAACCCTTCCCTTCCTATCGTCGATCGCTAATACTACCACTTCCGGTTTCCGGAATTGCACCAAAATTTGATCAATTCATCCCACTGATGCATTAAGTAAATATATCAAATTTCATCAAAATCGGTTGAGCCGTTCAGGCTGTACACATCTATACGGACGGACAGACGGACAGACGGACGGACAGAAATCATGCTAAAAATACTTTTTTCTGTTAAGAATGCATGATTCGTGGCGATATGTAAAAATCTCCACATGTGATATTTGGTGTGAAAACAATACCTCCCTTACTATCGTCGGTTGGTAAAAAAAATCAATGAATAAATTATTATATATATATATATAATATATATAATATAAATGGAGATAATAAAAGAAAAAGGAAAGATGGAAATGTATCAAGTAGCGTGATAAGGAAAATTCACAAGAAAGGCAAATGAAACACAGTAATTAAGTAATAGCTGCTGTACTGTACAATTTTATATGATAAGGCATTAGATAGATATGTAAATCTTTTTCGATGGATTCTCCCATCATAATTTTGGGAATTTAGCTTTCTTTAACATTCCTTTCATTATATATCTATTTGTTTCTACATATATAAATATACCTATACACAGATATGGAAAAATAAAAATAATTAAATGATGCAAACATTTTTATATTTTAATAAAATTAAAATTATATAACAATAAAAATAAATTAATATTTTATGTATTTAAATAGGTTTCACGTATCTTAATAAATACATTTTTATTTATATTTATTTATATGTATAGATACCAATATATATGTATTTGTTTAATTTTGGCAACTCGTGTGAAAACTGTATTATATTTTTTTTTCATTTGTTTTATAATTTCAAATTAAAATTTATAAATATATAAGATATATAATTTTTGTTTTTATATTAAATTTAACAAATGTTGCATTAATTTTATCATTCATTCCATTATGTTTTTATTGTGCATTAATGTATTAAGTTTTATACACATATATATAATATATATATATATACATGTATATATGTATAAATTTTATATGTATGAAATATTTAGAGGCCAAAGCTAAACAAATTGCATTCTAATGGGTCGCTTTCAATAATATTGAATAATTGTAAAAAAAAAAACATTTCTACAATTCAATTCACTAATTCAACATCATTTTGGAATAAAGAAACTTTAAAGCCTTATAGATGATTTTTTAATTTTGTTTCTAATTATTATTTTTTTTTATAAATTCTATTCATATTATCCAATCAAAATCCGGAACAATTCCTAAAATATTTTTTTTTAATTTGCTTATCTTTTATTTTATCTACCACCACCAGTGTTAGGCGATTCAGAATATATAATAATAATATAATTGAGTTTAATTAAATTTTTTATACTATAGGAATTGAGGCAATTTATAATATATTAACTCGATATTAAAAATAAAATACTAAAATAATTATTACTAAAGTCGCATATCACTACAATGAATATTTGTAAAATTTTAAGTGGAGGTATTTTACATTTTTAAAATTTTAATTTTCTTTTCATTTTTAATTTAAGTGAGTTTATTAAAAAAATTTTTATTTTATTTTTATGAGAAATCTACGAGTATTTTATTTATAAATTTTTATTTTATTGTTTAAATTTAGTTGTTTCATGAAAAATAGTAAATATAAAAAATTTAATAAAAACTATTTAAAATAGAAAATTAAATATTAAAATTATATATATATACATTTCAGATTTAATCTGTAATTTTATTATTCCATCCCCCTTAATACTAGATTAATCACGTAGGATAAATTCGAATAAAATATAAAAAAGAATAAATAATAATTTGATATAATTTCAATATTTATTCAATTTAGTTTGAACCAAATCGCTCTTTCGTTTGTTTTATTTAATAATATAATAGTTATATTTCGCTTGAAATATATAAAAAAATCTTATTTTCATTTTTCATCTACCGATATAAATTTAATAGAATTTTTATTCTACTTTCTTCAAATTTTTATAGGTCCTCAGCCAGACATGTTATATTAAATAAAAACAAATTATGTAAATTAAGTGGGGAAATATTTAGAACTAAAAAAAGAACATCCTATAACCTTTGTAATTGGTTAAAAATAACCAACCTTCTTGTCTATTTGATATTCATTTGTGGTATTGCCAGTACAAAAAGGGTGAGTATTTAATTTAAATTTATTAAAATTTGAAATTCCTATTTCAGATATCACTTTATAAAATTAATAATCTTTATTAATTTTTATCATGCAAGATATAAAATTTATACAATAATAGAATAGAAAAGTATTAAGAGAATTTTTTACAGGAAAATTTATTTTTAAAAAAACTTATATTCAAAATCATCATTTGGCAATTAAGTTTCTTGTTTCTCTCTTTGTTCTTTATCTAAACTGAATTCTAATTTGTTTATTTATTTTATAATAGTTATAATAATAATAATAATAATAATAATAATAATATTAATATAATAATAAACAATTAAATAGATTTATATTTTATATTCTCTTAGTTATATTATTTCATATTCTTATAATCAGCAATATATGTTAAATAAATATATAAATTTTATCAACATTGAAATTTTTATTTATTACTATTTACAATATTTATTTAGGCATTTTTTTAAAAAGTATTGTTCTTTTATTATAATTCTTTTTTTTTTTATTAAATTTTATGAAAATAAACTCTCTTTCGCTAAGAATTAATCTCTCTCTCTCTCTCTATATATATATATATATATTATATATCAATTGATCTGTCTCTCTTGATTTACTAGATTTTCTTGTTTGCCACTTTCTTTTCTTTAAAAAAAAAACTTAAAAAAATAATATAAATATTCATATGAACAAAGAAAACAGATTATTTAATTCTAAATTAATCGAAAAGGATATAAATAAAAATAATCTATTTATTTAGAATATGATTTAAGCGGAAATTCGAGCAAGGTCAAGGGGACTGTGCGGAAAATCAAGACGCTAAACAAAGAGACAGTAAAGATTGTAATTTACTCAACCTGTCGTCATCGATCGATTCCCTTTCCTTAATCTAATCAAAACATACGAAAGAAATGACTCAATTTACGAATACGAAGATATATATATATATATATAAAAAGGGAAATTTTAATTTATTTACAAAATTTATTATTATTTTCCTTAATCACTTAATAAATAAATCAAAGCAAGTGGCACTTTATTATTAAACCTATTGAAATAAATTGTAAATATTTACTTATCACAAAAATAATAATTCTATACGTTTTCATCTTAAAAATTTATATTAATTATCAAGAATCTTGAAAGATTTTGACATGTCAGTCAGTTGTTGGTCAAGCTTGATAATGTTTATAAAATGGAGGAAACATTATATATTATTCTTTAGAGAATAATAAACTGAGAAATTAATTTATTTCATAATTTTAATTCTAAAGAGATTAATTTATTAATAAAACAGTTTTGTTTGTTCATTAATAAAGCTTATTTTAAATTATTTATTATATTTAATTATTTTAAGTAAATCAAAATAATTATATAGGTGTGGTAATATGATCGTCTTTGATTTGAAAATAAACAATTTAGATACTGTCATATTATTCAAATTTTAAAAAGAAGTGTAAAAAATGATAACAAAAGATGAATTTAAATTTTTCAATCAGTGGGTTTTAAAGATATTGAAACATTTTCAATATTAAAATGAAAAAAAAGAAAATATTACATAACATTAAAATATTAATATATACATAAAAAATTATTTCTAAATTTCAAGAGTAAATATACTCTTGAATACATCTCACGAATCAATAAAATTTGTCGAAAAATTGTTGTAAATAGAAAGAAATTTTTTATATTTAATTTACATAATTATATACTCAAATCAGATTTTTAATTCGTATTTAATTAATGAAAATATAAAATGACAAATATAATTATAAGATTAATATATAAATAATAATAAAACGCTATGTTAGGTAATATTAGAATGATGCAATAGTTTAAATCTTTCTAAATATTCTTTCTATCATTCTATTTAAGTGGAACTATTTTCATAGAAAGACAAGTGCAAGAGTTGTGAATCATCATAATATATTTATTGAAATTTATTATTTAAAATACTTTATAACAAAGTAATTTTAAATGAAAATTAGTGAGAAATTAATATATTCCAAAGTTATTTTATCAAATAATATATATAACCATTTTTCAATGACATAATAATTTAACTCGACAATTTTATTTGTATTATTAGAAATATTTATTATACCTTCAAGTAATGTTAGCATACTAGTATATATTTATTTGTTTTCCTTGATAACCGTTTTATAACTAATAATTCTTATTCTATGTTAATTATAAAGAATAAGAAATTGTGTGAAATGAATTAAATATATAAAAATAAAATTTATTTTATTTATTTTTCTTCAATTATTATTTACTTAAACCTTTTTCATCACAAGGCAAATTTATGAATAAAATTATTATATTTTCTTACAAAATGTATTGTTTAATTTTCTATTTCATCCCATTCCACTTTGAATGCATAATTTTATTAATGTATTTATGTATGTATCTTTCAATTATATAATTATATTTATAAATAATTTATAAATCACTCTTATGCTATAATTATTAAACTTATTATGAAATTTATTTTCAAGTTCAATGAATGAATTTTAAATTAATTTCTTACATTATATCATATGATATAGTTCCTAGATATTAATAAAAAATTAAAAAAAAAAATTCCACTGATTGATTAATTTAATGTTTATTATTTTGATTTTAATAACACCCTTCAAATAATCATTCTGGATAGTTATAATTAAGTTTACATTTTAAAAAAAACTTAACAACATATGATTAATCAACTAGCCTCCATTGACGCAATCAATGTCAACAAGTCTTCACTTTTGATTCATTGGTTTGGCGGTCATCATATAGGAAATTAATCTAACAATTTACTTATCCTTTAATTCGTTTATCCTGTTAAATAGAAAATTTCCTTCATATTTATGTCGTTATCCAATCACGAGACATTTTATAAGATACCAAAAGTATTTAAATTAATTTTTAAATTAAACATTATTTATTTATTATTTAATAAATATTTGGGCATATTTATTTGTTATTTAATCAATTTTTGGGCATATTTATTTGTTATTTTCATCATTGGTAATAATTTAAATTGTTGAATTTTTATATATTACATTAAAAAAATAATTATACACCTAATAGTTATGCAACCATAAACGGCAGTTAATCTTTTTATAAGGATGTGCTTTAAACTTGATCATCATATTTATATCAGTCAATTCAATTTTTAAACAAATTTATAGTTGTATTTATTTTTATTATGAAATTTAATTTAATTCTTTGTAAAGTAAATAATAATATATATAATCCACATTATTTTGAGTAAAGGTTTAGATGAATTAATATTTCATTTAAATGTATTTATTGGTTAATTTGTAAAAAAAATGTGTCAATTAAATTAAATAAAAATTAAATAAAATTTATGAGAAAAAATAAAATTAAATTAGAGAGAAATTAATATATATATATATATGTAGATTGAATTCTTAGAGAAAGAGTTAATGAAGGGGATGATTCAAAAGAATTTTTTTTTCTTTTTTTTCTTTTAAATATTTGCAGCAAGCATTCATGATTTACCATTTATTAAGCAAATTGTAAAGAGACATTTTGGCACGCTTTTTCTTTTTTTTAAATTTATATTTATATTATATATAATAAATGTTTGGAAATCTATACTTCGTCATATATATATATGTATATTTATTTATTTTATTTTATATTCTCCATTAATTATATGTATAGATTGTTTGAGAATAATAATAATAATGAAGACGTGTATATTCTGATTAACAAAGAGATTTTAGAGCGCGTTAATCACAGGTATTTTTTATGAGTTTTTTTTTTATATTTTCATTTATATTATAAAATATAGTCATATATTTGTATTATTTTTTTTTTGTATTTAATATAAAACCATTTGAGGATTTATTTCATCAGTATCGAAGTAGAAGAACTGATATTAACCTGATAATATTTTTTATAGTAACAGACTTAGTTTTCTTATTAATTGTGAATATAATTTTAGTTTCGTTTTTTCTACGGCAAGAGCGACATCATATTAAGAAATGCTAAAATATTACAATTTATCTATCAATCGTCTCATAAATATTAATTATCGTCAAAATAATCTGAAGTTTAATTATTTATAGATCATTCATTAATATTCTACCTTTTCTCTGATTTATTTATTTTGTAATATTAGTTAATAATATCGGCATTAAATTAAATAAATATTTCTACATAAATCTATTTATTAAAATTGTATAAAACATTTCATATTTACATTTTGTATAATCTATCCAAGGCGACAAAATTATCAAACATGCTAAAAAATTATACTTAGAAAAATTATTTATGAAGTCCTTTATAATTTTACGCTATCTTATTTAACCGAAAATTTATCAATTTTTTTTTATTATAATACAATAATGTCTAAATATATTAATTAGCTCCCTTCCTTAAAGTATTATTATATGGAATATTTTAGCATTTCTTATTGGTAGTAGTTCATTAAATTTTTGTTTTTACAGATTATCAATCACTTGTATTGTAATTGAGAGATTTTCTATTATAAATGCAAAATTTGTGTTTTTAACGAAAATTTTTCATTCATTCTTTCTAGATTAACTTTTATTTATATTATATATATATAATAATTATTTTCAAAGCTTAAAATATTAAATAACAATAATAATAATTATATATTTATATATAAACTTATAAATATATGCAAGGCTAAAAATAAGAAATAATTTATTGATAATAGTGTATTTATATATATGTATATATATATATAATGTATTTTTATAAATATTTATTTATAGGTCCATTCACTTATAAATGATTAATTTATACTCTCCCTGTCCCTGATTAATAATAACCACTCGACGTGTGCTGTTCACCAAAAAAATAATTTGTTTTTTTTAACAATATTTCAATATTAATTATTTTTTGTATTCAAGATCCATTTTTCATAATTACAACATTTATGATTCAGATATAAATGACTTATAATAACATCTATATAGGAAATTTTGTTCTTTTTTATTAGTTTTCATTTAATGGCAGTTGAAGTTAAAGATGTTAACTAATCGATTGATTCAATATTAAAAAAAAAAATTCACGAATAATAGTAATGAAATAGATTGAAAATAATTAAATAGATTAAATAGATAAAATAGAATTAGATGAATAAATTCAATTCTAATGATCCAAAGACAACGTATATATTAGTAACAGATATTTTTTTAGAGAACTAAAATTATTTTTCCTTACTTCTACATTTTTATAAACTGAATATACTGATACTAAAGTAAATAATAAATAATTCCTCCCAAGTCAATAAAATTTTACTAAGGCCTACAAATATATCAAAGCAAGATATTGTTTCTTTAATTGAGTTAAAACATTTATTTTTAATACAATGAATAACATTTAAAAATATAAATCTGTTTCTAATAAAAGTAAAAAAGATTGAAAAAAATTTTTATAAATCGGTTGAAGATTGAATCAATCGGTGAAATATTTCACAATATTTATATTCAAAGTGGGAAGCAACATTGAAAGCATAATTTTATCCGAAGCGAATTCCATTCAGGACGCCAAGCATTGAAATCTTTTGGACCCATTGAGAAATGTGTAATTTTTCTTTGTAATTTAACAATTATTGTTTTTTACTATATATATATATATATATATATATATATATATAATATATAAATTTATATTTGAAACAACTTTCTTAATTAGTCTACTCCTTAATTCATTCAATAATTCATTCACTCAATATTATTTCTACATTTTTTTTCAAAATTTTATTATTTTTTGTAATTTTTTTATCATTTTTTCAAACATTCTTAACAAGTAATAACAAATAACGAATCATTTGAGCAAAGAGGAACTTTGAACATTTATTTATTTTTTTTTTTAATGAATTATTTATGATAAATATGTTCATTATATCTTTATATAATATATAAAAATAAATTATTATTTCTTTAGCATTTGTTTATTTATTTTTATATTTGTTGTTTTTTTTTTATTTTTATTTTATTTTATTCTCATCAAGTTTGTAATTCTGAATCGGAAAATTAAAATAGGAAACGTGCAAAAAGAAATTTAAAATAAATATATATATAGAAAAAAAATGTTCTAAATTTTATTGAAATTCGATT
Organism: Labia minor; assembly: GCA_963082975.1. Lineage (NCBI taxonomy): Eukaryota > Metazoa > Arthropoda > Insecta > Dermaptera > Spongiphoridae > Labia > Labia minor. The sequence continues at coordinate 15,820,687 of OY720346.1, forward strand.
ATCGATGCGCAAAAATCAGGTCAGCGTTTATTACTTTGTTTTGTTGTTCTTGTTTATTTATTTATTTTTTTTTTTTTTAATAAAGTTTATTTGTAATTGAATTTATAATGCTAATTCAAGTTATATAATAAATATTTTTCGTAATGATAGAGAATTTGATTTCTAAATGAAAAATCAGTGAAATATTTAAGTTAAGAAAAAAAAAAAAATGAAAAGATGAATTTAAAACGTTGACTGTTTTCGAAACTTTTTAAGTTTCTTAAAATTCTCTTGATAAATATTAATTTTTAAAAAATTATTTATAAACTCTTTTCAAATTTAATTAATTATTGCTATTATTATTTGTGGATTAGACTCTGAGAATCACGCAGTGTTTTAAAGAGAAATTATTAATTATTGAATTTCCCTAGGCCCAAACTCGAGTCTTCAGTGTGGTAGACTGTCATGCTAACTACTAATCCACTGAAATGTCTTAAATTAATTATTATTCTGTTTTCTGGTGAATAGACCAACTTATTATATACTGTATTTCATCTAGATAGTACAAAAACTACTTCAAAGTTAGTTTAATGCTAAATATGTATGTTTTTAATTATTTAGTTTCATTATCTTTTTAAATTTTTATATTGAATTTAAAGTCAAATTAAAATTGTTAAAAACACAATTTTTTTTTAATAAAAATATTGATTTTTATTCTCTATCATTTGAAAAATTTAAAATGAAATCATTAGCTTAAAAAAATGAAATGTAGTCATATTTTTAATTGTAAACCCTTTTTTGCTCCGAATGTTTGTGTTGAGGTATCATTGGGCGGTGTTTAAGTATCTATAGGGTAGTCGACGAAGAGCTTGGTTGCTTGGATTTTGCTTCATGCCACTTATATAAATTGAGATAAATTAATTTTATATATATATATATATAAATATAAAAACTTAGGTGAACTCTATAGCAGACATTTATATTACTTTATTGGATGTTATTTTTGGTCGAGGTGGTTCAATGTTCATGCCGTTAAGGCTGTTCAGGGCAGGGAGAGCAATTGCTAGGCCTCTAAAAATATCAATGCTGTTGGTTTCGGCTCCAAATTCGATTTCTTCGCTTCAACAACCAGAAATTCAATCTCGTGCCGTTCCCGTCTTGCAAATGTTTCGGCAATCAGACGAGCAACGTCTTGATGATGCATTCCTAAAGACAATATACAGATAAAAGTGAAATTTAAAATTAAATTTTTTTTTTCTAAAATACATTATATAAATATATTATTGATATTTTTTTGGTTTCATTTAATATTTTATAATTTAATAAAATTAAATAATAATTAAAATTTTGATTTGGTGTAGGTAAGAAAAGAAAAATGGTTTATATTCATAAAGGCTTATTGATTTGAAATCACTATTAATTACTATAATTTACTTTACTTTAATATTTATATATAGTTTCGTTTAATTGAAGATTTTTATATAAATGAATGAATTATTAATTATTAATGGATATATTATGTGCCCGAATGTATCTATAAAAAAAATTCACGGTCATTTTAATTAATTTTCTTTATATTTAGTTTAATATTATGAATTTTATTTATAATATTTTATTAATCAAATAGATTGAGTTTAATTTACAACTATTAAAGTCTTCCAAATATTTTCCTATATACATTCTAAGTGTTTTGTTTATTTATACTTTATAGCTGAGTAATTGTTCTGACCTTCTACACGGTGACCATCAACTTCGAGGATGAGTTGACCAACTTCGAGGCCTCCCGCTTCAAAAGCAGCACCGTTTTCCTTAAAATGTTGATAATAATTTTTATATAAATATGCTCAAGTAACTATAAGATTAATGATAAAAAATATTTACATGAATATTAATAATTCTTGGAAGGGAATGTTTCGTATTCGCGCCACCTTCAATTGCTATCCCTAAAATTGGTTTTGTCTTCTTAACAGTGATTCGTAGGTTGCCTTGTTGGTCAGCAACCACCAACGCACCCTGTAACATTAAATAATAATATGAATAGTTTACAATTTTCACAACACGAATTATTAGAAAAATTAGATCTTTATTCAAACATAAATTTTGTTATAATTACAAGGATATATATATAAATATAAAGATGGACTTTAAAAATACAAATTTACTTTTTTTGCATTTGCTGAGGGCCCAAATCTCAATTTGTATTAATTTTTTAATCGTGATTTTTTATACTTTTATTAAATAAGAAAAAATTAAAAAGAGTGTAATAAAGGCATAATTGATATATTAAAATAGTGAACATTAAAATTTAAATATTAAAAAAAAATGAAAATATGAAGTAAAAATAAACTCTTAATAATAAAAAATATAATTAATTAAATTTTAATTTTTAATGTAATTTAATTTTATCGATTGAGGCCTCTGTCTCCTGTACTCCCGAATTAATACATGGTAGGGATTTGGTTGAAAGTTTATATGTAAAAAGTTTTCAACCATTTTGTTTCAATCAGAATAATACATAAAACATTCATTTGTTTTTGTGTTCTTATTTAAAATATATTTTAATTATATATAATTTTTGTATATGTTATATTTATCTATCTCTGTGGCTCCACGATACTCGAAAGTTCTTGGCCGCAACAACCACATTTCTCCAAGTGTCTCTATACGGAGCTATAACCATCTAACTCCTACCCTGACCCATCTCACTCACGTCTCTTCCTACATCGTCCACCCATATTAAAAACTTACGTGAAAATCCAATTATGAGATCAAAATTAAAATGATTTAATCATATAATCTTAAAAATTAAAAGAGGTAATATAGTCGCAATGTGAATGTTTTCAGTGTGTTAAATAAATTCAAAAGACCAATATGATCAATTGAAATATTGTATATATTAGAAAAATAAAAATAAAAATATTATAAACATTCTTTGTATTGTATTCTTTGCGCTGCTGAATGACAACATGTACATATCAAATTTTAAAAAAGTAATTTCTGCGGTTATTGAATAGATATTAATAAAATTTATAGCCTATGATCAAATAGAGATATGCAAGAATATTGTGATGTAATTTCATCGAAATCAGTTCAGACAATTTTGAGTCTATAACGTCAAAATTTCCGGACAGAAAGACTTAATTTCTGCGATTATTGAATAGATATCGAAAAAATTATAGGCTATGTACAAATAGAAGTATGTAAGAATATGTAATTTCATCGAAATCGGTTCAGCCAATTTTGAGTCTATAACATGAGAATTTTCGGACAGATAGACATGAAAAATTTTAAAGTCACTTTTGGATTCTAGAGGTCATGAAACGCGAAGATATGCAAAAAATTTTAAATCTTGAGCTATGTGCAGACAAAACCTTTTTTTATATACTATATAGATACTGTACTGTATATATATAAGATTATTATTAATATAGGGATCTTATAATTGCATAAGTATTGTGTGTATGCTTCAGCTAATGCATTTCAAGAACAAATGAATGGCTGGTTTAGAAGTAAAATATTTCAAAAGATGGCGTGAGTGGGATCATTTAGTAAATATAATTCTCAAAGAGATTTTTTCATAAATGAATGTAAAATCTCTATCTCTCTCACCATTGAAAGTTAATAAAATTCTTAATAGCCAAGATAATTAATTATATGTTAAAGCTTTACAAATAAGAACTAAAATAAATAAATATTATTATTTAATTCTATCAAATTTTAATGGAAATTTTTCTATTTGAATATTTTTTTATCAATTTAATTTAATTTTAATAAAATAAAATTCTGTTTTAAAATAAACAATTAATAGACTTATCAAATAGAAATATATTTGATCTATAAATATCTTATTATAGAATAAAGAAACTGAGCCAATGGATCATATAATAATAGTAGTAAATTTATAATGAGATTTTTTTTTATATCTTAGAGTTAATAAAAAAATTAATAAAAATTAGTGGTTAGAATATAGAATTATAGATTGTAGAATTATACATTGTAGAATGTTTTAGTTACTCTAAATTCATATAAGTGAGTTGAAATAAAGTTTTTTCTTTTGGTTTTAAAATGAAAATGAATTAAATTGTATTTCTTCAAGAAATAATTTAAGAATCATTAAAAAAAAATCTGGAGTGTCTCCACTCGACTATCTCGCAAATTTGAATTGGATTAAATAACATATATTAATTTAAATTAAATTAAATTAATTAAATTATAAATTAAAATTAATAATGTTTGGCTCTTTGTTGATGGCACCACGTCACGTGTTGGAGCGTGAGATTTTCAGTGTTAAAAAATTAATTCCGGTACTTTCAGCGATTCAATCAAGCTGAAATTCTATATATAGCAGTTTTATACAATTATTAATCATGTGAAAAATTATCAAACATATATCTTTATTTTTACGGTCACTTTAGAAGAAAAAAATCAAAACGTTGTAGGTAATGACCCTCTTCCGGTTGAGCTACATTTCTCAAAAGTTGATAGAAAACTATAAATTTTGAATAATGTCCATGTACCAAATTTCATCATTCTGGCTCAAACCGTTTTTGCGTAATCTTGGTTACATACATACACACACACATTTTTCTCAACCTTAGTGAAAATGATTCAGGAACCTTCAAAACGTATAAAAACATCAAAATCTTAACATCGAAAATTCGTGAACGCAATACTATCTCTGGCGAGATAGTAAAAATGAAGCTGTTGATAAATAACAAGTGTGGGGTGTACTTTTCTGGGACCTCATCTATAACGAAAGTTTTTTTTTAAATATATCTTTGTTACCAGATTGTGAAAAGCTATTTAAAATAGTATTAAGGGTTGTAATCTTTTTATTCACTTGGGTCACCAAACTGCACGCTTATTCGCTGTAGGGTTAAGTAAACAAAATTTTTTTTTATCATAAAAAGTGAGGTCTTGAAGATTATATAATCACCTTGATTAATAATCTCTTTAAAATGGCGCCAAAATGGGTGCCGAAACGTCACAAAAATACGTGATTATATTTTTATATTAACAATTTTTTTTTGTTTCATAAAGAACCTTTATAATTTATTTTTAGAATATTAAACCTACCCACTATATTTGAAATTAATATTATGATGGCCGTTATTGCTTGGAATTTATAACGTAGGAAATTATAAAAATTCGCCATTTACTTTTACACAGAATTCGCAGAATTTATAAATTAATTATTTTAATCTCAAACATACTCATAAACTAAATTAATCTAATTTACACAGGCCATTATCTTTTCTTCTTCTCCTTCTTCATTAATATAATATTTCGCCTGTTTTTCATCTTACTTCTCAAGTTTCAGTGGAACATTATCTTTTCAAGCTATCAATATCATTTTCATATTTTTTTTATCGCTCAAAAAAGTTTAACTTGAAAAGTTTTCAAAAAAAATAGTTATCTATCGATTATTTGATAAATTTTAAAAGTTCCTACCAAAAAGGTTGATTTTTAAAGATAATTAGAAAATCCTAAAAATGAGTCTAAACATTAAAACCAGAACAATTTTGCTATATACATACTATTTAAATAGATGTATTGCTATATAAAGTTAAAAACATTTAATTAATATTAATTAATGTACTTAAATCTATTGGAATTAATTATTTACTTTTCTTATTTATTTTTCTTAAAAGAAAAGAATAAAACAAGATCATCTCTATAATTTTAAATTTTCATTTTTAAATGTCCCGATTATGAAATGTAAAAGGATTCTAATCAGTTCCAATATGTTTAGATAATTTGTTTCGCTCGAGTGAAGTGTATAGTGTTAGAAAGAGAGAGTTGAAATCATGAGAGGAATCCCGTTTCTGATCAACTCGTTGTCCAACATCTAGGCCAATATCGTGCCATCCATTGGCAACGAACTAATCATCACCGGCATGAATGCATTATTCTGTTAGTTGGATGATTACAAAGGAAGAGGGACAACCTGCCGACTACTATATAACTGTATCTGTCGACACAAATCAGATCACTTTGACTCCCTGCCTCATTCCACTAATCATTTTTCATCTATCAAGTGCAATTATGAAGAAATATATCCATTTTAACAATTACATGAATTGAACTATTGGAATTTTATATTGAATGCCATCTTAATAAATATGTTTAAAAATTTTGAAGAAGATAGATAACAAAGAGAACTGACCAAAAATTTATAATCATTTTTTTTCTTAATTATTAATTCTAATTTATAAATTAATTGCTAATTGAATATATTGTTGAATTAAAAAAAAAAATCGGTAGTGTTCTCCCCTAGACTTAACCGCATATAAATTAAATTACAAGTGATTTTTAACCATTATCTTGAGAACGATAAAACATAAATAATTAACAACTAAACTAAACTAATTAATTTATATTATAAAGTAAAATGGTTTAACACTATTATATATATTTATAATTTACACCTAACGCTACTTGTATAGGTAAAATGTCACTTCCGGTAGTCAGATCATGATGAAATTTCGTATCTGAATTTTTTTCATATTTTTAAATCTATATACAAATATGAAGCAAATATCTGGAAGCAAACTGGTACTTTACTTGAAAGGTAAACGCAACCAGTGTAGGTAAAGTACCACTTCCGGTTAACCGATTTTGACGAAATTTTGATAGAAATCTACAAACTGTGAATAATATTGGTGTACCAAATTTCGAAGTCCTAGCTTGATTAGTTTCTGAGTAAATTTGCTCACAGACAAACATTACATCCATACATACACACACACAGACATAATTCGAAAAATGATATTTTCCGACTCAGGGAGGTCTAAAACGTCAAGATCCATCGAAATCTCGAAGTCGAAATTTTTGACGATTCCAATACTTCCCTTATAAGAAGTATGCGCGAAAATAAAAAAATTCACCTTTTAGATAGGCAACCAAATAAACAACTTAATAGAAAAATATGTTTCATTAAGATATAAGTTAATTTTTTTAAATATATTTAATCTACTATAAATATATATATATATATATATATATATATATATATATAATACTAGTGCTTAGATATTTTAGATATTTTAATTGGAAATTTATGTTAAAAACCAAATTATGCCATGCATAATTTAACTTTGACATAATTTAAAGATATTTTTTTTAATCTATAAAATTAGTTTCTATTCGAGATTATATATTCAAATTAGATGCCAATGCTTTACAAGGTTTTTGTTCCCTAATCAATAGGAAAATGACTTTCAGGTCTCAATCAGAGGATCATTAAATGCAAATTATTTGAATCATGACCGCCCCAAATTGAATTGAGATAGCAAGCTTCTTAATTCTCTACTTCTTTTACTCAATATTATCTAGTGATATCTAATTCTAATTGATATTTATCTTCTTTCATATATTTACAATAAAATACAGCATTAATATGCAATGTTGTTTACTAGTAAATTATTTATTATAACAAATGGACTGTAAAATAATTTATATGGTGAACTATTTCACAGAGACAGAAAAAGAGACGAAAGAAGATTTTTGCTTTATCTTTTGGGTTATAAAAGTAGATTTATTTTCTTTGTAAGTTTATATAGAAACTTTTCACTCTAAATAATTTCATTGAATTTTGTTAAAAAAAAACTATTTGAGAGTTGATTTTCATTTTATATAATGAATTTGAATTGAGTTCATTTTTTTTAAGGCACCAAGTAGATATACAACTATTATCAAATAAATTGAAATCAAACTCCGAGTGATTGTTTCTGATTCTGAACTTAATATCAGTGTTTAAGTATATACAATTAATATTACTATAATTATTAATTAAATAATAAATTAATCCTGTGACGTAAAACTATTGATTAGCCGTGACAGTTGTTTGTTGTTATTTTCCTTAATTTAATTATCTCTAGAAATCAAATTTTTAGTATTTCAAGTTACACCGACTAAAATTTCTCTAAAACCGTTTATTTCATAATTATTAAAAGTCCTAGAAGAGGGATTATAATAAACATATATGTAACTCTCACGATGAGTTAAAAAATAATTCTAAAATGAAATGATTTAATATTCATTTGTAAGAAAAGCTAAATATCAATCGTTGATTCTTCATTTAATTCTTCCTCACTCTCCTACAATCACAAATTAGCGTATAATAATAACTCATATTAAATTATAGTATAATAATACATTTTTTATATATAATTTTAAGTACATAATTGATACTTTATATCATTTCAATCTAGAATAAGGACTAATCAGTAACTCTTCTCTGATATAATAAGAAATAAAAAAATTAAAGCCTCCCAATAGACTCTAAATAACTAGTATGGTTTTACTATTCCTCTTGATGGCAATAATTAACAAAAGACCGTGAGTTTTTTTCTTTTGAGTGTACGAACTGACTTTTTGTAATCTAAGAGTTTTTTTTGGATTCTTCATTTACCATATATTTTGATTAAGTCTGAACTTAATATCACCGTTTAAGTATATACAATTAATATTTTACTATAATTATTATGTTTTGGAACGAATTTCGCTTACTACAAGATCCCGATGCAGATCTTTATTTTGAATGTACAGGGTGGAACCAAAGTCCAGTAACATTTGAATTGAGCGCTGCTTCGAATTGCGGGGGATAGGGGGGAGCGGGGCGTTACTAAACGCGAGAGCGGCTAGTTGGAATTCAGTGCCATGGCGTCGTTCAGCGGAGTACAACGCGCGTTTTGCGTACGCGAGTACTATCACAACAACGATTCTGCGACTGAATTTTGTACTCAGTACAACATACGAAATAAAAATCAAGCTCCATCAACTCGTGCAATTAAAAATTGGGTACAGAAGTTCGAGGAGACGGTTCAACATTAAATTAACCACGATCCGGCCGACCTAGGACGTCGAGAGAGCCCGTAAACATAGAGCGTGTACGAGCATCTGTTAGAGAACAACCTGGCCTCACTACTCGAAAGCGGTCTAGTGTTTTAAATGTGTCCAGGACTTCTTTAAATCGTATTCTCCACAAGGATTTACATTTACACCCGTATAAAATTATAATTGTACAGCAATTAAGGGCAAAATTATGGGCAAAAAGTCATATCCAAAATACCGTAAAAATAAAGATATATGTTTGATTGTTTTTCACATAATTATAAATTGTATAAAACTGCTATATATAGAATTTCATCTTGATTAAAAGTGCCGGATTTAATTTTTTAACACGACTGTAAATCACGCGCCAGCTCTTGACGTGGTGCCATCAATAAAGAGCCAAACACAGGCTGGTTTAATAAAATAATTAATTTAAATATAATATATGTTATTTTATTATCCCATTCAAAGTTTGTTTCATTTGCGAGTGGAGACACTCCAGATCTTTGAATTGATTTTATCTAAAAACATCTGGAGTGTCTCCACTCGACTATCTCGCAAATTTGAATTGGATTAAATAACATATATTAATTTAAATTAAATTAAATTAATTAAATTATAAATTAAAATTAATAAATAATATTTATTGAACCAGTGCATGTTTGGATCTTTGTTGATGGCACCACGTCACGTGTTGGCGCGTGAGATTTGCAGTGTTAAAAAATTAATTCTGATACTTTCAGCGATTCAATCAAGCTGAAATTCTATATATAGCAGTTTTATACAATTATTAATCATGTGAAAAATTATTAAACATATATCTTTATTTTTACGGTCACTTTAGAAGAAAAAAAATCAGAACGTTGTAGGCGTTGTCTGGCGAGATAGTAAAAACAAAAAAAAATAAAAACAAAGAAATTTATTCATTCAATAATGTAAAAATAAATTCAAATTTATTTTATTATTATTTCTTTTCTTTGCTTTATAGTCTATTAAAAATAGAGTGAATTATATAATAAGTAAATTGTATTTTTCAGTTTTATCTATAGGATGCGTGTTACCATGTCGAGGTGAGAATTAGGATCGGTGGCATCCGGTCTGCTCAAACGTTGCATGGACTGATGACGTCGAAGGGAGGAGCAGCCACCGAAAGCGTCATCCCCTCCGGCGCCGGCTCCTCGCAAATCCGTAGCTGAGGCATTCTCCTAGGAGATCATCAAAAATCGCTATAAAACATTTCCTCAATATTCCATTCAAAACACACTCGAAGCATTCATTCACTAGTCGCTAACTAATACAAAAAAACTTGCTTGGAAACACGACGAACGAGCTATAAATATAAAATCATCAAGCGTAGGTCCAAATAGAAACAGGAATTGAAAAAAACTTTTTTTTTAAAAAAAAAAATCCCATCAATTGTATATAAATCAAATATACAGATGATTTAGAGTCAAGAGTACTCAATATCTCTATTGCCGTTAGTTTATGCAATTTTTATATGAGAATAGAAGGCAATAAGATTGCTTAAATTAACAGTGCAATGGAAATGTCAATTTCTTTGACTAAATAAAATCATTCATTTTTGACTTTATTCGGAATTGATATAATTGAATTTAAATTAAAATTTAATTAAAACTCAATTAAAATTTTTCAAGCATTGATATTTATTATAAAAATATAATTTCTCAATTGAGAATATATTGGTAAATATTAAAAACAAAATATTAATTATTTTAGAAGGCTAATATTAATTTCTAAATGGGCCTAAGTTGAAGTTTGAAAAATATTAGAAATGATAAAAAAAAACAATTCAAATACAATATAATATATTGTATGTATGTATAGACGTATATACATGTATTTGTATTATACATATGTGATTGATTTTCAATTGCAAAAATTGTTGTCTATAAATCATAAAAAAAGGAATTAAATTGAAGTTATGGAAAATAATTTAAAAAACAAGCACGCATTATTATTTGAAAATAAAATTAATAAAACATTCTTTATGTGATAGAATAATGAAAAATTAAATTTGAAATGCAAAAAAGTGCGAAAAATAGAAGAAAAAAAATAGAATTAAAAATGAAAATAACTTTTTATTATTATTTTATTTATATTTGTTTATTTTGTTAGGCAAATTTTTAGTATTATTTCAATTTTAATGTATATACGTATCAATTAATTGTATAAAAAAACATTTTACATATTTTGATACTTTCATATAAGAAGTGGTTTTTTTTATTTAAAATTATTATTAATGATATTAATTTATATTTTATCATCATTTTAATAAATTAATAAATTAATTTAAAATAAATTTTTATTTAGTTTGATTTTCCCAAGTTGGATGAAACATGAATAAAAGTATAGAAAATTATTTTCTACAAAAAAAAAACCAAAAAAAAAACGAACAATCAAAATGAGATTCGTTTAGTAATTTTAATTTTCGAAACCAAAATATTTGTTTAAATAAATCACTATAATTTACAATTAAAAGTCCAATAGATAAAATAGATAAACTAATGATAATAATTTTGGTGATTATTATACTTCTGAAGATATTTGCTTTTAATAATTGAATTAATTTATTAATTTATCTTAAATTAATATTTAAATTTTTTATTTTATTTAAATATATTATATTTTCTATTAAATTGTAAATTTGAATTAAATACAATTTAATCAAAATTTATATATTAATATAATGATAACATATATTTTAGCATAAAATCTATTAAATAAAACAGAATAAAAAGTAATAAAATAATTCAAATAAAAATAATAATGATTTTAAATTAATAAATATTAATATTAAATTATATAATTAAATAAATACATATTTTATTTTCATCAAATTAAAAAAAACACATTTGATTATATTGTGTATTATTTTTTTTTTTATTTTTATTTTTAAAAATGTTTTAGTAGTAAATGTAAAGTGATTTGAAATTCTTTGTCGAATTTTTATAAGCATTTAACATGAAAAAATATAATCTATGAAATTATTAATTAATGATAATATTTATAATATAATAATAATTTTTTTTTAATTTTACCTACCGACCGCCTTTATGTTAAATTCATTAAATATAAAGCATTTCTAAATATATTTAGATTATTAAATACTAAAATAAAATATTATATCTTAGTCAATTTTTATATAATATTGAAATTAATAAATTTTCATTTTTCACTAATATAATGTTCATTTTTATAAATATAATTATATAAAATTTATGTATTTTTAAAATTTTTTATATTAAAGAAATTTTATTATTATTAACAATTTAATAGATTTTATTTTAAAATTTCAACTAAGTATTTTGTAATTCTATAAAAATCGTTCTATTTATTTATCCCTAGGGCTCTCTGAACTATGTAATATACTCCTGACAAATATAATTGGTCCTTTCCAATGAGGCACAAAATCTTTCCTAGTTTTATAATTTTCTTTTCTAAATATTTCAATTTTCATAGATTTTCTTATTTAGATTTTTTTAACTTATTGTTAGACCCACACTCCTATTTATATAAAATTATTATTTAGTAAAAATAATATGACAAATTAGTTTACATATTAATTGATAAATAATATAAAAACAAAATTAGTTTTAACATATTTAAGGCGATCAGTTGATAGATAAATGTTTATATTTATATAACATATTAATATATTTTTTTTACTTTAATAAAAACATATTAATATATATCCCTTAATAAATGTTATATTTAAATTTAATTATTTATTAAATAAAAATTATTTTAAATATTTTGAAAATAAGCATATTTGTATTTAGAAAATAATAGATACATTTTTTTGTATGTATTATTAAAATGAGGAATCATGCAAAGCATAGGAAAAGTAAATAAAAAGAAATATATTATAATTAATATCTTATAATACTATCAAATAAATAATAATAATTATTTATATTTTTAAATCTTCATTATTGATTTCAATCTTTTATAATTTGGAGTCAATGCATTTATTGTCAATAGAATGCAATTAAAATCAATAGAATGAAGATTTAGTTACAGAATCCATCCATTTGAAATAATCTAAACTTTGCACTCTAACAAATTGTTCTACAAATATTTGCACTCTAATACAAAGATTCTAAAAATATTATCATAAAAAAATTAACATAAAAAAATAAATTCATAAATCATGCAATGGACAAATTGAAAGTGAAATCTTGAGACTGATTGAATGTCTCTCATTCCCTTCAGGACCCATATAATACCTTTTTATAATTCCCATGAGATTCTATTATAACTTTTTTTATTAGATTTAATAAAACATAAAAAAGGACAGATTGAATATTAGATTTTCGTAAATAGGACACACTTTAACATTTAAAATATTCTTTAATTGACAAAAACATATTTTTATTTATATATTTATTTTTATTATTATATAATTTATATATATATATCTGAAGATGTTAATGCGAGGTGAATAAACTTGTTCTAGATCTTGTCAACTTGATTTTGGAAGATTTTAGTTTGTTTCCTTATTGCTTTTCAGATGCTAAATCTAGACATCGTATTTTGAAAATTTAAGGAGGAGGGTCAGGAGATCAATAATGCAACGTTATGGTATTGTTTTTTATTTTAAAAAATAATTATTCATTTACTTGGTTAACTTAACATTGATATTTTTAATTATAATAACTAATCTAATGCTTTTTTTATTAAAAAAAAAACTTCCTTCTGAAGATAAAGTATGAACATAGCCATAAGAATGATAAATTAAGGTATATATAAAATAATTATCATTTATATATAATATTTTAATAGTAATATATACATATATATATATATACACGATAAAGTTTATTTTATACCTAAAAAAATAATTTTTGAATATATGTTTTTATCAATCAATTTAGATAAAAGATTAAGGAATCTTTATTAATTTAAATTATTATAGAAATAATATTCTAAGCTCATGCGAATAAGAAAATTTCTAAAAAGTGGGGAGGGGTGCAAAAGATAAAATAGAATATCTATAGAGAGAGATAACAAAATGTGTGATTATTTTAAAATAGAGAGATTTTTACTAAACCCAAATTATAATCATTATCAGTGAAAATTATTGTTTTCTTTTTAAGAAAACAATTGAATATTTAAAAAAAAAATACTTAATTAAATTATAAAAATTGAGACAGTTTAATATATATATTTAACTGATTTAAATTAATTATTAATAGAAATTATGATGATATGTATATTATATTTATTTTTATAAATGTAGCAAAACCTATGCTATAAGATTAAGTGATTCAAATAGTAAAATTTTAAAAAAATCTAATTTTTTGAAATTTTTTATAACAACTATTTAATTTATTTGACACATATGTTTGTTAATTGACACTTTAATATAGATTTAACTTAATTGGAGATGTTATTTATTACCAATGTCAGATCAATTTTAGAAAAAAAAAAGGTTTAAATAATTGAATTGTAGTTTCATTGATTGTGTTTGGTGTGTTCTTAAATCTAACTAAATGAGTAGAGCATGCATAATCACTACATATCCACATTGAAGCCATTCGTAAAGGGGACGGTGTGTTAAGTGAAAAGTGTGACTGCTGTGTGTCAGATCCTAATCGATCGTTGAGAGAGGGAGGGTGGGGGTGCTTTCTGTCTAAAACAGTGATTGAGAAAGAGATATTCAGTTTTTTCTCTCTTTCCCTCTCTATCTCTCTCTCTCTCTCTATTAGTAATTATTCATTTTTGATTTTGTGAGGGTTGATTTTGAAATTTAGATTTCTTTATCGCGAACTTACGAGAGGCCTTCCCCAGTACCAAGACTTGACTTTCTGCGTCCAACCGCCTAAGTGTGATCGGAGGCCCTCGAGGTAGCCGCACTGAAACACGCGAGGTGGCCCCGTTTGGGTTCGACATCCACGGGACTGGTGGTATTGATGGGTTAGAGCTCAAGGGGGAATGGAAGCAGAGAGACGCTGGACCAATCAGTCCGCAAATAATTCAGATAAGGGAAGGAGGGGGTAAAAAAAACAAGGCGCCGGGGTATCCTTCAGTCAAATTTCAATATAAATTCAACTAACCGATTATAATTCATTAAAATTTTAAAATATAATCTACTAATTTAGGAAAAACAAAATATTTTTGTATAAATATAATCAGTAAACCAATACTAAAATTATAAATGTTTCATTAAACTTCTTTAACTTTCATTTTTCTAAAATATAACATTAAATTAAAGTCAAAATGAATTTCCGAAATGTATTTAATAAAATAAGTAATATTAAATTTTTTCTATATATCCAAATATATATATATATAATATAATTGAAGTATTTTTTAAAATATAGTTTAAATCTAATTAACTTTCCTTTGCTTATCAATAAAATATTTTTGATGATAAAATCATTTAAAATTGTCATAAAAATTAACATTAATAAATATCCTCTATTTATTTTTCCTAAAATAGTCCATACAACTTAATTTAATCATTATTTAAATTTGACTATAAGGATTTTATATTCATTTACTAAAGGAACACAAAAATTGTTGTTTCATTATAGAGTTTTGACCATCTTTTAATTTAAAAAAAACATAAAAACAGAGTGCTCATGATTTATATAAGAAATAAAATATAAAAAACTAAATAATATTCCAGTACTAAATAATCGTGCAAATCGTAATATTTTTGTAAAGTTTTTGAATCCAAAAAATAATGTGCTAACAAAGTTTTTTTTGGATCGTAAAAGTGATTATTATTTTTTATAATAATTGTTTCAATATTTAACTTTTAAATTTTATTAATTATTTTAATTTAGTAATAAAATTAATATTAATTGTAAAATGTCTTGAATGCTTTAATATTATATTTTATGTTTAGTTTTGATATTCATTATCTTTTATCTCCCAAGTGCTGAAATAACTATGTTCTCCTGGAGTTTATGCAACCAAATAAATCTAACATTCCTATGGTTGGCATGAACCAGACTTGAAATTATTGGTTTAAATAACATTTAATTAATTAATTAATATATTTCAATATCAAAGCTCTCAAAAGATTCTCATTTTTCATTGATTCATAATTTTTAAAATTATCTTATAAAAATAAATGGGAATTTTTTATATTGCTGATATATTTTCTACATCACAGATTTTGAAGAGATTTTGAGAAAATTAAATACTACTACTAAAAAATATTTTGTAAACATATAAAAATATCATGAAAACTATTAAATAATAATATATTAAAAATATATTAAATAATTAAGACATATAATTTTGAAATAAAAATTCCTGTGAAAATTAAAAAAAAATATTTATGCTTAAAAAATTATATTTTTTTATATCTATTTAACCTAAATAATCCACTACCCTACCTGAAGATGATCTCAAACTCCAGCTGAAACAACATGCTTTAAAATTATTAATTTTCAATTTTAAATATACAATAAATAATTAAAAAGTTACATTTAAGTTTCCTACCAAATTTAAAATAGTAGCCAATCCATTATACTAAAATACATATTTTAAATTAAAATAAAAAAAAAAAAATCGTGAAAAAAAATAATAATATCAATTTTAATATCAATTTTTATATAAAATATTAATTTTTCATTTTATACCCCCGGCGCCATATTTTATTTTAAACATATTTTTTCTAGTAAACATTTTTAAAATTAACTATTATAATTTTAACAAAATTAATAACTAAATAATAACAAATAAAAATAATTATACAGCTTCAATATTCAAATATATTCTAAAAACTATATTTTTAATAATAAACTACAAAATATGTATAACAAAAATTAGTTTATAAAATAGTATAAACTTTTTAATTAACAAAAACACTAGATTTATTGTATTTATTATAAACTATACTATAGTTAAAAAAAAGCTTCAATTAATTAATATTCTGAATGAAATAATATATTATTTCAGCTACAATTTAAAAAAATATTTATTAGTTATTTAAATAGTTATTTTTCTTAAATATATTCCTAGAAGCTTAAATAAATTCCTAATGAGATTTTATACTACTAAATTATAAATTATAAAATATAATAAAAAAAACATAAATAACAAATTTATGGAGAAATAAAGGAAAGTAAATAAAAAAAGCCTACAGGCTAAAGTGATAGAAAAAAAATTAATAAAATGAAAAATAAATGAAAAACTAATTGAAAGAAAAAAAAACTATATAAAATAAATATAATTCTTAAATTATATATAAAAAGTTTTAAAAAAATATTTTTTTTACATTTGATTAATATCGATTATTTCTATCGATATATTCGGTGCGAATTCTCCGCATAATATATGTAGCTGGAAATTTTAAATAACTTTTATAGTAAAATACACATTAAATACATATAAAAGAAAAAAAATATTACATAGAAAAAAAATATGATTGCATCACATTTATTGATTATTTACTATAGATAAATACAATTGAAATAAAAATGAAAAAAAAAAAAATGGATAAACTCAAGAGCATGAAAAAGGGGACATGCCCCAATGGGTATATGAAACTCTCCAATTTTCAATTATTCTGTCGAGAATTAAAAAAAAAAAATAATAAAATTAAAATTAGCCAATTTTAATTTTAATAATTTTTTTTTTTTACTTTTTATAAAAACAAATACCTCCTAATTTATTAACAAACAAAAAAACAAAATAAAAATGAAAAGTATAACAATATTAATGAATATTATATATACCATAAAAATAAATAATTAAAATATAATACATTTTATAAGGGATATATTTTATTTATATCAATATAGAAGACATTTTGTTATTCATTTAACAAATTAAGTTATAATTGAATTAGATTAAACTATGATAAGATGATAATAAAGAAAAAATATCAAAAAGAATGCAGAATTCATTATTTAAGTATTTATTTAATATAAAATTAACTTTTATTGAATAAAAATAAAAATTTTATTCTATATCATTTCCAATTGCTTTATTTATATAAATCCAATTTTTTTTAGATACTACCTGAAAAAACCTTTTAAAATTCCATTTTCTTTACTTAAATGGATGAATAGTACACGATCTTAAAAGCTAGAGATTTTTGGATAAAACTATTAATATATTTTCTGTTTAAAAACGAATCTCCTATCTAGATTAAAAAAAAAAAATATTTTCATTGTGAGACACTGAATATTCATTGATGACATTTATGTATTATAGTAGTAAATCTTCTGAACATTTCACAATATGTATTAAAAAAAAAATATACGCGCAAACAATTTAATAGATAATAATTTTTTGCTCATAAAATTATCTAAGCTTGTTTTAATATAAGTATTATCTTCTACGTTTCATTTTTTTATTGCTAATTTGATATTGTCAGTCAGTTTTTATCTATTTAAACCAAACTTGCTTTTATTCCCAAAATCAAAATTACATATTTGTATTATGTATTTTAATACTAAATTGTATAGATCAGGGATGTCCAACTCGCGGCCCGCGGGCCGCATTGCGGCCCACTCAAAGTTTTGATGCGGCCCACTATCGACTCATTTTGGAGTTAAATTTTAAAGAATTCACAGTCCGGCAAGCGACCTATAACTTCGCAGCTATAAAAAAAGGCTGCAGCATTCAAAAACAAAAAACCACCTCTATCCCCAAAAATCTCCATTAGTTTTGAGACATTCACTAGCTAGGCTTAACATATTCTGGTAATTTTGCGGCCCAGTTAAATATTTAAGTTTGCGATGTGGCCCATTAAATTAAAAGGTTGGACATCCCTGGTATAGATAGTATTGGTAAATGGAACGCCACCACTTGGTATTTTGGCCATAACACGGGAAGAAGTTGACTGATTTTTATAATAAAACTTCTATATTTTTTTTTTAAACTTTAGTAAATATTTTAGACAATTTCTTTTTAATTTAAATTCTTATATATGATTTTTAATTTATTTTATAAATATTCATATACTATATATATAGTATAATATTATATTATTATTTATCATTTTCCTCCCTATCTTATTTTTTGATTGATTCTTTCTAAACATAATTTAAATTTTTAGAACAAATTAATTAACTTAAATAATTTAATTATTTATGTATTTTAGTATTCATTATCGGACGGGTACGTTTATTCAACAAAAAGAGACACTAGCTAAAAACATTGTAGAGCTTTAGCTAATTCTTTATCTATTTATACAAAAATTAATGAAAATATTTTTAGAATAATATTTACATTTACTTATTTATTGATCAGCCATGGATTAATTGCAACCATGAGAGTACATATATAATAAAATACCATTTGGAAAATGGATTAATAAAATTGGCACAGCAAATTAATTCTTTATCTATAGCAGGGATGGCGAACCTATGGCACGCGTGCCAAAAGTGGCATGTTTGAAAAATTTCATGACACGCATAAAGACAAAATTATTTTTTTAATAATTATAACTTTTTACAATAGAAATAATTTAAAAATGAATAAATCACATTAAAATCAAAATTTATGAAATTTGAAGTACTGAATATTTATTTATCTATCTTAGTAGAGAGATGAAACCGGCAAATTATAAATTTTATTTACCTGAAATATCGCTTGAATTCCCTCGCAGTATAAAAACATTCATGATAGATAGACTGAGTGTATACCGTTTGGACTTCTATTATGTCATTCCGTGTTGTTACCGTACAAATAGCATTGTTCAGGATTTAAAATTTTTTTGCAAATCTTTATTCTTCATGACCTGGGGAACCCAAATATGACTTGTATTTTTCGTGTCTGTCATTTTATTTGTTGTTTGTCTGGGAAATTGTGAAGTTATAAACTCCGAATTGATTGGGGCGATGAAATACACCTATTACCAGAATATTCTTATATGCTCTTATTTTAATATATGCTGTAAATTTTATCAATATTTATTAAAAAAAAAGAAAAATTGATTTTATAAAATTTATGTCAAGCTTTACTTTACGCATAGGACGGTTGGAGAATAGTGCCAGAATCGCAATCTTTTTATAGAATTTAACATAACACTATCAAAACAAGAAAATGTAAGTGGTTCACGGTATCAAATATAAATTTTGTTTTTTTGTCATTATCTACAACTAAAAACTACAAACTAAAATCAATTAAAGAATTTCCATACAATAAAAATAAAAAAAAAATTTTTAGGAAAGATATATTTTTACCAAAAAAAAATTTCAAATTTTTTAATAATCATTTTATTTTTTTTGGAATAAAGTTTAATATTTAAAATTATAACACTTTTATACAGGATAGTTAGAAGTTATACAAAAATATTCGATTATATATTCAAGCTAAAAGGGGTACAGATGGTAGAGAAAAAAATGACAATTTTGTGGCACGGACATTGAAAAAGTTTCGCCATCCGTGAACTATAGCATTAAATATTCTGTAAATTAGGTGTTTAATTCCAATTTTTAATTAATTATAATAAATTTTAAATTTATAATTTATAAAAATTTATTATATATTTTAATTAAAATAAATTTGATTCATTTGATTATATTTTTATATTATTTACTTAATTATATCATTAATAGTGTCCTCACCCGTTTTCAATTAGTCAATTTTGATTAATTAATTTATAATACATACATTATAAATTTATATCTATATATAGAATTTCAGATTTAGAACAACCTCAATAAATTGTCCACCATCAGAGAAATAATATCTTTATTATAAATTACATAGAACGGCAATTAATATACTCCATTAGCAGGTGAAAACGATGTCATTGTGTCTCAACTGGGACGAAAGAAAATTCTGATTCCCAATTCGATGATCCATTCTAGGTAATTATATTAAAATCTATCCATCATCGTTTGAAGAATGAATTAGCACATTCAATGAAGATTTTGTTGTTGTTCTGTTGTTCAGAAATAGGTAGGTGTGTATTAGTGTGAGTAGTTGTCGAATCGATGACGATGGCAAACAAAAATCGCATCCAGTGATGCTGATCGGCGCCAGGATGTCGGTCGCCTGACTAGAAGTCCTTTAATACCCACCGCCTCCCCGAAATCATTTCAACCCCCTCGCGTACAACACCCGCTACTCCACCCACTCATCTTAAAACTAATTTATTTCTCTTTCAAACTTATAGAAAGTTGATCGACTACTGATTTACATCGATACCGGAGTCCAGAGAGATAAAATTCATGGTTAAACAGAAAATAAAGTTTACAATTAATTCTAAACTTTCAAATTTTCTAATAATTTGTTCAAAAAGTCTTCTACTTCTTTTTCTTAATAGACTATACGTCTGGTTTGGCTTCTTTGGACGTCCTCTCCTTCGTCCTCCATCAGGCCGATTAATTAAGATTTTCTTGAGGAGTCGATTGAAAAATCAAATAAACAAAATAATACATTTTTATAAAATTTAATTTTAAATTCATTATAAGACATTAAATCTCACTTATAATGGCTTATATATATAAATAAGCTAATTTATATTTTCCTATCCTTCAATTACTTTAAATTAGTCAGGGAAATCGAATCATTTTTGTCAAAAGGGCTTCTATAATATGAACAAAACCTTCATGTTTATAATTTTAATTAAAAATTAAATAAATATTCATTAAATGTAAAATAGATAAAATCACCTCTAATCTTAAGCTTATAAATATTATTTACTTATATTTTATTATTTTATTTAGTTTTATAAAAAAGTACCGGGACCCCGGTAATTAAATTAAAAAAAATGATTCATTATTATTGGGTTTGGCTGATAATATTAATACCTGATTCACCGAATCGCCATTCAAATAATAACATACAAATAGAAATGTAGGCCTGTTGATATAAAATATATACCTGAGACACCGAGCTGTCGTTCAACCCTTTAACAAATTTATACAATTTATTATTATATACTTAAAAATTTTACAATTTTTTAATTATTTATTACAATTGGGTTTGGCTGGTGATGTTAATACCTGATTCACAAATTAGTATTAATTTTCATTAAATGATCAGCTAATTAAATTTTTTTTCCACAATAATTATTTTCAACTGCCCTATTAAGCGCATCAATGGATTGTTTATTTTTATACAATATTTCTATATACAAAATTATTTACAAAGACTTGTTTTGTATAACATTCAATATTTAAATAGGCAATGTAGATTCATTTATGATTATTTGGGATATTTTCTTTTTTTTTTAATTTTATAATATTTTTATTTATATATATATATAACTATTTTATAAATAAATTTAACCATTTTTCATTATATGTATTTAGTTATACTGTTAGTTCTATTCTATTAAACTACTGAACAATAATTAAATAACAATAATAACAATAATTAACTTCCATTATGATGGCCGTTATTATTTATAAATTTGTTTCTTTTTTAATTTTTTTAATATATATATATATAAATATATTTGAAAATTAAATTTTAAACAACAAAATGAAAATTTCGCTGTGAGTTGCCCAGTAGTAGTAAATTAATTGAATATTATTTGCTTTCAATAATTAAATATTATTTGCTGATTTTTATGATTTTAATTACAAGATTACAAAAATATATATTATGGTGTTGATATCAAATAATAGTTTATATTGTCTGATGGTCGTTGATTTATGAATTAAAGAGGATATGACCAAATGTTTATTTTTACATTTATAAATATAACCTACGCCTCAGAATCTCGCAACATACTCCACCCCCACTCACTAAACATAAGTGTTTATAAGGTCAGGTCTGCTCCATATTTGGTATCTCTTCATCGACTTGCCTAATATTCAAACCGTTGAGGTAAATCAAAAACCCAGACAAGTTCATGAACACTTGAGTTATGGTTAATAAAATAGAAAATTCTAAATACGAATTCTTACTAATCATTGTTAATAAATTGAGACAAAACCAAAGGAAAAGGACAATTATTTATGGATAGACCAATTTAACCTAGACATAAAGATTAAATGGTGTGAGTTTTTTCAAATAATGAAAAAGAAACAATAAATGGAAAAGGAAAGATGGATGATGAATATAAATTTATCTTTGTGTAGTATTATGATGTACTTGTGATATCTTATTATTTTACTCGTATCTTATTAGAATTAATTTTTACAGTTAAGAATAATAGTTAAATTTAGCCTAAATATCACAAAAAGGATCTCATAAATAAATAAATATAAAATTTCTTATATTAATCATTTATAATCTGGATGTGAATTTTTTAAACATTTATGAATATTTTACGACATCACATAAGCAGCTGAATATTTTTTGAAAATAACTAGTGTTGTTCTATTACTTTTTAATTTTAACATTACTTTAAAAATCACTCAAAGGTGTTTGTAAGTTGATAAACAATCAAAATTGCTAAATTTTTGGTGACCTCTGCACTAGAGCACTGCGCATCATTCAGATCAGGACTCAAGTTTAAGTAACATTAACCTAGAGTTTGTCTTGACTTTTAAATTTTTTGAAGTCAAGAAGTACTCTATTTAATAAGTTTATATATACCTATATTATCAAAATACTCTGAATTTCTAATTTTAAAAATATAAATATAAAAATTTTTTATAAAATAACGTTTTTCTCATGGACTAAAAAGAATAAAATAATTTTTCTATAAGCCTGACAAAGTTTATAGATGAATTGCTTCATATTCAACGAAAAACGTTGGGCGCATTTAGTTTTATTTATTTATATTAACAATCAAGTCAAATTTTTGTAATATTAATGATTTTATTAAACACTTAATCTGACAATTTTTTTTATTAAGCAATAAAATTGATAGTTAAGAGCTAAGAAATTAATCTTTTATTATTTTTGAATATAAAATATACTTATATCAAAGTATGTATCAAAATTTAAAAGAATTTTTATTAAATTTACATATTATCAATCAAATACAAATTGGTTGATTATATTAGAAGTGAAGTGTTTTAGTGTGGTATGTATGTATATTTATGAATTATAGCTCTATAAAGGAAGTTAATTGCATAGAAATCAAATGTAAACTAAAAGCGCCCAACGTTTTTAGTTGAAAATGAAGCAATACATCCATAAACTTTGTCAGGCTTACAGAAAAATTATTTTATTTTTTTAGTCCATGAGAAAAACGTTATTTTATAAGATTTTTTTATATTTATATTATTTTATTCTTTTTAGTGCAATTTTAATATGATAAATTTATTTAATATAACAAGAGAAATAGAAAAGATGAAGTTATACGAAAATTTACAAATTGAATAAAACAAAAATATATATTTATCTTCTAAAATTGATTTTATGCATTTATGTTAAGTAAATGTTACTATTGAATAATAATTATTATATTATATTTATATAAATAAATTATTTTTATTACTATGAGATTTTATAAATGTATATAGGATATTATAGTCATCATAAATTTTTTAAATGCGTTCAAAATGAAAATCTATCCTGAAATCAATATTTATTCTTCAGAATCTGTTGAAAAACAATTAATCTGAGCAATACAAAAGGAGTTAGTTACTAAAAGTAATTAATCGTTACTCTCTATCTATCTCTGTGCTCTACGGTAGTCGAAAGTTCTTGGCCGCAACATCCACATTTCTCGAAGTGTCTGTTCATACATTGTGAATCCACCCATAATAATATCTTACTTACTTGAAAATGAAAATCCAATTATGAGATCAAAAATTAAAATTATTTATTCATATAATCTTGAATGTTTTCAGTGTTTTATAAATAATTTAAAAAGGCCAATATTAGAAAAATAAAATTAAAAATATAATAAAATATAAATATAAATATAACATAAAAAATAAAAACATAAACATTCTTTGTATAACAACATGTAGATATCAAATTTTAAATAAGTTGACATGTACAGGCGCAGAAC
This sequence comes from Labia minor, assembly GCA_963082975.1. Classification (NCBI taxonomy): domain Eukaryota; kingdom Metazoa; phylum Arthropoda; class Insecta; order Dermaptera; family Spongiphoridae; genus Labia; species Labia minor. The sequence continues at coordinate 15,845,354 of OY720346.1, forward strand.
CGAGTTCAAATCATTTTAATCAGATTGATGGAATGATGCAACATAATTGTAATAAATAATTAAAGAATTGTATATCAATATTTTTAAAGGGTCGAGCGAGAGCTCGGTGTCCCAGGTATTGATATTACCAGCCAATCCCAATAATAATAAATTATTTTTTTTTAACTTAATTACCGAGCCGAGGGGTCCCGGTACTACATATAATAATACATAAAGAGCAAAAACAAAAACATAAAAAAATCAAATTTAAGTAACTCGATGTGGTAATACACTAACATTTTTGTTACAATAATAAAAAAAGTTTATAAAATTCATTAAGATAATCTCATATTTTTTCATAACAAATCCCAATAAATCAAACTAATCTTAAATGTTATGTTAATTTTTTGTTTCTTATTTTATATTTGCATTCACTTGACATAAGTTTAGAAATTGATGTTGTCTTTTATAATCCACCAACATGTCCAAATACAAGAAACGAGTATGATTCATGCACATGGATATTATATCTATAAATAAAGAGATCCGACCTGTCTTCTTTTCACTTCAGTTTTCTCTTGAGGACCGCTCTCACTCCTCCCCGAGTCAGTTCTAGTTCCCCTTTACCTATGTATCGCCCACCTGTTCACTATTATTGCTATATACTTTCATAATCAATACAATCTTTTCTCTTTAATTTGCATATCAAGCGGAAAAATTGACAAAACAACAGTGAAAAAGTGAAGATTATCTTAAAAATCAATTATCAATTCTTGTCAAAGCTTTCTTCTGCATATATGTCATTATTAATTATTAATGCTTAAATGCAAAATAATAAATTTTTATCTTTTAAAATAATAATAATAATGGAATTATTTGTTTAGTGATTATTTTATGTTTTCTTATAATTTATTTGTACCTACTATATAATTGTATATGTATTTATAGAAAATATACGAGAAATTCTAAAAAAATATAGATATAATTTTTGTTTTCTGTCAGAAATATATTGTTTTTAAATCCATAAAATATATCATAAATGAATAATTAATTATTAATATATAGATTGAAATATAATAATTAATATAAATATAGAAGTAAATAAAAATTAATTTTATTAAAAAAAAAAAAAAAAAAAGTAGAGAATATTTATATTTCTTTCCCCTTAAATGAAATATGAAAAATGTTTCACTATTATTTGAATCATTTTTTTCGATTTGATAATTATAAAATTGATTAACTTCGAATAGTATGCCTAAGCATATTTTGAAAAAAATTATAATTAATTATTAAAAGTTATCAAAAGATATTTTTATTTTAAATATTATAGCTATTGATTTAATTCTTATTAATATGTGATAAAATGAACAAATCAGATAATTTGAAAGTAAATTAAAAAAAAATCTGGAGTATCTCCACTCGACTATCTCGCAAATTTGAATTGGATTAAATAACATATATTAATTTACATTAAATTAAATTAATTAAATTATAAATTAAAATTAATAAATAATATTTATTAAATCAGCGCATGTTTGGCTCTTTGTTGATGGCACCACTTCACGTGTTGGCGCGTGAGATTTGCAGTGTTAAAAAATTACTTCTAGTACTTTCAACGATTCAATCTAAGCTGAAATTCTATATATAACAGTTTTATACAATCTTTAATCATGTGAAAAATTATCAAACATATATCTTTATTTTTACGGTCACTTTAGAAGAAAAAAAATCAAAACGTTGTAGGTAATGACCCTCTTCCGGTTGAGCTACATTTCTCAAAAGTTGATAGAAAACTATGAATTTTGAATAATGCCCATGTACCAAATTTCATCATTCTAGCTCAACATACACACACACAGACATTTTTCTCAACCTTAGTGAAAATGATTCAGGAACCTTCAAAACGTATAAAAACATCAAAATCTCAACATCGAAAATTTTCTGGCGAGATAGTAATAAAATAAATTTATTCAAATTTACAAAAGTAGATTATTAGTATTGTTTATAATTTCATTTAATTTAAATCTGTAAAATTATAGAATGTAATCAAATGATTGTTTCTCGAGGGTAAGTATAGAAGCATCTCTAATACACGTTTGAATGTATTCTAAAGCTTTTATTCCACCATAATATTAATAATAATAAAATAAAAATAATTATTTTCATAAATATAATAATTATTTTATTATTATTATTATAATGGCAAATTGATTATTTGACAAATGATATTAGACATCGTGTATTAGGGTCACGATTCCCTTATCGCTTTCCTTGAGCCACCATCGAGAATTTTATTAATATCTCTCTCTCTTTTACCTTCCGTTTATAAATATTTTCTTAATTAAGATGATGCATAATTTTTAATATGATTAACAATTTTCAAATCATAATGTGCTGAATATTTTTATAACTAAAGCTAATTATTCATTAAATCAATTAAAACATAGTTCTAGTGACCTAGTAGTATTAATTGCTAGAAGCTTACTATCCACCTCTCTAAATATATAATAAAAAAAAAAAAATAAATGTTCCACGTCATTCAATTCAATTATTAAACAATGATAGTTGCAAGTCATAGAAATCACAAAGTATAAAAAAAACATGACAAAAAGTATATATCGATCTAAAATAAAATACCTAAATCATAATTAATATTTGTTTAATTTTATATATTATAAAGTTAGTTTAAGACCTTATATATGATCAAGTCAATATATTCATCCTTTATTATTGTCAAGAACAAATAATTTACATCCAAATAATGAATAATTGTTTTTTTATTGTTTTTTTTAACACGAATATTATTATAAAGATCAATATTATTCTTTTCTTATTTTCTAAATATTAATTAATTGGTTGAATGGTCTAATCAATTAAAAATTGAAAATTCTGAGATATTATGGGTAAGAACTTGTAAATATATGTAGAAATAGGTGTAAGTATATATTTAGTTAAAAATATAATTCACAAAAATAATTTCTATCAATAATTAGCTGGAGTGTCTCCACTCGACTATCTCGCAGTTTGAATTGGATTAAATAACATAATAATTTATATTTAAATTAAATTTAATTAATTATAAATTATAAATAATAAATATTAAACCAGCGCATGTTTGGCTTTTTGTTAATGGCACCACGTCACGTAATGGCGCGTGAGATTTGCAGTGTTAAAAAATTAATTCTAGTAATTTCAGAGAATCAATCAAGCTGAAATTCTATATATAGCAGTTTTATACAATTATTAATCATATGATAAATTATCAAACATATATCTTTAATTTTATTGTCAATTTAGAGGAAAAAAAAATCAAAACGTTGTACGTAATGACCCTCTTCCGGTTGAGCTACATTTCTCAAAAGTTGATAGAAAACTACGAATTTTGAATAATGCTCATGTACCAAATTTCATCATTCTAGCTCAAACCGTTTTTGCGTACACACACACACACACACATACACACACTCACACAGACATTTTTCTCAAACTTAGTGAAAATGATTCAGGAAACTTCAAAACGTATAAAAACATCAAAATCTCAACATCGAAAATTTTCGTGATCGCAATACTATCTCTTACGAGATAGTAAAAACAAATAAACTTTTGAAATTGATTTTATAAAAATATTTTATTTAAATAGAATGTCAACAGAAAAATTCATTGGTATCATTCGACTTCATTGTTGTTTTCAAAATAAAGCCAACAATATGATTCAGTACATTTTTACTAGAGATAGAATTGCGATCACGAAAATTTTCGATGTTGTGATTTTGATGTTTTTATACGTTTTGAAGGTTCCTGAATCATTTTCACTAAGGTGTGTGTGTGTGTGTGTGTGTGTGTATGTATGTATGTAACCAAGATTACGCAAAAACAGTTTGAGCTAGGATGATCAAATTTGGTACATGGACATTATACAAAATGCATAGTTTTCTATCAACTTTTGAGAAATGTAGCTCAACCGGAAGAGGGTCATTACCTACAACGTTAAGATTTTTTTTCTTCTAAAGTGACCGTAAAAATAAAGATATATGTTTGATAATTTTTCACATGATTAATAATTGTATAAAACTGCTATATCTAGAATTTCAGCTTGATTGAATCGCTAAAAGTACCAGAATTAATTTTTTAACATTGCAAATCTCACGCGCCAACACGTGAAGTGGTCAACAAAGAGCCAAAAATGTGCCTGTTCAATAAATATTATTTATTAATTTTAATTTATAATTTAATTAATTTAATTTAAATTAAATTAATATATGTTATTTAATCCAATTAAAATTTGCGAGATAGTCGAGTGGAGACACTCCAGATTTTTTTGTATATTGGAAAAAAATAATTTCTTGATTATGAACCAAATTTAACAGAATATATATATATATATATATATTACAGTTAAGATACATTACTATTTTTTATAAATATATAAACAATTGAAATATTTTTATACAATTGATAATCGTATTCCATTTAGATAATAATGATGTTTGAAATTTGAAATTATCACGGATCGTCATCACCTTTTAAAAAGAAATAAAAAAGAAAAACAAAACAAAAGGAAACAATAGGTACTAACCGGATCATGATTAAGCATAACGGGCCAATGGGGCTTAATCTGAATTTAAACATTTTATATATTTATTTTTATTTAAAGAAAAAAAGAATTTCTGTCTCATCTTGTCACGAACCAGTTATCTTTCGTTTTCTCTACACCACATTATGATTGCCAATGGTAATTTAAAAACGTGCAAAAAAAATAAAACAAAAACAAAATCGAATAATTCAGTATTAAAACAAGGAAACGTAAGTTTGAAGAAGTTCTTATCTATGTTCAATGCCAATTTCGTTTGGAAAGTCGGAATCATATTACAAATTGATCGATTCTATTGGACAAAAGTGAAATGAAATTTAGTTAATCGCTTAAGCCAACACTTTCTTTTAAAATTATTATTATTGTATTTATTTATTTTTATAAATATTGTATAGGATTAAGGACTGGAATATTATTTATGGAGAGAAACAAAGCATGGAAGTTGAAATTATTACCTCTTTCATTTATTATTCTTTTTATTATTGTATATTGATACGTTTATGGATATTTTCCAAAGGGAAGTGGGAAGTAATTCTCTATAAATGTATTAGGAATTTATAAACTAACAATTATCTAGGAAGTATATATAATATATATTAAAATTTCACATTCCTGAGGTTATAAATAATAAATAATATACTATAAATTGAATTTACTAGTTTTGATTTATGATTAATTTGAACTTATACTTTAAATTAATTATAGGAATCATGAAAAGGAAATGCATTTGTATAAGCGAGGTGTTCCTATAATAGTTTCATTCCTTACATTTGCATTTGTAATTTAACTAATGTATAAGATATGTCAAGATGAAAATTAGTGTTGTATAGTCAATTCTGTAGATAAGTCTATATAGTCTATTTAGTAGCAAACGTCTATGTACGAATGTGATGGTATACGAGTATACATGATGTTTATTTATGTGGTACACTATTGCTATCTTGAGAATTATTAATAAATATTAAATTATAGTACTAAACATTTAATAATAACCAGATAACAAAAAAAAAAATCTGGAGTGTCTCCACTCGACTAACTCGCAAATTTTAATTGGATTAAATAACATATATTAATTTAAATTAAATTAATTAAATTATAAATTAAAATTAATAAATAATATTTATTAAACCAACGCATGTTTGGCTCTTTGTTGAAGGCATCACGTCACGTGTTGGAGCGTGAGATTTGCATGTTAAATAAGTTGACCTGTGGCCAGGTCCGAACCAACCGACGGTTTGAAATAAATTAATTTCCAGCTACAGAAACAATTTCAAATAATTTTCATATATCTATTAATGCAATAAAAAACAGATATGGATACATAAATAATAAATATAATCATTTTTAATTTTATTTTATTTATAATATATATGCAAGACCAGGCTGTGACGTCATGAATGGCTGGATGACGTCATATAATTTTAAATCAAGAAAAAACTAATAAATATGATTTTTCTCGAGGATAAAACCAATACAAAGTGCATGATTCGTGGTGATATATAAAAAAATCTCCTTTGGTGTGAAAATAACCATTTCCTTCCTATCGTCAATCGCTAATACTACCACTTCCGGTTTCCGGAATTGCACCAAAAGTTGATCAATTCATCCCACTGATGCATTAAGTAAATATACCAAATTTCATCAAAATCGGTTGAGCCGTTCAGGCTGTACACATCTATACGGACGGACAGACGGACGGACAGACATCATGCTAAAAATACTTTTTTCTGTTTAGAAAATGCATGATTCGTGGAGATATGTAAAAATCTCCACATGTGAAATTTGGTGTGAAAACAATACCTCCCTTACTATCGTCGGTCGGTAAAAATTAATTCTGGTACTTTCAGCGATTCAATCAAGCTGAAATTCTAGATATAGCAGTTTTATACAATTATTAATCATGTGAAAAATTATATATTTATAAAGATATATTTTTTTTTATGGTCACTTTAGAGGAAAACAAATCAAAACGTTGTAGGTAATGACCCTCTTTCGGTTGAGCTACATTTCTCAAAAGTTGATAGAAAACTATTAATTTTGAATAATGCCCATTACCAAATTTCATCATTCTAGCTCAAACCGTTTTTGCGTAATCTTGGTTACATACATACATACACACACAGACATTTTTCTCATCCTTAGTGAAAATGATTCAGGAACCTTCAAAACGTATAAAAACATCAAAATCTCAACATCGAAAATTTTCGTGATCGCAATACTATCTTTGGCGAGATAGTAAAAATCAGCAGCGTTTCCAACTTTTTTATTTTAAAATTCATGTTTTATTATTGATTATGTTAATAAATATATGATTTTTTTTGCTAAATTCAATATGTTGATACTTCTATATAACGATTTTTTTAAATACTACAATATATTAAATATTTAAATAGTATATTAAATATATTACTTTAATTTAAATGAAGAAATAAATTATTTGATTTATATATGGAAACATTTAAAAAAATAAAATTAATTTATAATTAATAGAATATTAAGAAATAAAAATGTTAAATAAAGGCCATTTCCTATTAATTATGTGATGGTAATAGGTTTAAGGTGTTGGTTGATATGTATTTTTCTCAAATTTAAGGATAAAGTTTTAATTCAAAGAAAAATTAAATAAATAAGTATATTCTATATTTTGACTTTAAACTGACAAACATATTTCAAAAATTACTACGTTATTTTCAATTCAAGATTCAAAATGCGTAATAATAAAGTAAGAAATTTTTTTGAATTTTTTTAATGCAAACACTTCTTCGGTTCCGTTTCCGGGGGTTGAAGTGTCAACAAGTCATAGATATTTGTCAGCACTATAACACTAAGTACCGGGACCCCGAGCCTCGGCTCGGTACTTAAGTTAAAAAAAATGATTCATTATTATTGGATTTGGCTGGTAATATTAATACCTGGGACACTGAGCTCTCGCTCTACCCTTTAAAAAATATTGATATACAATTCTTTAATTATTTATTACAATTATTAAATGTATTAAATAATATTTTATTTAAAAATTATTAAAAATTATAAAACTATCTAAAACTTAATTAATAAAAGAACAATGAATAAATAAATCACGAAAATAGATAAAAAAAAAATTCACGCGACGAGTTTCGATCCTTCGAACTCGGGGAGGAAAAACAATTTTTCTAACCACTGGTCTAAGTATTTTAATAATAAAAATAAGATATTTTTACCATCTTTCGAAGACATTTATTTGTTTTGTTGTTTTTTTTGAGAGAGATTAATAAATATATATATATATTTTATTAAAAATAAATATTTTTAATTTTATTTCGAAATTAAATAATAAATTTTAAAATATTTTAAATAAAAAAAAAATATTAATACAATTTCAGTTAAAAAATAAAAATGGATATCATGTGACGTCACCCATATATAATTTTAAATTAAGAAATAAATAATGAAGCTGTATGTTTCAAGAGATATGATCAATAAAACTTAATTTTTCTTTATAAATACTATATCTAGTGTGAATTTGAAAAAAATCGTTAGAGCGGTTTTTGAGAACCCATGGCTATATATATATATACACAATTTTAGCTAGCATAATAAGATAAGATTAAAATAGTTAAAGTTACAGTTTAGGATATTCAAGTGCTCTAAACATTAACAAAACAACATTAGAAGATATAGAGGAAATAATCCTTGGATATTCTCAGGAACAAATTGAAAGTGAAGTCCAAATATACATTCATAATAAGTGAAATTAGATTAAAACATTATTTTACTTAACATCCAAAGTCAGTGCTGCCATCACAAAAAAGAAAACCTATCAAATAAATAGTTTTTACTAATTCGTATTTACGTTCCATTTCATACAACTTCGTTCGATAACATGGAAGTGCAATTTCAATTATTATTTGAGAAATTGAAAATAGAAATGGAGAAACAGACAAATGATTTGAAAGAATCTTTAACAAAACATATAATGGATCGTCTGGAGGAAAAATTAACTCCTATGATAGAGGAAAATAAAAAATTAAAACAAAAAATTGGTAACCTGGAGAATGAGATTGAATATTTAAAGAGAGAGAAGAAAGGTAATAATATTGTTATTTATGACTTCGAAGAGAGAGAAAAATCTATCTTGGAGCTATTTCAAACCGTGAAAAAGATCTTTAAAAGAGACTTAAATTTATCGGTGGAAGAAAATGAAATAAATAGATTATACCGCCTAGGATAAAATAAAGACGGGAACAAACAGAGACCTGTCTTATTTATCGCTTATAAACGGGTGAAAAAAGACCAAATTTTAGAAAAACAAAAGAAATTTAAAGGAAATTTATATATCAGAAGACTATTCTAAGGAAGTCATAGAAAAGAGAATTTGCTACCACAGTTACTAGAGGAGAAGAAAAAAGGAAACATTGCTTTTCTGAAATATGATAAACTAGTCGTTAAAGGACCCAACTTAGACAAAAGGAAAAGAGAACTATCAACTTCACCACTGTTGACGTCTACCACTAAAAAGCAACAAATAATAAGTTCGAATAAAACCAACAGAGTTAACGCCGTCGATTTGATGAATTCGATCAAACTCTCTCAGTGAGACTCCGACACATAAAAACCAAAATCATTAGCAAGTAATAACTGGGAAACGGATAACCCAACCAAATTAAGAAAACTAAACCAAAGAAATAACACAATCTCCTCCAGGCCGACTGGTCCTAGTGAGGGATAAAGACCACAACCTCTAACAACACAGGGCAACAATTGTGAAAACACCAATTGTGAAAACAGTCAAATATAATAAAAAAATATATGTTGAAGCCCTAAAAGGTTGAAGGAGGTCTTTGCCAATTGGCAAACGGACTTACAGAAAATACTATATATATTTATGTGTGTGTGTGTCTAAATAAATTTTTTGTTTATTATTAATTATATTATTGTATATTGTTATTTTGAAATTTTTCTACATTATTTCATGTTTATTAATTTAAAAACAAAAATCAAACTCAAAATTATAATGAAAATAAGTTGACCGGTGGCCAGGCACAGAACCGACCGACGGTTTGAAATAAAGTAATTTCCAGATACAGAAACAATTTCAAATAATTTAAATGTATCATTTAATGTAATAAAAAACAGATATGGATATAACATAAATATTTTTAATTTTATTTTATTTATAGTATATAGCTGAAGTACCCGCTGTTGCCCGTGATCTTTCCCGGGATCATAATAAGGAGGCTGTGACGTCATGAAGGGCTGGGTGACGTCATATAATTTTAAATTAAGAAAAACCTAATGAAGATGATTTTTCCCGAGGATAAAACCAATACAAAGTGCATGATTCGTGGAGATATGTAAAAAATCTCCTCATGTGAAATTTGGTAAATTTGGAAAATAACCCTTCCCCCTTCCTATCGTCGATCGCTAATACTACCTCTTCAGGTTTCCGGAATTGCACCAAAAGTTGATCAATTCATCCCACTGATGCATTAAGTAAATATACCAAATTTCATCAAAATCGGTTGAGCCGTTCAGACTGTACACATCTATACGGACGGACGGACAGACGGACGGACAGACATCATGCTAAAAATACTTTTTTCTGTTTAGAAAATGCATGATTCGTGGAGATATGTAAAAATCTCCACATGTGAAATTTGGTGTGAAAACAATACCTCCCTTACTATCGTCGGTCGGTAAAAATTTATATTTTTCAAATAATGTGATAAAAGAAAAAAATATTTATTAAAATGTAAGAAGCACTAAATATATGAATAAAACAAAAATAATTATTAATATGTATATACATATGTAGAAAGAACAAAAAAACAATGCAATAGTATGTAATGTAAACGAATTGTATCTGTTGTCCGACTAAAGGGGTTTATTATTATTATTATTAATATAAACACTTCTTCAGTTAATTATTGCCATTTATAGAATATCTATTTCTTTTCCATTGACATTTGAGAGGTCGTTGAAAAACATTTAATAATTCAGCTCAGAACTAAATTATTCTCATAAGTAAACACGACTATGAAATTTGAAATTTATGTTTATATCATCCTTGTCCTATTTATCTTGTCAAGTGAAGAACTGATCCGGATAATTCGAAATGAAGCACGAAAGAATTCATACTTTCTCTTAAAAATTATTGAATTGATAATGATAAATTTTATTTCAGGGTTCCATCCTTTTTGTAATTTTGTAATTTATGAATCCTAAAACAAAGGAATAAATAAATTATAAAAAAATTAATAGATTAAAAATCTTCATTTATTTCAGCAAAATATTAATAGTTGATAATAGTGAGATATTTAAATTAATTTGGAAGTTGTAGTAGTAGTAGATGTGAGTTAGTATTATACTATTTTTTAATTTTTTTAATTTCCCATTTCACTAATATTTTATCTCAATAGCCATAGCCTTCATTTAGAAAATATAACAAACTATTTAATTAATAATACATGGCGTGGACAATAACCAAGGTGATCATAAAAACAAAACGGGTTACAAATTTATAAATTTTATTTCAGATTATTCAAAATACATCCCTTCCTCATTGATAGATCTTCCAAATCTTTTGTAAAATGAATTGAAACATAAATAGAAGTCATTCTTTTGGAGCCCCTTTAGGGTCGCGGTTACGTAATTTTGGATTTCTTCCACCGATGAAAAACGCTCTCCCTTCAAGGCCATTTTTGGTTTAATGAATAGTCAAAAGTCATCTGGGGCTAGATCAGGGGAATAGGGAGGATGGGCGATAAGAACAACGCCTTTTTTCGCCAAAAACTCGGTTACAATTAGGCACTTGTGCGCAGGAGCGTTGTCGTGCAATAGCCTCCATAAGCCTTGCTCGCGATTCTCTTCAGAAAACGATCCAAGACCTTCAAATAGTATTCTCCATTATCCTTGGGGAGTAATTCTTGATGAATGATGCCTTTAGCATAAAAAAAACTGTCAAAAGGGTCTTCACTCGACTCTTTTAAAGCTGGACTTTGCAAATTATTTGAAAATGTTCTTAACACTCATGGCTTCCTCTCCGTGTGCTTTTTGAATCATTTCAAATGTTTCTGTGGCTGTTTTTCCAAGCTTGAAACAGAATTTGATGTTGGCGCGAAGTTGGATTGTAGGATTCATGGTTTCTTTGTGACAAGGTAGAAAAAGTTGATCTGAAAAAAATTGGATTTCTGACAAAGAAAACTGAATTTTTTTTTGGTTATCGAGGGTTCGTATACTATTTAATTATGTTTTGATATCTTAGATGTAGCGCCTTGAAAAGGAGTTACAGCACCAGTCACCTTGGTTATTGTCCACACCGTATATATATATACATAATTATAGTAATTATAACATCGAAATAAATATTAATGATTTTAATTATTTATTATTTTATTCCGGGTCTAGAGGGATCTAAGTCAAGTACAAATATTTACTTATTTTTAATTCATCAAATTAAATATTAGATTATAAATATTTGTGAACTTGGTGAGGTTTATAACTTCTTTCTCAAGTTAAGTAGTTCAGTATTTTACCACTGACAAATATTAATAATAAAAATAAAATATATTGATAGTATTAATTTAAAAAAAAAAATAATTTAATTTAATTAATAAAAATATTATTTTTATGAGTATAATAAAATAAAATATAATAATCATTTGAAATTATAAAATAATAACCAAAATGTGTCTCTCAAGCAGGAGGCACCAAACTTTTTTGATCACCGACCCCTATATAATGTTTCAAAATTTCCATCGGCCCCCATAAAGATCATTTTCAAGTAATTAAAATAAAACTATATAATAGCCTTAATATTTAATAAATCAGAAAGAATAAGTAAAGTAGTTACAGATTTTTTACTTGTTTTCACCCGAATAAATATATATACGTTTATTGTTTTATTTTCTTTAAAGAAAATGATATCAAGTCAATTACATTAAATCAATTAAAATTTTACATATGCAATTAGAGGTATGTGTGATTTGCGTATTAAGAACTGTTCTTCCTTCGGGTCCCAATCGACCCCCATTCGACCCCTTGGGTCAGATCGACCTCTACTGTTGTTAAATAGACCCCTGGGGTCTATATAGACTACATTGAAGACCCTTGCTCTAATGCATCCTAAAATCCAATCTTTTCACCGTTCATTTGATCCTCTTTTTTTTTTTTTTTTTTGTTACATAGATCTTGACTTATTTCTAGCAATTTTTCAACTGTACTTTGACAATACTAATTCATTATTAATTAATTATTTAACTTTCGATTATATCATTTTATCTTATATTATCTTAAAAACTCTCCTTGGGTAGATTGGACCTTAAATATGGAATCAATTTTTATCTTTCATTTAAATGATTAATTAGAGAATCAAGAAGTAATTGAAAATTTATTTAAATTTATTATACGAGGGTGTGGTGAAAAGTTTCCGGCCTGACCAAGTAAAAAAAAAATTTAAAAACATCGTTTATCTTGGTCAGGCCGGAAACTTTTCACCCCACCCTCGTAATAAGGTCAGCTATCGAAAAAAAATATTATAATCATTTAAATATTTAATTTAATTTAATTATTAATATAATTATACTATTTATAACCAAATGATTATTATGTAGGCACATAAATCTAAAAAACAATTAATTTTTGTAATTTGCTTTTCAATGTGAATCATTATTAAGGAAAATTTGAAATAATGTTAGATAATTTTTTAGAAAATTTCTAAAAACTAAAAATTTATAGAATTAACTCTGGTTTAGCATAATATAAACATTTACAAAAAATATTACTATGTCTTCTATACTCATATAAGATATATATCTATTTTTATAATATCACATATATATATATATATATATGTGTATTTGTATAGTTTGTTATGAATACTCTTAGTTGCTCTCAATGTATGAGTATAATAAAATTGCAAAACAATGAAATTGTAAACATGAGGGGCATATCTACTAGAATGATACTAGTAATAAAAATATTTACTAATCCAATTTTCGAAATGTCTTTTTGAATTTCATCATTTTTACTTACAACATTCTAATTATTAACATAATTTCTATTGATCTATCTTAAGTAAATTAATAATTTTTAAAAAATAAAAAAATAATTTTTCCTTTCACTTTTTTTCTAAGTTTTTTAGAATTTTGTATTTATTTCTCATTACAATCAAGTCATCTGTAATTTAATTTGAGAAATAATATATATAATTAATTTATTATATGAAAAATTAAATTAGAAAATACTTAATTTTGTACATCTCTTAAAATTGTTTGAAAATTAATCCAAAAAATCAAAGCACTTATTTTATATCTATAATTAGAACCATTATTCATATTTTTTTATTTCTAATTTATATTTTTTAAAAAAGAAAATAATCGATTGGATTGTTTATCTTTTTTCCCATTAAAATTGAATCTATATCGAAATAATAACCAGATTATTTCGAAAACCTGATTTTTTAAAATCAACGTAAATTAAATATTAAATTTAATCATTAATTTCTCAAATTTCACTTTTTAAAATATAAAGGTAAATATTATTCAAATTTTATTATATTTCATTTTTTTCTATTGCTTTCTTTCTAGAATTTTTCTTTGTTTTATTCCTTTTTTTTCACTTTCATCAGAATAAAAGGGTCCATTAATCTTTCAATGCCCTTCCGGGAGTTCATTCATCTGAAATCCAATTCATTTCTTTCGACTAGGCTAGCGAATTTACAATGTGAATTTTTTGAAGATTCATCCATCAGGATTTCTTAGAGTTGAATTAAAAAACCAAATCTCTTCTTTTCCCAATGTCCACTTTGAATTATTTCTTATAATCTTCTTTTTTAAGTTATAGAATAACCCATAGACTCTTATGAACAATGTTGTCAAATAAATCATTCAATTCTTTCATAATATATAATTAATTTATTATTACTCATCTGATTTTCTTATTTCTCAATTCACATTTATTGTAAGGAAATGAAAAGTATGATATAGAAAAATACATGAAAACAACATTAGAAAAGTCAATTTATATAAATTATTTAAATACGAAATAAAACAAACGATAAAATAATACAAGTTCATTAAATAAATGTCTCTTATAATTTATAATTTTGTAATTAAAATGATTTTTAAATTAATTTATGATAAAGGAATTTGAAACAGAATGTTAATAAGGTTTCTAAACATGAAAGTTCTGAATTTGTCTCCAAATATATTGAAACATCTTCAAGAGAAGATCATTAATTGAATACCTCATTCTCGTTTAAATATTTATTAAAAATTTAATGAACTGTCTACAAAGTACAGTGATTGAAAAATGTTAACGCCACTGTTGTCGGTCTATGCAATAGCCTTTCTCAAATGGTTGAGTGCCCATCAACAGCACCCCCATAGTGTTTACATTTTTCCTCCTTTGTACATCAAATCATAATAATTTGGAAATTTTGTCTTATTATATTATTATATTATAAATGAGTGTTTCGTTAGATAATTTTTGTCACTTTGTTATTTCTGTTTATTCAAAAGTTATATTGTTAATAAGAAAATGGTTTTTGTAAATTTTTAGAACCAATAGATAGTAATATTAAAAAAAAGCAGGAGACTGGTTAAAACAATAGTTATAAAAATTGCGAAATTAGAGGGCCATGATGTGAGGAGTGTCACAAACCTCTTTTATAAAAAGATATGGGTGGGCAATATTAGCATTATTAAAGCTGAAAAACTAGAAAATTGCACAATATCTAAAAGGTGACCATTCACCTGATGTTTGATATTTTCATCAGATGTGAATTTATTATAAAATCATGACTAATGTGTGTCTTATAAGTTAAATTATAGTCCACATATGTCTCACAAACAACAAATTAAATATCAAAAATTCATCAGACTTAATTATCGATAAATTTTATGGAATTTAGAAATACAGAAAGAAATTAAAAAAGAAATAAGTTGACCTGTGGCCAGGTCCGAACCGACCGACTGTTTGAAGTAAATTAATTTCCAGCTACAGAAACAATTTCAAATAATTTTAATATATCTATTAATGTAATAAAAAAACAGATATGGATATAATATAAATATTTTTAATTTTATTTTATTTGTAATATATATATGTAAGACCAGGCTGTGACGTCATGAATGGCTGGATGATGTCATATAATTTTAAATTAAGAAAAAACTAATAAAAATGATTTTTCTCGAGGATAAAACCAATACAAAGTGCATGATTCGTGGTGATAGGTAAAAAATCTCCTCATGTGAAATTTGGCGTGAAAATAACCCTTCCCTTCCTATCGTCGATCGCTAATACTACCACTTCCGGTTTCCGGTTTTGCACCAAAAGTTGATCAATTCATCATACTGATGCATTAAGTAAATATACCAGTTTTCATCAAAATCAGTTGAGCCGTTCAAGCTGTACATATCTATACAGACGGACAGACGGACAGACATCATGCTAAAAATACTTTTTTCTGTTAAGAAAATGCATGATTCGTGGAGATATGTAAAAATCTCCACATGTGAAATTTAGTGTGAAAACAATACCGGTCGGTCGGTAAAAAAACAATTGAAGAGTTTTTTTTCGTGGTAAAAAAATTAATAATTTTTAATGGTTCTGATGAAATATAATAATATATTAATTTTTCCATTGCTTTAAAAGAAAAGGCATTTTTTTTCTGTTTATCTAAGAAAGATAACATTAACGTATTATTTGACTCAAGACGGATACATTTATTTGATATGCTTTCCAAGAAACTTGTCAGAATCGTAATAATATTTTTTATTAAAATCCTGGTAATTTTTCCTGTTGGATCTTGTCCTGTGGCTTGTACCAACTGGCAACGTGGTTTCTTCTCCTCATTCCCTCCCCCCCTCCCCCCCTCGCGCAGGGTTTCTCATCTCTGACCGGCTGGCTGCCTGAACTACCTGCTGGTGAAAGAAAAGTGCGCGGCAGTGCACCGAGACCGGCAGTCTTCCACTGTGGCTGGCAGCCAACACATCCATCTCTCGTTTTCCCAACAGGATAAACACCTTTGGTAGGCCCCTCGCATTCGGAATTGCTATCATCAATTGACGGGTCACTTCCTACTCATTTGGTAAAGATTCACCTGTCAAGGGATTTATCGATCATTGGTGAGTTTCTTCATTGGAAATTAGTTGCACGTGGTGCTTATTTGTGTCCTCGAATTAATATCCAATCACAAAACATAAAACATCATCAAAAATAATCACTACCAATCAAATAAACTTCTACAAATAACAATTATTAATTATTCTTTCTAGAAAAATAAATTTCATTTTGGAAAATTATTTTTATTATTAATATTTTTATAATAATTACCAAATCACCTGTCAAAGTAAGAAAAATTTACTATAATTATTTTTTTTCTTTTGAATAGAATAATTAGATATTATTTATCAGTGATAAATATAATAGAATTTAATTTGCTTAGAAAACCATCAATTATCTAAAAATAAACACAGTTCAAATTTAAATTAATTAATAATTCATAAGATATTAAATAGTCACAATTTGCTGAGTGAAATAGTTGGGGTTCATGAATACATATATAAATAAATAAATAAACACATAAATAGTATATGACAATAAAGTTTTTCAGATAAAAATTTATAATATAGCACGTACGATGAATGAATATATCAAAATTTATTATATTAATTATCATATCAATTATTAAATTATTCTATATTGGGCATTGAAAAAAAAACAAACATTGATTTTGTAAATAAATTCAAATTAAGACTTTTATTTGAACTTTTGAATTTAATTATGAAAAAAGCGACAGATAACAACTTATTCATAATTATAGTTAGAAATTTTTTTTTTTTTATATAAAAACTAAAAATATTTAGAATGGTTCTATTTATTGTAAAAATGATTATACATATTTAGAATAATTAAAAAAGAAATAAAATAAAACTAATCAATTAAATAGTATATTTTATAATTGGAAAATTCATAATAATATAATTGTTTTCTTTTTTGTTTTTTAAATAAATTGTTGACATTAAACACATTCATTAATAATTTTTTGTAATATTTTATTGTTTTTTTTAATTAATTATTAAAAATTAATGATAGAATTCTGATTTTCATTTTTGTAATAATTTTATTATAAATATTTGAATCAAAAACGTATAATTTCTCATTTTAAATTCGTTCATAATCTAGTTCTTCTTCATTTCTTTTCAATTAATCTTCAACTTTAGTTTTTATTTACATAATTAAAACAAAATCTGGCCTCTATTCTCTTCAATATCAATGAGAAATTGAAATTTTCTAAAAGTGAAAATCTAATTTACTTAAATTGATTGACACGGAAACATTTCAATCAAAAAGAATAGATCTTAATTTAAAAAAAAGAAAAAAAAATCACAGAGCGAAAAACAATTAATTAATAATTATTAAAATCTATAAGCAAATCAATTAATTTTTAATCTGAAAAATACTTAAATAGAATATTTGAAAATGATTTATCTGATCTAAATTGAAAAAAAACAAAATTTCTATAAAATTTTAATAATTAAAAATTTCCTTTTTTTTATAAACTTCATAATAAACTTAGAAAAAAGGAAAGTATTATTAAACATTAATTATAGATTTATATTTTTAGAAGGTTTAAGGACATAAATATTTTTATAAAAATATTTATTATGTAAAATCATATGCATTAAAGTCTCCATTTATATTTACTTCATTTACTAATATTGATTATATTTTTGAAATATATACCTATAATTTTAAAATATCATTATTGTTTTGCTCTTTTATTCGATCTTCATATTCTAAATATATTTTTAACAATTTTTATTCAATATTTTTTAAATATATACTTATATATATATCAATCATAATAAATATCTAAAATTAAATAGGAAATCTAAGTATTTAGATCCTTTATTCTAATATCTTATATTTAAATAGCTAAACTGAAAAAGACGAGTCTAATTTTACTCTCTCTTTTGATAAACACTTATAACCTGATTTCACCTGACTCTTATTTGATTCGACTTCCTCATTTACTTGCTAGTTTTTTTATATGCAATATTTTCTAATATACTTAAAATTCAAGTTAAATGTCAAAATAATTAGAATAAGTGAGTAATTGAAATAAAATGTCAAAATTCATAAATCGTTGTGTTTGCCCATGAAGCGTAAATAATATGGCTATTATCCTTAATGGATTAAATAAGACATTGAGGATGAGAATGGCAATCTAAACGGGGAGGAAAACGGAAAAGAAAGTGAAATGATTTTATGATATGTAAATGTTAAATGGATATTTTTTTATATTTTGTTGAAATCACAATTTAAGTCATACCTTCTCACATCATGGGAGATTCCAATTTTATTTGTAATTATTGTTACGTAGGTGATGATGAGTTCACATCAAAGAAGAAAATAGTAAAAAAAATGAGCATGTTTTCTTATAACTAAAAGATTATTTGTTAATTTAATTATACATTTGACTATAAGTTTATCTTATAAACTCAGAGAATTGTATTATTATTAAATTTGTGTTCCCATCTTTCTGTTCATCTTTAATCAATTTTAAAAGAACACATAATAATTAGATTGTTGAACATATTCTTTACTTAGATTAACAATTATTCTTTAACAAATAAAGAAGTATATATTTTTTTTAATTTAAAACAAATGTAAATTAGAATAATATAAAAATAAACCAAAATGTAAAATGATTAATTTATATATTGGTGTTATAATTTATAATATTAAATTATTAATTATTATAATATTCGTTTTTCATAAATTCTGATTTTTTTTTCTATGGAATATAAATAAACCTTTGTCTTGTTTTAAATTAAGAAAATATACTTAAATATTGAATTGGTATGAAATAAATGACTTTAAAATATCGTGTCAGAAGATTATAAATCTAAAATTATTGATAAAATTGTATTATCTGGCAAATTAATTATATTTCATTTTATAATAATAAAAAAAAAAAAAATTAAAAAACACATACACAATCACAACAGTTTCAATGATATTTATTAATATTAGATTAATAATTTTTCTTTTTCTTTCATTATTCTAAAAAAAGATATAATATTATTTTTATTAAGATTGAAAATTAAAAATAATTTCTTTTTTTTAAATTTATATACAAAAAATTTTTTTAACATATCCAAACAGTTTAGCAAAATTCATTCCGTCAAAATAGACTTTTCTGGAGGTTATATTTTTCGCTAAAGATAAAATAACAAACGTTTTGATTAAAAAATATTGAATGAAATGTATATACATAACTTAATCAAAATAACGAGAGAGAAATTGAATTGCAATTCACTTACCAATGAATTGATTAGAAGATTATATAATTATGTAAATATATATATACTAATAAATAAAATCTAAGGAAAATAAACATAAAAAAATATATATAAAAATGACCTTCTGTAAAATATTAAATATATATTTATTATGTTATAATTTTAAACCAATTATTTTTATTTTTCATTTTTTTTGACTCATCTAATTGACCAATTTGAAGGAAATTCTTATTATTGAAAATGAAAGTTACTCTAATGGAAAGCAAAACAAAAAAAAAATACTAAAATAAAAATAAACGAAAGATAGTTACGTGTATATTTATAAAGTTATACTTATAGGAGTGAAAGAGACAGAGAGAGGGAGAGATGAGATGAGAGAATTGGCACGGGATGATTAAGGATAATTATACAAGTGGATTCGAGTGAAGATCTCAATCCATTGATAGTCGTCTACTCGTCATGTTTTTTCACCTTCACATCATCGACAGATGTTACGGTCATTGACTTCAACGATCTAATCAAAGAAATATTAAAATTGGTCTTGGCAGTCATTTGTTAATATTAGGAATTCCCAAACTAGTTTATCATCATTCCATAGAAGTTTAAATTTGCGTTAATAAAAATTTTCCAAAAATTAATAATTTATAAATTATTCCATTTTAAAAACCAGTGATAATAAAGAAATTATATATGTCAAAATTCTAGGTCTTATAACGTTTAAGAATGTTTCTTAATGCAATTCAAATCGTAAGTTATACTCTCATATAACTAAATTTCTCCAATTTGTACAATTATAGCCAAGCATCAATTTTGATCCACTTTTAATTCCCTTTTAATAATTCAAAATAGTCTATTCACTATTTGTATTTTATATATTTGACTTATATATATTTTTACTATCTCGCCAGAGATAGTATTGCGATCACAAAAATTTTCGATGTTGAGATTTTGATGTTTTTATACGTTTTGAAGGTTCCTGAATCATTTTCACTAAGGATGAGAAAAATGTCTGTGTGTGTTTATGTGTGTATGTAGACAAGATACGCAAAAACTGTTTTAGCTAGAATGATGAAATTTGGTACATGAGCATTATTCAAAATTTGTAGTTTTCTATCAACTTTTGAGAAATGTAGCTTAACCGGAAGAGGGTCATTACCTACAACGTTTTGATTTTTTTTCTTCTAAAGTGACTGTAAAAATAAATATATATGTTTGATAATTTTACACATTATTAATAATTGTATAAAACTGCTATATATAGAATTTCAGCTTGATTGAATCGCTGAAAGTACCAGAATTAATTTTTTAACACTGCAAATCTCACGCGCCAACACGTGACGTGGTGCCATCAACAAATAGCCAAACATGCGCTGGTTCAATAAATATTATTTATTAATTTTAATTTATAATTTAATTAATTAAATTTAATTTAAATTAATATATGTTATTTAATCCAATTCAAATTGCGAGATAGTCGAGTGGAGACACTCCAGATTTTTTTATTTTTATCCTTATTTTCTGTGCTTCTAAATAAGATCATGCAATTTGTTATTTAATACACCATATTAATGCCCTCCCCATTTTATCGTACATTTCTTCTCCAACTTTCTCACTTATATTTTCTCTTACTTATCAGTCTTTTTTAAAACAAAATTAATTCTTCTTCACTAACTTACATTTTTTTATTAAAATGTTATACCTCTCTTATTAATTACTGTAAATCAATAACATAACTATTAATAAATAAAAATAACTATTAATAATATAAAAAAACGCTCTTCTTATAATTATATAAAAAAGGTCCAATCAGAAGGAAATAATTTAATTAAATTGTTTTATGATATTACTCACTTTTAAATGTGAATCATCACTTTACTTTATGAATCAGATATTCAAGTTGAAATCTTTATACTATAACTTTATTCTTACTTTCATTAGTTCTGAAAAAATTACTATACTCAACCTCCCAGTTGCTGTTAGCAAAATCTTTAGCATATATCCTTAATAATATATGTACAATATTTGATTATAAATATTATAATTAATAATGAATTAATTTTCATTTTTGAAACCTCAAAGATTTTGATTTACTCTTGTCATAGGAAATACAATTTCCTCTTCTCCACTATATCGTGAAGTAGGGAGGATGTTCCTAAAAAAAAATTTCTACACGAATATATATGATACCTAAATACAATGCTTATATGCTTCGAGTAGACTTCTCTGCTTTTTGATAAACAGAAAAAAAATTAAACAAACAAAATTTATAAAAAAAAAAAAAAAATCTCAAGTTGGCAACAACTAACTAATTCTCATTAACCTTAATAATAAACATAATCAAATCAGGGTCATCTGATACCGTCAACGCTTCATGCATTATGTGTACTGTTCGTATATTTTGATTATTTTTTTCTTTGTTTGTTAGTTTTTATTTAATCATTTAATGAATTATATTTAATTTTATTATAATGTATTCTACAAGGGATTTATTGGTATAAAAATTATATAATTTTATTTTTACTACATTCAATTTTTAAAATTAAAATCATTACAATAATGTATGTGAAATCAATTAAGAAAACGTAATCTTCTAATTAAATATTTTTTTAATTAAATGAGCTGTTTTTATTATTTATTAAGTTTTCAAATTAAATAAAATTTTAATTAATTTATAATTGAATTAAAATTGAAGAAAGTATGTATAATATTTTTAAATTTATTACATTGAATTCTATATAATATTTAAGAAATTAAAATGGCATATTTTTAAATAGAAGAAATTAATTTGGTGAATAAAATATTATTTCACTATAATTATATATAAATATAATAAATAAATAAATGAGATCTATATTTATGACAAAAAATCTTTAAAAAAAAAATTTCAATTTTCTTAATTTATATAATTTTAAAATATGCTAATAAGGTTGTATCTTGAATTTCTTTTAACTCAAATACAAATGCCAAAGTACTTTTTGAGATAATATTTTTCTTAAATTAAAGCAAATAAATGCATATTATGTATATCTAGACTTATATTAGACAATATCATTCTACAGATGCAATGAATGCAAATTGGCTCTAGAATCTAGGTTATCCAAATATATTTCAACAACCACTTTTAATATTGAATATAAATATATATTTTCTTTCATTTAAAATTATTATTTACGTTTATTAATTTTCCAAGGATATTTTGTTATAAAAAATAAAAATATTCATTAAATGAAACTTCCGAAGGTTTTGATGTTTCAAGTTGAAATATTTCAGGTATAACCATTTAATTAATTATGATGGTGAAGACTGATAAGAATATACCATCAATAACAATCATTCTAGTTAATTCTTGTGGAAATATTTCTAGTTGAATTCATCTTTAGTTCATTACCTATATAAATATATGTCTACCTATAATATATCTACATATAAAAAGCTGGAGTGTCTCCACTTGACTATCTCGAAAATTTGAATTAGATTAAATAACATATATTATAATTTAAATTAAATTAAATTATAAATTAAAATTAATAAATAATATTTATTAAATCAGCGCATGTTTGACTCTTTGTTGATTGCACGTCACGTGAGATTTGCAGTGTTAAAAAATTAATTCTGGTACTTTCAGCGATTCAATCAAGGTGAAATTCTATATATAGCAGTTTTATACAATTATTAATCATGTGAAAAATTATCAAACATATATCTTTATTTTTACGGTCACTTTAGAAGAAGAAAAATCAAAACGTTGTAGGTAATGACCCTCTTCCGGTTGAGCTACATTTCTCAAAAGTTGATAGAAAACTACGAATTTTGAATAATGCCCATGTACCAAATTTCATCATTCTAGCTCAAACCATTGTTGCGTAACCTTGTCTACATACATACACACATGAACACACACACACAGACATTTTTCTCAACCTGGCGAGATAGTAAAAATAAAAAGATGTAATGAAAATTATTATTAAAAAAAAATATAAAATAATATAAATCCAGATTTCCATTTTTAAAAAAAAAATTTTTTTAGTGAAATAATTAAATCTCTTTTGTATTTTTAATTATTAATAAAGTCATAATTATATAATTTTATATATATATATAATTAAGATAAGAATAACAAAAGGAATAGCAATGAATGGCTGGCTTAGAGCTGATTGCCTACAAGTCCAAGCGGATTTATGAATGGAAGAGGAGAGGGGAAAGAACATCAGACACTCTCCCTGTTTAGTTGTATATCTTTTTCTCTCTTATTGGGTGCTGTGTGTGAGAAAGTAACGGCCCACATGGCCAGGTCTTGACCCTCCCCTTCTCTTGAGCTCTTCCATTATATATATTTATTCGAGTTTATAGTGAATGTGTAAATTATAAGAAGGCAATTTTTTATTCATTCATATCCCTTTGATGCGGTGACTATATAAAAGAAACTCTGAAAATTACTAATGTGGATAATCACGATAGAATAAGAAGTATCATGAAACATCTTTGAGTAATTACTATTAAAAATATTACCCGTATAAGCCAAAAAAAAAAAACTAAATATAAAAATATTCTCTTTTAATTATTTCATATTGAAAATTAATATAATACTTTTTCAATTTATAATCATTAAGAAATTAAAAAGATTTCATATTTTATAAATATATATATTGAAATAATAATATAAAAATCTGGAGTGTCTCCACTCGACTATCTCGCAAATTTGAATTGGATTAATTAACTTATATTAATTTAAATTAATTAAATTATAAATTAAAATTCATATTTAATATTTATTAAACCAGCGCATGTTTGGCTCTTTGTTGATGGCACCACGTCACGTGTTGGCGCGTGAGATTTGTAGTGTTAAAAAATTAATTCTGGTACTTTCAGCAAATAAATCAAGCTGAAATTCTATATATAGCAGTTTTATACAATTATTAATCATGTGAAAAATTATCAAACATATATCTTTATTTTTACGGTCACTTTAGAAGAAAAAAAATCAAAACGTTGTAAGTAATGACCCTCTTGTGGTTGAGCTACATTTCTCAAAAGTTGATAGAAAACTATGAATTTTGAATAATGCCCATGTACCAAATTTCATCATTCTAGCTCAAGTCGTTTTTGCGTAATCTTGGTTACATACATACACACACACACAGACATTTTTCTCGACCTTAGTGAAAATGATTCAGGAACCTTCAAAACGTATAAAAACATCAAAATCTCAACATCGAAAATTTTCGTGATCGCAATATATCTCTGGCGAGATAGTAAAAATATAATTAATAAATTAAATATCACAAATATAATTAATAATTAAATTAAAATATTTCAATTTTGATTTGTAAAAGTAATAAACAAAAAAAAATTTCAATTTTCTTCTTTCAGACTTCTTTCCCTCCAAAAAAATATTTTCAAAAATCACATATAACTAATAATCTTTTATTGTCTTTTAAAAATTACAGATTGTATAAGTATTTATTATTTTTGTTTTGTATTTTTTCAAGTTGAATACTAAAGAAATGAAAAAATAAATCAGAGTATAGTAGAATAAAAAAGATATATAGCTGCGGTGTCCGAGTGGTTAAGGAGTTGGACTTGAAATCCAATGGGATCTTCCCGCACAGGTTCGAATCCTGTCCGCAGCGAAAAAAATTATTTTTATTTTATAAGAAAAAGTAAAAGTAAATATAAATTAATAAAAAAACATTGAAATTACAAATATTTCTTCTTAATTTATTTGTCTGTTTTTATTTAATTTTCTGATTTAACAGAATTTAATTATATTTATTTATTTATTAATTAATTTATTTATAAAAATTCAACCAATGCATGATTCATATTTTCTTCTAGTCAGCCGGTTGGGAGAATCATAAATCCATTTCCTTTCCCAAACAACACTTTCATATGAGTTTTCATTATTTGTCGAAATTTAGGATAAGCAACATTAATTGATGAGTAAGCGAGAGAATGAAATTTAATTTTCATATTTTTTTTTATCTTATTTTAAATATAAACATTAGCATCATGAAAATTTATACAAATGCATTAATTATTAATATATAAATATAATTCTTTCTTTTCCCTACTAAAGGCACCAATATAGTCATCTAAAAAGTATTCAAATGACATGGGAATTTATATATATATATATATATATATATATTCATAATTTTATTTATTCTTACTGCAATGTAGAACATAAAAAACTTGCCAAACAAGAGAAAGTCATCTATGATGATAAACTAATCTGTTTTTCATTTTCATCCTTAACACTTCTAATTTAACTTCTATTATTAGTTCTCTTTATAAATGAAAATAAAAAAAAATAAAAATATATAAAATGAGTTTTTAATTATTAAAAAATTGGTATTTATAACGAAAGTTGATTTAAAATGAATTAAAATAAATCTGGAGTGTCTCGACTCGACTATCTCGCAAATTTGAATTGGATTAATTAACACATATATTATATTTAAATTAAATATAATTAATTATAAATTATAAATTAAAATTAATAAATAATATTTATTAAACGAACTGGTGATTGGCTATTTGTTGATGGCACCAAGTCACGTGCTAGCGCGTGATTGCCAGTCAACGTGTTAAAAAATTAATTCCGGTACTTTCAGGGATTTCATAAAGCTGAAATTCTATATATAGCAGTTTTATACAATTATTAATCATGTGAAAAATTATCAAATATATATCTATATTTTTACGGTCACTTTAAAAGAAAATAAGTTGACCTGTGGCCAGGTCCGAACCGACCGACGGTTTGAAATAAATTAATTTCCAGCTACAGAAACAATTTCAAATAATTTTAATATATCTATTAATGTAATAAAAAACAGATATGGATATAACATAAATATTTTTAATTTTATTTTATTTATAATATATAGCTGAAGTAGCCGGCGTTGCCGGCGTTACCCGAGGCTGTGACGTCATGAAGGGCTGGGTGACGTCATATAATTTTAAATTAAGAAAAACATAATGAAGATGATTTTTCCCGAGGTTAAAACCAATACATTCGTGGTGATATGTAAAAAAATCTTATGTGAAATTTGGTGCGAAAATAACCCTTCCCTTCTTATCGTCGATCGCTAATACTACCACAAATACTTTTTTCTGTTAAGAAAATGCATGATTCGTGGAGATATGTAAAAATCTCCACATGTGAAATTTGGTGTGAAAACAATACCTCCCTTACTATCGTCGGTCGGTAAAAAATCAAAATGTTGTAGGTAATGAGCCTCTTCCGGTTGAACTACATTTCTCAAAAGTTGATAGAAATTTTGAATAATGCCCGTATACCAAATTTCATTATTCTAGCCCAAACCTATTTTGCATAATCTTGTCTACATATACACACACAGACATTTTTCTCAACCTTAATGAAAATGATTCAGGAACCTTCAAAACGTATAAAAACATCAAAATCTCGACATCGAAAATTTTCGTGATCGCAATACTATCTCTGGCGAGATGTAAAAAGGACCATTTATTTAAAGATTATTTAAAAATTAAAATTTCATATGAGTAACATAAAGTATTTGCGAAAGAAGTGGGAAGCCTAAATATTCATAAATATTTTCAACTCAAATAGTGGTGAACATCCTATATAAGGAGACTATATATTAATAAGAATTTTTCGCAATATATTTAAGAAAAGAAATAAATAATCTATTAACATTTTTTTTTAATTATTTGATAATCCATGATTAATATTTATTTGAATACTGTGTATTTGATCAAATAACTGAATCCTTAATAAACTGATTTATATGTATAAACCACAACAAAATAAATAAATAAAGCTGTCTCGCATTTTTACGAACTTTCCGTTTTCAATTTATTTTTAACATTCAAATTTGAAAAATGAATAAAATTATATTTTTTGAACTTTAACTCCATGCACAGAGAGGAGAGAGAGAACAATTCCCTTGCTTTGTGGTTGAGTGAAATAATTGAAAGAAAAAAATGGGGAGAAATTCATTCTCCTTTATTTTTGATTTATTACTATAATACTTATAAATCATATTTTATTTCATGAAATTTCTGTGATATATACTTATAAGTTATATGCAAAGGGATCATCTCTTATTTTTTGTTTAGTTTTTTATTATTCTAGATCTGAATTCCGAATGATCTAATTTTATTTATCATAAATTCTGATATAACCAAAATTAATAATAATTTGAGTTAAAGACATTAAAATTGTCTTAAAATAGGCTCAAAGTACTGACATTGAGTACTAAACTCTTCTATTACAAGAGAAACTATAATAGAGACTAAATCTATGAAATATTCATTAAAAAGTCCCTGTATTTAAGAGGATATCATATAAAACCTTCATTACTACACTCAAATATTTAGTATCAATAAAACGATACTATTTACTTATTATATATTCCGATGTTTTCTTTTTCGATCAAATCATGTAAAATCGATAATGAATTTGAAAACATTTTTTTTTTTTGTTCACATAAAAGTCAACATTCTTTTTATGAATAAAATAGAATCTTATATTAAAAAGCGTATTTTTTCTTGGGAATACTAATTGATTGATGAATACAGGAGGGTGAAGTGCCTGTTGCCGAGCAGACGTGGTTGGATGAATCCGTTTTGTATCTTTTACGGGTTTATCTTGATGAGTAACGGCACAATTTAGAATCAAATTAAATTTAATCCATATTTTTAATTTTTAGATTTTATTATTTACCAATCATTCTATTTTCCAATTTAAGTAAAATAAAATAAATATATATTATTTTTCTATTGGCATATGAAAAATAATTAAAACAGAATAAATATACTTCTCATTTGTATAACATATTTTTTTTTTAAATAAAATAGATAAAATACATTTAAATATTATATATACATATATAAAAAAAGATCAAAATCTAAATTGTATTTTTAAAATCAAATCGAAAATGGATTGGATAAGAAATAAAAAAGAGAGACAGGGACCTCATTTGAGCTGTTAAACAGCTAGGTGACCTCCTTCCTTTTTTAAATGAAGAACACCGCTTAATAATAATAATAATATTATTATTATATTATTATTATAAATATACTTTAAAAGTAAATTCATGAAAAAAATCGGTAATTCTTTTTTTGACATTTCTTATATTTAACCTAGATGTGGATTGATATAAATATATACATATTTATACTATTTTTTTTAGAGTAAATGAATCTTAAACAAAATAAAACAATAAAAGAAAAGAATACACAAGTACGGAAAAATTATTTTCAAAATTCAAATTATTCATCGGATATGACTCAAGTGTTGTTATCTTTCACCTGTTTATTTATGTGAAAGTGTTTTTTTAATGTGTTGGTGTAATTAAAGTTATTTCAGAAAAAATAATCAACCAACCGAGAGGAGGAGCTTCCTTTTCGATCTTTCTGTAAATAATTTCTACTTTCGAAAAATAGATTATTCAATACCAAGGGATGGTTAATATAAGATTACCTATCATAAATACACGGTTTTCAAGTGTATCATATACATAGATACAGTGGCGAACCTAGAACTTTTGCCGCCCGGGTGAAATAAATAATGAATACAATAAAATAAAATTATTATCCTGTTCTTGGAAATAGAATTCAAAATTTACACTAAAATGCATTTATTTACACCGAGGAATAATATTCGAAATCATATAGTTAATCATAATTTATATAAATCAAATAGTAAACTTATAATAATCATAATAATCATTTATTATTCAAGAAAGAAAAAAAATAAATATGAAATGAATACGTTGCTTTTTACAACTATAACTAAATATAAAAAATGCCGCCCCAAGATAAGTGCCGCCCGGTGCGGACCCCACCCACAGCACCCCCCTAGGTACGCCACTGCATAGATATTTTCAACTTGAAATATATATATAAAAACAAAATCGATTGAATATTTTTATTCAATATTAAATAAAAGTATTATATAATAATTGGACCTAAAAAATAACTCCATATAATTTATATTTATTTGAAAATTTTATTCTAGAAAATTGTTTTATCAATTTATTTAAAAAATCTAAATCCAAATGCAATTACAATATTTTTCTTCTTTTTATTATTCTCCTAAAAAATTAATTAATTAGGATTTTAAGTTAGGATTTTGAATATTTATTTCATGAATAAATAATAACTGTGAGGATTATTTAATTAAATGTATATACTATTTATATGTATATCCTGGTTGATTTTATAACATTCTCATTATTCTTTTCTCTTTCTTTCAGGATTTCTTGTCAACTGACGTACCTGTCATCAAACAGGTAAATATTATCATTTGTTCACAAATAAAAATTATTTGAACTGCCTTTTACTTTCAAAAAATAATACCTTGGAATTTATATTAATTTTTCAAAATAAAAAGATTTCCTGGTAAACTGTTGAAATTCTTCCTAATAAAAAAATTAAGCAATATTTTAATATTAATGAATAAATAAAATAATTATCAGAATTATTTATCTAAATGTAAATTTATTCTTTCTGAATTATTGTAAATATGATAAAAAAAAAACTGATTTTGATATTTGTTATTTATTTACTAGCTGCTCGACGCTCTTCACACCTAGACGGGGGCTCTGCCCTCTGTACCCCCAGTGGTACATAGTATTTGGTTGAAAGTAGTAAAAGGTTTTCATCCATTTTGTTTCAATCTTTATATTACATAAAACATTCATTTCTTTTTGTGTTCTTATTTAAAATATATTTTAATTTAATCAGTAAATTAATTATATATATTATTATTGAATATGTTATATCTATCTATCTATGTGGCTCAAAGATACTCGAAAGTTCTTGGCTGCAACAACCACATTTCTCCAAGTGTCCTGAGCCTTTGTCCCATCTCTCTTACGTCCCTTCCTACGCGTCTTTGGTCTTCCAAGCGGACGTTTTCAAATCGGTCTCCCCACCAATATCTTTTTCCTCTCCCATTCTTGTCACGTGCCCTGCCTTTCGCAGCCGTTTCGCTTTTTTAACTATTTCTGAAGATGCATAGAGGTCATGCAATTCCTCGTTATGCAGTCCCCGCCATTTCCCGGTGACCTCATCTTTCTTTGGTCAATAAATGCTGGAAAGAATCCAATTTTCAAATACTAAGTTTCTTGCTTCTCTTTCACACTCTTTTAATCACGTGATCTATATATTTAATTTTTTTAGATTCATTATAATAAAATTTAAACAAATAAAAATTTTCACTTAGTTAATTTATATAAATTTAAATTTAAACTGATTGTGAGTCATACGCTTTGCCAAGACTCTGAATAATTTGTGTACAGAAATATTGAATGTTCTTAGCGAGATTTGATATAATGTTGTTCGATTTGTCCTAAATCTGAATTATAAATTGCCTCCTCTTTTAGCCCAATTCATTTACCCATCCTTGTTGCATAAGGCATCTTAATTTCTCAACACTACGTTTTTACCGACCGACGATAGTAAGGGAGGTATTGTTTTAAATTTAAAATAGAGGGAGAGAAAGAGTTTCTAATTATATTCGAATAGTCTATATATTATAAATTAATATCAGTATTTTTTTTTCTGAATTTAATACCAAGTTGATTTTCAAAATTTTCTATTCTTAATGCATATGATTAATTACATGTGTTAAAATTAAAAAAAATTCAAATATTCTAATTTTTAAATTTATATACAATTTAATATTATTTTTTATTAATATATCAAAAAAAGAGAATTTATTAAAAATTAAAAAAAGAAGCCTATTAATAAAAAAATCTAATAGAATACAATAATTTTGATTTAAAACAAATTTAAAAAAATACTCAATATAAAAAAGTCAAAAATTTAAATCATCTCCTTTTTATCATTTGTCTAAAAAATCATATTTTAATAAAAACAAAATCTTAAACTTTTAAATAAAATATTTTCTTAGGAAAACTTCATTAACAGAGTACAAAAATAAACTTTCAATAAATGAGCCATAATAAATAATGTTCAATCATTTATTAAAAAAACGTGATTCGTTTGAACAAAACCCGACTATTATAATAAATTGTTTATATTTGTTTATTTTATGTTGAGAGAAATTTATATTACTCTACAGTAAAATAACATTTTTCTTTGGAAATGAAAAAGGTAAATTTACATTTATTTATTTGTCATATAAACATGTACATATATACCTATATATAACAAAATTAATATGAATAATATTTCCTAAAGATGTAATTAATTTATCTAAATAAATATCATAAATGCTTAAATAAAGCTTCGAATTTTGGGTTGTATCCTTTATTAAATATAGATACACATTCATTGTATTTTTATATCCACTTAAAAATTGTTAGATTAAAGTTTGTAATTGATTATCGATCTTGTAAATAAAAAGTCTGAATGATAATAGAATAAAATGTTTTTTAAAAGGTCAGAGGAGAAATGAATTTGGACAGGAAGTATATATTCCTCTCTCTCTCTCTCTTTTCAAACATCCAAATTGGATAGTTGAATTTAAGAAAGAGGGGAAGCGCGTCGATGACCTAAAAACCCTGAACCTTTATTTGCCTATTTAAATTTTATTATCGACCCTTTTAAAGTTACCTAAATAGATGCAGTCAAATATTTAATTTAATAACGATACTACCTAAGTAAATTAAAATTAACCTACATTCCAAAAATATATTGATATTTACAAATAAAAAGAAGAATTTTTTTCCCAATTATGTCCAAGGAAAATATGTTTTTAATAAATATCATTTGAAACATAAAAAATTAGTATCATCTAAATGTTTTTTACATTTTATTTAAATTTTTAAATATTTAAATTCAGATACAAATACAAAAATGAATTATTTATTATGGTATTTATTAAACGAGTATCCGGAAATCATATCTATATAATAAGTTGTATTTATGTAATATTTACATAATATGTATAATATTACTAAATATTTATAGTGTAATGATATTGACTTTGAATTACAAATTTACATAATACTTTTTCTTTAATAACTGTATATAAATATAATCACAAATAGTGCCAAGAATGTTAATTTTTTCGTATTAATAATTTTAAATCCGATATATCAATTAATTTATTTATTTATTAAACTGGATATAAAATTATATAATATTCATGTGAATGTTTAATTTATTCATTGTTATAAAATTATTCCAGGAGAGAAATGATAATTTTATTTACGTATTGCAGTTTGAATAAAATGCAACATTCAATTTCAAGATATATTGCAATTTATTATTTATAATATACTTACTTATTTTTATAAATTCTATCAAATATAGTTATCCTAATTAAACTTGAATAGTTATATACGAGGGTGGTCTGAAAAGTTTCCGACCAAATCAAGATAGCTGAGACCTGTACGATGTCAGCTGAACGTGTGCGAAATATTTTGCAAAACCATTGGAATATGGAAAGCTGTGTGCAACGTGGGTGCCGCATTTCCTAACGTTAGACCAAAAATTGCTTCGAAAAACCATTTCTAACGACAATTTGGCGCTGTAATCGAAACGAATTTTAGCGTCGATTCATAACTGTTGATGAGACTTAAATTAAATTAAATCAAATTTAATTAATTAAATTAATTAGTACACCGTTATGAGAAATGTATCTGTGTTGATGGAGATTATGTTGAAAAATAAAACAAACAAAAAATTGAAAAACATCGTTTTTCTTGGTCAGGTTGGAAACTTTTCAGACCACCCTCGTATCTCTGACGGAAGCTATGCTTTGAATATCAATTCATAGCTTTTATGAAAAATACAAAATTTTACCATCCTGCTTTGTTTTAAATAAACGTTTAATGAAGATTAAGTAAAAATCTCATATAAAACCCACACACGAGAAATATAAATATTCCCACGCTTGGTTAATGAAGTTAAGGGTCCTAACACTTCTGAACTTTCACAAGAATGAATAATCGAATAATATTTACTTTTATATAAGAATAACATATCAAAATGCGTATAATTAAGATAATATATTATATAAAAAGAACAATAATAACATTTGTGAAATAAGCATAATTAGACATGTTCTCTTGGAAGACATATAGCAATTAGAAATATCTATTTATGTATTACTTTCACTTGTGTTTCCGTATAGATGTCAATAAATAGGTTTGAAGGATGTAATCTAATGAAGACTAATTTTATATGCAAATAAGTATATATCTAAATAT
Source organism: Labia minor (assembly GCA_963082975.1). Lineage (NCBI taxonomy): Eukaryota > Metazoa > Arthropoda > Insecta > Dermaptera > Spongiphoridae > Labia > Labia minor. Next base: position 15,879,382 of record OY720346.1, read on the forward strand.
AATTAAACGATACATAGAAATAACAATAATTCTAATTTTTCAAATTCATCATTTTTGTATTTAATATAAATTATTATAAATATGGGGAAATTTCTTTAATTATTATTTTACTATATAGATTATTTGGATATAGATTATAAAGAATAATAATTATTATATTATTTTTTTTATATATAAAATATTTTATATTATTATAAAAACAAAATTTAATTAGTGTTTTGACATTAACTCAATAATTGATGCAGAAGTTAAGGTCCCTTTAAAATCTGCTCTCTTCTAAAATATTGATTTTTTCGTTTGCTCGACCAATGCAACATATCTCATAAAAATTTCTCCATAAATAAATTTTTGATTAAACTAATAAATAATAAAATGGATAAAAGTATTATTTTATTATTTCCCTCAATAAATTAAATAATATTGGTTGTTTTTCAATTTTTTTAAAACTTAAAAATTGAAATTTTTTGTATATCAATTAAAAAACAAATTTTCTATATTTCTTTAATTAATTGTTAACATTAGTTACATTATAAATAGTTTGAGAGGTATTTTTCTTAAAAGATTACTTTATTTATTTATAAATATAGCTGAAGAGCATCTCAACAAACATTCTTTTGTTTCTTTTTATATTGTAAAAAAAAAACTCCATCAATTTTTTCTTGATAGAATAATGTTTTGTGATAATTGTATAGAAACTCAAAATCTAGATTCACGCTCTTTTCATTCATACAACTCTCTTCTTTTCTATATTGTAATCTAATTTACTGTTCGAAGAAGGTAAAGAAAAAACTGTCTGAAAGGATGAATAGTTTATATCTTGGGCGAGGTTCCTCCTCGTGACCTACTCTAAGGACCTTTGGGGACAAAAGAAGCCCACCGAACAACACCACCAGTATACAATTAATAGCTGTCTCACTTGAGATCCAAAATCAGAATACAATGAAAGGTGGATAATAATGCTACATCAGAGTGAAAGAGAAAGGATCAAAAAAAAAAAGATAATTTTGTATGAAATATGAGTTTATTCAAATTATATCAGTGTTGTGGTCAGTGGCTATGAATAGCGAATAATGAAGTAACTTAATCGTGTAATTAAAAAAAAATAAGTTTTAAATGTGGAACTGTATAATTGATTCTTTATTTTATCTTTTGTTTTATTGATATATTTTTAACCTATTTACATATAAAATGAATTATTTTATCTATTATTATTGATAAACATTTAATTAATTTGTATTTTTAAGTTTAATTTCGATTAAAGAAGAATAATCGATTATCAGAGATTTATAATCTAAAAGAAATTCGGTAAAGTGTTAAATTAGCTTGAATTTATAGTTGAAAACAAATATTGTAAATCTCAAATAAGATTAGTTCAGACTTAAAGAAATTGACATAGAAGGCTGGACGTGGGTTAAAATATTATAGTACACGATAAAAAGAGGGGTGTGGTTGAAGCAACCAAGGAGATACATGTCATATTATTATTTTTTTTTATAAGATCAAGACATTAATTGTTTATGACATTATTCTTATATAATATAGGCTAATATCCCTTTTCCCTACTAATTTATTGATCGAAATATTTGGTCATATGAAGTTAAAAAATATTATACAAAATATATAGGAAATTCCTACTGGAAAGTGTATATTAATTTAATTTTTTATCATAAAATACTTGATAAGTACCATCATTACTAGTATAACCTTTCCCATTTTATTGTAAGCTGCACCATAAAGAAATTCATTTATGTTTAAGAAATATATATTAACCAGATAATTATAAAAGAGACGACTAGCAATTAAAAAACACATATATTTATATTTTTTATTAAAAAAAAAACAAATAAAATTATTTAATTTGGAAAGGTTACCTAAAAAATATTAACAATTTTTAATTTATTAAAAATACTGGCAAAATTGAAAAAAAAACCATTCAATTTTAGTTTTAATTTAAATTTTATAGAATTTTACGATCATTTAGAATTTAGATAGTTACGTCATTATCACAAGCTTGTATTAGATTGAATGACATTTGATAGTTAAATTTGTAAAATCATCTCCCTCCAGTGCCCGATCTAGTATTTATAGCGCCCCGGGCAAAATAGATATAAATAAATAAATTGCCGCTCATAGATTCGTAAAATTTATTACACTCGTAATCAAAATGCTGCCCTTCAGATTTGCCGCCCCTGACAAAAGCCCACTTTGCCGCCCTGCTTCCCTAGACTGATTAATAAACGAAAATCAATTGTTATTTTTATAAATAAATTTTTGCAAATATAGAAAACACATTCATTTACCCTTCCAATTTTATATAATTAAATATAGAATTTTTGCAAATAACAAGTACAGTGGTACCTCGACATACGAGTGCCCCAACATACGAGTGTTTTGAGATACGAGCCGCCAACCGACCGATATTTTGCTTTGAGATACGAGCAAGATTTGAGATACGAGCACCCCGTGACGATGCACACGGCACCAATTTGCCCCCGCATTTCTAATTTTAACAAGCTGTACACAAAGCACATGTTCCGCAAATGCTTTGAAGTGACGGATAGTACAAACCTGATCCTTCGAGAGTTTTGGAAAGACCATTTTAACATAGTGACATGTCTAAGAATTATTGATCAGGCCTGGCTGGGTGTCACAAAAAGAACATTAATTCCTGCATGGAAAAAGCTATGGCCTGACGCTGTAACTGAAAGGATCATTGCAGAATCTGAATCTCAAGTGTCAGAAATAGAAGAGGTTGTTTCTTTGGGAAAATCTTTGGGTCTCTCTAGAAGTAGATGAAAATGATGTAAACGAACTCGTCGAGCAACATTTTGAGGAGCTTGCAACTGAAGAGTTACAAAACCTACAAACACAGAATGATGTTGTGACCCAAGAAAACACAGTTTCTGAAGAGGCGCCAGAAACAGAAAATGTTATCTCTTCAAAAGAAATTAAAGAGATCCTAGGAATGTGGGAGAAAATTGTTGAATTTGTAGATAAAAACCACCCCGAAAAGGTTGCAACTGATCGGGCTTCGGAATTATTTAACGAAACCTGTCTCAATCATTTTCACAATACCCTGAAGGGGAGGAAAAAACAAACTTCCTTAGACAATTTTGTAAAACGCTTTGCAGAACAAGATGAGCAAGGGGAGGCGAAAAAAGCAAAGACAAGCGATGATATTTAAGTTTTTTTTTAAATTCTTCTTATTTTTATTTATTTAAATGTTCCCATTATTTTTGTTGTTTTTAAATAAATGTTCCTTCTCGTAAAGACATTTGTTTGATTCAAAATAGCATACAAAAAACAAAACTAAGGTGATTTTTGGGGACTGGAACGGATTAAAAGCTTTTCTATTAGTTTTAATGGCGCGAAGTGCTTTGAGATACGAACAATTTGAGATACGAGCAAGGTCTTGGAACGAATTAAGCTCGTATGTCGAGGTACCACTGTATATCTAAATTATCTTTGCAAACTATATTTATGCAAGTTTATAAAATTAGTGAAAGTAATAATCTGAATATGACATATCTTTAAATATTAATTTGTCATACATGCTTGATGAAGATGAACAAGTCCATCGGTTAGGATTATTATGGTAAATTATTTATTGTACAGTCTTTGTCTCTATTTACGCGAGTGGTATACTCCTTACAATAAAACTCGTTTCGTTACTCTTTACCTGTCTAGTCGGAAACTGGCTCATATATTTTCTAAATTAACTTAGATTCTTGAAAATGAAATCCGGTTAACTGTACCTATTCATATTTCAATATACAATTTCGCCACCTGGTCCAGGGTCCGGGCAAGTTGCAGAGAAAGGGTCATCTACCCAAATCCCGTTACCTGCCATTGGCCAAAGGTCAATAAATTACTATTTTCATCTTTCTGTAAAGTGTATATTTATATAAGTTCAAGTTTATATTTACCAAATAAGAGGATATGATATTATATTTATTATATTTTTTTTATAAAATAAATTAAATTCATTAATAATTATAATAGTAAAAAGTTATCTAATAATTTTCAATCATTTTATATATCATATTCTAAATATCAAATCTTAATTATTTTCACTTATGAACTTTTGAATATTAATTAATTATTTTACCTCTATAATATACATGATATTAAAGTTTTAAACATTAATTATTTATTAAACTATCATTATTACAAAATTCATTATAAAATATTTATGTCATATTCAATCAACCTACAGTATTTTTCATGAGCATGATGGAACTTTGCAACTTTATAATAATTATTTTCTACTCAAATAAATACATTTTTCTAGTGATTCTTCAGTTTAAATTAGAAATATTTACCATAAATTAAGAGATAGGAGGGTTTATTTATATAAATATAGTACCGGGACCCCGAGCCTCGGCTCGGTAATTAAGCTAAAAAAAATAATTCATTATTATTGGGTTTGACTGGAATATTAATACTTGGAAGACCGAGCTGATATACAATTCTTTAATTATTTATTACAATTATTAAATGTTGCATCATTGCATCAATCTGATTAAAATGAATGGAACTTGGGGTCCTCAATAATACATAAATATGTATTATTAGGTATGTTTCTAAGTGCATGAATATTTTTTTTTTATTGGAAGAATGATAAATATATATCGTAATTTATAATTATAAAATATTATTACAATATATATTTTTATTTTTAATTTTTGATATTAAATAAAAAATTTTAAATATAAAAAAAATATTAATACAATATCCTTTAAAAAAGGCGGGAGTCAAATTTCAATATGGATGTCATTTGTGACGTCATCCATATATAAATTTAAATTAGGAAAAAACTTATGAAGATGTATTTTTCCAGAGATATGATCAATAAAACTCAATTTTTCTTTATAAATACTATATCTAGTGTGAATTTGAAAAAAATCGTTAGAGTGGTTTTTGAGGACCCATGGCCATACAAACATACAATTAGCTAGCATAATAAGATAAGATATATATGAAAAGATAATTCCTGTTTTTCACGTTGGTTAATAAAATTTATATCTGTACGACCAAGTGTTATATTTGCTGTATGGGTAATGTCTGACATTAATGAAAAATAATACAATCAAATCAGTATTTTTACAAAATATGAATTTTATCTATTTTTAATTTTTAATTTTAAAAAAATAATGAATTAATGAAATATAGTTTAATTTAATTATTAGTGTGTTTTTTTATTTGGCTACCTGATTATTTGTAATCAGATACTTACTGTTTTTCAAATATTAAAATCAGGTCAAAGTCAAATCCAAACAAAGAATATAATTTTAATTATTCCACTTATTTATTACGTTTATTTATCAATACCTATAAATTGAATACCATATTTATTTTTTGTGATATTATATTATATTTCTTAATCATTTTTTAGATATTTTATCTTTGATTATCTTTTAATTCATATTTAAGCGAAATTTTCTACTTAAAAATAGACTGATTAGATAAAATGATTTTAGATATTTTTTTTATTATAGTCATCAGATATTGCAAATAACCCAAAGCTATAGGTCCCATTAATATTTTAAGATTGTTGTGATAGAATAAAACGCCAGTCTTTCTTCCTCTCACGCTATACGAAGTATAACCGGTGCTTGATGAATTAATGAAGCAACTTTTCAATTATGCTTCATCTTTAAAGGATTAACAAATAAATAAAAAATTTAATAACAACAGTTAGGAAACATTTAAAGAAAAGGACATCGCTTCTCAATTGGTTACTGTCACATTTATACTCATAGGTATGTCATTTTTATATAATCATCCCATTTAAACAATAAAACATTCTTATTTCGTTACTTTTCTGTTAAGAATAATATTTAGAATGAATTAATTGACTCACATGAAAAAAATAACGGATAACATAACACTTATAACTTATTCCAAAAGTATAAATAAAAGGAGAGTGAATTCAGTAATTTAGTAGTATACATGATAAAATTATAACTACAATTTTAATTTGAAATATATAGAAATTAAAAAAAAAATTTAAATTTTTGTTTTTATTTCTATGAATTATAAAAATAAAATAACGGGAGTATACCATTACATTCAACTTAAAACAGAACTGTTCTAATGACCTATTATTTAATTTTCAATTGTGGAATCAAAGAATGGAAATGTTCCAAGTGGAATAATTTTTGCCAAATCACCACTCATCACTCCGTTGTGACTTTTGTTTGACCGTGAATGTTTCATCATTAAAAATATAATTAGAATCAATTAAGGACGAAAAAAATATACTAATTATAGAGTTTAACACAAAATTATATATATTTAATTTTTTTCACGGAATGTCACAATGAAAAGGAAAGTGAACTATTATTATTATAAGAAATTTATGTAAATAAATATAATACTCTTTTATTTTTGGTTATTTAAATTTTTATTTCTTTTAAAAGAGATTAATATGTTTGAATTAATAAATGTATTATTTATATTTTAAATAGCCTTATTTAAATAAAATAATTCCTGAATATCAATTCGGTTTTCGTCAAGAACACTCTACAATCGAACAAGTACATAGGGTAGTTAAAAAAATTAAAGATGCGTTTGAAAGTAAATCTTATTGTGGAATAGTATATCTAGATATAACCCAGGCTTTTGATAAAATTTGGCACACTGGGTTAATTTGTTAAATTAAAAACTATTTACCAGACACATTTTATCAATTATTAAAATCTTATCTATCAAATAGACACTTTTTTTTGAAATATGGTTGTTCTTCCTCTAAATTAATGCAAATTAAAGCAGGAGTCCCTCAGGAAAGTATTATAGGACCAGCCCTTTTCCTATTATATATAATAGACATGCCACCCTCTCCTTATTTCGACAAAGCAACTTTCGCTCTGATACTGCAATCATTTCAACAAATGTGAAGTATAATGTTGTACTGATAGACTCAAACGCATCTCGATAAGTTATGTCTTTGGTTTAAAAGATGGCGGTTATAGATAAATGCAAGCAAATCTATATTCGTCACCTACACCTTAAATAGAAAATCATGCCCGCCAATATACATGAATAAATCTATCATTCCACAAAAAGATGAGGCAAAATACCTAAGAATAACTTGGGAAAAACATATTTCAACTAGAATTGTCCACTCAAGGGAAGAGTATAGATAAGTATATTGGCTTTTAGGGAAACATTCTGGCCTAGGAATAGAAAGAAAAGTCGTTCTATACAAATCTATAATCAAACCAAAACTGATGTATGGAATTCAACTCTGAAGATCATCATCAAAATCTAACATAAAAAAAATCGAAAGCTTTCAAAACAAAACACTTAAAAATCTTGTAAGAGCCCCCATGGTATGTTCCAAATAAAGTCATACAAAGAAATTAAAAATTTATATGATGAAATAAACATATTAAGTGAAAAATATATTAAAAAATGGAAAATCATTCAAATGAATTAGTGAAAAAAAATACTTGTTAGGGATGATGATGTAGAGATTAAAAAGATATGACATATTGGATCTCGTTAAAAGAACATTTTGACGTTCATCAAAAATGTGTGAAAAAGTGCGTGTTTGTGAAATGTTCGGGTTAAGATTTTGTATTTAGTGTGTAATATTTAAAACTAATATGTTAAGTGCAAATATGTTACTTGGCATGATATTGTATTGCCAATTATATGTATGTATTGTGTGTATTTCATATTTTATAAAAATTACTTATTGCCTTTATTAAAATAGGCAGATTGTATATTTTCTGAAATAATAATAATAAAAAAAATTATATTTTAAATTATATTATTAATTCAAACATATTCTTTTTTAAAAGAAATAAAAATTTAACCAAAAATAAATAAGGATATTTTATATTCATTTACACACATAAATTTCTTATAATAATAATAATAATGATAATATAAATATTTCACTTTCCTTTTCTTGTTAAATTAGTAAAATATAAATAATAATAAGTAATAATTTTACTATTTAATATTTTATTATATTACTTTTTTTTGAATTTCCACTATAAAAATGTTGTTGACAAATTTCTTTTCTTTTAAAAATGAAATACGAAATTTTAGTACAAGGTCCTATCTATGGATATTTTTAACTTTTTGTGATTTTTGATGACTTTCTTTTGCAATAAACATTTAAGAGTCGTTTTAATAAAAATTTGATAAATATGGGAATAATTCTTTTGTTTTCATTTTGTCCTTTTCTTTTTTTTTATGGTGCAAGCAAGTTCACGTAAAAACCAGTATTGTCCTTTCTTTTTATTTTTTTTTATTATTTTGATAGTTGTGTGATATTACCTTGTAATTATTTTAGGACTAGCAATGGCAAATACTGTGAATTATTAATAATTTGTATTTAAATAATTATAAATAGATTTCATATTTGTTTAAAATTTCTTACCTAATAAATAATGATATAAAAATGATCCATTTTTGAAGGGAATCATTTCTAGGGATGAGAAATGGATAGTTTATAACAATGTTAAAAGCGTAAAAGATCATGGCCCAGGGAAGATGAACTTGCTCATTCGACATCAAAAGTTTTTCTTTCTTTATTGTGGGATTGGAAGAGGGTCGTAATTTTCGAGTTGCTACCAAGCAACCATTCAATTAATTCAAATGTGTATTATCGTCAGCTTGATGAATTAGATGATGCCATCAAATAGAAGCGGCCAGAATTGGCGAAAAGAAAATGTGCCGTATTTCATCATGAAAATTCAGACCCCCTATAAGTTTGGTCACTCGTCAGAAACTGTTACAGTTTAGATAGAATGTGCTACCACATCCACCATATTCTCCTGATCTGAGACAATCAGATTAGCATTTGTTTCAGTTTTTTGCTAACAGAGAGGACTTTTATAATCGTGGAATTTTAAAATCACCAGAAAGATGGCAAAAGGTAGTGGAACGAATTGGTCAATACATAATTGAATAAAATTTATATTAAATATGAAAAAATCGTCTTTCATTTTTTTCTTAAAAAAAACGAAATTACTTTCCGATCGACCCATTACTTACATATTATATTTAGTTTTATAAGTAATTATATTTATTTAAATATTTATCTGATAAATGTTTTGTTGATGTTGTGTAATTTTAATCTAAAAGTTATACTATCTATTTTTTATTGGAGTACTAAGATTACATGAGATTAAAGTATCAATTATTTAATCATCTTCGTCATGACTATATAACTAATGAATATTGAATCATTCATTTTTAATAAAATTTACCTATTTTCTTTAAAAGTTTTATTAATATACTTTTAAATAATATAAAGCCTTCGTTATGGGCATATTATTATAATCCATATAAAAAATAAGTTTGCTCAAAAAACCCAACGTGTTTCAATAATTTCTATTAATAGACATTTTCAACATCATCTTTCCAATAAAATATTCATTAGGATATTCGTTTTCTATATATTTCGGACGTGACTGACATTTACTGAAAATTTGTATTTCTCTCTCTCTCTCTCTCTCTCTCTCTCTATATATATATATATATATATATAATAGAATATATATATATATTTCTATTTAATATGCATAAGAACAAATGTTTTCCACTTATTTGATTTCGTCTATTTCTCCCATCTGTTGTCTCTATCTTTCATTTGGATGAGAATATTAATTCACCAACCCACCAACCAACTAGATGAGCAACTGTTTATTTGTGTTCCAATTGTATAATTCATTTCTGATTAGTATGAAATTCAAATTTGTCAAGAATTTTCATTGTTTCTCTTAACGAGACAAGTCCACTTCAAACGCATCTACCATTCATTCATTACGTCTCACACTTCTTATATTATATAATCAAATACACAAAAAAATTACCCTCCCCTTTTTCCTTCCACCTTCTCTATCCCTATCTTCACCACTCTTTTGGTTTTGGTCTAAAGGAACCGACCATCGAGTGAATCAATGCATGAATGAATGAATGAAGGAATGAATGGGCAAAGAATTCAAAAGCTGTAGCGCATTCGTTTTTATAGTCCTAATGAATAAATAAATTCTGTTCTTTTTTTTTTTATCCAACATTTTTCTTTCTTCATTCCCTTCTTTTTATATGTTCACAATAATATATGTGACTTTATTTTGTGTTTGAATTTTAATTAAAATTGAGTTTCTTTTCAATTTAAATTTTCTAAGCGAACTTAACAATCAAAATATAACATGGAACAGGATATGTAAGTATACTTTGTTATCTTCTATTTCAATAGCTTTTGTGGTTCTTTAAGCATCGTTATTATACATATATTCAGCTGTTTAGGTATAAGCAATGGAAATGAATACTTGATAAAATTCATTATCACTTTAACATCAATTGCAATCGAAATGATAATAAATAATATTACTTTTTAATCAAAAATTAAATATATAAATAAAAACTAATGGATTAAAAAAAAATATGATTTTATATATACATTTAATATGAATAAAAAATTTTATTTTATTTTTCTTAAGACATTTATAATTTGTTTAAATATATTCTTGTTTTCTGTGACTTTTTTTTAAAAATAATTTAAATATTTGTAGAATAACATAACAAAAGATAATTTAGATTTTATTTTATATACATTTATATTTAAATGGCGCGATTTCGGATGTTAAATTTGAAATCTATTTCAATAAATATAAAATTATAATAATTTCAAATATCATTTACATATTTTAAAAATGAACATTTTAAATAAACATTTATATTGTAAAAACATTCTAATATCAACTCAGATTTATTTATTTGATTGTAAATATTTGTTTTACATATATATTCGTTTGTAAAAAAGCATTCTATTGCATTAATATAACAGAAAATCTTCAAATAAACCGCCAAAGATTGTATTGCGATCACGAAAATTTTCGATTTTGAGATTTTGTTGTTTTTATACATTTTGAAGGTTCCTGAATCATTTTCACTAAGGTTGAGAAAAATGTCTGTCTGTGTGTGTGTATGTATGTATGTAAATAAGATTACACAAAAACGGTTTGAGCTAGAATGATGAAATTCGGTACATGGGCATTATTCAAAATTCATAGTTTTCTATCAACTTTTGAGAAATGTAGCTCAACCGGAAGACGGACATCACATACAACGTTTTCATTTTTTTTCTTCTAAAGTGACCGTAAAAATAAAGATATATGTTTGATAATTTTTCACATGATTAATAATTGTATAAAACTGCTATATATTGAATTTCAGCTTGATTGAATTGCTGAAAGTACTAGAATTAATTTTTTAACACTGCAAATCACACGCGCCAACACGTGACGTGGTGCCATCAACAAAGAGCCAAACATGCGCTGGTTTATTAAATATTATTTATTAATTTTAATTTATAATTTAATTAATTTAATTTAATTTAAATTAATATATGTTATTTAATCCAATTCAAATTTGCGAGATAGTCGAGTGAAGACACTCCAGATTTTTTTTTCTAAAAAACTTATTTGTCAAAATGTATATATACGTAATACAAATCATTCAAATTTTATATTATTTAGAATTTTTTAAAAGAATATTAGAAAATGTCAGTGAGATGATGAATATATATATCGATTCTTAGGGCTTATCTTAAGAATGAAGGGAGCCAAAGCAACTCGATGCCATGATCAGTGACTGCCTTAACCAGGTGGACTTTGAATTATGTCACTGGACATCGCAAGAGGATTTACCTTGAAAGGCTTGGGTTAATAACGGTGTGTTAGTCATTCACTCATGGCAGGTTTCAATACCGATTTGACTCTTTAGAAAGAAAAAATATTCAAGATAAACGAAGATACAACGACAATAACAACAACACAAATAACGGTCCGGAAGGTTGATGATTTCTTCTTCTCTCATCCCGGACTACGCTTCCTTTAATGAGATGATCGCTTTCAAGAATAAATTCATAATCATGTTGGCACTTATATGAATCATATTCCTAATATTATTTAAACATTTTTTCTTATTATTTTTTTGTATATTAGAGAAATGTGATTCATTTGATATCTATATTAATTATTAAACGGATTTCCCAAATTTTTAAAAGAATATTTAAAAAAAAAAATAACTTTTTAATATCTCGCCAGAGATAGTATTGCGATCACGAAAAAATTCGATGTTGAGATTTTGATGTTTTTATACGTTTTGAAGGTTCCTGAATCATTTTCACTAAGGTTGAGAAAAATATCTGTGTGTGTGTGTGTATGTAACCAAGATTGCGCAAAAAGGGTTTGAGCTAGAATGATGAAATTTGGTACATGGGCATTATTCAAAATTCATAGTTTTCTATCAACTTTTGAGAAATATAGCTCAACCGGAAGAGGGTCATTACCTACAACGTTTTGATTTTTTTTCTTCTAAAGTGACCGTAAAAATAAAGATATATGTTTGATAATTTTTCACATAATTAATAATTGTATAAAACGGCTATATATAGAATTTCAGCTTGATTGAATCGCTGAAAGTACCAGAATTAATTTTTTAACACTGCAAATCTCACGCGCCAACACGTGCCATGGTGCCTTCAACAAAGAGCCAAGCATGCGCTGGTTTAATAAATATTATTTATTAATTTTAATTTATAATTTAATTAATTTCATTTAATTTAATCCAATTCAAATTTGCGAGATAGTCGTGTGGAGACACTCCAGATTTTTATCTTAAATATTCGTATCATAAATAATGAAAATCACAAATATGTAACTTGAAACCTATTGAGCATGAAAATCCCACATTTTGGGGGCTGTTGTATTCTATAATAAAATAAAACATGAACAATAGATCCATGAAAACTCTTAGTGAGCCTTTTTAATGTATAAGTATAATAATTCTAAATTTTCGGTTGTGTCCCTTCTATCTTATAATAATAATAAAAATTAATAATTATTATAAGACGAATTAAAATATTTTTAATTTATTAATTTTATACTTATTTTGTTAAACTTATTTTCAAGGCTGAATAATAGTTAGACATATTAAAGACAAGCTATATATATTTTAAGTAATAAATAAAAATTATATAGAACTTTTTGTTTATGTAATTCATTATGAAAGTTAGATCTTGAAATCGTAGACTAGACAGATGATTCATTTTAAGTAGAAAAATTCTATTTATTTTTATAAAGAAGGATATTAGGGTCATTTCACATGATTTCAGTTCAAGTATATAAATGGCGTTATAAAATTATATTTTACTTATTTAATGAAACAATATATATATTAGGCATATAAATCTTACTTTTTAAGAATAATTTACATTCAATTTACTATTATCATAATATATTTATTATTTAATAGGAAAATCTTTTTTTATAATATATCTTATCTATCACGTTTTATGGGATATTCTTTATTAATATTTTTTTTAGGTCATAGGAAGAAGACAAATGAAAATATAATTCCTGTATTCCATTATTTATTTATTTATATTTTAATCAAAATCAAACAAAAGAACAAATGTTGAGGAAAAATACGAAATTTATTTCTCGTAGGAAATTATCATTGATTATCTTTTCATCAACATTGATATATAAAATGATTTCCTGTTTACAATCAACTTATGAAATGGATTCTATAATAAATGAAAACATTACAAATGATAATTAATCAATTCTTTATGTTTTTTATTTGATTTTTCTATTTATCTATTAATTACTATATTTGTGAGTTGTTCTTGTTTTTGTTGTAATTTCTTTAGATAAAAAATAAAATTGGAAAATATTAGTTAAAATATATATTTTTATATCAAATTGATTTTCATTAGAATTTTATTGGATTTAGAAATAAAGATTAAGATACAGGATTAGACTTAACCCTGAAAGCTTAAATTTCATGAGAATCTCATGTTTCGAATTCCAACTCCTTGCGTTGGATGGAAGAATTCTAGAATCTTTAAAAAATTAGCTGGAGTGTCTCCACTCGACTATCTCGCAATTTGAATTGGATTAAATAACATAATATATTATATTTAAATTAAATTTAATTAATTATAAATTATAAATAATAAATATTAAACCAGCGCATGTTTGGCTTTTTATTGATGGCACCAAGGCACGTGTTGGCGCGTGAGATTTGCAGTGTTAAAAAATTAATTCTGGTACTTTCAGCAATTCAATCAAGCTGAAATTCTATATATAGCAGTTTTATACAATTATTAATCATGTGAAAAATTATCAAACATATATTTTTATTTTTACGGTCACTTTAGAGGAAAAAAAATCAAAACGTTGTAGGTAATGACCCTCTTCCGGTTGAGCTACATTTCTCAAAAGTTGATAGAAAACTATGAATTTTGAATAATGTCCATGTACCAAATTTCATCATTCTAGCTCAAACCGTTTTTGCACATACATACACACATACACACATACACACACACACACACACAGACATTTTTCTCAACCTTAGTGAAAATGATTCAGGAACCTTCAAAACGTATAAAAACATTAAAATCTCAACATCGAAAATTTTCGTGATCGCAATACTATCTCTGGCGAGATAGTAAAAATTATATCACATTGTTGAGGAGTTTGAAAGATAAAAAAAAATTAACCAAGTCTACCTTGGCATAAAATAGTGATATACTGTCTTTACAAAAATATCTAAAATGTTGAATTCTGATGATTTCGATTGAAAATGAATTCATTCATTTTTAAAATTAATTTTATTAATTAAAGAGCAAATTACTGTGTAATATATATTTTTTATATTTATTTGTGAACAAACATATATTTTTAGTTTTTTACTAAAATCGAAAGAAAAATCTTGCTCCTAAGATGTAGTAGAGGTAGTTTAAACTCCCAGGTTCTATTTTTATAACGTTTTTCTTAACTTCACTTGCCGTCTGTCTCTCTGTTCCCTCTTTGACAAATTAAAATCGATTTTTATATAATCTTTTTACTATCTCGACAGAGGTAGTATTGCGATCATGAAATTTTTCGATGTGGAGATTTTGATGTTTTTATACGTTTTGAAGGTCCATCAGTCATTTTCACTAAGAGTGAGAAAAATGTGTGTGTGTGTGTGTGTGTGTGTGTGTGTGTGTGTGTGTGTGTGTGTGTGTGTGTAGACAAGATTACGCAAAAACAGTTTGAGCTAAAATCATGAAATTTGGTATACAGGCATTATTAAAAATTCGTAGATTTCTATCAACTTTTGAGAAATGTAGCTCAACCGGAAGAGGGTCATTACCTACAACGTTTTGATTTTTTTCCTCTAAAGTGACCGTAAAAATAAAGATATATGTTTGACACTGCAAATCACACGCCAACACTTGACTAGGTGCCATCAACAATGAGCCAAACATGCGCTGGTTTAATAAATAAAATTTATTAATTTTAATTTATAATTTATAATTATTTCAATATAATTTAATATAATTATTTAAATATAATTTATGTTATCTAATCTAATTCAAATTACAAGATAGTCGAGGGAGGGGACACTCCAGATTTTTCCCTCTAAACTGACCTTAAAAATAAAGATATATGTTTGATAGTTTATCACATGGTTAAAAATTGTATAAAACTACTATATATAGAATTTCAGCTTGATTGAATCGGTGAAAGTACCGGAATTAAGTTTTTAAATTTTTTAATACGTTGACTGGCAATCACCGCCAGCACGTGAAGTGGTGCCATCAACAGAGCCAAACATGCGCTGGTTTAATAAATATTATTTATTAATTTGAATTTATAATTTAATTAATTAAATTTTATTTAAATATATAATATATGTTAATTAATCCAATTCAAATTTGCGAGATAGTCGAGTGGAGACACTTCAGATTTTTTAAAGGTACCAAATTACCAAATTTACTTCATTCATAAAGTGATCCAAAATAAAATTAAAAATATAAAAAATATTCAATAAATATATTATTTATATAAAAATAAAAAAAAAATAAATAAGTAAAATTATTTCATACTTATTAATTCATTTAGAAAATTCTTAATTATGACTTATTAATTAAATTAAAGTTCATTATCAATCAATAGATAGAATAGAATTGGTATTTAATTACAATATTATTTCAAATTAAAATCGAATTATTATTAAATCAGTATTTTCTTTATTTACTTTTAAACAAGTTTTACTGTAAATTGTATTAAATTGACTTTTTTTTAATAATCTTTTTTTTTTAATTTTGCTAATAAAGAAATCAAATCTTTCAAATGATGAATTATTCTTATTCTCTAATAATATTCATTTAATTGAAATAAGTAACTTAATTAATTGAAATATGTAACTTAATAAAGACTAATATATTTATTAGAAAAAACTGAACTTTTAATGTTTAAAATTCACCAAATAATTTCTTTTCACATTCGAATTTGTTTCAGTTCAAACATAAAGATAGTCATCCAAAAACTCATTTCAATAGATTTCATTCCATTTTTTCTTTTATCACAATGTGAATTTCAATCATAAAAAAGTTGCAAAAAAAATAAGTTAAAAAAAAGTTTTGAAAAAATTCAATATTAAAAGATAAAAAGAAAAAAAAGAAAAGATACGCACATCCACCCACACTAACATAGAGAAAGAAATCACAGAGTAAAAGGAGATTAAGTCAATTTGTCAAAAAAGACGAAGCCAATTGTACTAAATTGAAAAACGGTTCGTTCGTTTTCCACTTTCTCTATCATGTTGAAAATTGTAATCGATTTGTGTCTGTCTGTCGTTCTCCATTTAGATTTTTATCACAATAATTGAGAGGAACGGTAATTTATATTTTTTTAAATTGTTAAGTTACAAAAAAAACAAACTTTCTTTTCATATATATATCTCATATGTATAATATAATAATTATAAAGAAGAAATTTAAAAAAATATCTTATTGAAATGAAAGAAATTTAATTTTGAAACATAAAAATATTTTCCTAAAAATTTTAATGAGACACTATGAAAAATGTCTAGAACAATTTTATTCAGTAGTGGACCACGTGGCCAAATACTCAGATAAACATGGCAAATCACTAAATCTTTACAACTTAAATTATATTTTCATCAGATTCATTTAGATAACTAAATTTTATACTGATAATAAATTGTGTAAATAGGTTAATTCCCAGTTTATAAACATTATTAAATTTATAATTTGATTTTATGAAATTAAATCAACAACAATTTATTATATTTAAACATCTTATTATTGATAATAATAAATTTAATAAAAGATATTTATTATTATATTAGTATGAATAATTATAATTATATTAAATTAATATTACTTAAATTTCCAATATATTTTTTAAATTATATTAATGTCATTATCTTTCTCTTTTCGATTGCATTAACTGA
Source organism: Labia minor (assembly GCA_963082975.1). Taxonomy (NCBI): domain Eukaryota; kingdom Metazoa; phylum Arthropoda; class Insecta; order Dermaptera; family Spongiphoridae; genus Labia; species Labia minor. The sequence goes on from OY720346.1 coordinate 15,896,665, forward strand.
CTTTCTTTCTTGTTTAAAATCCGCGCGTTTAAATATATGGATAAGAATTGTAAATATAAAGAAACAAACTGTAAATATAAAGAATAATTAAATTAAATTATAAGAAATTATAAAAAATATTAATAAAACCAACCCTTAGTGAATTTTATTCCATTTATTTATTTTAAAACCATTTTATGTTGATGGTTCATTACTGAATCAAAAAGTGGCCTATTACTGAAACTTTCGATTTTCAGATGGCCCACTACTAGAACAAAAAATACGTTTTGAAAAAAATTAAAAAAAAATATTTAAATATAAATTAACCGAATGTTTGTGTTGTAGTGATAATTAAAAATAGTTGTACAATAGGTTAGCACTTGTTTTGTTGTTATTCTCACTTTTATTACAGAATAATCGTGTTTTTTAATGAAAATTTCTCTTAACATGGTCCACCACTGGTACATTTACCTTAATAGTATTTTATCCATTAGAAAAATGTCAAGGTTAAAGACACTAGTATATGTTAAGTCTATGATATAATATTATATGATATAATATCTTAATTAATACAGTTACTAATATATAAAATAGTGAAAAATACTTGATATATATACCTATATATTATTTAAAAAGAATTATTCTGATATGTTTAATAAATGTTTCCTTATATAATTTTTGTTGTAGCAGCATTTGATCTTTTTATTTCTTTATTACGATACGATTTTTTCAATTATTAAATAAACTCATTACAAGCTTATGATGTAATATTAATTTTTTTTACAACCATAATTATTAAATTTTATATAATAGTAATTTATTTAAATTTATCGATCAATATTGAAATATAATCCCAGTAGAAAATAATATAACAGAAAATGATTAAAGTATATTATATTGATTTAATTAAAAAAAATATTATATCATAATTGAAGATTAAATTCAAATGTAATTTATTATGTTTCTAGGTTTCTACATTTAATTTCATATAACATTTATTCTGCATGAAATTACACATTTGGCGATTATTGTACTAATTGCACATTTGATCAATTTTTACTATTAATTTTATGTATGCCATGGAAATGTTTTTTAATTTAATTTAATATTTAGATAATTTTAAAGGCTAAAGTGTTAGAAAAAAGAAAAAAAAATCATTGTGATTTCCCTTCAATTTTTTCAATTTATAAGCCATTTAATATTGTAGGGTTGGTGGTTTCGAAGCAGGTTTTTTTAAATAAAATATCGTTTTTGTTGAAAATGTAGCAAAAATAATATCGTTATTATTAGCAAAATAATATCGTTTTTGTTTAAAAATTAATAAACAAGTTAAACTAAACTTCTTGATGAGCGTCGTCTTCTGAAATAATCGTGTTCTCCGTATAGGGTCTTCTTAACTTGACGTCTTAAACATGAATGATTGCTTGAATGTTCTTATTATGGAATCTTCTTTATGTATGATGCCGTCTGAGCAAATTCGTAGCATTTTATACCCCTCTGGTGACGTCTTGACTGAGGGGCAGGGGCGCTCGGCGACCAATCGGGTGGTAGGCGCTATGCGATGAGCCAATGACTCCGTTATTATCACCAATCGTAGGCTTGAGAGAGGGAGCACAGAGGTCTTAAATATTAGTCAGAGCACAACGAGAATTTGTCCAGTCGCTCCGAGAACAACTTAGTCGAAGGAATAAAAAAAAATTCCTATTTTTTTCAAATCCTACAATATTATCTATTTACTAATTTGAGCTTTATTTCACTTTATAAATAGTAGCAGAAAATCTAGCCTGTTTTTTATAATCCAATGATCAAATTGATATTCATGAATAAAAGGAGTGATGGAAGAGGTATGTTTTGAAAGAAGGAGGATCTATATCACTTCTAAACATATAAGATTTCTTTCATTTGAATTAAAATTTATTTAATGTTATGTTTCTACTTTGACCTCAATGGTTGGTTTTGGATCCACCCTTTGTCAATTGTAATCTAATCTTGAATGACTCAACTGTCACTTTAAAGCGGCTCAAAATACAAATTTAAATAATTTCTCATTATTTTTACATCATATTTTATTATTATATTCCATTTCTTTATTATTAAATTTTCAAGTTAATAAATTATTCTATCCATTTAAGATTTTTTATTCGCCTACAAAAATGTCATACCCAGAATGGGAGAACGTTTTTTTATTATTCTTAACTTCACTCTTCTGTCTTTTATTCACTTTTAAATAATGAAAATGAAAAATAAAAAAATAATATAATATATAAATATATATATTATAATACGAAATAAATAAGTCTGTCTACATTTTAAGACCAATTACAAAAAAAAAATAATTTTTTTTTAATAAATAAGCTAAATGAAGATTTTGATATTTGATGAATGGGGTTGAAATGATAAAAAAATAATGATTCATTTTTAAAGACAATTAATGGGAAAGTGAAATTATACGTGAAGAATCAATATCATTCATTCTTCATGCTGTAGCATTCCGTTGTTAGTATTTTAGATTGATAGATAGAGATCATCGTGTGAATTGGTGCTTGTGAATTTTATTGAATTCCAGAGGAATTCGGTTAGAAAGTGTATTAAATAAATAAAAAGAAAATATATTTATTTTTCTGATAAAAGAAAAATGTGGATATTCATTTCTTCTTTAAGAAAAAAAAAAATCAATTAATTTATTATAATTGTAAAAAATAAATTCTTCAATGATTAATCATGATTAGTAAGAAGTTTCTTTTGACTAATCTAAATTGATAATAATAAGAAATATTATTTGAATATTGATTTTAAATCTTTATGTTATAAAATATATATTATTAAAGTCTTTTAATTTATTTAGACCTTTTGGTAATTGATTTAAATTAATAACATTTAAATATAAATTAATATCATTTTTATATTTATTAAAAAAAAATAAATTATTAAATTTGAAAAGAAATAAAATAAATCAATATTTATATATACTTATATATATATATATATATGATGTTCAATAAACAATATTACTCTATATATATACGAGAATGCAAACCAATAGGGAAGAGATAGAGATAGAAAGTCACGTTCGAGTGCCTTCCGGTTGTCTAATTTCCGGGCGTTGCCATTGAATACAAACCTTCATTGATGTATTTTAAATTAGACTATAAATTTAATTACCTCTGTGTTTATGTTTAAAAACAAAATTAAACTAATAACTAGTAAAAATATAATAAAATTTTTTATATTTTTTTTTATTATTATATATTAATTATATTAAATTAATATGTTTATCTATATATTTATTTCTATTAGGATTTTTAATCTTATTTTTTTAAATTAATCTAGTAATATAATTTATTAGTACCGGGACCTCGAGCCTCGGCTCGGTACTTAAGTTAAAAAAAATGATTCATTATTATTGGATTTGGCTGCTAATATTAATACCTGGGACACCGAGCTCTCGCTCTACCCTTTAAAAATATTGATATACAATTCTTTAATTATTTATTACAATTATTAAATGTATTAAATAATATTTTATTGAAAAAATATTAAAAATTATAAAACTATCTAAAACTTAATTAATAAAAGAACAATGAATAAATAAATCACGAAAATAGATAAAAAAAAATGCACGCGGCGAGTTTCGATCCTTCGAACTCGGGGAGTAAAAACAAATGTTCTAACCACTGATATAAGATATGTCTAAAATTTTGATAATAAAAATAACATATTTTTACCATCTTTCGAAGACATTTATTTGTTTTGTTGTTCTTTTTTTTTGAGAGAGATTAATAAATATATATATATTTTATTAAAAATAAATATTTTTAATTTTATTTCGAAATTAAATAATAAATTTTAAAATATTTTAAATAAAAAAAAATATTAATACAATTTCAGTTAAAAAATAAAAATGGATGTCATGTGACATCACCCATATATAATTTTAAATTAAGAAATAAATAATGAAAATGTACGTTTCCTGAGATGTGATCAATAAAACTCAATTTTTCTTTATAAATACTATATCTAGTGTGAATTTGAAAAAAATCGTTAGAGCGGTTTTTGAGAACCCATGGCTATATATATATATATATATATACAATTTTAGCTAGCATAATAAGATAAGATAATAATTTTTTTTTCAAATATATCATCTATTAGTATTAGGCTTTTTTTTAAAAAAAAATATAAATTGTAAATTCTTTTATCTTAATAAACTAATTAATTTTTGTTTTGTTTATTTTACTAGAATCTGCAAAAATGGAGTCTTGGTTGTGTGACGTGAAACGAGTACGAATTCCACGACCTAAATTCGAATCTGGTCGTTATATGCCCCGCGAGCCACCCAAAGATTATCTCCTGGAAGATACGCATCTCGAAGGGGGCAAGGGTCGGGGGGTTGGTGGCCATTCCCCAGGAGATTATCTCACTGGGAAAGACCTTGCCAGGGCCACCGAAGAGTTACGAAGAGCCGTCCAAGAGAAACTTTAGGATATATAACACAATTATTTTACATTTATATATATAGGTACATATATAAATGTACGAAGAAAGTTGTGTTGCACGAATTTGTGTATTTGGAATTGTGTTAATAAGTGTATGTGTTAGTGTGTTTGTGTAAATAACAACGATGGATGGAATCTAATTGATTAATCTGTTAGGCAGGGACAGAAAAATAAATAAAAGAAAATTATATATATTTATAAAATAGAAGAAAAAAAAGAAAGAAACAGAAGATTTAATGATGTAATAGTTGTCTTTATATATCTATTTAATATTCTATTATTATATAATTGAGAACTTGATATGCATTATAAATAAAATTAATGAATGAAAATAGAATTAATTACCGTTAATTCCAAGAAAAGTTTAAAAAATAAAATATATCCTATGAATAAATGAAATATTGTTAATATAAATATAAAGAAAAATAACTTTGTAAAAAGAGTAATACTAATAAATCAAATAATTAGGTTAATTAATATTTTTTTTTATATTATATTTTCCTATTTAACATGGTTTTTATTTTAATTAAACTAATTTACTTTCGTTGATTTTTGATATTTTATTTTAACGAATTATGAATTAAGTATATTTTAAAATTTTAAAAATGTTTTTATTAGTTAATTTACTAATTGATAAAAATTTTTAACACATATGTTTTATATTTTTTTTTTTTCTAAAAAAATGAATTTTGATATAAAATTAACTTTTATAAACATAAAATATATAAAGACTGATTAAAAAAAATTAAAAAAAAAAATTGGATTAAATAAAAAAATCGTGATCCGCCTGTAAAAATGTCAGATTAAGGTCGACAAGAGCCGTGGGCATTTGGACAAAGGAAAATCACACCGAGTGAAATTTTAAATATATTAACAAAAAAAACTTTTAAATTAAAAAACAAAAATGTTATCTGTACTCTTTTAATAAAAAAAAAAATTGTGTTTTGTTATCTCTTTTCTCTCTTTCACTTTTTCCCATCATCTCCCCTCAATTTTTGCCCTTGAATTTATGAACAATTCTTTTTCAGTTACTCCGTATTGGCTTGTAACAAAAAGTGAAAAAAAAATAAAATGTTATTTTAATAAAAATGAAAAAATGAATACTAATAAAACGTATACATTATGTATATGAATGAAATATATATAAGATTATACCATATGGTTGTCTTTTAAGGATGGTTAGACAAACAATAATTTTCTATTTAAAAGAACACCATATCCAAATAAAATAAAATATAAATGAACCTTGGTTATATTTCTTTTTAAAAAATATATTTTTCTCAGGTTTCTTTACTCTGATTACATTCTACCCAAATTATTTTTCAAGAATAAATATTTAAAATAAATTTATATTTATTAAATATGAAATAAAATATAATTTTGAATAATATATTTTGTTTGGATTTGAAATATTATTAAACAAATTATAATAACATTTATATGGTTTATATTTTTTTTTATAATTACTTTAAATTTATTAGATTTAAATAATTAATTATGTGTATAAACTATACTTTCCTTCCTAAAATTCTGTTCTAATTTTTAAAAAGATTATATTGGAGTTTAAGCTGAAAATTGGGTTTAATATGGCAATCCCAAAATATAATAATTGTTTCACCATTTATGAATATAAATGAAATTGATGATTCTAGTAATAATTATTATCTAATTATTAAGAACCTTAAAAACAGAGACCAAAATGATCTAATGATAGAAGTACAAATTTAATTCAATATATAGGTATAAGTAATTTCTATTTTTTTTTATAAATGTCTAAATATTTTTTATATATGTATATAGTAATTAAATGTTGTTAATGATGGGTTCCTAGACAAGTAGAAGGAATGAACAACCTGTTAGTCAATATTCAATGTTTTTACTTTCATTTTTTTAAAAAAAATTTCTATTTTTATTAGCAAAATATAGACTAAAATTTCCCTATTTTGATACAATTTTATATATAGAGTTTAAATGAAAATAAGAAAAAAAATTTTTATTATACAATTTGTATTATTATAATACTTATATACTACCTATATTTTTTCATATATTTTACAGAAGTTATTATAGGTATGCATGATGTGTATATGTGTATGATTATAGTTTTTTAATATTAATTGTTATTTTAATGACAATTTTTAAGCTAGCTGTTACTATAATTTTTGTAATTATATAATTAATAATTTTTTTATTATATAACGTTATAATTATTATTTCACGCCATTATTACTATAAATGTAAAATTCATCTAAATATGAATATGAAAAAAATTTGTTAATTATCATTATTTCTGACATATATACATTTATTATAATTATAAAAAATATATTTACTTTTTTGAAATTTTCCTTATTACCCTCTTATTTATTATTATCCTTAAATAAAAAAATAAAAATAAATATTAATTTATTATAAAAAAAAAAGTTAAAATATCAGTATATTTATACCTTTTAATTTAATTTAATCATTATAAAATGTATGTTATTAAATAATAAAGATACATAGTCACTATATTCTATTTTTTTAATTATAACAATTTTTGAGATAAGAAGATTATGAGATCAATCCAAAATTTTAATCATCCTCAGTTACTTTTAAGTTTTGTGGAAGTGGAATTTGAATTAAATACTTTTAATATGAAAAAAGCTATCTAACCATTCTATATTTGAACGATAATTGGTTATTTAATATTATTTTTCATTGGTTCTTAGCCTTATGAGCAAATTGGAAAAAAGTATATTTATATGACTAGCATACTTATATATTCAAAAATGAATATTTCAATTATCTAAAAATTTATTTCACAACTTTGGACAGAAATAAAATATTATACATAAATATTTACCCTATATTTAATATATCCATAAAACAGATTAAAGTTTATCGTGTACAATCATATAACTTTCAATTTATATTGTTATATTCTTAACTCTATCTTTGAATAAAACTAAATTGTTTATTTTAAATATATTATATTATATTATTAAGATAATAAATTTTATAATTAATTTATTATAAAAATATTATTTTGAAAATTAATAAATTTTAATTTTAATTTTAAATACATATTTATAAGTTTTTATGTTCTATAATTTTTTAAATTTATTTTTATCTTGTTAAGTTATATTTTTATTCTAAATTTATTTTTAAATAATTTGGTAAATAAAAGATTAAGAGTTTTAAGAACGATTTTTATTTTAGCTAGATATTTTTTAAATAAAACATTAAATTTTTCATAAATATCTTTAAACAATAGTATTTTCTAGTAAATATGAACGTCAATCAAATAATAAATAATTAAATAATAAACCAATCAAGAAGACAATAGATAAATGATATCGATCAAAAAATTTATCTGTTTGCATAATTTCAGGGGCGTAATCGTAAATTCTCTTTTATCTCAACCAATTTTTTTTTATTGAAAACTTCAATTTAATTAATGGGTCATTTTGTAAATAGAAGAATTATTATCAAGATAGAGATATTTATAAAAAAAAATATGTATGGATGTGTGAATGTAAAGTGGAGATTAGTATGAACACAATTAACTTAATTAATATTAAATATCGTTTGTAATTAAACATGATATATATTATTATTATTATGATATTTAAAATAATTTTTAGATATATTTTGGAATTTTTAGATAAAACATTTTTTTTTTATATATGTGTACTATATATCAGAATTTTGTAGGTTTAATTATTTATATAAATATATAATTAAATTTTTCTTTGATGTATTTCTTTTAAAAAGTTTTTAAAAGTTAGGAAATTAAATCACATTAATTAAAAGGCAATCGGATATGATAATTTTTTTTCTTTTCTATATCTAATATATGTATATGAAAAGGAAAAAAAAACGAAAGCATTTATAGAAATATAAATTTTAGATTTTAATGGAATAAAACTTTTAATTAACTTTCTGATGAGTGAAATCTGACAATTTTTTTTTTGTTAGTTTTTCTAATGGTTAGATAAATATTATAATTATCTAATTTTTTTTTTATTTACATATTGTCATGAGAATCTGCATTCTTTCTTAATTTAATCTTTATTAGTGAAATATTTGCGAAACATTCCTTTAATTATATTGTATGAGCGATCGGTGTTTTTTTTTTGCCACTAAATGTAAGTGAATTTGTGAACTGACGGTGTATATGTGTGTATGTGTTTGTTAATGTGAAATGGCTGGTGAGAGTGCTCACTTACCATATTGGCATCCTCGCCGAAGGCGGCCGCGTTGCCCGTAATTTCTGCACTCCCCCTGCGGGATTCACCGGGACTCGAGTGACGTCTACTTCGGGATGTTTTCGGGGCGTCGGGATCACCGCCGCACATGCCATACTCCTGCGGGGCCCAAATCCAAGCACAGCATGCAGATCAAGCACGAAAAATGCATCAGCAGCACTCAATCAGTTGATCAGTGAGACACTAAGTCGGTTTCTCACAAAGAGTTTCTATTCAATTTTAACAAAAATTTTCTATTTATTTATTAAAGAGTTCACTCCTTTTCTTATAAACAATCAAAAAGAAGGGAAAAATTTTTACTTTGTTTTGTTATATTCAAAAGATAAAAAAAAAATGTTAAACTATGTTAACGACTTTGATTCAAACCTCATTACGTTGACAAAAAGTTAGCATATTATTTATATAATATGGTAAATTAACAAACAAATATGTTAACTTACTAAAATGAACTTAGATCTTTCCTAAAAGAAATAAGATTATTGAATAATTTATTATTATATATTAATATTTTTTTTCATATTTTCTTTTGAATTGTTTAATATAATTTTTATTTTTCAATCAACTCATTTTAAATACCTATAACAAATTATTTTAGTATTTATTAGATATCATTTTCCTTTTAAACTTTTAAAAGAAATTGTTGAAAATTTAATCGATTCCAAAAAAAAATAAGTTGACCTGTGGCCAGGTCCGAACCGACCGACTGTTTGAAATAAATTAATTTCCAGCTACAGAAACAATTTCAAATAATTTTCATATATCTATTAATGTAATAAAAAACAGATATGGATACATAAATAATAAATATAAACATTTTTAATTTTATTTTATTTATAATATATATGCAAGACCAGGCTGTGACGTCATGAATGGCTGGATGACGTCATATAATTTTAAATCAAGAAAAAACTAATAAATATGATTTTTCTCGAGGATAAAACCAATACAAAGTGCATGATTCGTGGTGATATATAAAAAAATCTCCTTTGGTGTGAAAATAACCCTTCCCTTCCTATCGTCGATCGCTAATACTACCACTTCCGGTTTCCGGAATTGCACCAAAAGTTGATCAATTCATCCCACTGATGCATTAAGTAAATATTCCAAATTTCATCAAAATCGGTTGAGCCGTTCAGGCTGTACACATCTATACGGACGGACGGACGGACAGACATCATGCTAAAAATACTTTTTTCTGTTTAAAAAATGCATGATTCGTGGAGATATGTAAAAATCTCCACATGTGAAATTTGGTGTGAAAACAATACCTCCCTTACTATCGTCGGTCGGTAAAAATGATCTTAATAACGTTAAAGAGTTATAAATTAATTCAATTAAATTATTTTTATTTGTTACCTACACTTTAACATTTTTTAAATATAAGTTTTTACAAGAATAGATTAAATATCAAAAATAAATTTAAGTTAATTTACATATATATGTATATATATATAAATATACATATACATATACAAAACTTTAACCATCTTGGTCATGATATTAAAATAAAATAAATTTAATTTAAATTTTTAAAAGTTATAATATCTAACAATAATAATTAATAACTTAAGATCATAGGTAATTTTTAAATAATTAAGATAATCTAATTTTTAAAAGCTTGGGCGAGTAGATTCTTTAATAAATAAATAAATCCATATATGATTAGTTCACGAAATATTTAAAAAAATTGGAGTCATTTCTTTGTGAGATTCATTATAATGAATTAATGTCGCTTTAGTTATATTAATAGATACAGCCAATAATTTTTTCTAATATATATTTATATTTACATTTGAATTTATGTCGTAGTCTTTTCTACAGGGGATAATATCGGGTTTACAAGAATTTTCAGTTGTCCATTTAATTTTCATCCCTTCTTTTTTCTTATCCAAAAAAATTATATTTTTAATTTTAATATAATAATAATTTAATAACCTTAATCTTTAATGAATGATTAAATTTATCAATATATATAAATTATTATTCAATTATCAAAGAATTTTCTTAAACCCTGCAATATCTCATAATCCTACAATTATGAATATTAATTTTATATATTAGCAATATTTAGAATTATTGGCTGATTCTAAAATCTACACATGCAAATTATGATTTATTGCTAAAATAAAGGTATATAATTATATTCTAAAATGTAACAAACTTTTGTTATAACTATATTAACTTTTCAAATTAAATTTTATGTTATAACCAAATTTAGAGAATTATATACATTAATATGTACATATATATGTATATATATGTATATGTATTTAACAATGATATGCGAAATTTCAAATGAATCATGTTTATATTAATTAATTTGGAGCTTATCAAAGTATATATATAATCATTATATTTTAGTTTGAAATTATTTAACTTGAACTGATATTTGATTAATTCAATTAAATCTATTTCATATAAATATACATATAATTTTTACTTGAAAATTATTTTTATATTTATAATTCGACTTCATATAATTTATAATTATAAGCTTAAATCATTTTAAATCATTATAGATTTATATATAATTTAAAAAAAAAACATTTATTTAGTTAAAAAGACAACATAAGCGTCATATTTTTTTTTAAGTATATGCTTTTATTAATTTATTAAAAATTAAAATATTGAAAATTTCAAACATGTCTAAATAGTCGAGTGTAACAATAAATATTTTAATAAAATAAACTTAATTTCAAAATGTTTAACTCTTAACATCTTTTCTTGTTTTTTCTTTAAATTTTTAATTAAATTAAATTCGTTTTCATGAATAAATGTCGATGTCATTGAATTATAAATAGGCAAAAGCTATTTATTTGAAAGATTCTTGTCATCTGTGATTAATGAAGTATGAACTTGCGATTTTACTAAATTATATATATATATATATATATATATATATAGTGAGAGAGATCAAATAAAATTTATGCGTTGAATTAAAATACTTAAAATATTTTTCTATTTAGGTTTTATTGTTGTTAATAAAAATAATGAATTTAAATTTTTTCTTAATATCTTTTAGATAAATTAATCACCTACATTAACTAGAAAAACTATAAAATAAAACATTTATTCTTTAAAATATAAAATTGAAAAAAAAAATGAATATTCTTCAAATGAATTTTATAGTTAAATTAAAATTTGAATCGAAAATAAAATAAAAATCCCACTTTCTATCCCTTCTCTCTAATGGAGATAATAATTATAATATACCATTATAACAAATATTAAACCTACATTTAAAATATTATAGCACAAGTAATAATTCAGCCTTTAGTTTATTTATTTTGTGCAAATCATGAAAGTTGTGAAATTTATTAATAATTGTGGCTTTTATCTTGTTTTATTACAATAATAAAAAAAAAAATAATATTATATTATGTTAAAATCATATATTAGTATTTTTAATATAAATGAAAAATACAGTTAATTTGTTTTATTTGAATAATAATAATAATAAAATACTTAATTAATAATATATTATTTTAATAATTAATGAATAATATATTAATGAAATAAACACTAAAGATTAATTACAAAAGTAAATTACTGAAAGTAGTCATGCTTTTAAAATTTAAATAGAAAAATATTTGTATATATATATATACAGTGGTGTACCTAGAACTTTTGCCGCCCGGGGCGATCTCCAGTTTGCCGCCCTTTTTATTATAAGTCAATCAAATAGTGGTTTTTATAAATTAATACACATAAATAAATTATTCAGTTATTTAATCAATATTAATTAATACACAGAGTAAATTTTTTTACACATATTTGTATGCACTAGTAAACATATTAATATAATATTTACTCTTCTAGCTTTCATATTAGAAAAATCGTGTATAATGCTCCCAAAATTTATATTTATATTTTTTCTGTCGGCCCTGCTTTTCAAAAGAAAAATCGATGATTTAAAAAAATATTGGTATATCACTTCAAAGTAATCATATAAACTTTTCAAAAGAAATGACATTTATAAACTGATATCAAAAAATTTTAGTTAGGAAAAATTGCCGAAATCATATAGTTGATCATAATTTATATAAATCAAATAGTAAACTTATAATATTCATATTAATCATTTATTATTCAAGAAAGAAAAAAAATAAATATGAAATGAATACGTTGCTTTTTACAACTATAACTAAATATAAAAAATGCCGCCCCAAGATAAGTGCCGCCCGGTGCGGACCGCACCCACCGCACCCCCCTAGGTACGCCACTGTATATATATTAATAAAATTGTTAGAATTGAATTTTTTGACTCATTTTTTCTTTCTTTGATTGATTATGATTTATTTATCTATAAATATTTATACACTTTTTTATATTTATATCTATTAAATAAATAATTTTCTTTATTAAATATTTTTGTCTTTCTTTTTCATGAATTTCTAAATGATTTATATTGTTTGTAAAATTTTTGATTTCATTAATTGTTTCAATAGATAATAGGTGTAATATTTATTTTAAATATATTTATCATGTGATTTCTTATCATATTTGTATTCTTATAATTTCATATGCACGAAGTAATCTATTTTATTTATCTGAAATTTTCAATTTTAATAAAATGAAAAAAAAAATTCCATGACGCCTATGTTGTTTGATCATGGTAGAGTAGAAAGTTGATAAAGATAATATAGGGCGGGGGTGGGTACCTGTGGAGAGGCATCATAAGCCTCATCGGTGCCGAGGTCGGAGGTTCGCTTGTCAAGTTGTGATAGAGGGGAGGGCGAACCCTGCCAGGAGGCTGGTCCTCGTGCCCTGCCACCAACCAACACACGCCATTCATATACCATACAACCAACCATTTTCGGTCAAAAGACAGGAAGGAATATAAAATAAAAAGAAAAATATCAACAAAAAAAGATAATTAAACTTTGAATCATTTCTAAAATTTGTAAAATCTCATTATTAGTATATTATTAGTATAAATAATACATTAAAAACAATTTTATTTTATTTATTGTAGTATATTATTTTAAATTGTTTTTGGATTATGTTTGTTTTTAGTAAGTATTTAATGTTTTTTAAAGAGTACATATTTTAACATGGAAAATTTTTTTCTTATAAAAAAACCATCGTAAAAAATTATTAATAATCTGCTCTGTATACAACGATCAAATTGAATGAAAGTTTTTCTTCTTAGATGAATCAATATTTAAATAATTTGTTCAAAAACAAAGAGAAGGGATTGATTTTTTTTATCATACATATCAGATTCTTTTATCAATATAAATATACTAAATAAAAAAGAAAAAATAACCATATATTTTTTAATGATAAATGAAAATATAATTTTTTGATTTTTAAAAATAAAACATCCTTCAAAACAACATAATAATAAATAATTACTGGTTAGTATAATATAAAGTAAATAATTTTTTTAAATTAATTGAGAAATTATTGAATTAAAATAAAACACACATGATTAGAATTTAATACTATATTTTTGTTAACAATATCGAAAAATGGAAAAATGACGTTTATTTTAATATGAAGAAAGTAGATTCTGAATTTTGACTGTTCATCAATGATCGTTTATGACATATTCTTTTAACATCTGACCTAGTTCTAAACTTAAAGGTTTTTTGGATTTCTTTCTTTAAAAAATGAAGAGAAATGCTTAAATGTGATTTTGACACTCATTTAACATTGAATCTTAATTTAATTAAAGAGACTGTTATCATTTAATCAACAAAAAAGCGAAGGCTAACATTTTGAACTTGCCGGATCACTAATTCATAAATATGGAATTTCCAACCGCTATGGTCTCCCAATTTATAATTTTATTTCTAACAATTCAGAAAATAATCAATTAAAAGAGCACAATTAAAAGAAAAATTGAACACTAGAGAATAACAAATAGGTGAATATCTTGAAAAATTATTTTTAATTAATCAATTCCAATAGATACAGCTAAGCACCTGGAATTTGACTTTGAGCAGAGAGGAAGTTACATTTTTAATTTAACAAATATTTTAAAATATTTTTTTATATTATTAAATAAATTTATTTCCTCTCAAATTAAATATTTAACATTAATATTTTTTCAATAAATATTAAATAAATTTAATTATGAAAAATAGATCTTTGAATTTTTTTTAATTATTTATACACAACAAGATATACAATCTAATTTATTAATATATATAATATTTCAAGTGCACTTTCAATAATTTCCTTCATTTCCGTTTAAACATGTAGGATGTTAGAGGATTATTATGAAGAAATGAATTAATCCCCTTTCATTTGTCTCAAATATATAATTTTCCATTTCTACCAGAAAATTAAGTTATTATCAATTACCAAAACTATGATAGTCATCGATAGTAAATTTTAATTATATAAATAAATATACCTATACCTACATATGCCGTCCAATGAACATAACTTTATGCTTCAAACCTCAGATGCATAGAAAATTGATCAAATTTAAAAAAAAATCAAATGATTAGTAATGACTAAAATATAGATAAAAAAATAAAAAAATAATTTTATAATTAATATCTCTATTTCGAAATTTATATTCAAATATATGAATATAAATATATAACAAACATATAAAGTATAGATCTTTAGAGACCCTTCAAGGGGAATATACTGAGTTTAATTATTTTAGTAGAATTCTAGTAACCAACGAAAATTCTTTTATGTTTTAGATAGATAATAAATGTTATTTTATATTAGAGAAAATGCATTTATTTTTTAAAAGTTTCTTTTAACATTGTGATTGTCATATATATTTTTATATATTATACAGTAAAGGAGTAATATATTAAATATATAATGTATATGTATATAATTGACAGGTGGTGATAGGAAAAGTAATATTTATTTCCTTGGAAAATCCGTATTGGGAGTATTAAACGAAATCGAAAACATGGTTCTCTACTTTTTACCTCTTATTTTTTTTATTCGAAATAAACAATATTACTGTCAAATTTATCTATATCTACTATTGTCTATAAAATCTTTTAAATAAAATCTTAATAATAAATATTCCCTTTAAAAATAAATTTTTATATTAGTATAAATTAATAGGAAGATATTTTTTTACATAGTTACACGAAATGAGGCCTGAAAATTCAACTTTATTAATTGGAATTTCAATGATTTTTATTTAATAATTCTTATATTTTATAAAAATTAATTAATAAATCATTCAAAAATTAACTAGATTTTCATAAATAGCTTACTAACTATTATATATAATGAGAATTAATTTTTCATAATAATAAAAACAAGGAAATCCTTCGAACAAATATATATATAATTTTCAACATGATTAATTTAATTATTCTTTTTTCATATATATTGAATTTACCAACAAGTTTTTTTTTAGCTTAGGCTATAAATTTGCCTTTTTTTAATTTAAATATCTTAATTTTTATTTATTTATAGTATAAATAAATAATAAGTCACTTAAAATGAAGGACTTTACTTACGAATTACTATTATATGTATATATGTGTTTCTTTCTAAATGTTTTTTTTTTCTGAAAATTGACAACACAACAAAATCAAGATTTATTTTTATTTTTGTCTTTTTCTTTTATAAATCTATGATTTATTATTTTAATTTATGATTATACATTTTTTTGAATAAATGATAAATTTTGTATTGTATTCATTGATAAGTAAAATTAGACAGTCAAAATCAATTGACGAGCATTATATATTTATATTAAACTTTTTAAAATTTTCATAGTGCTATAATTTCTATCAACTGTCGTTTATATTTTTGCTATCAGATGTTAAAGAAAGGAAAAAGGGCAAAACAAATTTATTTAATGTCGAATTCATTCTTGTTTCATCCATAAACATCCTATATTTAAATACGAGTATATTTGAAAATATTTAAGTATAATTTTACCATTTTTTTATTCATTTGTTAATAAATATTTATAAAATTCCTTTACAATTCAACTACTTTCTCTTTTTCTCCATTATTTCTTTTCCTATTCTTCTTCAAGAAAAAATAGAGAGAGAGAGAGAGAGAGAAAAAGGGAAAAAATATTTTAAAAGGAAAAGTTAAACACGCTTTCTTAAGGGAAGAGTCTCTTAAAGGAGAACTAAAAAGAGGATTTCTTGTTTACGTTTTAATGCAATTACGCGCTTAATATAATTATTCGAATAAATAGTCTTGGCTGTGGTGGGTGGAATGAATCAATAAAAGAGTGCTCCCGTCGAAAATGAAATTATTCTACTAAAATTAGTTACAAACGATTAAATCCCCTCTAAAATTGTATCAACAAAATAATAAAGATTAATAAGAAAATAAATGACTAAAATTAAAAAATAATAATAATAATAGTTATAATATGATGAAATAAAAAGTTTAATAATTCTAATGATCCAAAAATTTTACTTTTTTGAAATATCTTACCAGTTTAGTAAAATCTATGAAATATATATATATATATTTCCAAAATTATTTGTTGTATTTCATTAAGAGTGCTGTTATTTTTTTTTTATCAATCTTAAATCCTTACCTGTTTTTTTTTTTTATTTAATAATTTTTTTATGTGATATACAAGTATTGGATTGAATTAATGGGAAAGGTCTCTAAAATTAATAATATTATAAAAACACTTGTAAGTAAGTATGTACTATATTATATATGATATTATATTCTAAGATCTCCTGAAACTTAGACAACCAACTTTACCTATTTGTGTTTATCATATACCCTGGAATAAATATTCTTTCATAGATTAATTATTATATAATAATTGAAAAATAAAATAAAAACAAATCGTTTCCTTGATAGGCAAATTGGATGAAAATTTATTTGTTGATTCTCACCGACGGCATTGTGCTAATTCTAATCCCATGCCAAGACCTGAATCCTCGCTTGGCGTTCCAAATTCTTCGCACTCGAACAAGGTACCCTGTTGGCCAGTGGTAGCTGGGCTCGAGATGGGGCCGACAACCGCAGGACATGACGGTGGCTGAATTTCCAAACATCGACACACAGAACGGACTAATGCTTAATCAATTTTTACTCAATTTTGTTTCTCAAGTGTGCGTTTATATTTAAAATTGTATCAATCGGAAAACGACTAGTAATAAATAAATCAAAAGTACTTGTCAATTAAAATTTTGATAAATTTTTAAAATATTGACAATTTTTTTTATCATTTATGATAATTAAATAAATATTTCTTTCACCAAGCAATGAATTATTATAAATGAAACACAAAATATTAAATAATATTTTTTTTGAAGATCTTTATAACCATCAATGTGATCATTTATTTGATCAACGCGTAATTTTTTTTAACCCATTATATATACTAACTTAAAATTAAGGTAAATAATATTAATAAAAAATATTAATTGTTTTAAGTTTTAATGATCATTGAACTGGTTCTAGGGTTTTGATCACTCCGGGAAAAACAAAATTTGCACGTCTTTCCTAAAAGAATATATAAATTAAAAAAAATAGTAAAAAAAAGAAACAATCAAAATTATTTTAATAATTTTAATAATAATTTTTAAAAATATAATGAATGGAAAAATATGTTTTATTTTTTTATAGCGCTCCTCAAAATTTGGCGCCCCGGATACCCTCCCGGCTTGCCCGCCTCTTTACCCGACACTGATTAATATGTAAGCTCATTTATCCGACCTTCGCCTCTATTATTATACCTCTCTTTAAATATATTACTAAATTTGTTGAATTTAGATCTCTTGACCTTAAGTTTGACAGACCTGTTCTATAAATAGGCTTAAATTGAATTAACTTTATTAATAAGAAAAGAAAAAAAGTGTATTTCAAGTTCCCATCAATTGGTTGATAACTAAAAATGATAAAAATTTATTGAATTCAATATTCTTATTAAATTATTATTTGATTTTTCTTATTTTTAAAATTTTTAAAATTAATGTAAAATAAAACTAAAATATTCACTTGAAATTTTACCAATTATTTAAAAGTATTATTGAAAGGTTAACACAGCTTCTGATATATGGGTTATTTATATTATAAAAAATGTAAAATAATCCCAAATAACAATTCTTATTGTTCTAGTTATCTTTTGGAAATAATCCACTTCATAATTGAACAAATATACAAATATTGAATCCATATATTTTAATAATAATATATCATCCAATGGCTTACTGCCAAATAAATATTGTAATCTCAATTCTATATATTTGAAATAAATATTTATTTATTTAATATAAATATATATTTTTGTGAATTTAATAACCACAAATATTGATAATTTGATAATTCATTAGTGTTAAGAGAATTCTGTTCTACTCCCCACAACTTCCGTCAAATTCCACAACTAGTGATATTATTTAAATAAGTTGACCTGTGGCCAGGTCCGAACCGACCGACGGTTTTAAGTAAATTAATTTCCAGCTACATAAACAATTTCAAATAATTTTAATATATCTATTAATGTAATAAAAAACAGATATGGATAGAACATAAATATTTTTAATTTTATTTTATTTATAATATATATATATATATATAAGACCAGGCTGTGACGTCATGAATGGCTGGATGACGTCATATAATTTTAAATTAAGAAAAAACTAATAAAGATGATTTTTCTCGAGGACAAAACCAATACAAAGTGCATGATTCGTGGTGATATATAAAAAAATCTCCTCATGTGAAATTTGGTGTGAAAATAACCCTTCCCTTCCTATCGCCAATCGCTAATACTACCACTTCCGGTTTCCGGATTTGCACCAAAAGTTGATCAATTCATCCCACTGATGCATTAAGTAAATATACCAAATTTCATCAAAATCCGTTGAGCCGTTCAAGCTGTACACATCTATACGGACGGACAGACGGACGGACAGACATCATGCTAAAAGTACTTTTTTCTGTTAAGAAAATGCATGATTCGTGGAGATATGTAAAAATCTCCACATGTGAAATTTGGTGTAAAAACAATACCTCCCTTACTATCGTCGGTCGGTAAAAAAGATGTTGGGAAACACAAATAAAATATAATTATTAACTCGTCATTTGTATGTTAAAAATTTAAGAAATGTTACTTTTTAATTTAAAATTAAAATATATATCATTTTTTATGCAGAATATTTTTAATATTAAATATATTATTACTATGAGAAATTATTTCCGAGTTATTATTGTGAGATTTTGGTGTCGATGTGAAATCCCAAAAATAAATTCCCTTTTAAATAAACTCTCTTGAAAATAGTACCAAAGTGGATACCGAAACATGCAGACCCAGATCTCATAATCAACCGTGAAAAAACACGAAAATAATTTCTAATAATAATAAAATCTTTCGCGGAAACCTAAACGAATTTACATACCTATATATTATAAATGTTATATTATCTTAAATTTTGAAATAAAAATAAATTATATTCAATTTAAAATAATATTAAATAATATCAATTGATTTCAGTTTTATTGTTTTTCTTATAATTTTTGGATAAGTATATTTATTCATCAATAAGTATTCAGAACTTTGGGAGTAACGAATATTTTTTACCGACCGACGATAGGAATTGTTTAATTCATAATTTTATCAACATAAATAACAATAATAATTTTCAAGTTATTCCTTATATATGAAATTATATTAATAAAAATCTTTATTTTAATAATAGTATAAATAAATAATACTTCAAAACAATTTAACAAAAAAGAATCTATTCAAATTGTTTCGGATGGACATTTCATTTCAAAAAGAAATTATGTCAATGCCAATAAATAAAGATGACTGTCTTTTCCTTTTAATGTAGATGTCAAAATGTGTTTCCATGGGAAATTTCAATAAGTAGCACATAAGGAAAATATCTTTTTGAATATGAAATATAGAAAGTCAATATTTGTAGCTATTTGAACAAAAAATATTTTTTTTTTCTTGAAATAAATTAAATAATTTTTAAAAAATTTATGTTCAATCAAATATAATTGAACAGACTAAATAAAATGACCGAATTTAATATCGGATTTCGAATTGGATATCAATTATATTAAGTAATAATATAAAAATTATATGAATTAAACTTATTGGTCAAAGTCCGCATTGGAAATTAATTTTCTAATGACTTCTATCTATACCACATCTTAATAATGACAATTGTTATTATTAATATAATGACCTTAATTAAATGTATAGATATGTATATTATATATCTATATATCTAATCTTATTATGCTAGCTAATATATATATATATATATATATATATAGTACCGGGACCCCTAGCCTCGGCTCGCTAATTAAGTTAACAAAAATGATTCATTATTATTGGGTTTGGCTAGTAATATTAATACCTGGGACACCGAGCTCTTGCTCGACCCTTTAAAAAATATGGATATACAATTCTTTAATTATTTATTACAATTATTAAATTTTGCATCATTGCATCAATCTGATTAAAATGAATTGAACTGGGGCCCTCAATAATACAAACAAACAATTTTAGCTAGCATAATAAGATTAGATATTAAAAAATATATAAATTTACCTGAAAATAATTAGATATTTATTTGATAAAATTAAATTTTTAAATAAATATATTGTATATCAGGGGTGGGCAATACGTCGACCGCGGTCGACCGGTCGATCGCAAAGGCTTTAAAAGTAGCCCGCGAAGCCAAATTTGGAAAAGTTAAAAAGTAAAGTACATGATTTTTCCATGGGAGAGGGAAAGCAGAAAAAATCATGAGTTCACGTGAGGGCAGGAACGCCAATCCCCGAAATATAATTATTTTCTACTGGGATTATAGAAAAGAATCTACCCGTTACTCAGGATATTATTTTTAAATTTATTAACAATTAATTTTACATTTCATGAAACTTATTCAATTTTTTTTTCTTATTGCTTCTTAGATAAAAACAATAAAATTATTTCCTTCCTTTTCAAGTAATTTTTATGTTATTTTAAGTTATTTATTTTTGAATATAAAATTTGAAAATAGAATAGAATAGCAGAGAAAATGTTTCAATGTTAAAATACAAGAAAGAAGGAATGATTGGGATGGAAAAGTTGGTTAAAATAATTCGTATTAATTTATTTGTCGTATAATACGTAGTATAATTAATTTGTATATAATTTCATTTAACGAAGGGGAAATAATATAATTTATTTTGAAAATAAAGTCAAAGGCAGTTGAATCTCATCCATTGGGGGTAAGCAATGCAGCATTGCTATGCTGTCCCCTTCAAGGTCACCGAGAAGCAAAGCATTGGAGGTGGGTGCGAAATTTATTAAATATATATAATTAATATAACAGTAAAAAGTTAAAAATCTATATTTTATAAAATTAAATTTTTATTTGAATCTTTTCTAAAATTTATTAAACTTAATTTAAATTAATAGGAATAAATAAATTTACAATAAATTCTTGATTGAGGGATGATTTCTGTGGTGACGCCGGTCAACATCTTCGACTGGAAAAGGAATGGGAACTGATTGAGCTCGAAGCACACCTCGACAGGCAGGCCAAGAGGGAGGGAGGTGAGAAGAGGTGGCGGAGGGGGGCAACATGGCGGCAAATCTTTTCAATCTGTCAAAATTCAATAATTAATATTTAATCAACGAAGCAACGTAAAATTATATAATAGTAATGAAAATTAATCTACGTTTCATGATGAATCTATTCGTATAGGTTTTATCTGTTGTTATGAGGCAAGATTTTTGTTGAACTGTAAAAATAAACCGATATTAAAATTAATTAAAAATTTCCATTTAATGATACAAAAAATCAATTTTATTTAAAATCTGGCTAAAATTATGGTCAATAGATTGGTCTTGGTCACAATTTACAAGATTTAGTCAAAAATGTTAATAAAATGAAAAACATTTATTTAATTGGTTTTTTCTAATTTTGCAAAGCGTTCTATAAATATGAGTTCCAAGTTTTATACTAATATGAAGCGTTGGAGAGGTGGGTCCTCTCAGAGGCATATAAGACATGTCTCACTCGTGATTATAAGGGGTTTTGCTAGTCGAAGAGTTGACGTGATCTGGATATATTTGAATAAACCCCCCTTCGGGGGGTTTATTCAAATATATATAGGAGACTCTAAAGAGTCTCCTATAAAATTGAAGATTTCAAATTTTTTTTCTTTTTAATGATCTATGCTAGGTATTCTCCTTCATCCAAATAAATTTGATTTTTTGAATAATCAGGGGTGGGGGGGAGGGGAGTGAAAGTAAGGGAATGGATGGAAAGGAGTCAACGGGTAAAGGACATGATTTCTTCAGGTAGAAGAGGGATTTAGAAGAAATCATGAGCTCACGTGAGGGCAGGGACGCCAATCCCTGAAATATAATTCTTTTCTACTGGGTTTTAGAAAAGAATCTACTCGCTACCCGGGATATTATTTTTAAATTTATTAAAAAATAATTTTAGATCATAATCATCCTATATGTTATTACATCTTTTATATACCATATATTTATATATTTTTCTTATCCCGATAATTTATATACTTTTTATCCAAGGGCTTCCCTTTCGCCAAACACCGTTTAGCCCTAGACTACTCTACTCTGCCTCCCCCTCCTCTCATATCCATTCCAAAATGAAGTATTTATTTTAATCCAAGTTATAAATTTAAATGAAAAATAACAGCCCTTCCATTTACAATTTTTTTTATTAATATTATTATAATAATTAAAACTAACATATCTTTCATATATCTAAGAACATATATAAATATATTATTGATTTAACCTTTCTATATTTTAGTATTTGACTATATAATTAATAATATATAATTTTTTTATTCGTTGATCAAAAATAATATAAATATAAAATATATTTATTTATTACATAATAAATAGATTTTGGAAACTAATAAGCAAAGATAAATATCCAAATATTTGGACAATGGTTGCTCGTTTCAATTCCTTCTTTGGCTCCACATATTTATGTGAATCGGCATTTTCTTTTAAAATTTTTTTTAAAATTTTAATAAATATTGTTAGAATTCATAAAATAAAAAATATATCGTCGGCTTAGATTGCAAACCTGCTAACTCATATTCAGCATATTTTGCACAACTTTCTTAAAACGCATAAATTTTTTGCTTGTCATGAGATTTCAATTAAATAGGTGCATAATAGCGGTGTTTCATAGCCAATGTAAGGTGTTTTTCGCTTTCTAATAGTGTGAAAATGTAATTTTTGACCAAAAGTGGAGGTTTGAAATTTAAATCGGCGATATAATGACTTCTTTAATTATCATCTAAAATTTTAAAATTATTTGCCCATATCCATAGTCGACCGCAGACTATATTTTATTGAAAAAGTAGCCCCTAAAAGCTAAAAGTTTGGCCACACCTGTTGTATATCAATATTTTTTAAAGACTCGAGCGAGAGCTCGGTATCCCAGGTATTAATATTATCAGTCAAACCTAATAATAATGAATTATTTTTTTTTAACTTAATTACCGAGCGGAGGGTCGGGGTCCCGATACTCTTATCTTATTATGCTAGATAAAATTGTTTGTTTGTATATATATATGTAAATGGGTTCTCAGAAACCGCTCTAACGATTTTTTTGAAATTCACACCAGAGTAGTATTTATAAAGAAAAAATGAGTTTGATTGATCACATCTCTGGGAAAAATCATCTTCATTAGTTTTTGAAGTGAAAACTTCTTTAGCGGCGTTGAGCACTTTTGCGGGATGGGGAAAAAGTATAGAACTCGCGTGAGATTCCAAAACGACCGACCGACCCGACCGATATACGCATGCGCAATACGCCAGAATGTTAGACACTAAACTTCTGATACATTCTTTACAAAATTTTACATATTTGCCATATTAAATATTATTATTTATATTTACATTAATAATCAGTATTACTAAATTATGTATATATAAAATAAAATATTTTAATATATTACTATGTGTTAAATTATATTAAATTAATTTCTAATATATTTATATAATTTAAAATTAATTTCAGAATATATATATATATATATATTAAATTATATACTATATATAATATATTATATAATATATATTTTAATAAATTAATTTTTAAATATGTGTGTGTGTGTGTGTGTGTGTGACCGTAAAAATAAAGATATATGTTTGATAATTTTTCACATGATTAATAATTGTATAAAACTGCTATATATAGAATTTCAGCCTGATAGAATCGCTGAAAGTACCAGAATTAATTTTTTAACACTGGAAATCTCACGCGCCAACACGTGCCATCAAAAAAGAGCCAAACTTTCGCTGGTTTAATAAATATTATTTATTAATTTTAATTTATAATTGAATTAATTTAATTTAATTTAAATTAATATATGTTATTTAATCCAATTCAAATTTGCGAGATATGCTGAATATGCTTTTAAATAAAAAAAAATTTCAAGAAAGTAATTGGAATTATTAATATTAAGAATCAATAAATAAATTTATTAAATATACATTTAAACATGTAAATTAATCTATATATAAATTTAATAAATATTCAAACAATAATTGAAACAATATAAATAAAACGATTCAATATTTTACTTACATTCTGATTTATATTTTTATTTTTATTACAACTATTATTATGGGTATGTTATTTTTGGCAGTTTAAAAAAAATTAAAAATATTAATAAAATTTATCAAAATAATAAGTTGAAAAGATTTCCAATTATTTTTATTTATTTATTGTAAATTTTTCAATGTAACCATGGTAACCATAAATAGACTTTTACCAAAATATTACTATTTAAATTAATTTTGGATTTAACTACACTAAAACCTTCCCTGGGACGCCCACAACAATCCCTGAAAGTTTCATCGCAATCGGACGGGTAGTTTTTGAGTATTTGACAGACACACACACAGACAGACAGACAGACAGACATATATATATATATATATTCATACACATCGTATTTTTAATATTTTTGTAATAATAATCAGTTTGTTGAAATAAATAATTATGAATTTTATATATACTTATATATACGTATATAAATTTCATTTTTCTCGTGAAGCTGGTGTGCATTCCGTCTGCTTTCAAATTTCTTACGCACAAGTTTTCACTTCTGTCGGCCAGTCCCACGACTGCCAATTTTTTTTTTTTTAATTTAAATAGATATGATGTCACAGACAAGATACATATATCTATTCTTAAAATAAAATTAAAAATATTTATATTATATCCATATTTGTTTTTTATTTCATTAATAGATACATTTAAATTATGTGAAATTGTTTCACAACGTTTACAAGATTTATCTTTATTTGATATAGGAGAATTAAAAGACGTCATCAATTTATTATAAAGCGACACCGTAAATACAAAATATTATATACTAGCTGTTCAATCAGTATATTAGATAAAACATTTATTTGTTTTTGTGTTCTTACTTTTAATATATTTTAATTTAATCAGTAAATTAATTATATATTATTATTGTAAATGTTATATCTATCTATCTCTGAGTTCTACGCTAGTCGAAAGTTCTTGGCCGCAACATCCACATTTTTAGAAGTATATTTTTAAATTATTTCACTTTCTATTATTATATTTACTTGATTATTTAACACACTTTGAGAATAATCATAGGTCAAAAATAATCTTTATAAAAAATATACTTGCGTTTTATCGATATTCTTTGGTTAATGCATTCTAGATTATATATTATTATTATCATTATAGTTTAAATTTTATAAAGGGTTACTTGTAATCCAATAGAAATATTCTATTCATAGTATTAAAGAATTAATAGTAAACTATTTACTTTTTTATAAAAAAATATCTTGGTGATAAGTAACATCTATCCTTTTGATTATTTAATTATACGTTGAGAACGTAGTAAGAAATGGACTGATTTTTGTCCTGAGATAATATAATTATTATTACTAAAATCAAATAAATTTTTATTTCTTGTTATATCTTGATTAAACTTCACTTATATTTATAATCTTAATATCAAAACTATCATAATAATTATATACTTATATATAATGATGTAAATATAAATATAACGGTGTATAATTAACTTAATTAATAATAATAATATTGTTAAATTTTATTGTAATATTATTATATTTCTAAAGACTAATAATAATATCTACATGATATTTATAATGAATAGATTATTAATTTCAATTGAATTCTTGATTAGAAAGTGAATGATTAAGGGTTGATTTCTGTCGAGATTCAACTCTACTTCATTCCCTGTGCATTGACTGACAACTGAATGCTCTCCCCACTACGCTCACCTGCCAGCAGCGGCCGGTTGAAGGAGTGGATGGGAGGGAAAAACTGATAATGCGCGCGCATATAAGTAGCCTCTCATACAAATAATTATTAAATTATTATAATTATATAATTAATTTTATTTTTATTATTTGAAGAAAAGGTTAGGTTAGAATTTTATAAAATACTAGCTGCTCAGAGCGCCTTCGGAGATCCAGCATTGTAAATAAACTATTTTTAGGTAAATACCACCCTCTGGTCACACCTTACCAATTAGCGGTTTGATAATAAAATAAAAACCTTCTTTGAGACTTACTGAATTTGTATAAAAAATTTAATAAGAATCGGTCCAGCCGTTTCGGAGGAGTATGATTTCAAAGTTTTGTGACACGAGAATTTTATATATAAGAAGATTTATAAAATATTTTTGAATTTGTACTTATTAGATTTATGATTAATATTATACTATGAGAAATAGTATGGTTGTATTATTATTATTTTTTTGTTTTATAAAAAAAAAAGATAGATAAAGTTATCAAAGAAAGCTCGTAAATTCTCTATGTCAAAATTTGAAAGGTATTTATATATAGAAAGATTAAATTTATACATTCAGTAGATAGTCACTATCAATGAATAATTGGGGAATATAAATCGACGTAACGGACTTGATCAATTAAATTAGAACAGACATCTAGAGAGATACTCCAGCGCCATATATGAGAATAGATTGCTGGATCTGTTCAATAACAACTGAGAATACAAACTTTTAGATAAGATAATCAAATATTTTTAAGTTATGTTATTTTTTTTTTAATTATCCTTGTAAGTTTTCAATTTTTTTTTTCTCTTCTATTTAATTTTACCTATATTTAATTATTTATTTTTTAATTTTATTAAATTATTAAGAGTTCAACGTGATAAGAAAGGTTCAAACCTCACTAAAATATAAGATTTAATGTGATAGTGATAGGTCATCAAATAAATGTGTAAAATAAATAAAATTTGATTATACACCGATAAGGAATAGAACACAATGTAATTAAATTTCTTATACATCTTATAATCAATAAAGCCTATAAAAAGAAAAAAAAGAATTAATATTTTTAGGATATAATAAAACGTCCAAATATTAATATTAATATATTGGTTTATATTATAAAATTCTTAAAAATATTTTCTTTAAATTTAATATTAAAATTGATTTTAAATTCTGGAAATCTAATAACATTCTAATATATTTTTTATATAATTAATTTAAAAAATAGGAATTTTTATTTAATCTATTATTACTGTAGGTAGACAGATATTTTGAGTCATTGGACGCTCGAACAGTGCAGTCGCTTGATAACGATTGCAGAAGTAGCAATCGAAACGTTGTGTATATTTTATTGTATTTTTTGAATAAATTTACAATAACAAATATCAATATGTGGTTTTATTTACAAAATTTCCTTATAAAAACAACCACCAAAGCTTTAATTTAAGATATTTTATATGTTTATGAGTTTCATTTTTAATTTATAAAATTTCATTGACGCGCTCCTGTGAGTTATGCAATTATCATGTGTCGTTTTTAATACATTTATATTATACGACAACCATATGAGTTTAAGATTTAATATATAAATAAAGTTATATTAATATTTAGAAATAAATTTTTATGTTTATACAACACAAAAATTAAATTCTAATAAAGTATTAGGGCTCTCTGGAGGCAGCTTAACCGTGTGTGTATAGTGGCAATTTTCTACACATGAAGTCGGCGTTCGATTCCAACTAAGAACAAAAATTTTATAATAAATTCAATTTAACATCAGCTGCCTCCCGCTCCAGGAACTGACAAGCCTGGTTCTAAATAACCCTGCACCAGCAGGATTACTTCAAAAAATAAGCAACCACAAAGTGGGAGCTTTGCCTGATCCCAGATGGTCCAAACGCAAATAATAATAATAATAATTAGGGCTCTCTAAATATAAAAATATTTTCAGAAATTAGTTAATGAGTGAAGACAAAAAAAAACTTCTGAAAAATTAATTTTGAATATGTAAACTTTTCTTTTCATATAAAAATTTTTGAAGATTTGATTTTAAATTATTTATATTTATATATATTTTTTTTTAATTTTTATTAATATTCTTTGTTTTAATTTTGAAAATTAATTTCATTATTCTTATTTTTGTTAAAAGTTGATGTTATAAATGCAAATATTTAAGACATTGGTATATAAGGTACCTTAATAAGAATGGGTCACGTTTGTGTATTCCAGGAACAGTAAATTTCTCGGGGCAATCCTGAGTATCAATCTTTGGCAAAATTTTTTTTATATAATATTAAATTTAAATTAACCACTATTACTTAATTTTGTACACTCGTTCGTTTTCAATACCCGCTTTTTCCCCGTTGCCTATTCATAATATGATGCAATACGTTTCCGTGTTAGTAGAGACGAAGGACATTGGCGGGGGTGATTTTAAGTCACTCAGGGTCATACTGGCATAATCAATGAACTTCACCGCTTCTCGAGGAACCCTTCAATATTGCATGCTTTCAATAAACGTAAATAAATATAAAAATAAAAAAAGAATGAAAATATATCGCGTAAATAATAAAATAATATATATCAATAGGAAAATTAATATTTAAACGTTTCTTCTTCATGAAAATTTCAAAGTTTTAAAGGAAATCGCTCCTTCTTTATTTATTTAAAGTTAATTTCACTTGAACTATTATTATAATTTTTCTGCATTTCAATTTAATATTATATTATGAAAAGATAATCAGAAAAATAATCTCATTGAATTCCAAAAGCAGAAAGTTGTAATTTAGCTCAATTATTTTTCATTATTATTTTAGTAAATTATATTAAAATTTTTTAAAATTTAAATTTTATTAAGATTTTTTTGTGATAGTTACTAAGTGATAAGCTTATACTATTTTTTATTAGATTTAAGCTCATTTCTTTTATAGCTATTTCGTATTAGGATATTTATTTATTTGTTGAAAATTGTATATAATAATCCTTCTTATTATTGTCTTTGATACTAATATGCCTTTTCTAATAAAATAATAATACCTAATATTGATTTATATTTTGTATTATAATTTAAATAAATTCGAAAGATAGTTGAACGTATGTATTGTATATACCTACCTACAATGTTCTTTAATATATTCTTACTATTCTAAAATACACTTAATATTTTATAGATTTTTATTTATATAATATCTTTGAAATCCATTTATTTTCTGGTCAATAATCCAATTTCTAAAAATATTTTTATTTATTTATATTTTCAATGAAAATGAAAGTACAAAAATAGTATTATAGCAATGTAATTAAATAATTGATAGACAATTCGATCGTCCATTGAATTCAAATGCTACGATTTTTGTTTCATTCTCCTATTGGATGATATATTTCTTATCAGGTAGAGGAGAGGGGAGGAAATGAAATCGATGATGGAACTATTGTGAGACAAAACAGAAAGAAGGGAGGGACCTAATTTCAAAAGTAAATTGAGGACCGATCTCTATTTTATTTATTTTCGACTATCATCTCACTAGGATCATTTTTCGATTTATGACAATATTTATTGTCTCTTTTATAAAGTTATTACTACGAGAAGCAAGGGATAGAGAAATCCTCATCATTGTGTGTTCATGGAAAAGACCCGATCTATATTCATCATTCATTATCAATTCATTTCATCGGAAAGTCAATTATCTCACATTAATTTTAAAGCAAACATATTCTAAAATTAGTTTTTGGCCACGTAGTCACATCAATCTTGTTTCTTTTCTTTATTTTCATAAAATATGTATCTACATAAATTAATTTAACAAAAAATTATTTTTTATTTTTATTCTTTTTATAGAAATATATAGTAAGTTTAATCCGGTATGGGTATCACTTATAACTTTTAGAATATTAACTTTGTAAATTATATACTTAATAAATTTAAACTTGTAGATGATCTGATGTCAAATAAGTTGACCTGTGGCCAGGTCCGAACCGACCGACGGTTTGAAGTAAATTAATTTCCAGCTACAGAAACAATTTCAAATAATTTTAATATATCTATTAATGTAATAAAAAACAGATATGGATAGAACATAAATATTTTTAATTTTATTTTATTTATAATATATATTTACATACAGGTTGTGACGTCATGAATGGTTGGATGACGTCATATAATTTTAAATTGAGAAAAAACTAATAAAGATGATTTTCTAGAGGATAAAACCAATACAAAGTGCATGATTCGTGGTGATATGTAAAAAATCTCCTCATGTGAAATTTGGTGTGAAAATAACCCTTACCTTCCTATCGTCGATCGCTAATACTACCACTTCCGGTTTCCGGATTTGCACCAAAAGTTGA
Organism: Labia minor; assembly: GCA_963082975.1. NCBI lineage: Eukaryota > Metazoa > Arthropoda > Insecta > Dermaptera > Spongiphoridae > Labia > Labia minor. Next base: position 15,927,962 of record OY720346.1, read on the forward strand.
TCAATTCATCATACTGATGCATTAAGTAAATATACCAAATTTCATCAAAATCCGTTGAGCCGTTCAAGCTGTACACATCTATACGGACGGACAGACGGACGGACAGACGGACGGACAGACGGACGGACAGACATCATGCTAAAAGTATTTTTTTCTGTTAAGAAAATGCATGATTCGTGGAGATATGTAAAATTCTCCACATGTGAAATTTGATGTGAAAATAATACCTCCCTTACTATCGTCGGTCGGTAAAAAAGTAATAAATGTTCAATGGAAGACGCCATCCATATTTGGACCTGCCTCACGTTGCTATCTGCAGTAATGCAAGGATTAAATTTAGGATGTTATCTGATGTCGAGAGCAATGCAATAGTCTATATTGGAGCGGACTCTAATGAAATCAACTATCGAAAAGCAAACTAAGTTTGTTCGGTTTTTATTTTATTTAGAAATTAAATCAATTATTTTATTTTAATTCTTTTATTTTATTTTAGATAAGAAATGTACAATATTATTTTATAAAAATTTTAACAACAAAACAAATAAAAATATGTCCTTAACAACATCAACCTCACGTTATTATCAATTTAAATATTAATTTCAACAAAGTTGAATATAAAAATGATAATATTATATTATATATATTATTAATATATATTTTTTATTAAACCGAGTAATTCACTTTAGTTTCTAAAATCGTAAGTAGTAATATTCGTAAAAATATATAACTTTCTACTTCATAGGATTGTGGATTAAGTTTTAATAAAAAAATTGACAAAGCCATAATATTTCAAAGAATCGATGAGGATCAGTCCTATCCATTCTTTTTATAGCTTATTCCATGCAAAAAATATTCATTCACAAAAATGCGCCATTTGTGATAAAAAGATTTGAAATGAAAATTTTATAAACTAACCCAGCAACGAATGATATTATCTTCTATTAAAATCAAAAGCATGTCCAACAATAAAGATTTGCAAGATTGCGTGCTCTTGTGAATTATAATAAAAAAAGTTAATATTGTTGATAACCATTTCCTTACAAAACATTTATTACTTATTTATTTTCAAATCTTATATTTTATCATCTTATACATCAACAAAAGAAAGTTAATGTATCGGATGTACGTCATAATTCTGAAATGTAATTTTTCATTCCCGAATTTATTAAGTTCATTAGTAATGATTAACTGGGTAATAGATACTAAGAATAATTTTAACAGAACAAAACATTAGACTTAGTCTACAAAAGGACAGTGGCTATTAAGTTAACAGGGTAAACGTGTTCTAAAGGTTGTTTCTTTTAGAGGTATAGAAGTTTAAATTGCAATAAAACGACGATGGATTATTCAATTGACATGAATTTTATTTATACGAAAGATAATCTTGTGGCATTATATTTGATATATGATTTCTGGCATATGATCGCCACGGTTGGCTCGGATGTAGTCCAATCTGGGCGTCCAATTTTCGATAACGTTTTCCAACATATGTGGCCGTATATCGGCAATAACACGGCGAATGTTGTCTTCCAAATGGTCAAGCGTTTGTGGCTTATCCGTATAGTCCAATGACTTTACATCGTCCCACAGAAAGTAGACTAGCGGTGTTAAATCACAAGATCTTGGAGATCAATTCACAGGTCCAAAACGTGAAATAAGGCGGGCACCAAACGTGTCTTTCAATAAATCGATTGTGGCACGAGCTGTGTGACATGTTGGAACCACAGCTCCTGGACATCATTGTTGTTCAATTCAGGAATGAAAAAGTTGGTAATCATGGCTCTATACCGATCACCATTGACTCATTCGGGTCTTCCTCAATGATACGCTCTACATTAGCAATACCTTCTTCTGTACGCACCGTACAGCGTTACTGGGGATGCGAGTTATCATTAAGAGTAAATGTGATGAGAAAACGTTCCATGGTTAATCGAATTAACTGCTCTGATGGACGATTTTGTCGACGATAAAATGGACGTAGTGCACTATACATATTCCGCACAGAACCATTATTTTCGAAATAAAATTGCACTATTTGCAATCATTGTTCAGGCGTGAGTCTATTCATGATGAATTGCCAAACCAAACTGAGAATAAATCACTTGACAGCTGTTAAATCGGTCGTCAACTTGAACAGTAATGCCAACTTAAAGTTCTATACCTCGAAGAAAAAAAAACACCATTTATGATCAATAGAACGGATGCTTTTAACCTGTATCATGATTTTCTTAATCTGAGGTGACACTTTTTTCGAGTAGCTCCCTTACTTGATCTTAAATGTTGGGTGTAGACCTTCTAATAGACTCCAGCTCCCTTGGATGAGAGTAAAGCTCGATGAGTAGCATCTAATAGATTTTAACCACGGTACTAAAAATTCAACCACTTAATATCATATAAAAATAAAAATACATTTAAAATAATCTTCCGAAGAAAATACTATGTTAATTCATTATAATAATATACCATCTATCTTTTAGGCACATATATAAAAATTTATAGCCGCAGCAAATACATTTCTGCAATCGCTCCTATCCTGATAAAAAGCCATCCAATTCCTATTTTCTATCAATTTTCCTTTATCATTCTTATATTGCCTGCTCTACGAGTGCACCTTTGGTTCTCAATAAATAAACTTTTCTCTAACAAAGTTTCATAGAGACCCTGTATTTCCCCGTTGTTATCTTTGCCTTTTCTCTGTGCTTTCAACTATATTAGGCCATAAATTTAATGAAGTAACTTATTTCCATATAGCTTATATTATATGATTTTATAGATTTTAATTTTGAAATTTTTTTATTCTTATCTTTAATTAATTATTGTGCGTTTTCAAATTTTATCTTTTATTACTAGGATATTAATTCTAATTCTATCTTCTTATTAAATATTTTCTCTTTGATTACTTACAAATGATAATATATGATAGTATTATTAAATGAAATTTTTAACGTTCCAAATAATTTGGAGATAATAAAATATTTATTAAAAATAATAATTCAATAATACTATTAAGATTTATTTCTAGATTGATAAGAATTTACAATAATTAAAAATAAATCAAAAAATATTAAAATTCAAAATTATCATCAAATAATATAAGAATAAAGTGAAATTTAATTTACGAGGGTGGGATGAAAAGTTTCCGACCTGACCAAGAAAATCGATGTTTTTAAATTTTTTTTTTTTGCTATATTTTTCAACATAATCTCCATCAACACTGATACATTTCTCATAACGGTGTTCTAATTAATTTAATTAATTAATAAATTATTTAATTAATTAATTAAATTTGAAATAATTAATTTAAGTCTCATCAACAGTTATGAATCGACGCAAAAATTCGTTTTGATTACGCCTACAGCGCCAAATTGTCGTTAGAAATGGTTTTTCGAAGCAATTTTTGGTCTAACGTTAGGAAATGCGGCACCCACATTGCACACAGCTTTCCATATTCAAATGGTTTTGCAAAATATGTCGCACACGTTCAGCTGACATCGTACAGGTCTCAGCTATCTTGAATTTTGAAAAATAAAACAAAGAAAAAATTGAAAAACATCGTTTTTCTTGGTCAGGTCGGAAACTTTTCAGACCATCCTCGTAATGTGGATGGGTCGTCGGTAAATATAATTAAACAAATATACTATAAAATGTAATTTCAAACCAAATTACAAATATATGATGTAAGTACATTTAAACTGATTAAAATAAAAGTGAGGCTGATAATCTCAAAGAGTATGATATTATCATAATAAATTTGATAATTTTTAAAATAAAGCAAGCAGATTAAATATTTTTGATTAAATTTTATTTATATTTATTGTATAATTAATTTTTATTTATGATTTTACATAAATTATAAAAATAATGATAAATAAAGTTATGTATAAATATAAAATTTTTATCTTAATTTTAACCAAAAATATTCGTTTCTTTTTGAGAGAAGGAAATCAAAACTTTACATTGTGTGCTGGATACTTTTTCAATATTAAAATATGAAAAAATTTGGAGCCTCAATAATAATTTAGTGTTAATAATAATTATAAATTTCACTTCCTAATTATACTATATAAAGATAATCTAGTTATCTTTATTCCAAATTAAATACAACTGGATCTTATAGAATGATTAATTATTCAATTTAATAATAATGATAATAATTTCATACAGCCTGAACTGGCAATTATCATTTGTATTAATGATCATAAATTGTATCTTTAAAAATAATTATATTAATGATCTAATCCAGCGGTTCTTAAACTGTGGTCCGCGGACCCCTGGGGGTCCGCGAAGCCTTTACTGGGGGTCCGCGGTCCTCGGAAAAAAATCATCGTAAAAATATATACATATATAAATATTTAAAGTTCATTGTTTAACTATATCCTCCTAGAGAATTACGGCTATAATTTAATACTATTAATAATACTATTTTATTTTATTAAATTGATAATTATGTCAATTAATTTTTTGTGAATAAATAAACATATTTAAAAAACTATATATAAAATTTGAATTTTCATCCATTCATTCATTTAAAATCATTTTTCGATTGTTCCTTTAAAATAACCCCTCTTAGGGGCTCGGAAGGGGAGGCCATATTTTCTTTCACTTCGTTATTGGGGAAAACCAGGGGAGGGGACAGTCTTACCCGGAAAAACCCAAATTGTCAGCGTCCACTCTGGGGTTTTAAACAGTTTTAAAGCAAATGTTAATTATAAGTTCATTTCTCAACGAGTTGTATCTTTAAATTATTTTTATTAATGTTAATTATAAGTTCATTTCTCAACGAGTTGTATCTTTAAATTATTTTTATTAATTTAATTAATTATAATTAAATTATAGCTAATAATAGTTTATTATAGCTAATAATTTTTTTAATTTTTAGTGTAATTTGCATGATCATTATTTATATAAAAACACTAAACACATTTTGCAATTTCCCAGAAAGGCTGTTTTTGAGATGTAAGTATAAGTTAGTTTTATGAATAAAAAATATTTATTTTAATAATATTTTAGAATCAAATTACGAAATTAATAATATTTTAGAATCAAATTACGAAATATATTTATTATATAAATTAATATTCATTTAAAATGATATTAAATCATTTATTTAAAATGATTTAAAACATTTATTAAAATGATTTAAAACATTCATTTAAAATGATATTAAAACATTCATTTAAAATCATATTAAAACATAGCTAGTAAATAATAATTCGTTATATTTATATTATATTTATATTATTGTAGTTGAATGTTAATAAATTACTCCATAAAATGGATCGTTGGCTACAAACTGGTTCAACACAGAAACGGAAAGAATCAGATGATGAGGCATCAACAGCAAACTCTACCAAGAAACGCAAAACTAGAAAATATTCGGATGATTATTTATCATTTGGATTTACTTATATTTGCAACAATGATGTGGAAAGACCAGTCTGCGTTCTATGTCAGGAAAGTTTATCCAATGAAAGTATGACACCTGCTAATCTCAGACGTCATTTACAAACAAAGCACAGCGAGCATGTTAGTAAGTCTATCGAATTTTTTAAAATGAAAAAAGAAGAACTTACTTCAAGTCAGAAATTGATGGTAAAGACGGGATCTGGTGGTATGAGTAAGAAAGCAGTAATGGCATCATATGAAGTAGCTCTACTTATTGCTAAAGCAGGAAAGCCGCATAATATAGCAGAGCAATTAATTCTTCCTGCTACAAAAGTAATTACAAATATAATGTTAGGAACTAAAGCAGCAAACGATATAAATTTGATTTCATTATCAAATGATACGGTTAAGAATAGGATTGAAGACATGTCATGTAATATAAAAGAAGAATTAATATCGAGAGTGCGCAAAAGTCACTATTACTCATTACAATTGGATGAAAGTACTGATGTCACTAATAATGCCAATTTGTTAGCTTTCATTAGATATGAGTTTGAAAATCAAATACAAGAAGATGTATTGTTTTGTGATTCACTACCTTCACGAACGACAGCTAATGACATATTTAACAGTTTGAATAATTTTATAACCGAAAATGAAATAGAGTGGCCAAAATGTGTTGGAATTTGCACTGATGGTGCTCGTGCAATGTCAGGTACAAGAACTGGATTGATTGCTCTTATTAAAAATGTTGCGCCTCAGGTTGTTTGGAATCATTGCTGCATTCACAGAGAATCATTAGCAGCCAAAAATATGTCACCAGATTTGAAAAGAACATTAGACGAAGTAGTTAAAATTGTCAATTTCATTAAGGCTCGTCCACTTAATTCCAGAGTTTTTAAAATTTTGTGTGAGGAAATGGGTAGTCAACATACACATTTATTATTACATACAGATGTACGTTGGTTGTCCCGCGGGAAAGTACTCATTCGCCTTTTTGAGCTTCGAGATGAAATACGATTGTTTTTAATAGATGCGCATTTTGAACTGACCGAATGTTTCAATGATTTTATCTGGTTAGCTAAGGTGGCTTACTTGACTGATATTTTTACAAAATTGAACGAACTTAATTTGAGCCTGCAAGGTACTGTTGTAAATATATTTAAAGTTGAAGATAAAATAGAAGCAATGATTAAAAAAATCGACTTGTGGTCGAAACGCATCCAGAACGGTGTATATGAGTCTTTTCCAACTCTCAATGATTTCATAGAAAGCTCCAGTGAAAAATTGCTTATTCAAACGCGTCAATTATTTGTTGAACATTTAATTACTTTGAAAAGCAACTTCAGGAAGTATTTTTCTACTCCTGATCCTTGCAATAACTGGATCAGAGATCCATTTAATATGGAAATTACAAATGCTAAACATTTATCTGCACCTGAACAAGATATTCTCGTGGAATTATCATGTGATACAACTTATAAACTAAAATTTAACAAAACTGAATTGAGCAACTTTTGGTTACTTCTCAGGTCAGATTATCCTGCGCTTGCAAATAAAGCACTTCAACACTTGATTCCATTCTGCACAACATATTTATGCGAACAAGCTTTTTCGGTACTATTTTATATTAAGTCTAAATATAGAAACAAATTAAATGTAGAGCCGGATCTTAGATTAAAAGTTTCCAATATTAAGCCAGATATTGAGATTCTTGTTTCAAGAAAACAACTGCATACATCTCATTAAATATGTAAGTTATATTTAATGAGATAGATGCAGTTATTTTTTAAAATATTTCTTATTTAATATTTTCTGAAAAAAATTATAAAATATTTATATGAATTTAATGTAAGTACCCATTATAATTTGTGAGATTTGTTGCTATGACAATGTTTGTATTTTCTTTCTTCAATATTATAATTTCTAATAAAATGTGTTCTACAATATGCAAAAAAATCGTTATTCACCAATCACTATTAGAAATATTCATCATATATCCTTGTCCTTATGAGATCGTAAGCCAGAAATTAATTAATAAAATGACGTAAAGTACCTAAAGTTGTGATGGGGGTCCGTCAAAAAAAATTTTTTCAAGTGGGGGTCCGTGGAGTACATAAGTTTAAGAACCTATGATCTAATCTATTTTCAATTAAATTATTTTAAATCAATGGATAAATTAATTTGAATAATTCTGGTCGTTATTAGTGTACATGTTTTTTTATAATCAAACATTATTATCTAAAATTTAAAATGTTTGTAAAATTTTTGTATCAAAAAAATCATTGCGTTTTTGGTGAAAGAATTTATTTATTTAATTAATGCAATTAATCATTATTAACCACAAACTTGAGAAATAAGAACAAATGAGCAAAAATAAATACAATTTCTTATTATTGTAACAATATTATCCATCAAGAATTTATTTTAAAAAAACAACATTTATTTATTACAAGTAAATATATGTTCATATATAAAAAAAATTAATAAGAATCTTAATTGAAAATCACAAACATTATCTTATAATAGATTGCATTCAAATAATCGAAGGAAGAAAAAAATAGATAAGAATTTTGTAAAATTTATAGAAGAGAATGTGAGTAAGTGAAAGTAATAGAATGGTTTTAGAAAGAAAAATATAAAAATGCTACAAGAGTAAAGACCAGCAAGTGATAAAAGAGAAAAAAAAAGAAATAGAGAAAAAAGCCTAAATAAAAAAAATAAATATATAAAAAAAAATGTTAATTGAATTTATAAAAAAAAGCTGCATTTGAGGTGTAGGTGTATAGAAAAATAGAAATAGAAAAATAAGAAAAAAAAAGATAGCGGAGTGTCTTGTGAGGTGTTTCAATAGAAAGCGATTGATTTCTTAGACCTTTTGAGAATCGAATGCTCTCTTAAAATGCTTTTTTATCAAACAGTGGAAGAAGGATTGAACAGAAAGGAAGAATGGGACAAGACCCTTGGCTTTTTAGGAACAATTCAGTCTTAGTTCATTTTTTATATTTTTTTAACTTTAATTTAAATAATACTCTTTAAACTAGCATTATATATGTAACTATTATTATTTCATAGTATTAACTGCAAAAATTGAATTTTTAAAAAGAATTTTAATGATTTTATTTGCTTTCAAATGTTTTTTTTTTCTCTTACAAAAATTTACTAGATAATAAGCCCTGCATCCTGCTTTTTTATTTTTAATTATTAATTAGAAAAATAAATTTAAATAAAATGAATATAATCAGGGAAAAAAAAAACATTATAAATTATGTTGTAAATTTTCTAAATTCTAAATTCTTCCTCCCAGAAGTGTAAAAAAATAAATAAAACTAATAAATATAAATACTTTAATGAAAAATCAAATATTAACAAAATTAAATTGAAGTTTTTAAATTGTTAATAGGTTTTTAAGTATATTTAAAGTAAATCATTTAATTCTTACTATATTTAAAACGATTTAAAATTATATTATTTGTATATATTAATCCAAGTATTGGTATATATTTTTTGAAGAAAATTGAAAATACATACAATAATATAGTGTTAGTTTACTAAAATATTTTAAATTTAAATTTATTTTATTAAAAGATTTATTCAAATATTAATTTATATTTTTCAAAACAATAAAGCAATTCCTGAATTTTGAGTGTGAAGGGTAGATATGTATGTCAAACCCTATAAAAGAACTACATAACGTTAAGTACTATAGTATTATTATTGAATATTTTATGAATAGAACTCAGAAGATGATAGTCATTTCATTTAACGTAATTTGAGCAATAAAATTTCGTTAATATTTCAATTATATTTTTTAAATGTCTTCTCGTTTAGAACAAAACAGGACATATTTAATTTTTTTCTTGTCCAACATTGTAGATAATATCAGTTCCCTTTTGATAGTTGTTTTGTTTTTTTTTCTTATGGTTTGCGCTTCTCCTAAATGAAATTTACTCTAACTCACTCCGTGCTAGAATATTAACCCATCCCTGCCTCTGTTTCACGCCCAGTTGGTGACTGACAAATTAATGTTTTTGTATCTCACTTGATCACAATATGAAAGTATGTTTCCGAGTAATGAAAACTAGATAGAAATACAAAAAAAAATAAATCAAATTATTAAATAAGATAAAAAATTAACAAAAAATGTTACAATGAAAAAAATAAATAAAGATAAATATAGTGAAGAGGGAGTGTAACAAAAAGAGAAAATAAAACAAACAATTTTTATTGAAATAAAAGATATATATATAAATTATATAGTATATTATAGTACTATAGTCCAAATATAACAACATAAAATAAATAATACTATGAACAATACAACATCATAATTCAAATAAAATATATAATTTATTTATATAAAATATATATTTTAAAACAATAAACAAAAAAAAAAAAAACAAAAAAAATAAGAAATATTTCTTAAAAGTGGATTTTTGGAATGAAAGTTGCAGTTAACAAACCGCTTTATTTACTTATTTATTTATTTAATCATTTTCATCAATTATTCTTTTTATTTATTAGTTTATTTTATAGGAAAAAATTTATATTAAGTATTAGAGTTTTATATGGATTAATCAAAAATGTTAATAAAAATATTTTTATAATAATTATATTATTAATAATAAACCTAATAAGAGGAGTATTATATGTGTAAATACAAAAATTATTTTTCGATAAAATTAATATTTATTTTTAACATAATATAATGGAGTTTTTTTTATTTTATTTAAAAATAAAATCAATAATCACAAGAATAAAAATATATAATCGAGAAAATAAAATTCCTTGCTAAGATTTTAAGATTTAAAATAAATATTTTACTGAATGGTTTAGAATTAATAAAGGGTAGAATTTTAAGTGAGTTTATCAGCTCCTCCTTTCAAACATCTTCTACTTTAGATATTAAAGTATGTATCTACTTTTAGTTGTACATTCAAGATCATATGTTTATATCTAATTTGATTAATTTCATCGTTAATTATAAATATCATAGTTACTACGATTCGGGCATGTGTAGAACGATGCAACGCTTATATCCAAATCATAACCCAAAGGATTCAATAGTTATTGAAACAAACCTTAAATCTCTTTATATCTTATACCAAACGATATAAGGTAATGAATAAAATAATAACAAAATAATTGCATACTCCTTTCTTAATTTGTGAAAATGAATATATAATTGTAATAAAAAGTGATTTTAATTCGATAGATAGAGAAAAATAAAAATATGCAATTCGAACATTGTATTAACCATTATATGTGATAAAAATAATGTAAATTGACGTGATAATTTAAATTTTTTTTTTGTGTTCATATGTGTTATGGAAGTGTAAAATAATGAACAATAAAAAAAATAAAAAAGTGAATAATTTATCTTTTTGAATAAGTGATAAAAAAAAGTATTGTTTAGTAATATAAAATTAGTGCAAATAAAAATTTCTTAAATCAAAGAGAATGAATTAAAAAATTTATTAAAAGAATCATATTTATATCATTTGGATTTATTCAATTCATGAAATGCGTGCATTCATTGAAAAATTTCATGAATTCAATAAATAATATAATTTTATTGTAATATATTTAATTATTATAATTATCTAATTATTTAAAATATTTTTCAGCTATAGATTCACTTTATTTTTTTTTTTACCTAATTATATTTACAATGTTGTAAAATAGTTAAATATTTTATATTTGAAATCATATAATTATATTAAAAATAATTATATTTTATATATCAATTAAAAATAAATGTTTAAAAACAATGATTTTAAAAAACAAATAGTAAATCTACATATTACATAATATTTAATAACTTTCTGATCTATTCTAATAGAAACAGGATAGAAGTTAAAATCTTATTGTTACAAAGAGGAGGGATTTGAAATTATTATAAAAACAGCTTACTTAATTTCAATGAAAAAGTATGTGTTTATCCATATTTCAAGAAATTTTATATCTTGATTACAAATGAAAATTTGTTGTGAAAACCCAATTAGTTTTATTAAAAAAAAAAATGAAACAACTTTCAAATTTTATTGATATTTTCTAATAATTTAAAAATAATATAAATATAAAAAAATTTTATAAAATAACGTTTTCCAATGGACTAAAAAGAATAAAATAATTTTTCTATAAGCCTGACAAAGTTTATGGATGAATTGCTTCATATTCAACGAAATACGTTGGGCGCATTTAGTTTTATTTATTTATATGAACAATATAGTCAAATTTTTGTAATAATAAAAATTTTATTAAACACATAAACTGACAAATTTTTTTTATTAAGCAATAAAATTGATAGTTTAAAAGCTAAGAAATTAATCTTTTATTATTTTTCAATGTAAAATATACTTATATCAAAGTATGTATCAAAATTTAAAAGAATTTTTATTCAATTTACATATTATCAATCAAATTTAAAATGGTTGATTTTATTTGAAGAAATAGTGTTACTTGTTAATGAAGTGTTTTAGTGTGGTATGTATCTTAGTATATATATATGAATTATAGCTCTATATAGGAAGTTAATTGCATAGATATCAAATGAAAACTAAAAGCACCCAACGTGTGTTATTTTTAAGGTATTTTATTTTTTTATAAATTCAAGATTCTCCTTAAGTTTATGTTAATGAAAAAATAAGATAATTTGATGATTAACAATTTGATTTTGTCTAAAATTAATGGTTTGATTTTAAAATTATTTTTCTACTTCAATAGTTAACCAAAAATGAATGAAAAAATTTGATACATATCCATTAAACGTTTTTTATTCAACTATATATTTTTTAATTCAATAATAAGATGTCATTGAAATTTTCAACAAATTAAACCATTATTCAAGAAAATTTATAGATACTTATTATCAACAAATATTTTGTTTCACGAGAAAACTAATAAAAGTTGTGTAATATATTTATTTATTTTATCAAAGGATTACCTAAAAGCTTCTGTTTAATGTAAATTGTAAATTCTATTGTGCGATTCGAGTTCTATTGCCTCTTCAGCTTCCTATAAATCCTCTCTCCTCTTCATCACCCAATAGATTCAAATCCATGCGAACTGTAAAAGGCCCGATAGCAACAACACCCCCCCCCCCCCCACCAACCACTCCTCTTTCCTCATTTCTTTGGGGACAACAACAAGTAGCGATCGAAGAACAAATGAACGTCCTAGTATTAGTATTATACTCTAATTGATCATCGCAAGATGAATAGGCAAATGAACTGGTCTTCTAAATGAATGGGTGTCCTAGATAGGGGTTGTGATTGTGTTATGGATTGAGGGTGTGCGTCGCTGACTTTCCTTTCCGTTTGCCAAACTTTGCAATGCAACCACTCTCTATTATTTCCCTTAATGATTTATTGTCTCTACCATATTGGTACATTCACCAGAGAAATATTCAAATTATTGAATAATGAATGATTAGAATATTTATCTATTGTTTTCAAGTTCGAAATTTATTATCAATGTATTAATTATTTGTTTTTCTATTAAAATATATTCTTCTACTTTTTTTACTATCTCTGGCGAGATAGTATTGCGATCACGAAAATTTTCGATGTTGAGATTTTGATGTTTTTCTACGTTTTGAAGGTTCCTGAATCATTTTCACTAAGGTTGAGAAAAATGTCGGTGTGTGTGTGAATGTATGTATGTAACCAAGATTACGAAAAAACGGTTTGAGCTAGAATGATGAAATTTGGTACATGGGTATTATTCAAAATTTGTAGTTTTCTATCAACTTTTGAGAAATGTAGCTCAACCGGAAGAAGGTCATTAACTACTACGTTTTGATTTTTTTTCTTCTAAAGTGACCGTAAAAATAAAGATATATCTTTGATAATTTTTCACATGATTAATAATTGTATAAAACTGCTATATATAGAATTTCAACTTGATTGAATCGCTGAAAGTACCAGAATTAATTTTTTAACACTGCAAATCTCACACGCCAACACGTGACGTGGTGCCATCAACAAAGAGCCAAACATGCGCTGGTTTAATAAATATTATCGATTAATTTTAATTTATAATTTATAATTAATTAAATTTATTTCAAATATAATATATTATGTTATTTAATCCAATTCAAATTTGCGAGATAGTCGAGTGGAGACACTCCAGATTGTTTTCTTTGAAATTTTCATTTCGTTAAAGTAAATAACAGCAATTACAAGAAACAGGCTCTGTTCAACCACTTTGCTAACTAATTAGATATAAATCGAACCAATCAATAGGTCAATTCGATTTGATTAGCAGTTTAATTTGTATATACAAAAGAAAGAATAGAAGAAAAAAATATAAAGAATGAAAATCAAAAATAAATTAAATGAGAGATTTAATTTTAATGTCTTTATATTTGTTAAATTCATAATATATCTTTAAACTTAATTATATCTTTATAATTGGCTTTAGTAGAAATTATTAATATATTTAATTTCTTCAAAAATATATACAAAGTGAGCTATTATTAATGATAAAAAATTATTATTAATTTATAAATATTTACAAATTGTAATTATGTAATTATTATTATCAATAAATGTTCGTGAAAGTACCTTATTCTTTAGTAGACCACGTCTCAATAAAAAAAAAATTAATTGATTAAACTCCAGGTGTTGGCTTTTTAGATTAAATATGAATATATAAATATTTTTAACCAAGAGTAACAATTTTGTCTTAATATGAGTATAATGAGATTTTTGGATAACAGATCTTTCTAGTGCTGACGAAATATATTTTACGGTATCATGTTCTCGTTTATCTCTTTATAAATTCCCCTAGAGTCAATAAATTAACTAAATCCATATTACAAATATTAATTAAAAAATAATAACACGATCATTTTCTAATCAATAATATGAAATATAATTTGACTATCTTGTTTGAAAATCCTGAATACATTTTTTTAATTATTTTAAAAATCTATTAATAGATAAATGTTTATAAATTAAGAAAACGATGGATAAGTTTTTTTTTCAAATCTTATAATAATTAAAACAAAGAAAGCAAAATAACAGGCATGAAAGCAATTAAAGTTAAAATCGGGTATATTTTATATTTTATAAATATATCTTATCCTATTAATTACACCCTCCATTCCAAAAGAAACCGAACTTTTAAAAAAAATAGTACCACTAATGCCATCTGTTGTAATATTTCACCCGTAGATGGCTTAGTCCCTCATCGACAACTGGTATAAATTTCATGACATTTGGATGCATACAACAAAAGTTATTGGGTTTCAAATGTCAGTGTGTTTTGTAAATCGGTCAGAAAATGAGTTTCAAACAAAGAGCTGCAATTGATTTTTGTGTTAAACTTGGTAAAACTTTTGCTGAAACGCACCAAATGCCACAAAATGCATATGGTGATGATTGTCTATCCCGTACGCAAGTTTACGAGTGATTCGGGCGATTCAAATCGGGTAGAGAGACGCTGGATGATGACGAAAGATCAGGCCGTCCCAGAACCGGATTTTTACGTTTCAAAAGGAATTATCCACAAAGAATTTGTTCCACCCGGCCAGACAGTTACTGGAGAGTTTCGTCGTATTCGGTCAGAATATCGAGAAATCGGCAATTGGACTCTTTTGCACGATAATGCACCATCACATCGTTCCCGACTTGTAACTGAAATTTTGGTCAAAAATCACGTTATACCTTTGCATCATTCGCCCTATTCACCAGATCTAGCTCTGTGCGACTTTTATCTGTTCCCTAAACTGTATTTGACGATGAAAGGAAAGTGGCACGCATCGATTGAAGCCATTGAGAAAGCAACGACCGACGTCCTAAAGACCATTCCAATAAAGGACATGGAGAAGTCGTTTGACAACTTGTTGGAGCGTGCAAATTTATGTATCGATGCAGAAGTGGAATACATTGATTAATAAAAATGATTTGTTCCAAAATGTACATTGGTTTTTTGTTTTTTTTAAAAAAGTTCGGTTTCTTTTGGAATGGAGGGTGTATATATGACTATCATTTAATTATATTTCTTCAAGAAAGAACTAATTTTTCAAAACCAATTTTTGTAATTCAAGATTTATCATTAAATCTTTCATTAAGAAAAATGTTTTTAAATTAATCATCATTTTTTATATTATTATTCAAATAATTTATTATTTTATTTGAACAAAGAAGAAAATAAAGAGAATTATTAAAAACTGGTAAAATTAGTAAAAATTACTTAATTTTTTTATTTATACAGGTTTAAATTTATTTATATTTTTCATTAAGATTTTCATCTTAATGAATGAAAATATAGTCAATATTTGAATATTATCTACATCAGGGGACAATTCTGGCAACAGTCCTGTATAAATAAATTAATCTTATATTTACATTTTATAAATTTTAATTAATAAATATGTCAAAAGGAGAGATAAAAAAATAAAATATATCAATTTTTATATTATCTTATTAAATTATAAAAATAAAATATAAGAAATATATATAATTTTTAAAACAATTATTGTATTATACGTATAATTGATTTTTAAATAAGAGTAAAGATTATTCAAATATTATTTATTCATTTAAGTAATTAATTATAAAAATTAAATTGAAGCTGCAACGGTAAATTTTGTTTTAAATACATACATGTTGAAATAATTTACTCTCGAATAATTGAAATTAACCGCATAGTTTATATATGAAATTACTATAATCAATTAATTTATCAATGTTTAATGATTAAAAGAATAAATCAATTCATCTATTTCCTACTGTATATTATAATAACATTTTCGTATTCCGGTGTACTCCATAAAAGTGATTTTTTTTTAATTAAGAATTCATTTTTTTTTCTTATTAATATTTTTTGTATTTGATATAGAGCTCCGAGGAAAAATAAAATAATTATTTTATCCATATATAGATAGGTATATCTAATTTAATATTATTTCCATAATTTAAAATGATTTAGCTTATATTATAAAATATATATTTAGTAATTTTTGTTTTTTTTTTTATTTATTTCAATATTATGATTAAGAATTATAATGATTTAGTTTTATTATAATGATTTTATAATTATGATTAATGATTATTTATTATTATAATTATTTATTTTTTTATTAAGTTTCTTTGTTGATAATTCAAGTTGAAAGAGGTTTTATTTATAAATATATATGTATTTTTAAATGAGAAACCAGAAATATAAAAACAAAGAAGAAAAGAATGATAGATTTTTGTTTTAGGTTAATTGAATAAATATACATATATATTTATAAGGGGGGGGGGGTCGTATAAACATCGTCACAACACAACAAAAGTTTGTTAACAACAACAACAATGAAATGGAGCAGGATGCCGAAGCTTGCTTAAAATAGGACTAGAATTTCTGTGTGTATAGACAAGGCTGCGGTGGAGGTGTGGGGTGGGAGTGGATAATAAATGGAAGTATGAAAGGTGTATGGGATGAGAAAAATCCACTGTTTAAGGATATCAATGAGAATGAATGAACAAAAAGAGGAAGGAACCAAAAGAGAGGGAATTTAGTTGAATGTTAAGGGATGGAGAGAATGAGGTTGGGCTTGTGTTCTGGTATCTCAAAACGTATCGTTATTTCAATCTTTACCAAAAGTATAGGAAGAAGAGAGAAATTATATTTTATGTGTATGAAAATGGAAAGATAAAAGATAATTTTACTGAGGAAAGGTTTAGAGAAATAAAATACATAGAGAGAGAGATATTAGACAGAAAACAGTTAAAAAAAAAGAAAATCATATGAAAAGGAAAAAAAAAATAAGAAAGTCAAAGAGAGAGAGAGAGAGAGAGAGTCAGAGACAGAAAGAGAGAGAGGATGGAAAATGCTAATTAGACAGGTGAAAGAGAAGAAAGAAAATGAGATTAGAGAACAAGACGAATTACAAAACATGAAAAGCACATAACAATGAAAATGAAGTACAGATATATACATAATTGATATTCATATAATTTACAATTTAAATAATAATTAATGATAAATATTAAAAATGATTGTACTTACATGTCATTAGTCGCCATTTGAGGAATATCTTCTGTTATGAATGAGACTTGTTTTAAATTTTGTTTTGTTTTTTATTAGAATTAAATTTTTGCTCATTTTAAATTTGTATACAATCTATAATTACTAAAAATTAAAAAACCTAATCTAAAAAAAAAACTAAGATTTTTCTAATATATTTTAAATCTAAATGCATGTGGGTACAATGTGCATTATTGTGTTAGAGAATGTGTAGACAACTTTATAAGTATATTACATAGGTATAATTTTTCCACTAATTATTTATATATATATATATATACAAACACAAAATTAAATGAATATAATCAAAATTAATTTAATCAATTTAATCTGTCTATTTTTTTTTTCTAATTTTTTTTTACAAATAATTAGACCACTATTTTAGTAGTTCTAAAATATAATTGACTAATTTTAATTTAATTTGAAAATCATTTTTTTTTTATTTCAATAAGCATTTATTATATCAGATGACTTAGAAAAAAAAAGAAAAAATAATGGACATTTTGCATTTGATAATAATCAAATTTCAATTTTTTTTAAATATGAGATAGATGAGTATAGATTATAATTTTTTAAAAAGTGAATAATAAAAAACGCGTAGAAAATAACTTTAATTAAATTTCAAGATAACACTTTTCTATTTTTTTTTTCTTAATTCAATTTAATAAGTAAATTACTTTGAAAAAATTATTCATATTCTAATTTATCATTGAGCAATTTTTCATTTTTTTTTTTTTTAATTTATTTTCATTTTCAGTTAAAAATAAATAATGTTAGATAACTGATTCGCTTGAAAATTGGCATGCCATTTCAATCATTCACTAATCTAGTTTTATTTATTACCATTTAAAATATTGGTGTTAGTGACTCATTAATAATTCAAAATTAAATTTGAATTCTTTTTTTTTTAATTAATTTAAAAGTTGGAATGTTTGAAATATTTTGTGTTTTTGTGACTCATTAATAATTCAAAATTTTTTTTGTATCTAATAAACACAAAATATAATATAATAAATTGATAAACTAAACATAAATCTATGGATTTATCAGAAGACTATCTAAAAGGAAATAAAAAAGTATATTAAAGATAATAAGTATTCATATAAGTTCATTTTTTATAGATGAATAATTGATGTTTGATTTGATTAATTGGCTAATACTCTATAAGCTCATCATAGGATCTAATTAATTCATTAATCAAGATGTGTAATCTCTTGTCGAGAGCTCCTCTTCTTTGTCGTGAACGTCACTTGATGAAGAATGAATGATGATGAGGTTGTTATGTCAGCCAGTCATCCATTACGTTTTCAGAATCGATGAATCCATTCTCTCTACCATGCACAGGATACTGGATGGTAGATGGTTAGATGGTCGTGGGACAGGGTTTTCGGTTTGGGGATGGGGTGGTCGAGACCGACATTTGTTGGGTTTTATAGAGCGCGTGCTGCTGCCGGGGGTTATCTTGCCAACGAAAAAATAAAAAAAAGCAATATCTTCTCATGCACACCCAATCTTTTACTCACCCGATGTCTTGAATGGTCGAGCATATCCCTCAACTCACGACACCTTTGACCCTCCACCTCACGACGATAAACGAGCTCATCAAATCGCACACGGTCCTCCACGGCTATCAGTTCTCGGAGTTCCGTCAAGAGAGTGTACTACAAAGAAATTGGGAACGATAAAGGGAGGAGAAATATATCATTTCCAATGGGAAATGTTGGGACTATAATAAATATACAGCGGCCCCTTCCCATTTATACCATCTCTAAATATATAATTTATTTGGCGGAGAACACACACACACACACACACAATTCAATTTTAACTATCTTAAACCAAGCACTCATAAAAGTTTTTGAAAAAAATGTTCCAAAAGTGTAATTAATTAATTATCTATTAATTATCTTAAAATATTAATTATTAATATAATTGATAGAACAAACTTAATCTTCTAATATAAATAATGGAAGTTTTTATAAATATACAAGGGGGGGGGGGGGGCAGAAAAACCTATCCGATTTCAAAACGTAGTCCTGTTGCTGTCCTGGGACGTCCAGGCGACTTCTTTTTCAATGCTGAACCCGTCTTTCGAAAATTTGACACCCACACTGTAATCGTAGTGTGATGTGGAACAGGATTATGACGCCCGAGTCCGAAATGAATTCGAAAAGCATGTTGTGTAGCAATTACCGAACTGCAGTTTTCGATAAACCGCTCAATAACAAAAGAACGATGTTCACCAGACATGTTGACTACTGACAAATGGCATAAAACCGACTTTCTAATGGTTTTTACCCCACTACTCTACCTGCTCCCTCTTCTGAGAAAAAGGGATTTGAAATCGGATAGGTTTTCTGCCCCACCCTGTACAATATTATATTTAAGTAAAAGTAAATTTGGATGGCAGGTGTTTAGGATTGCCTAAATTTCAGGGGCACTTATTAACTACCCCGTTTAGTAGTTCTTCTTGTTGGAGAACACGAATAAAAAGGAATATCGGTTTGTAGAGACAACACTAAAAATATTGAACTGTGAAGTCTGTATTTTTTAAATTATCGTAATAACAACCAGAAAACCAATTTCCAAAATCTATCCGACGAAATTGTCAAAATTAATCAATTAATCTGAGAATTTTTAATATATATACTTATATGAATAATATTTTTATAATTTGATATATTCTAAACTAATCTCATTATTTGGTTTGATAGCAATATTTTACGTTTGTGATTTGCAAAATCCAAAAATTATCGTGATTATATATATTATATACTATATGGCCTTAATAATTCTTTTATTTTCTATTTATTTTCAAAATAATTCAATTGAAATTGAATTATTTCCTTATGTTTTTATCTTATAATATATAATATAGAATAATTAAGTCAAATTATAATATTAGAGTACATTAAATAAAATTAGTTAAAAATTATAATATTATAGAACTAAAGTTTGTATTATATAATCATATAATGTATATTGTTATTCGTCCTATTATTATAAAATGAATAAAAACTTATTAATTTAAATAAATATCATCTGCCATATATCTAAATAAATAATCAATTTGACAAAAAAAAAATAATTAAATCAGATAAATTAAATGTCCATGTTAAAATTGTTTTTATATAGGATTTTGTTATCCGGAAAAAAATTTAGATCTAATTAAACCACCAGAGTAGAAAATTAAAACATTATTCTAATTTATTCAATAAATTAACCCATTCATTATTCCTTCCCATTCTCATTGTTCTCTTAATATCATATTGTTTGCTCCAATCTAGAACAGATTATAGAAATAAATTCATATTTATGAAAATATGGTAACTCGCTAATTATAAGAAATATTTTAAAATATGTAAATTCTTCCCCCCCCCCCAAAAAAAAATAAATAAATTTCTTATAGGTATATGTAATTTTTGCTTACCTTTTCAGGACTCGTTAATAATTCTAAAAGCACTGCGACGAAGGCATCCACCGTCATTTGTCTAGCCGCATACTCTTCTTGATAGTAGGCGAGGGTGGCGAACTCGGCTTTGCTAAGGACAACTCGCGCTTTCTCTTCAACCATCTGAAGCGCAGGGCAACGGGGAGGTGGCGAAGAGGAGGCCGATTTGCTACCCATGTGCATTGGAGCTCCTCGAATTCCTCGTCTATTTCAAATCATAGAATTGTCTTTGAGATTAATAACATAATGATAACTCTCTCTCTCTCTCTATATATATATATACTAGCTGCTCAGAGCGCCTACATCTAGACGGGGGCTCCGCCCCCTGTACCCCCGAGTGGTACATAGTATTTAGTTGAGAGAAGTAAAAGGTTTTCATCCATTTTGTTTCAATAAAAACATTCTTTTCTTTTTGTGTTCTTATTTAAAATATATTTTAATTTAATCAGTAAATGAATTATATATATTATTATTGTATATGTTATATCTATCTATCTATGTGGCTCAAGGATACTCGAAAGTTCTTGGCCGCAACAACCACATTTCTCCAAGTGTCCCTATCCCATCTCTCTTACGCCCCTTCCTACGCGTCTTCCAAGCGGACGTTTTCCAATCGATCTCCCCACCAATATCTTTTCCCTCTCCCATTCTAGCCACGTGCCCTGCCTGTCGCAGCTTTTTCGCTTTTATAACCCTAACTATTTCTGAAGATGCATAGAGGTCATGCAATTCCTCGTTATGCAGTCTCCGCCATTCCTCGGTGACCTCATCTTTCTTTGGCCAATAAATACTGAGAAGAATCCTATTCTCAAATACTCTGAATCTACTCTCATCTCCCAGGGTCATAGACTATGCCTCCCATCCATATAATACAACAGGCAAAATAATTCTTTTATATATTTTAATTTTGATTATATCAGTTAAGTAAGAAATTTCTTTTTTTTTTTGTTTCTATGACAGCAAAAAAGTAAACAAATTACATACATACAAACAAACACTCTCCTTTATATATATAGATATATACATAAACAGTACACCAACATTAGATTCTATTTTACATTTTAAATTATAAATGCACATGATAATATTTAGGAAATATAATAAAAAGATACACACAATCTAAGCTTTAAGCTCTGTATGATTTTGTTCTTTTAAACTTTTAAGAGATAATCAAATTCAAAGTGTGATTCTTTTGCCCTCACGAGTTTTCTCTACCCTGGAAAAATCATCTTTTAATCTAGTCTTTAATTATTCAAATTTGACATTTTTTATAATAAATAGATTGAGTAAAGTAACTTATAAGTAATATCTTAAAAATAATTTATTAAAAATTTAGTTGGTCTTAAGAAGTTGGGTTGAAATTTTTTTTTTTTTTTATTATTAATTCATCCTAACTTTTTTATTTTTCTTAATAATAATTTATTGATATTCTTGGTGTAATTGATCAGTTCAAATAAATGCATACTCACACTCTGCAAACAGAACAAAATTACATTCTCAATAGTAAGTGTCTAACGGAAATAATTTAAAATTTTTAATCGCTTAGAATTGACAACTTTTGAAAAATTTAATAAAATAACACATCTAATAATAATAAATTAATATCACTATTTTTTATACAAAGTATTTTTCGGAAAATAAGTTAAGTAAGTTTTTTTTTTTGTAAACTATTCGATATTCTAACCTTTTTGCTTTTTAAGTTAAATCCTTTAAATATTATAATAATCGCTACAACAATAGAACGATTTTTTGAGATCTTAAGACAGACATGTATTATGTGAATTGATCTTTAAGTATTTAAGGTTTAATAATTTATTAAGTTGTTTTTGTTTGTCTGCGGCTAGCCAACAATTGTCGAACATTTGTTTGTCCCTTTAATAAAAAGATTGCTTACCCCTGCTATAAAAAATAATCTCTCGGTTTTTTTAATCTCCAGAGTTTTTTGAACCTTTTCTGGTCAGGTAACTGACACACAACCCTGTTTCTATATAATATATATTTAAAAAATGCTTAAGTATAAAAAATGTAAATATGGTAAATAATATTGTGTATGTAAATACGAATCAGTAGCTGATCGCAAAAAAAAAAACACAATTTAAACGTATAAATCAACTTTTGTATGTTCTTATAAAACAACTATTGTAAATATTCGCTAATAAACAATTTTTTTTTAAAAAAAATTCTATAAAAGAAAATGCTTGTTCATTTCTTTAATTTACATTATAACTATGTATTATATAAAAAAATGGTGTTTCGATGGTGAATGAAGGGGTTGGTGAATTACAGAGGCAATTTCTTTGTGAATAAGATGATAAATGGAAGAAGCGTGTTCTTTTCCAAAAGATCATTTATCTTTGTAAGAAGGAGAGGGTTAGAGTTTGAGTTGGTGGTGGTCGATGGTGGTTTAATTTACCCTGGACTGTGTAATTGGTGAGGACCACCAGGGGCTGAAGGATCCCACGGCGGTAACTCGTCGTAGGCAGTACACGAATGAGGCACTTTGCCTACATCACGGACCACAAGGCTCATTCGTTTATGGAATTTCAGTTGATTAACAGCCTCGTCGTGGGTCACTTCTAGAAACGATTGTCCATTCACTTCTAAGATCTGATCACCAATCTGAAAATAAACATTTTTGTGAATTTGGTGAGGTTTGAACTTTCATCATCAAGTTTAGTAGTTCAGCATTTTACCATTAAATTCCATGCATGATTATATTGTATTAATTAATCTAATATATAACTTTAATATCATTTATTTGAAAGTTACCTTGTCTTTATGTCATATTCATTGATAAAAAAATTTAAGATAAAATTTTTTGTTATAAATGAAAAAAAACCAAGAATCTATCTATTTTATAGTTTTTTGTTATCAACAAAATGAAAAACTCGTGATCCCGGGTTCAAGTCCCAGACTAGGGTTAAGGTAATTTCTCTAATTAAAGTCTTTTGGGCGGAGTCTCTGAGATCAAGATTGAAAAGCCATTTGAAAAAAAGAAGGAAGCGCTCTGATCAAGAAATTCATGAAAAAGATGGAAAGGTTTCGTTCTACTGATTATCGACAACAGACTTGATAGGCGTTCTTAGGTAGAATGTTTAAAAGTAAGAGGTTTTTTTATACATAATGAAACAAATTGAAACTTTTAAATATAAAAGGTATATATAGCAAAATAATCCGACAACCGTATAAATTTTATATAGAAAGGAATAATAATCTACTTATATTGCAATATTCATTAAAATTGTTTTGGTATAATAAATAAATAAATCTTTATTAATCTTAATTTATCATTTGTCTTAATTTATTAAATTTGGAGGAAGGATAATAATTTTAAACAAAAAAAAACTTTAATTATTATTTTATTTAAAACGTTTATTTTAAAAAGTTAAAAAGCAAGAGATGTAAGTAGACGGAAGTAATCTCATCCTAGGTTTAATTTAAGATTAATACTATTAATTATTAAAAGTATAAGTACTATGTTAATTTTAAGTTAATACAAATAGTCTATTAAAGAAAAATTAATTTCAACTTGATTAATAAAGACAGTATATATTTGATTTTTTATTAATTCGTAAGAGATAATATTGCGATCACGAAAATTTTCGATGTTGAGATTTTGATGTTTTTATACGTTTTGAAGGTTCCTGAATCATTTTCACCAAGGTTGAGAAAAATGTCTGTCTGTGTGTGTATGTGTGTATGTATGTAACCAAGATTACGCAAAAACGGTTTGAGCTAGAATCATGAAATTTAGTACATGGGCATTATTCAAAATTCGTAGTTTTCTATCAACTTTTGAGAAATGTAGCTCAACCGGAAGAGGGTCATTACCTACAACGTTTTGATTTTTTTCTTCTAAAGTGACCGTAAAAATAAAGATATATGTTTAATAATTTTTCACATGATTAATAATTGTATAAAACTGCTATATGTAGAATTTCAGCTTGATTGAATCGCTGTTTTAACACTGCAAATCTCACGCGCCAACACGTGACGTGGTGCCATCAACAAAGAGCCAAACATGCGCTGGTTTAATAAATATTATCTATTAATTTTAATTTATAATTTATAATTAATTTAATTTAATTTAAATATAATATATTATGTTATTTAATCCAATTCAAATTTGCGAGATAGTCGAGTGGAGACACTCCAGCTTTTTTAATATACCTCTCTAGTTAAGTAGAATATAATCTACTAGAAAATATCTTAGAATCTTGATAATCTACAAGTTGACGAAATGATAAATGTATCTACTGGTACATTATAAAAGTAGAAGGATGGTTGATGTTCAATTTGTGAATTTCCCTAAAAGGGTGATTTAAAAGGTGGTGGTTGCTTTTCCAGTTGAAAAAATATTTTATAGATTTTGAATGAATATGCAACACGTAGCTTGAAAGTGATTTATTACTGCAATATCTTCGTAGATCTATCTCACTTGCCTTCTTTCTATATATAACCAAAAAAAAGGCAGATCCTCTAAATCGATTGATGGTGATTGGTAATGTTAGACATAAAGTCCTTCAAAATAACACCTGTATAAATTATATAGACTAGGTAGTAAATAATAATAAATAATAAATTATTCGTATTTGCTAAAAATAAGTGTATTTTTAGGGTTTTAAAATTATTTATCAAAAAACGAAAAAGTTTTTTTTTAAAGAAATCAAATACATCATCAATAGTTTTAACCAAAATAATATATTTGAATTTAAGAAGAGGAGGCTCAAAAGCGTCAATATAATAGATTATTCATAATAATATCATCTATATAATCATAGTATTCATGATATGATTGATAATCGCTTATTATAGAGATTCTTATTGTTTGTCTCACAATTACCTACATTATTTCATTACCATTGTATGATTCAAAATAAAATTCAAAATATTTAATAGGACATGACATGATCTTAGTATTTTTCCCATCCCAGAATATTTGCTAATATTACATGTTGGAGTTCCAATTACCTGCATATTTAATGGCAATTTCAATGCTGAATATATTTTTAAATAAAAAAAAATTGAAGAAAGTAATTGGAATTATTATTATTAAGAATCAACAAATAAATTTATTAAATATACATTTAAATATGTAAATAAATCTATATATAAATTTAATAAATATTCAAACAATAATGGAAACAATATAAATAAAACGATTCAATATTTTACTTACATTGTGATTTATATTTTTATTTTTATTACAACTGTTATTATGGATATGTTATTTTTGACAGTTTAAAAAAAATAAAAATATTAATCAAATTTATCAAAATAATAAATTGAAAAGATTTCCAATTATTTTTATTTATTTATTGTAAATTTTTCAATGTAACCATGGTAACCATGAATAGACTTTCACCAAAATATTACTAATTAAATTAATTTTGGATTTATCTTCACTAAAACCTTCCTTGGTATGCCCACAACAATCCCTGAAAGTTTCATCGAAATCGGACGGGGAGTTTTTGAGTTTAGGCGAGACAGACATACAGACAGACATTCCCTTTTCTATATAGATGATAATTATAGAATTGCAAATATTAATAACTTTCATTAATATCATGATTTTGATTATTTTGATTTTAACAGTAATAAGTAATTAACATCTTTAATCTTTAAATTTCACTATCGTTTTGTATCATTTGTAATTAAATGTCACTCCATATAAAATCATCTGGATAATGGAATTGGAAAGAGAAGAGTGAGAGAGGGAGGAGGGTGATGTTAATAAAGAATTGAAATTCTCTGAATGAATTTCATTTGGACATTTGAAAGTTAATTTTGAAATTGGTTCATTCAATTTTAATCAATCAGTCAATTGTCTTCCTTCAGTCACTTCTCTACTCTCCTCCCACTTCAAATTAAAAAAAAAAAAAATAATGCCAAGGCCAATAAGTTTAATTCTAAATATGTATAAGTACAAGTAGAGTAGAATATTTTTAGTTAAATGAAATATATATATATATATATCAATATTCAATGTGAATTTATAATTTATTTGAAATTTAATTGAAAAAGAAATAAATTTAAATATATAGAATGTGTATAATTCATATTGAAAAATGATATGCGGTTTACATGAAACGTATGCATTAATACATGTGTTTGTTGGTTTTATTGAATATACAGTTGCAATATGAATGATTGACATTTCATCCAACATCGGGGGTCACGATAAAACAGATAGAATATTAAGAGATTAATGATTGTTGTTTGCCATAGCTTAATTTCCAATACGTTCTTTTTTAACATTTAATTAACATAACACACTTTTTTTTTATTTACAGAAATTTTATTAAATCCATCAAACAATTTCGGACTTTATCTAAGATTAATTTATTGCAGAAAGTAAAAATAAAATAAAAATTATCAGATTAAGTTTTAGTTTGTTTAGACTGTAGCTTGTAAACGAATGGACGAAATGTGGATACTTCATACATAAACTAGTGACAGATGAGCCTCTCGAAATGAGTCATGTTCATTTTCTAGTGGCGTCACCTATTGAAAAATCCCGGGACTTTTCAGCCCATGTAGTATATATATGAACCAATGGTTTTTTGTCAGAGCTACTACCGAGAATTCTTCAGAGCTTATATATATACTAAATCACTAGACAATCACTTAGTAATTTAAAAAATATATACCTTCCGGCCTGGATACATTGGTATAAAAATTTTTGTCTCTCCTCGAATATTAATAAATTAGTTAAACCAATTATTATGAAAATCCTTCATTTATATTTATATGTATACTGATATTTATATATAACAATTTTTGTTGGTATAATAAGTTAGATTTCTTATCAATTTTTTTGATAAAAGAAGTGAAAGGAAAAGGAGGGTAAATAAGTCAATGCATCTCTATTAGTATTATCGCTTCCATCAAAAAAGAGCAAAATGGAACAAACAAAAAATAAATTAAGAGCATGTGCTTATATATAAAAACGTAAAATATTTTTTCCTAAATAAAATTGAGAAAATTCAAATAATAAAAAACAAATAAATAATTGAGATTTTTATATAAGATTATGATTAAATTATATATTTATTTATTCCGGTTTTTCTATTTTAAATTATAAATTTTTTCAAGATAGAAAAGCATTTCCTGTGTTTTAAAATGAGGAGTATAACCATACGAATGGACAAATAGGTTACATGACCATAAAACATGAAACACGATCCACTTATATGGATAATAGAATATTTATTTTATTTGCAATAGAATTATTTATCTGAGATAAATGTGGATTATTTTATTATTTTATTTCTCAAATTCCCTAACGGATGGTTTTGTTATTCCCGAGTTTTATGTCATGAAACATCATGATTGTCATCGAATACATGTTTGCGTATGGCTTCAACATTCGTTGGCAAATTTTAAACTTGCCACCCCCTTCCTTTATAATTTTTAATTATATTGTATATATATTATTAATATATATTTTGGTAAACAAAATATCATAAAATCTGACTTAATTATTGTAATTTTTTAAAAAAGAAAATAAGGGAGGCAATTCTGATGTTGGCACTACCGAATCGGACCCCCACTCTTTGTTTTTGAAGTTTACTTAAGACAATAATATCCAAATCTCATTATCATTCTATTGCCATCCGTTCACCACTATGCAAGATTGAGCCTCCATTATCTATTGGAGAAATGTGTAGTGTTTTTATATATATCAAATTTAAAATTAATTAATATATCTGCAAATCATGCATCATTATAATCAATTATTTGACATATCATGTTATTTTTGTTCTTTACTTTAATTAAATTATATATTTTTATCTTAAAATTAAAATTCGATTGCCTTTTCTATTTCTTTACCACCCTTTCAATCTAATTTCTTTCATTTGGATAAATTTTTATTATATTATTTATTTGCCTCTCAAAGAAGTCCGATTAGCCTTATCCAATACTCATTCCATTAATTTTGCATATTTTCTAAAAAATATTGCTGGCGACACACACGGTCAACCTTTATTCTTTGTCTTTAATTCAAGACTTATCCCTTACTAATTAAATTCATATTATTATAATTTCCAAATTTTCCCATAACATTTATTAATCCAGGCGACAACCCTTTCTCGCCCCCTCAATACATAAATATAGAATGGTCTTGTCATTATTAACAAACAATCTGAAAAATTATTAGTTTTAACTACATATATATATAGGTTGTTCGGAAAGTAATTTTTTTTATAAACCTGAAAGACAATTTTCTTTTATTGAATTAATATTTGCTGACAAAAACTGGCCCAGATGAATTTTTTTAACCTCTTCATTTAAAGTAGAGGTTTTACCATCCAAAAATCAACTTATAGTGTCTTCAGCTTCAACCGACCTTTCAGTTTGCGGTACATCTTCGACATCAAAATTGCTGTTCTGGCTCTGGCGCATTGTCAAAACATCTTCTCTATATAAAAGCGTTAATTACTTTTCTGACTTTAACAGCATTTTTACCTTTTCTATAGAAAAAAAAGCAAAATATGACAAACTTGCTGCTTATTGGTCTTATTTTTAAAATGACACCAACCATAAAAACTCTTCTGTGTAGATTAAATTTACAATTAAATTATAAATACTATAATTAATTACATTATATATATATATTATTATATAATAAACCTACTTATATAATTATTTTTAAATAAAAATTAAGACAAAGTATATAGAAATCTTTACACAACAATATTATATTTTAGATAAAAAAATTTTAAGCCACATACATACATTATATATACTTATTTCAAATTAAAAAATATTTATTTATTTTAGTAAAAAATTTAAAATTAATTGAGATATTAAATTCCTTTGAAGATAATTATATAATTATTTTAAATAAAATTAATAAAAAGAAAAGAAATTATTATTATTTTTTTTTTAAATAAACATTAACATTTTATCAAAACAAATAAACGATTTGAATATTATATAAATATGATATTTTTAAATGATATGTATGTTACTAAATCAACTATTTCATAAAATTAAGGATATATTTAAACATGTAAATTTTATAAAATGATATTGTCTTAAATTTGTATTTATTAGTAGTAATGTTGAGAGACAAAGAGAGAGATAGAATTAGTGATGTAACATATTATTCTATTATAGTAAGAATTATTAATAAAATACGTTAAAAATGAAAAATCACATCGCATTTTTAGAGGAAATACTTGTAATGGTAAGTAGTAGGAAACATAAATATTCAGTTGGTATCCTTTAATGATGATCATTTCGTTTTTCATTTCAATTAAGATTAAGGTGTGTGGTTTTTAGCATAATGTCTTATATACTTATCTTTACATAAATATATACTTCTATACAATATCTTTCATGATCTCGTGCTCTATTTTTTAGTTTAATCAAAACCAAACTTAAGTGGTCAGGAAAAGATTATTCAACGATCAAAATCGGTAGTTATAATGGAAATTTATAGATATTTAATTTGTCTAGCGTTAGAAATGGTGATTAATAAAATCTTTCTGATTAATCCATTGCTTTTAGAGATATTAGTATTTTTTGGTTTAAATTAATTATTTCTTACTAATAAAAAAAATTAGAATATATAGATATTGTAATGATGATGATTACTTGTAAGTATAAAAAATTATTAATTATTTATTTTTTAAAATAATTGCAAATTGTTTGTTTCTAGATTTCTTCCGTTATATTAATAATAGTTGGTATAGTTTACTGGAATGAGATAACACTGAATCAATATATTTTGGGTGGCATATTCTTAAGTTTTTTCTCTTCCTTTTTAATTATGCCAATAAGCTGTTTTCTTACTAATCGTCACTTTGTGAGTAACATTCCGGTATATTGTATTATATATCTATTTATTAATAATGTATAAATAATTAACTATAAATTAATAATTGAAATACTTAAATTTAATCTTTTAAATAAAATTGGTAAACAGTTTTGGATCAACTTTTAAGTAAATCTTTTTATTTTCCAGGAGATGTTCGCGTGTTTTTTGATCTCATTAATTTACTTTGTAAATGCAATTTGCATATTTGTGCATTTTAATGGGGACAGGGATCGTTCCGAGTATGGCTATCTCTCGTTCATCATGTTAATGTTAGGGGAAGTAACATTTATCGCCGGATGGAATACCTTCTTTTATCTCGGATATATTGATAGCCATTAATTAAAATGAAAATTAAAAATAATAATAATTATAAAATTTCACACAATATTGTAATACAAACTTTAAATCATTTTAAAAAAATAATTGAAAATTTATCAATTAAATTTCATCCCAAAATCTATCTATTCAACAAATAAATAAATATAATATACGATTTAATATAAATAAACAAATAAATATTTGATTAAATAATAAAAGATATTATCTCTCAAATAAAGGACTGTAAAGGGCCACACATTGAACATGACTAGAATTTACTAAATAAATAATAACAAAATAAAACAACAATATATATATAAATAAATAGTTAATAAATAAATAAATAATCATTATATTATGTATAACAATTTAATCCTATCCAGAAATAAACAAATTCTCAAAATTTTCAACCTTTTCTAATGTATCTCTAATATTTAAATTTTCTCATTTTTACATGACCTTCTTGCAGAATCGGCATTCGACAAGAACATGATCCACTGTGCATCTCATTTCGCATATTGTGCACAAAGGGGCATTTTCTTTAAGAAACAGATCCCTCTCCCACTCTTGAGTCCAAATATCATAGATTTTTATTTTCATATACTTAAGAGAGTCATTTAAATAGATTTCAAGAAAATCAAATTCTATTATATTAGCTCCTATTTTAGCTAACTGATTGGCAGCCTCATTTCCTTTGATGCCTTTATGCTCAGGGTTCAATAAAAAGTAGATCTGAATCTCCATCTGAACATTCACAGAGTTCCTGTATTTTTTACCGACCGACGATAGTAAGGGAGGTATTGTTTTCACATCAAATTTCAATGTGAAGTATTTTTACATCGAATCATCTGTTTCTTAAAGAAACCACGAATCATGCATTTTGTTAACAGAAATAAGTTGATATTATATTCTTCTAAATAATTTGTATTTAATATCTAGAAATGTATTTAAATTTGATACTAAATTAAAACAAATTTAATAAGTTGACCTGTAGCCAGGCAAAGAACCGACCGACACATCTATACGGACGGACGGACAGATATCATGATAAAATACTTTTTACCGACCGACGATAGTAAGGATTGTATTGTTTTCACACCAAATTTCCCATGTTGAGATTTTTACATATCTCTACGAATCATGAATTTTGTTAACAGAAAAAAGTATTTTTAGCATGATGTCTGTCCGTCCGTCCGTATAGATGTGTAGAGCTTGAACGGCTCAACGGATTTTGATAAAATTTGGTATATTTACTTAATGCATCAGTATGATGAATTGATCAACTTTTGGTGCAAATCCGGAAAGTGGTAGTATTAGCGATCGACGATAGGAAGGGAAAAGTTATTTTCACACCAAATTTCACATGAGGAGATTTTTTACATATCTCCACGAATCATGCACTTTTTATTGATTTTATCCTCGGGAAAAATCATCTTTATTAATTTTTTCTTATTTTAAAAATATATGACGTCACCCAGCCATTCATGACGTCACAGCCAGCGCCTCCTTATATATTATAAATAAAATTAAAAATATTTATGTTATATCCATATCTGTTTTTAATGCATTAATAGATATATTAAAATTATTTGAAATTGTTTCTTGTAGCTGGAAATTAATTTATTTCAAACCGTCGTTCGGTCCTGCGCCTGGCCACAGGTTAACTTATTGTATCAGGGGATGTGCAGAGTTATATTTTCTAATAGCAAAGATAACTTTGAGAATCACTTTATAATGATTTTATTATGTATAAATTGTATATATTTTTATATAATAAATTTGTTTATAATTTTTATATCTAAACATTTTATAAATTGTTTATTTTGAAAACTAAGTATATTTTCAATTACTATAGTATTTAGATAAAATTTATTTGAAAGGTATATGTATTTTTATATTATTATTTAGTAATTTATATCAGATACCAGCCGCTCACCAGTTTTAATTTCTCCACCCAAAACAAATAAATTAAATCTAAGTTAAGAAGCGATTTTTAAATTAAGATACTTTTAAAGTTTTTAAAGTGGCTCTATTTGAATAAATATAAATATGAAATCAACTGTACAATAAAATTTACATGAAATCATTTAATATCGTTATTGTTCTTTTTGAGAAAACTTAGGTTTAATATCATTAAGCGTAGTTGGATGATTGATAACCAGCAATCGATCCGATGCATTGAACTTCATACTCCTCACCCTTCACTTATATATCTCACATTTCCTCCCAACTTTACATCAGTGCATTAATTTTCATTCAAATTTGTGTTTTATTAATAATAATATAAATATATAGTCCTTTTAAAAATAAATCCATCTATTTAAAAAAAAATTCTCTCTAAATGTTTGAAATTAAATATTTTAAATGAGATATATATAATATATATCGTATATATACAAAAAAAATAATTGTTATAAAAATTGATTTTTCTTATAATATTACGGATTAGCCATAACAGTGATAGTATTTGTTTCCCACCCAGTTATCCCTTTTATATTTTTCACAGTTTAAAAAACTCACATATTGATATAATATACCTAAATCCCTTGCAATCCTTTACGCGAATGGCCTATATAAAAGATATCCCAATATCATTTTATCTCTGTCTCACTCACCCTAAAATATATATATATATATATTGGTATATGAATCAAAGCCAACAGATTCCTTTTAAGAATCATCCCATTAAACTAGTGATTAATGAATTAATTAACGTCATTTTCATCCTCTCCTCTCTTATGAGGATCCTAAATTATATTTACATATACCATATACATACTAATATATTGCTTGAAGGGTAATTTGTTAACTGAAAATTTATATCAAATTAATAGAGATTAACATTGAATATATATCGTGTATTAGAAATTCAAATGGAACATGGATTAATTTAATTATAATTATTTCCTATGATAAGTGACTCTCAAATAGTATCATTATAAAATAACTCCCAGTTTCAGTAAAAAAATTAAATATTCCAAATAATTAAAGATAAATAATAATTAATAATTAAATATAAAATAATTACTTTAAAGATCTTGAGTATTATTATTATGTGTGAGTATTAGGTACAATTTTGGAATATCTGTATTTACTGTACTATATATAATTAATACAATAATAAAATACATCAATTAAATCATGGGCATTATGTTACTTATATATATACTAGGTGCTCAGAGCGCCTTCGGCGCTCTTCTAACCAAGACGGGGGCCCCGCCACCTGTACCCCCGAGTGGTACATAGTATTTGATTGAAAGAAGTAAAAGGTTTTCATCCATTTTGTTTCAATTAGTATATTACATAAAACATTCATTTCTTTTTGTGTTCTTATTTAAAATATATTTTAATTTAATCAGTAAATTAATTATATATATTATAATTGTATGTGGTATATCTATCTATCTATGTGGCTCTACGGAACTCGAAAGTTCTTGGCCGCAACAACCACATTTCTCCAAGTGTCCCTTTTCTAAGCCCTTGTCCCATCTCTCTTACGTCCCTTCCTACGCGTCCTTGGTCTTCCAAGCCGACGTTTTCCAATCGGTCTCCCCACCAATATCTTTTTCCTCTCCCCTTCTAGCCACGTCCCCTGCCTATCACAGCTTTTTCGCTTTTATAACCCTAACTATTTCTGAAGATGCAGAGAGGTTATGCAATTCCTCGTTATGCAGTCTCCGCCATTTCCCGGTGACCTCATCTTTCGTTGGCCCATAAATGCTGGGAAGAATCCTATTCTCAAATAGTCTGAATCTACTCTCATCTCCCACCCATATAATACAACAGGCAAAATAATTGTTTTATATATTTTAATTTTGATTATATCGGTTATGTAAGAAATTTCTTTTTTTTTTTGTTTCTATGACAGCAAAAAAGTAAACAAATTACATACATACAATAAAACACTCTCCTTTATATATATATATATATATATATATATATATTAGTTTAAGTTTCTATGAAAGTTTTGATTATTTTGAAAATGGCCTCAAAATGGGCGCCGAATCGTCGAGACTCAATATAATAATTAAACGTGAAAATAACCCAAGAATAATTTTTCATATATACATATATATAGTATATTAAATAAATAATGCTGAGGTCCATAATTTATTTTTTTTTTAAATAAATGTTTTTTCAAAATTCAAAATACCAATAAAATTTTAGATAATTCAACTTTAAAAACTATAAAATCTCTTTCATTTTGTTACCAATTGATCGAATTTGCTTGTGAATGGGACACCCGTTAAACGTCTCAATTCACTTTGCATATTTGTGGTGTTCCGTATAACAAACAGCCTCTTCAATCACAGTCGACTCTGGATGCTTTGGAACCTCAAACATCCATTTATCATTTGGAACTCTCCTTTAACAGTAGACATTCATTACTATTTAATTTATAAAAAAAGTATTTATATTTTGTTTATTGCAATCTATAGAATTTATATCTATTAGAGATTAAATATATTGATTAAAGGGCCATTCATTATTTTCAATTTCACAATTTATATAATTAATTAAAATATTTAAAGTCTTATAACAATATAATATGATTGATTTATTGCTTTTATTTTCTCATTTAACCTATAAAAGTATACTAAAATACCATTTGTTAGCTCTTTTTCACTTATTGACTATGACAGGGGTGGGCAACACGTCGACCGCGGTCGACCGGTCGATCGCAAAGGCTTTAAAAGTAGCCCGCGAAGCCAAAGTTGGAAAAGTTAAAAGGTAAAGGACATGATTTTTCCATGGGAGAGGGAAGGCAGAAAAAATCATGAGTTCACGTGAGGGCAGGAACGCCAATCCCCGAAATATAATTCTTTTCTACTGGGATTATAGAAAAGAATCTACCCGTTACCCAGGATATTATTTTTAAATTTATTAACAATTAATTTTACATTTCATGAAACTTATTCAATTTTTTTTTCTTATTGCTTCTTAGATAAAAATAATAAAATTATTTCCTTCCTTTTCAAGTAATTTTTATGTTATTTTAAGTTATTTATTTTTGAATATAAAATTTGAAAATAGAATAGCAGAGAAAATGTTTCAATGTTAAAATACAAAAAAGAAGGAATGATTGGGATGGAAAAGTTGGTTAAATCGATTTATTAATATAATTCGTATTAATTTATTTGTCGTATAATACGTAGTAGAGATGCAACGAATAGTCATTTGGCCGAATACCGAATACCGAATATTCGGCCAAAATGAAGGCCGAATATTCGGCTATTCGGCCGCCGAATAGTGAACTCATTTTTGCCTAGAAACAAAATACTGTATATACTATATGTACAATTATAGTACATTTCACAATTAAAAGTATCATTTTCTAAAAAAATATGCAAATTTTTATTTTTGAAAAGCATTATTTTACTCCAAAAAAGTATTCGGCTATATTCGGCCTAAAAATTGACCAAAAAAGAAGTATTTTTCATAGCAATATATCCTCATGATCAAAGTTTTGTAAATAAACTTTTTAAACAGTGTTCTGTTTCATTAGAATAATTATTTCATGGAACTTCTGAAGTAAATTAAGATAGAAATAATTCAAAATAAATCAAACCTAATAAATTAATTGTGGAATTGCTTCATTTCAGTAGAATCTTTAAGATGCTATCTTAAAGATGTACTCAGTATAATGTTTAAGCTGATAATTTTGATATATTACATATACATATAGCAGAGGAATATTATTTGTAATAAACAGTATCCTTCATTTAATTGTTTTTAATTTCTATAATAATTGGTTGTAATATTTATTTGAAATGAAATACTTGGTTGAAATATTTGAGAGTTATATATTTATGTGAAAACTGACATCTTAGTTATTTATTCTATTGAATTAAATATAATTAAAAAATCATTGCAAGCTTTCTTTTTTATTATAACAAGGCATAAGTATTAACCTTCCTATTTTGCTTAGAAAAATTAGAATTTGCTCGAAGACCAGTTTTGAATTGGATTAATTTTAAGTATTAGGCTAGCTTATTACAGATATTTTAGCACTTATTCATATAGATAAATGCTGTAATAGGATTCATAATTTACAACTTTTATCTATAGGAATAAGTTCTTTTATAGAAAATGGTTGATAAAACCCATTTAGGGCATAAAAGAAAAACAAGTTAACTAACAATAAATACATTTCTACGTACCTGTAACTATAAATACGTTTGTAATGGTACTATTCGGCCTAAGGCCGAATAGTTGATTTGATATTCGGCCGAATCCGAATATTCGGCAGACAGGCCGAATAGGCCGAATATTCGGCTTCGGCCGAATATTCGTTGCATCTCTAATACGTAGTATAATTAATTTGTATATAATTTCAAAGGGGGGGGGGAAGGGGAAATAATAGAATTTATTTTGAAAATAAAGTCAAAGGCAGTTGAATCTCATCCATTGGGGGTAAGCAATGCAGCATTGCTATGCTGTCCCCTTCAAGATCACCGAGAAGCAAAGCATTGGAGGTGGGGGCGAAATTTATTAAATATATATAAATATATCAGTAAAAAGTTAAAAATCTATATTTTATAAAATTAAATTTTTATTTGAATCTTTTCTAAAATTTATTAAACTTCATTTAAATTAATAGGAATAAATAAATTTACAATAAATTCTTGATTGAGGGATGATTTCTGTGGTGACGCCGGTCAACATCTTCGACTGGAAAAGGAATGGGAACTGATTGCGCTCGAAGCTGCTCACCAGCAGGCCAGGAGGGAGGGTGGGAGGGAGGTGAGAAGAGGTGGCGTAGGGGGGCAACATGGCGGCAAATGTTTTCAATCTGTCAAAATTCAATAATTAATATTTAATCAACGAAGCAACGTAAAATTATATAATAGTAATGAAAATGAATCTACGTTTCATGATGAATCTATTCGTATAGGTTTTATCTGTTGTTATGAGGCAAGATTTTTGTTGAACTGTAAAAATAAACAGATATTAAAATTAATTAAAAATTTCCATTTAATGATACAAAAAATCAATTTTATTTAAAATCTGGCTAAAATTATGGTCAATGGATTGGTCTTGGACACAATTTACAAGATTTAGTCAAAAATGTTAATAAAATGAAAAACTTTGATTTAATTGTTTTTTTCTAATTTTGCAAAGCGTTCTATAAATATGAGTTCCAAGTTTTATACTAATGTGAAGCGTTGGAGAGGTGGGTCCTCTCAGAGGCATATAAGACATGTCTCATTCGTGATTATAGCGGGTTTTGCTAGTCGAAGGGTTGACGTGATCTGGATATATTTGAATAAACCCCCCTTCGGGGGGTTTATTCAAATATATATAGGAGACTCTAAAGAGTCTCCTATAAAAGTGAAGATTTCAAATTTTTTTTTCTTTTTAATGATCTATGCTAGGTATTCTCCTTCATCCAAATAAATTTGATTTTTTGAATAATCAGGGGTGGGGGGGGGGGAGTGAAAGTAAGGGAATGGATGGAAAGGAGTCAACGGGTAAAGGACATGATTCCTCCAGGTAGAAGAGGGATTTAGAAGAAATCATGAGCTCACGTGAGGGCAGGGAGGCCAATCCCTGAAATATAATTCTTTTCTACTGTTTTAGAAAAGAATCTACTCGCTACCCGGGATATTATTTTTAAATTTATTAAAAAATAATTTTAGATCATAATCATCCTATATGTTATTACATCTTTTATATACCATATATTTATATATTTTTCTTATCCCGATAATTTATATACTTTTTATCCAAGGGCTTCCCTTTCTCAAAACACCGTTTAGCCCTAGACTACTCTACTCTACCTCCCCCTCCTCTCATATCCATTCCAAAATGAAGTATTTATTTTAATTGAAGTTATAAATTTAAATGAAAAATAACAGCCCTTCCATTTACAATTTTTTTTTATTAATATTATTATAATAATTAAAACTAACATATCTTTCATATATCTAAGAACATATATAAATATATTATTGATTTAACCTTTCTATATTTTAGTATTTGACTATATAATTAATAATATATAATTTTTTCCCATTTTTTAGCACTTTATTACAAACATATTATATATTTTAATTTTTTTATTCGTTGATCAAAAATAATATAAATATAAAATATATTTATTTATTACATAATAAATAGATTTTGGAAACTAATAAGCAAAGATAAATATCCAAATATTTGGACAATGGTTGCTCGTTTCAATTCCTTCTTTGGCTCCACATATTTATGTGAATCCGCATTTTCTTATATGAATGCGATCAAAACAAAACAGCAATCGCAAATAACGGATCTACATTTAGAGTCATGCTTAAGAATTGCTTTAATTTCTAGGAGCCAAATTTTGAGAAACTTGCTGCTCTTATGCAATGCCAGGTTTCATCCAAATAAAAATTGTATGCTTAAAATTTGTTTTGTTCGTATTTATTTCTTAACATTGTATTTTTTAAAATTTTAATAAATATTGTTAGAATTCATAAAATAAAAAATATATCGTCGGCTTAGATTGCAAACCTGCTAACTCATATTCAGCATATTTTTTGCTTGTCATGAGATTTCAATTAAATAGGTGCATAATAGCGGTGTTTCATAGCCAATGTAAGGTGTTTTTCGCTTTCTAATAGTGTGAAAATGTAATTTT
Source organism: Labia minor (assembly GCA_963082975.1). Classification (NCBI taxonomy): domain Eukaryota; kingdom Metazoa; phylum Arthropoda; class Insecta; order Dermaptera; family Spongiphoridae; genus Labia; species Labia minor. The sequence goes on from OY720346.1 coordinate 15,967,583, forward strand.
TGACCAAAAGTGGAGGTTTGAAATTTAAATCGGCGATATAATGACTTCTTTAATTATCATCTAAAATTTTAAAATTATTTGCCCATACCCATAGTCGACCGCAGACTATATTTTATTGAAAAAGTAGCCCCTGAAAGCTAAAAGTTTGGCCACACCTGGACTATGACTTACAGCGTATCTATCGAGATGGTGAAACTATATTGATACTAAAATTGACAATATATATCCAAAAATTCATGTGGCTAATAAATAAATTATGCAAATATTCCCAAAATATGAATCATTATTGTAGGGTTGGTGGCTTCGATAGTGAAGCAGATGTATTAAAAAATATATCGTTTTTATTGAAAAGTGTAGCAAAAAATATATCGTTTTTGTTTAGAAATATATACACAGGAAAAAATAAACGTCTTGGAAATCTTCGGTTGTTCGTTCTTCGTTCTTCGGATATTTTCGTCGTTCTTCGGATATGTTCTTCTTAACGTCTTGAATCACAACTGACAACTGCCCAACTGCTAACTGCCAACTGCTAGCCTGTTTCACGACTTTTTATACCCGGCTGGTAACATCTAGGCGGAGTGGTGGGGACTCTCGACGACCAAGCGCGTGTTAGGCGCTGAACGAAGACCCAATAGATGGCTCGCTTATTATTGCCAATCGTAGGCTTCTAAGAGGGGGTAGCGAGGTTTTAAATATATGTCCCAGCGCAACATGAATTTGCTTAGTCGCTCCGAGAACATCTTCATGAGAAAATTATAAAATAAATTTCATTTTTTTTCAGATCCTATATTATTCATAAACGTTTTTATTTTTATCTTTTCTTTAACGAAGGCTAAAAATAAATAAGCTGGAGTGTCTCCACTTGACTATCTCGCAATTTGAATTGGATTAAATAACATATATTATATTTAAATTAAATTTAATTAATTAAATTATAAATTAAAATTAATAAATAATATTTATTAAACCAGCGCATGTTTGGCTCTTTGTTGATAGCACTACGTCACGTGTTGGCGCGTGATTTGCAGTGTTAAAAAATTAATACTGGTACTTTCAGCGATTCAATGAAGCTGAAATTCTATATATAGCAGTTTTATACAATTTTTAATCATGTGAAAAATTATCAAAGATATCCTAAAAACTCTTTTTAAGTAAAATTAAAAGCGTAAAATGAATAAATCAAGAATCTAAGCAGGTTAAAGAAATACAAAATTTTTTTGGGGATCTTTAGATTGAACCATGTTTAAAATAAATAAATATTAAATAATTAAGAAATTAATAAAAAACACCATTCTTTAAATATTTCTTTAAAAAAAAGTCAATTAACTAAATAATGTAAGAAGATTATCATTCATTTAGTTTTTGCTTTTGAAAATTATAATCTTATTTTTTGCTTCTAATGATACATATTCTAATGAGACTCTCCTCAACTGTTAATTGAATTCAAAATATACTTAATTAAGTTTTCAGAGAAATTTTCACTCTATTTTATGGAGAGAACAAAAAAACTCATTAAAAAGGGAAAAGTGTTTACTTACCAGTAGGCCGGCACGATCGGCAACAGAATCTTTATCAACGCCAGTTATAAAAATTCCAAGATTGTATTCTATACCACCTCGGATCATAAGCCCTAAACTTTGTCCGGGCTCAATACTCAATTCCACCTGCAATCAAACAAAATACAAAAATCAATTTCACATTAAATTGTTTGGAAGAAAATGGAAAAAAAATAACAGAAACGAGAAAAACAAGAACAAAGAAAAGAAAATTAATCATTAATATAAAACAGAAATTGTTCAAAATAAATTATGATCCAATTTATTAAAATGAAAATTAAATGTAAAAAGACTGAATTTTAATATTGTGGATGAAATAAAAGTTCTTGAATAGATTTATGTAATAAAATATATACAACAATTGATAGGTGTGAATGCTGCGGCTAAGAACTTTCGAGTTCCGTAGAGTCACAAAGATAGATAGATATGTACACACTCTTATAATGTGCTTCCAATGAGAGTTCAAAAGTCAACAGAATAGAATATTGAATTAAAATAAAAAAAACTTATTGATTTCCGAAGACTAAAATAAAGGCCCCAACGCCATTAATCTAAATAGAATAAAACAAAAATTAAATAAAATTCCAATGATATATTTTGATAATTAAATATTCTCCTGTATACAAAATTACTTAGTCTTCTAAAGAATTTAAATTTTATTTAAAATTTCAGGAATAATTAGAAATTTGGAAACTTGATAAAAAAAAGTGCTCCTAGTGTATGTATTGTGTTGTGTATTTCTTGAAAATCAATAAAAAAAATACTTTTTCTGACCTAAATATTTTAAACATATAAACAAGATAAAATAAAAATTATTATCAAAGGGGATAACAATTAAAATATATAAAACAATTATTTTACCGGTTGTATTATATGGGTGTGACGCATGGTCTATGACCTTAGGAGACTAGAATAGATTTAGAGTATTTGAGAATAGAATTCTGCGAAGCATTTATGGGCCAAAGAAAGATAAGGTCACCGGGGAATGGCGGAGACTGCATAACGAGGAACTGCATGACCTCTATGCATATCCAGATATAGTTAGAATTATAAAATCCAGAAGGCTGGGGCGGGCAGGACATGTGGCTAGAATGAGGGAGGAAAGAATGGCGAAAAATATATTGAGGGGGGGAGACCGAGTGGTAAACGCCCGCTTGGAAAACCAAGGTCGCGGTGGGAGGATAATGTAGGAAGGGACGTGAGAGAAATGGGAGAGGATAGAGATTGGAGGGTTGTGGCTCAGAATAGGGACACTTGGAGAAGTGTGGTTGCTGCGGCCAAGAACTTTCGAATTCTATAGAGCCACAGAGATAGATATAGATAGAAATAAATATAAAATTCAGTGTCTGAAAATGAGAGAAATTAACATTTTATATATAATTATTTGATAGGATAACTTTCAAAGGGGATATTCATCTTAAATTTGAATTATATAGGGTAGTCGAAAAATTCTTTTCGTATTTCTAATCATGTGGTACCCACACATCAAGCTTCTTTTTGTAGCCAGCCTTTTTTAAATGGTTCAAAACTGTTTGATGATGAATGTTTAGTTCCTCGGCAATGTCATGGCTGCTTATGTGACGGTCCTTGTCAATCTTTTCCATAATTTCATCGACTTTTTCAACGATAGGTCGACCAGAACGAGGTGCATCTTTCACATCGAAATTTCCAGAACGAAAGCGAGAGAACCATTGTTGTGCTACTCGTACTGATATAGCATCGTCTCCGTGAACTTCACAAATTTCATTGGCGGCTTGCGTGGCATTCTTCTCTTTTTTATACACAAATTTCAAAATATAGCGAATTTCTTCATTATTTTCACTCATTTTTGAAAAGCTGTAACTTTTGTTCAACTTCACCAAATTTTAATTTCTTTAAGGTTAAATGAAGCTTGAAATTTCACCTTTCCAACACAATGACACAATGTGATTGGTAGCACTGGAGATATACGATTCCAACGACATCTATGGACAAAATACGAAAAGACTTTTTCGACCACCCATTATGAGTCTTGTATTTATGAAATTATACATATTATACCGTATTGATATATTTTATTCTACTAACTAAACATAACAAATTAACAACCAATAAAGATAATTTCATTATAAACACCTAGATAAGGTCATAAAATTATTAATAAAGTAATTTTTATAAGTATAATTTTAGTTTAATGGGTTCTAAATAATAAACCAATTCCAATATATCGAAAAAAAAAATTATTAAGTATACCTTTTCAATATTAATATAACATATATTGCAGAAAAATAAGTAAAAATAAGTTGACCTGTGGCCAGGTCTGAACCGACCGACAGTTTGAAATAAATTAATTTCCAGCTACAGAAACAATTTCAAATAATTTTAATATATCTATTAATGTAATAAAAAACAGATAGGGATATAACATAAATATTTTTAATTTTATTTTATTTATAATATATATGTAAGAACAGGCTGTGACGTCATGAATGGCTGGATGACGTCATATAATTTTAAATCAAGAAAAAACTAATAAAGATGATTTTTCTCGAAGATAAAACAAATACAAAGTGAATGATTCGTGATAATATGTAAAAAATCTCCTCATGTGAAATTTGGTGTGAAAATAACCCTTTCCTTCCTATCGTCGATCGCTAATACTACCACTTCCGGTTTCCGGATTTGCACCAAAAGTTGATCAATTCATCCCACTGATGCATTAAGTAAATATACCAAATTCCATCAAAATCCGTTGAGCCGTTCAGGCTGTACACATCTATACGGACGGACGGACAGACGGACGGACGGACGGACAGATATCATGCTAAAAATACTTTTTTCTGTTTAGAAAATGCATGATTCGTGGAGATATGTAAAAATCTCCACATGTGAAATTTGGTGTGAAAACAATACCTCCCTTACTATCGTCGGTCGGTAAAAAACTTATTTTCAACAATTGATAGGTGTGTTTATGTTTGTGTGTGATTTTGTTTAATAAATAGTAAAATTAAAATTAAAAATAATTTGCTAAAATTTTAGCATCAAATTTGTATTGAATTGTTTTTAAAAATATTGATTCATTAAGGGAAATTGATGAAATAATTAAAAGTTTACCTGAATTACTCTGCATCGTTTCGTTCTGTTGGTGATCAAATCGGGAATGGCACACCACGAGGGTAAAACATTACTTGACTAGACTAAAGCCGCACTGGGCCCAAAATATATATGTAGTAAAAAAAAATTGGACAATAAACTTGTTTTATTGCATTTGTTAAGAAATCCCTTGGCTATAAAATCTCGATTCATTTTGATCAATAACGGTAATCAAATGTGGAGAATAACGAGTTGGATTACAGGTATAATTTAGAAACGGAATTTAGGTCAAGAGGATTATTTGTCTAACCATGATGATATTGTTATTTCTTGTTTAACATTGTTAATTAATTAGTAATCGCCAGTGTTTTACAGTATTTATTAATATTATTAATATTCAAAAATTAATATTCAAAATTAATTGAACATTATTTAAATTTATTTATTTTTTCTGAAATTATTTTTAATTTAATAAATTCATATTTCCAGGTATAATATACCATATAAGAAATAATGAATGAAAAACATTTATAAGAAAAATATGAATTTTATTAAAAATATTTATCTTGTTATAGTTTTAATATATTAGAAAATAGTATTTAATTAATTAATTTATTTACATTTATATATTGTTATTTTTGTATTGTTATTATTTGTTTATTATAATTTTAATCATGCTCATCAGGGAGACATTTAATCTTCTTTATGATACGTGATTTTTTTTTGTTTTTCTGAAGTTCAAGGGAAATTAGTTTATTTCTAATCTTATAATTCACTAGGGAGTGTATACTCTGACTGAAAGCGGTCAGGGTGTTTATTGTTTGTTTGGCTCTAGGTTCAATTCTCCTTAAGAGATTACTTGATTAAGAATGGAATTTATAATTATTACAAATTGGCATGCTACATATAAAACATTTTTTGTTCAAGTACCAAATAATAATAATATTAATACTAATATTAAATGATAATAATACAAAAATAATGGGTTAGATAGATCAAGAGATGTGGTTTGGCATTCCTTATTGTTGAGATCTTTAAAATGGCTATGTAAAATTCTAAATATGCCAATGATTAGACTCCCGTATATGTTATAACAGGCTCCTTAATTTATGTGATATCTCCGACCCAACATACAACTGGGTAACCCAAATGAAAAATCTATTTTATGAACTTGGGGAGGGCCCACTGTGGGAAAGCCAAGATCATTCCTCAATAAAAAACAAAATTCAATATATTTGACCGATAAATTGTTAGATGTGCATAGGACACGGGATTTCAATAAGATCATAGAATCCACCTACTGCCCAAACTATAAAAATCTAAAAGAAAATGACTTTTTTTACAATTATCGTGGTCCATTGTTCAAGATAAAATTGATTTGTGAATGCAGAGTAGCGAACAAAAGAATACTTCTCGTCTCTAGTGGGAACATCCATAGGGTTGACCAAGAACAACTGTGCACTATATGTAACATGCAAGAAAGAGAGACTCTAGATCACTTGCTGTTACGATGTCCAATAAATGAGAACTTTAGGGAACACTACCTGGTGAGATCCAACCGAGAAACTGTTATGAGGGCAGATAGCGAGGACAAAATAAATGGTCTATTCTATTACTTAAATGGAATGTTAAGAATGAGATCATTTATGCTGAATGAATGATTTGATTTGAATATTCTAATATTATTTTTATTTTTTTTTGTTTGTTTTCTTTTGTTTTTCTGTTATGATTATTTTTTTTTTTTTTTTTTGTAAATCCTCTAGCCCAAAAAGGGGAGGATAGAGATATACCTGGATCTGTATATGATCTCTTAAATGGATAAATAGATAATAAAATACTCCAGCTGAGATCTTACATATTTAATTTCTGTTATGTAAAATTTGTTTTTGATTTTGTTTTTATTTTTTTTTTATTTTTGTAAATCCTCTACCCCAAATAGGGAGAGGATAGAGATATACTGGGTTGTATATAATCTCTTTAATTAAATAAATAATGAATAATAAAACATTTTTTGTTGAAGAACCAAATAATAATAATATTAATACTAATATTAAATGATTAATAATACAAAAATACTGCGTTAGATAGATCAAGAGATGTGGTTTGGCATTCCTTATTGGTTTTAAAACAATGTTAGTAAAAAAAGCCAATTATAGAGATTTATTAAAACACTTGCTAAAAGACAGTAATCACAGTTGAGATGGATCATTGGTGGAAATCTCTAAGGCTTCTTTATACCAATTCAAACGCCACACAATAGAAATGAACTGGAAATCGATAAACGATATTAAATTTTCACTCGCCATTGTTTTTCTCCACCCTCTTTACTATATTTTATTTTGTTCCTTGATAAGAATTTAATTTTAATTCTTACGATCTAAACTAAGTTCAAATGAATGTTCATTTTGTCTATAATTTAATTAAATTATTGAACAAAATCCATCGTTTTAATTAAATGATCAGATTGAATATTGAATTGAATTTTCTAGTGATCGTATCGAGCCTTTTACTTCTCTCTAGTGAAAATCTAATGAGATAATGAGATGTAATGAATAAGCATTATTTACATTTTTATTAACAAATGATCTCGAATAACATCATAAGAATACATGTTTCTGGCAAAATGCTTTTGTGTTATATTTTATTCTTATATTATTATTTTAAAAAATTAATTTGCCTTTTAATAAATGACAAATAGCTACCACATGCCCAAAAATATACATAGATTATTTATTTATGGCCAATTTAATTAACTCTGAAAATGTAAATTTTCTGAAGAGGGTCTATTTTCTCTTTTTACTTTCCTGCATACTTCGTATAAGGGAAGTATTGGAATCGTCAAAAATTTCGACTTCGAGATTTCGATAGATCTTGACGTTTTAGACCTCCCTGAGTCGGAAAATACCATTTTTCGAATTATGTCTGTGTGTGTGTATGTATGTAATGTTTGTCTGTGAGCGAATTTACTCAGAAACTAATCTAGCTAGGACTTCGAAATTTGGTACACCGATATTATTCACAGTTTGTAGATTTCTATCAAAATTTCGTCAAAATCGGTTAACCGGAAGTGGTACTTTACCTACACTGGTTGCGTTTACCTTTCAAGTAAAGTACCAGTTTGCTTCGAGATATTTGTTTCATATTTTGCATATAGATTTTTAAAATATGAAAAAAATTCAGATACCAAATTTCATCATGATCTGACTACCGGAAGTGACATTTTACCTATACAAATAGTTGTGTTAGATGTAAATTATAAATATATATAATAGTGTGTTAAACCATTTTACTTTATAATTTAAATTAATTAGTTTGTTTATTTACATTTAAAATATCAGTTAACTGGAAGTAGCACTTTATTCTATATATATATATAAATGTTACCAAACATCAAATTTGACACCAATAAACTAACACGAACTGGCTCTTTATCAGTACCAAGTTTACACATTCTAAATATTCATTCACAACTCTTTATACCTATTTATATGCGGGAAAGTCTAGGGGAAGACACTCCCGGTTTTTATGGCATCGTATAAGAGTCTCTTTATTATTATTATATGAATATGCAGAGGAAATATTAGGAAAATATCAAAGGTAATTCAGATCAAATCGATCTACATTAGACCAAATTTTCTCGCTAAGTCGGATTTTAGAAAAAATAAAGGGAATTGACTATTACTTTTCATTAATTATTCGTTGATTTTAGCAAATACACAGGAATAAACTTTTTCAAATTTGGATTTGTTTAGAAGTTAGTAAGGGAAGGCTTAAATGCGAGGAAGCATTTGTAATTCGAAATGGGTTAAAACAAGAAGACGATCTATCACCAATTCTATTTAAATTAGTACTGGAATACGGGACTAGACAAATTGCGGATAAATCAAACGAAATCCAATTAGAAAAAAAATCAAATATTAGGTTACGTGAACGATTTAAATATAATAGGAGACTCTATAAACAAAATTAAAAATGAGGTAGAAAAATTAATAGGTGTTAGAAAAGAGATGGAGCTTCAAATTATATAATAGTGCTAAGATAAAATATTTAGTAGCAGAGAGGAATAGTATTAACACAAAATATAACATACAAAAAGTAGAATTTAAAAATGTAGAAAAAATAAAATACTAAGATTAATAATATTCTAGAAGAATTTAAATAGACGTTGAAATCGGGTAACGCCTGTTATTATGCAGTAAACCTAGTCAAAATTATTATCAAAGGGAATCAAAATTAAAATATATAAAACCATTATTTTGTCAGTTGTATTGCGAGTAGGGGGTTACTTTTCCAGGAGTATTTTCATTCCCGGGAATCGGGAAATTTAAAAATTCTCGGGAATCCAAGGAAATTATAAAAAATACTAAATTTGAGGAGGAAATTGTAAAAGTTTTACGAAAAAATTAAATAAATGTTGTTTTTGCCAAAAAATAAAATAAATTTAATTCAAAAATAAAAAAAAAAATTCAGTAAGATATAATATAATATATAATCATCAAAATATAACATAAACTTTATATATTTTCTTTTACTTGTTTAGAAAATAACATTTTAGAAACGAGAGGCAATCAAGGGAAATGTCGCACAAAACTGAGATCCTTCATATTAGAAGAGTAACGATTAGTTATTCTTTTTTATTTTATTTTTTTTTCTTTGTTTTTTTTTTTTTGCATTAATTTCAATTTATTTTTTTTTGGCATTATTTTTGTATTTTGTTTTTCTTATTTGGGTTTTTCTTTACTGTATATATCTAAAAAGATGGAAAACTGAAACTCTGAGTCTGTGATTATGTGTGCCCTCAATTAAAGGTATTTATGATCGTTGAGAATGATTGTATATATATTTCTTGAATAATTAAATAATAATATTTATTTATTTATCAAAACATATAATTAGGTCTTTACCTTACTCGCTCTCAACGACAGCTTATTTATATTAATTTAAGTTAAGGGGCAGGTGATGGAGAGGGGTTAATTTGAAGGGGGTAAGGAAAATTACTTTCTTTCCAAATGGTCAAGTGCAATAGTGTATTTTATTATTGTTACCTCTTCAAGAACTATTTTAGATAGAACCCTTACCAAGGTGTCATGTATGGCAATTAAAACAGACCCAAGCTTGTGAAATCGAATTTTAAGTATATAATTTTAAGTAGATATATAAAAAAAAAAGTTAAATACAAAATAATTTGGCAATGGCAACTGCCGTCTGCCAGAGTTCACTGTAAAAAAACTCAAAAAATAGAGAAATTATAAAGAAAAATTAAAGGGAGAGAAAAAAGAAAAGGAAAAAAAAAAAATTATAACAAAAGACAAATGCATGTATATACACTTGTATTTTATATTTATTACGATTATTTCAGTTTATAATTAGAGATTTCAGTATCAGCACCATAATCAGCATGAAAAATAATTTGTTTTGTTTTCCCAAAAAATGGGAAATTAAAACTGAGGGGTTTTCCCGCGAATTCCCGGGAATAATTGCTAGGTATGGTCTGGGTATTCTGGGAGACGAGAGTAGATTTAGAGTATTGAATTTGATTCTTCGCAGTATTTATGGGCCAAAGAAGGATGAGGTCACTGGGAAATGGCGGAGACTGTATAACGAGGAATTGCATGACCTCTATGTATCTCCAGACATAATTAGAGTTATAAAATTGACAAGGCTGCGATGGGCAGAGCATGAGGTTAGAATGGGAGAAGAAAGAATGGCGAAAAATATATTGATGGTAACACTGATTGGAAAACGTCCGATTGGAGTTGGATGTGGTTATAGCTCAGGAAAGAGACATTTCTAGAAATGTGGTTGCTGCGGCTAAGAACTTTCGAGTTCCTTAGAGCCACAGAGATAGATAAATAGATTACTTAATAAATTATATCGGAAAATTATATTTTAAGTGGCTCAAATTAATGATTCTTTGTCTTGTGGAATTCGAAAACAAAACATTCTCTCTCTCTCACACACACACACACTTGGCTAATTAATTTATTTATGGTCATTATTTAATTTTCTGATCAATTGATGCCCTTATTAATGTTTAATAATTTTTACATAAAGGGATTATACAAAACAATAATAATAATAATAAAAATAATAGTTGGTAAAATATAATATTTTACCAATAAGGTCGAATCAGATCCAATATATAGAATAATATTTATTACATTTATGTTTTCAGTCATTCTTCTATAATCTTAAATCAAGATTTATTGTTACCAAACAGTTTTTTTATATAAGAAAGAAAAACCATTGGGGGTGTTGTTTTTAATCTGGCATTGACAAATTATCTTTACAATTTTCATTTAAATATTTGCAAAGTATAAAAAAGTTAATAAATAAATCTTCTAAATCAATATAAATTCTATTTTCTTTTTCTTTTAACGGAAATTAAGACCTCCGAATTGGAATTACACCTAAAAACTTAGCTAGTACGTACTAATTATATATAAGTATATATTTTAGTGTTGTAACTGTGTCAGGGTTAATAATTAATTAAATAAGTTCACTTTTTATTTCCTCCACTGAACATTTTATTATCTTTAATAATTATATTTATATATATCAAAATATTTATATCCCCACTTCTCTGAATTTTAAATATTCATTTATTAGTCTTTAGCTGCTACGTTCATGGTTGTAAATTTTAAGAAGGGTGTTTGTTGCTTTTTTTAGCGTTTTTGATGCTAAGCACATTTCTGATAAAATATACTAGAAAATATATTTAAAAAGCTGGAGTGTCTCGCAAATTTGAATTGGATTAAATAACATACATTAATTTAAATTAAATTAAATTAATTAAATTATAAATTAAAATTAATAAATAATATTTATTAAACCAGCGCATGTTTGGCTCTTTGTTGATGGCACCACGTCACGTGTTGGCGCTTGAGATTTGCAGTGTTAAATAATTAATTCTGGTACTTTCAGCAAATAAATCAAGCTGAAATTCTAGATATAGCAGTTTTATACAATTATTAATCATGTGAAAAATTATCAAATATATATCTTTATTTTTACGGTCACTTTAGAAGAAAAAAAATTAGCTGGAGTGTCTCCACTCGACTATCTCGCAATTTGAATTGGATTAAATAACATAATATATTATATTTAAATTAAATTTAATTAATTATAAATTATAAATAATAAATAATAAATATTAAACCAGCGCATGTTTGGCTTTTTGTTGATGGCACCACGTCACGTGTTGGCGCGTGAGATTTGCAGTGTTAAAAAATTAATTCTGGTACTTTCAGCGATTCAATCGAGCTGAAATTCTATATATAGCAGTTTTATACAATTATTAATCATGTGAAAAATTATCAAACATATATCTTTATTTTTACGGTCACTTTAGAGGAAAAAAAATCAAAACGTTGTAGGTAATGACCCTCTTCCGGTTGAGCTACATTTCTCAAAAGTTGATAGAAAACTATGAATTTTGAATAATATCCATGTACCAAATTTCATCATTCTAGCTCAAACCGTTTTTGCCTAATCTTGGTTACATACATACACACATACACACACACAGAAATTATTCTCAACCTTAGTGAAAATGATTCAGGATCCTTCAAAACGTATAAAAACATCAAAATCTCAACATCGAAAATTTACGAGATAGTAAAAATTATTTAAAAGATATCTTGTGATTTACGGATGTATAAAATATATTTACATTAAAGAATCGGGAGCCTTTCTGAGAGAAGCAGCCATGAAGAAATTAAAAGAATTCTTTCTTTTATTTTATAAGGTCATTTTGATAATTTTTGTCTTGGAGAAGAGTAAAACTTAGACTCGAAACGTCGACATTAAAATATAAAATAAAATAAGAAAATATTTTTTTTTTCTTTTAATCTCTACCTGGAAAGACTCCTTACTGTAAATTTATATTATAAATTATATATAACATAATTTTGCATTTTAGCTTGGCAGAGTTTGAACTCTTGTCGTTGAGGTCCGAATGGATTATCATTTAATAATATTTTTTTAATAATAAATGTCAATAATAAATCTCAGTTTCAGGTTCTTTGAAGTCCAATCAATCTTCTTGACAATTGAATTAATTTTATAAAATTTAAGGACTCAATACTTTTTGAATTTTGTATATATCTTTCTTAAATTATTATTATTATTATTATTATTATTTGATGTGACATTTAATTTGTACATATACTTATCAATTAAAATAAATTCTGAATGTTATTTCTGCTCTTGAGTATTAAAATTAATTTGAATATTTCATTAAATGAAGCGGTTTCCACCCTCGATTTCCGGAGTTGTTACCAGAGGATGGAGAGGAGAAGGATTAATCAATCAGCGTTGAGAAATGTCCGACCAGTGAAAATAAATGTGATTGATCGTTTCATATCAATTTTTTTTTATTTTTATTCTGTTAATTTTTTTTTTCCTTTAGCATTATCATTTAGCAGTTCATTTCTCCTCTCACCTATTATTCATATAATAAATGAAAACTACAATGTCAAAAGGTTTGTTGATCTCTTTCGGAAATGAAGAGCGAGCATGACGGTAATCATTTGATCGATATGATCGTTGGCTGCCTCTTTAAGCGTTTTCTTTATTGCTTTCTCCACTCTCTATCACATAACAAGAGTCCTCTCCTTATCGATGCCACCTGTGGCATACGACTCATGCCATTACGGCCATCATGTCACGATGAATTTGTTCTTTGTTCCACAATGGACTGTAAACAGACTCCATTAATCTTGCTCCAAATAAATAAATAACTAAATATCTTTTTTTGCAAACTTAAAATTATGTAAAAAAAGATGAATATAGTGTAATTAGCTAAATTATTTGAAAAAATAACCCCGCTTCAATAAGTTTTTATTTCTTCTCAAAAGAGTTTCACATTGAAAGATTTTGAATCGTAAAAAGTTGAATTTTCATTGCTACATTATTTGAATGTTGTTACAGGAACAAAAATAAACAATTCTTTTTGTTATTAACTTCTGAAGAAAATCTTATATTTTATTAAATATATATATATATATTAAATACATAGGGGAAGATAGCTAATGATGGGCCGGATCCTAAAATGGGCTTAATTAATTTCTCAATAGATGCAGACATTACGCATAATCTAATAGTCAATAAGTGTACCGTGTATTGTCAAAGGATAGGAGGTTAGTTAGAATTTTAGTTTTGAGTTGTTTCAAGTAGGCAGAAAGTAGATTGAAAGTAATGTTTTAACCTCTTTCTTTTAATTTCCTAATGTTAATGAACGAAGAGGAAGAAGATTTTAATACTAATTGAAAATATGCAGGTAATATTTTAAAGTTTTGAGACTGGCTCTTTTTAAGCAATGAGCTATTGTATATGAACGCCTTTTCACAACTACCGAGTTTCGTAGCAAACAAATTAAAAAGAAACAATTGAATAATTATACCCGACTAAATAAAAATCAACGAGAATTTTAATGTTTAATAACATTTAAAAAGTGTGATAATTCAATGAATACCTAATTCACAATTAAATTATATGTAATCAACTCACAAGTTAATTAAATAATAAATTAATAGTGACTTATTAATTGAAAATTGATATTGTAACGATAAGGTAAGGCCTTCAGTTCTCATTGGTCCCTTGGAGTGGGATGGGACTAAAACTAAAACTAAACTAAAACTACCCTACTAATCTTTATTTTTTAAATTTTAGTATTATCCAAATCTTTTATATATAAAGCTTCCACTTTCTCCTTATTCACACTTGCTATCCCTTTGTATGTTCTTCTTTGTTTTTCCAGATCTTCTTGAAGAGCAATTATCTGAATTTTCTGCCGAGTTCCATTATTAGATTATGTAACTTTCCGGCTTTTTAATAAGGGTATTGATGTTCAGTGTGCCCATATATTAATGTTCCTTGGGTGTTGACTTCATTTTTCTTTTTATGTGTTCGTGAAGATCCGGGTTCTCCAGAACGGGTGGATTGAGTACCACCTTGAGTATTTGTTCTTCTCATCACGATCCATTGTTGCGTGTGGTTGCTTATTTTGAAGTAATCCTGCTATAATATATATAAACGATTTGGATAATACTAAAATTTAAAAAATAAAGATTAGTAGGGTAGTTTTAGTTTAGTTTTAGTTTTAGTATATATATATATATATATATATATATATTATTTTATGACAAATTCTCTTTCCAAATTTATTTTCCACTTACAAATAAATAATAATTTCTTTGTTTTTTGTTTGAGAAGTATATAAGTTAAAGTTTCGTCTTGGACTTTAACATTTAAAAAAAAACTTTATTTGAATTTACGAAATACAGTTTATTTGGTAGATTACAATTTATATTATAATATTAAGAATATAAACTCAGTTCCTTTCAAATGAAACTCAGGTTATGCTCCTTAAAGGAGGATATTAGATTTTGGAATAATAACGGTATACGAAAATAACCCTTGTGTCGGTGATTAAGGTTTAATCCCGAAAATAAGAGGATGAAGGGGCAGAGCTTCCGGCCAATACCCAATGATGGATCTCAGATGCATGGAGAATATGCTTTATATAAGGTATTCCTGGCCACTCAGCACTGATGATTAGTAAGAAGTGAGACTCCTCGATTTAGGGCAGAGTCTGCGGGATCAAGCCTAAACTCGTAAATATATAGTTGATTTAATAAAAAAATCATTGGCTCTTTCAAAAATAATTAACCATCTGCTTTCAAATAAAAACGTACTGGATTAGTGATGTAGGAGTAATGACACCCTTGAGCAGCAATATAGTTCTTTTTCGTAATCTCCAGAGTTCCTAGTCTTTTATCATTGCATTCTAATAAACGTCGAAGGCCTGTAATTTACGTTTAACATTAAACGCAGATGCGCAAGCTATTATAAAGAATTAGTCCTTTTAAAATGAGAAATAAATTCTTAATAAAGGGTTTCTGTTTAAAGAGTCTTTTTAAGTATTACATCAGAACAACGCAATAACAATTTGTCAAATGGGTTGAAGAAAGACACTACCAAAAAAATAATAGTAAATTTAATTTTGAAATTTTGATTATGGTCATCATTTATAATTTATTAATAGGTATTATTATCTTATATGAACCATTAATTTATAAATATTTATATGATAACTACTTATATAATATCTGAAAATATATACATGTATATATGTATCGTATATATTACATCAGATTCTTTATTTATCACACACTAAATCTTTACAGTTTTTTATTCACAGAGGAATCAAAATAAAATAACAAATAAATCTTTTCCCTCCGCCTTCTTCTCTAATCGTCCTCATGACTCTTCATTGATCTCTCTAGTTCAATTATTTGGTTTGGACTTGATGTTATGAATGTCATTCTCAGTCATTTATCGTTATTTGTCCCCAAATAATGTTAAATTAATAAGATCTAGAAATAATAACTGGATTTAATCCTTGAATATCTGTTAATAATTCCAAACATTTGTAATATTTAGTACCCATTCATTATTAAGTTGATAATACAGTCTTTGGTTGACATTATTTTAAGGATTTATGATTATAATTCCTATAGTTGATATTTAGTCAATTCGAAAAATCATTTTATAAGGGAAGGTTTGTAAAAAAATAAAAATTGGCTTACCTTTCTAACGTTAGGCGCCTTGAAGTATCTGGGCGGTGGAGGCGGCGGGGGCGGCGGCGGCGGAGGCAGCACGGGGGGAGAGGCCCTAGCGTACTCGGGAGGAGGCGAGACTGGCCTGCCTTGACGGTCCATCCAAGAATACGTCTGGCGGACTGGCGGCCAGGAGGAGGGACTGCCAGGACGGCCAGTCAGAGGGTCCCTCTCGGAGGGAATAGGCAAGGGGGGCGGCGGCAAATTAGGACTCTTTACAGTCATACTCAATTTCCGACAACTCTTCAGCATCTGAAATTAAAGAAGATAAAATTAATTGGATATTATATTAAATTTTCATTCATTTAATATTAAATAATAAGTACTATACTTTATAAAATAAAAAAAATAATAAACTTGGAAAGAAAATATTTTTTTTAAATTTATAATATCCAATCAAAAAAAAGAAAAACAGTACGACGTTTTCGTCCCATATCAGTATTCTTCAGGGTTTTGGATTTGTTACTTTTCACATATGGAGAGCGATATATCTATTGATATTTGATATTTATATATATATATATATATATATATATATATATATTCAACATAAGTGAACTGTCACATTCACTTCCGGATATTGGTTGAAAAAGAAGTTAAACATTTTCTAATCAGCTAATATAGATATAAAACTGCATCTCTAATAAATTAATTTGAACTTATATTTCACTTATATTAGTGAGAAATATATATATTATAAGAGAAAGGGGGAAAAAGGAAATAAGAAATATGTGTATTCATTGTCTACTTATTTAAGAATCCCTAAACAACAAATAAAATATTTGAAATGTTTTAGAAATTTTTTTCATTAAATTCTTCATTTCTCTGTATTAATCTGGTCCATGGTTGTAAATTGTCCCGAAGAGTAATTTGACCGCTTTTAGACCCATTTACGTTCATCATAAAGCATAAAAGCTAAATGAGACCAGTGTTCATCCGACTGAACATGCATTCCATATGCGATCTCGCTATCTCATACATGCGGGGTCCCTTTTTATCCCTGCCCTCCCCCTTTCCTTAGTCCGAAAGGAATACAAAAACACATTTGAAATTTTAATGGATTATATATGAAATAAGATAGGATTCTTTGTCTCTTTTTTTACAAAAAATAAAAACTTTTATGTAATATAACTTTTAAGTTAAGTAATAAGTTATTTACAAAATATTATTCGAAGTGAGAAACATTCTAAGTAAGATTTAATATTCATTAATTAAAATTATAATCTCTATGCACCTCCAGATATAGTTAGGGTATTATAAAATCGAGAAGATTTCGATGGACAGGGTACGTGGCTAGAATGAGAGAGGAATAAATGGCGCAAAACATATTGGTGGGAAGACCGATTGGAAGACCAAGGACATGGGTAGATAATGAAAGAAGTGACGTAAGAGAGATGAGGAAAAATATAAATATAAAAAAATTTTATAAAATAACTTTTTTCCAATGGACTAAAAAGAATAAAATAATTTTTCTATAAGTCAGACAAAGTTTATGGATGAATTGCTTCATATTCAACTAAAAAAGTTGGGCGCATATAGTTTCATTTATTTATATGAAGAAATTAATTTTTTATTATTTTTCAATGTAATATACTTATATCAAAGTATGTATCAAAATTTAAAAGAATTTTTATTCAATTTACATATTATCAATTAAATCCAAAATGGTTGATTATATTTGAAGAAATAGTGTTATTTGTTAATTAAGTGTTTTAATGTGGTATGTATGTATATATATGAATTATAGCTCTATAAAGGAAGTTAATTGCATAGAATGAAAACTAAAAGCGCCCAACGTTTTTCGTTGAATATGAAGCAATTCAAAAATGGGTTTAAAATAAATAAATGGAATAAAATGCACTAAGGATTGGTTTTATTAATATTTCTTATAATTTCTTATAATTATTTATAATTTATTTTAATTATTCTTTATATTTACAGTTTGTTTCTATATATTTACAATTCTTATCCATTTAAACGCGTGGTTTTTAAACAAGAAAGGTCAGTTAATGCAATCGAAAAAAGAAAGATAATGACATATTGGAAATTTTAGTAATATTAATTTAATATAATTATAATTATTTATACTAATATAATAATAAATATATTTTATTAAATTTAATATTATCAGTAATCAGAATTTGTTTATGTTTCTACATTGGATTAGATTGCTATCCAAAATATAATATTTTTTATTGATTTATTATCTATTATTTATTTATTTATTATTTATTACTATTTATTTATTGTTTATTTTGTTGTTATTATTTTCTGCATAGTTTGTTGTTGTTATTTTTATTATTATATTCTAGACATGTTCAAAGGGGACCCCTTTATAGTCCCTTTTTGAGCGGTGATATTTTTTTATTATTTATTCATCTATTTATTTATTTATTTATTGTATGTTGTATTTATTGATTTGGTAATTATTAAATAGATTGTTTTGGTCTGGAAGGATAAATCATTCTTTCCAAGTGATCTACCTGGGGAGCGTTGAGTCGGACACAATGGATAAGTATATTGTGATTCACTACGGTTTAATATCAATAGAAAGAAGGGCTACTTAAATTAAGTTTAAAGTTGAAAAGTTCATTTTTAATTTAATTTTTGAGCGCCTTCTAAGCACCTTCCAGATTCTTCGTTCTCAATCTCAAACAGACAACCACTCGGAACTAAATTTGCCGTATTTTTTACTAGACATGCTTGCGATCAATACCAAATTTTTCAAAACTTTTCTTAATGAGCATCTAAAACCCAAGAGGAAGGTATGTTATAAATTTCATTGCAATCTGTTCTGAAAATTGATATTTCGTGAGTGAGTAAGTCAGTAAGTGGTGTTTGAGCTATATATATATATAAGATATTGTTAATTATAGATATTATTAAGTATATTAATATAAGATATTTGAAAGGGCGAGAGAGAGGATATAGGGTTGTCGCCAAAATAATAATTAACATAATAAAAGGTTGACCGTGTGTGTCGCCAGCAATATTTTTTAGAAAATATGCAAAATGAATGGAATGAGGATCGGATAAGGGCTAATCGTACTTCTTCGAAAGGAAGACTGGAGAAGGTACCTGGCAGATAAATAATATTAAAAATTTATCCAAATGAAAGAAATTAGTTTGAAAGGATTGTAAAAAAAATAGAAAAGGCACTCGAATTCTGCTTTTAATCTTAAGATAAAAATATATATTTAATTAAATGAAAGTAACAAAAATTAACATGATATGGCAAATAATTGTTTGTAATGATACATGAAAAAAGAACATTCACGTGGCGCAAACCGAATCAAAAAAAATAGAAATGGAAAGTGAAAAATTCACCAAAATACTCATCCGCTTGTAAATGCAAAACCAAATTAGGATTTGCAGAAATGGATAAATTAATTTTAAAGAAAATCAATTTTAAATTAGATATATACATATATATAAACACTACACAATTCTCCAATAAAGATGGAGGCTCAACCTTGCATAGTGACTAGCGAGATGATAAAAAATTGAATGAGTGAGTGAGAGGGTAGAATATTTTGGGTTTAAATAAACTTCAAAAGCAAAGGGTGGGGGTTCGATTCGGTACTGCCAACTTCTGAAAAATTCATTTTGCCTCCTTTTTAAAAAATTACGATAATTAAATCAGACTTATATATTAATAATATATATACAATATAATTTTTTAAATTAAAAATTATGAAGGAAGGGGCTGACAAATTTAAAATTTGCCAAACAAATGTTGGAGTCATATATATATATAATATCTATGCTATTCGTATATATTCTCCATCCTTGAATTTTCATATTATAAATTGTATAGTATATCTATAAATGAATAATAAATTATAAGAGATCAAATAAGAGAAAAAATGTTGACATCGAATATATTGAGATAGATGAAAACATCATGTCTATTTTCCGTTATTAATCATTTTTTTACAATAAGAATAGATTTTAGTTTTGCTTCCACCCTTCTTACAAATCATATAAAACCTATTTATCTATTTTAACTATTTTTTTTAATAAGAAAATAACTTATAAATTAAACATTAGTTTGTTTTTTGTGATATTTAAAGATTATCTCGAAATACAAAATATTCTATAGTAAATAAACTTAACAATTGGGCTGTTGTTTCATTGTTTAATTTTCTTCATTTTAGATTTCCGATGAGGCAAACAAAAATGCCAAGTCTTTTGCCAAAACAACGGATTATATTTGAGAGCGGTAGTGAGTATATGGGAGAAGGGATTGGGGTATAAAGGCATAAACTTTTCAACCCCCGTGGAAACGATAGCAACATCCGAGGTTTTAGGTTGTTGTCGGGCTCCAGCCAGGCTCATTGATGTCTTATCTCAAATTCCAACACAATGATAAAAAAAAACACACACACACACAAACATAAATATAAAACCAATCTTTCCCTTATCCACTTTACTAACTCAATGAGAAGTTATGAAAGAAGAAAAAAAATACGAAAAATTCCAAACGATTCATTTTATAGCACAAATTTTTTTAAAATAAGATTTCAGTGATAACCACTTCCTTAACAACTGCCGATATAAAGATTGTAGCCCTTATAATTCCATCAAATTTAATTTGTTTACTGAGACTTTATAACTTTAACAAAATTTTGAGTGATTATACGTCTTTAAATTTTAAGCCAATGATAACCAGTGTGATTAAAGTACAATCCAAAAAGTCTTTATTTGTTAATTTGTACTTATTTAAATAATCGATACGCTTAGAATGTTCTACAAACATTCGAATAATAAATAATCCTTTCTTACTATATTAAAATGTTTTCAATTTAAGCTAATATTGTTTTTTTTGATAATCAATATAAACATTTGCAAACTGATTGATGTCATTATTATGTCATGTTCATTTTTTCAGTTCATCTTACTTTTCCATTTCTCAGTGAGTGGGCCTCTCTTCCTTTTATTTTCTGACAAATATGATAAAGAGAAAGAATGCGGATTTCACCTCTTTTAAACAAAATGACAAGATAAACTTTTTATTTATTTTTCATGTTTTTCTGAGAAATATCTTAACCTTTTAAGATTATATATTAAGATAAATATTATTTTACTTGTCGACTATATTAGAAAAAAAAATGATTCAAGTCAAGAATTAAGTAAAATTTTTGAATATGTAAATTTTGTGAAATTCAACATGTTACATTTTTGACAATTTAGAGTAAAGGCTCTCCTAAAATACATACTAAAATTTATATGTCATCATTAGAAGTTTGAAGTATACTAAATATAATTATACAAATTTCTGATGATTAAATTGGCTGTTGTTTTTAATTATAAGATAATTTTGTAAATTTTAATTGTAAATTTATTCAAAAACACAAAAAATACACAACGTTTCGATTGCAAAAGGAGCAACAGAAATGTGTATTTTTAATGTTTTTGAATAAATTTACAATTAAATATCAATATGTGGTTTTATATACCAAATTCCCTTATAAATTTCTGATGAGTTTATAGTATCCTCATTATCCATAATTATACAAACTTCTGATGATGACATAACCGTTGTAATGATCATTAAGTTGAATAAAAAAATTAATCTTGAAACATAAAACCGCGTGTTTTTAATAACTTTCGTTTAACCCTTTTAATTTTATTAGTAATTTTAATTATTAAGTTTCATTTCCATTTATAGATAGAAAATTGCTATAAAAGAAAAGTTTTCAGGATGAATTTACAAATAAATAAAATGTTTCATCGAGAGTTGTTGGTCCATTCTTTAAATATAAGATGTAACGGACAAAGTATTTATATTCTTAGTTATTTTTTTATTATACATTTTATTTTGTTTATCTATTTTTTAGTTTATTTTGTTTTTCTATTCCCCTATTTTATTAACAAAGTTATTTGGTCGCATTATTCTTAAAATGTAATATATATATATAGATATTATATTTCACATAAGGGGAGGGACCATCCCTCCAAGTTCTAATATTTTTAGACAGTTGAGAATGGACAGTTGAACTAGTGATATCATCCCGATATGACCTGGTATTTATCACGTCCCGTGATATAATTATTTTGTATATAATCATTTTTATCATCACACCCTGTGATACAGTGGAACTAGTGATATCATCCCGATATGACCTGGTATTTATCACGTCCCGTGATATAATTATTTTGTATATAATCATTTTTATAATCACACCCTGTGATACAGTCGAACAAGTGATATCATCCTGATATTACCTATACTTATCACGTCCCGTGATATAATTATTTGTGTATAATCCTTATCATCACACCCTGTGATAATTATTTCTGCTAATTCCAGTGATAATAGTGAATTACATTTTCTTATTTTTCTATTTAAATTTTGTATATTTAATTTGTTATTTTTTTATCTATTTAATTAAAGTAAATTAATGTGAACATTATTATTGTGTTTTCCCTTTTCCCTTAACTTTTCAACACTCTTTTATACTTTGGGATATCCAAAGTTGGCGCCCATCATTAACTTAACATAATTAACAATTCACGGTCATCGTGGGTCATTACAAGTGCCTCATACTTAGATCCCCTTAAAAATTGGCACCCAACGTAAGAGGATCGTCTACAAAGTGACCCCAACTTGAAACGGTCCTCCTTATAAAGTGGCAGCCCAACGTTTGGCTCGATTAGTCATCCTTATAAAGTGGCGCCCAACGTGGGGCCCGATTAGTACACCACGGCTCCTGAGAAAAGTACATTATTCATCTTTGGTGAGCAGTATCATCACTTTTTCATCTCAACGGACTTATAGTACAATTTAATATTTAATTAATAAAATAAAAATTTAAAACTTTTACTTTTATACTTTAAATTTAAATAAATTATATCTTCTTGTTTAATACATATAATAAGATTTAACACTTGTTAATTATTTTTTTTATTTTTAATTTTCACATTTATCTAACAAATAGAATATTTATCTATTTAATTCTAATTCAATAAAAATAGTTTGAATATATTAATATTATTATTAGTTATAATTAATTAATTTATATGTTTAATTTGAAAATTTTTTTTTAAAAACTTTAAATTTTATTCTACTACATTATATTTAAATTAATGAATTAATAAAATTGATAAAATATCACTATATTTTCAAATATTTAAATACTTTTTACATATTTTAAATTATATTACAATTATCTTATTTTATAATTAAACATTGTATAATTCAATTGTACGCGACTAAATAACTTTTAATTTTGATTAATTAATTAATTTTTTTTTCTCTTTGGTTAACATTAAATTTAATTATCCTATTAAAAATGTCATTTTTCGGCAAAGGGAAAAAGGAGGATCTTATCCTTTTAGCACAGGAATTAGGAATAGTTATGAATTTAGATTCTCGTAGGATCGATATAAAAAATGACATCACGTCATTGCCTGATTATGATGAAGACCTTACACGGGAATTACTTATGACCATCATAGAGGATAGGAAGGAAAAAGAAGAAAGAGAGAGGGAAAGGGAGAAAGAAGAAAGAGAGAGGGAAAGGGAGAAAGATGAAAGAGAAGAAAAGGAGAAGGAAAGACAATTTGAACTAGAGAAACTCCGAATTCAAACCGTAGTGAACCAGGTAGAATCACCAACCCCACTTCAACCGAAAGTAGATATATTGAAATTCTTACCTCTATTTAAAATTAACGATGACGATATTAATACGTATCTGCGTCTTTTCGAAAGACAAATGAATTTTCTTGGCATATCTGAGGATGCATGGGTCACTTATCTTATTTCGGTTTTACCCACAGATATTACTACTCTAATAATTAGAGAACCAAATGAAGTCGCCCAAGACTATCAACATATTAAGAAGCTCCTACTTCACCGATTTAAATTAACTACGGATAAAATAAGAAAACTTTTCTCCACCTCCAAGAAGACATCGGAAAACACTTGGAAAGATTTTTACTTCAATCTACGCGGTTATCTAGAAGCCTGGCTATCCGATCTAAAAATTGAAAATTTTGATCAACTTAAAAATTTGATCCTAGCTGATCAAATGAAGAGAAAGTGTTCATCCGAATGCAAAGATCACTTCCTCGACTCTTGGGAAACATTGGGAGATCCCCTCGATCTCGCAGAAAAATTCGACTCCTATGATAACTTAAGGGCCCCATTTTCAAAAACAATTACTTCAAATAAATCTATCGAACCCCCTAAATCGAAATATTATGATCGGAAACCCATTAGAAACTCACACCCTCGTGAAAAACAAAAAGAAGAGACTGACTCTTCAATAATTCGTTGCTACGGCTGCGGAACTCCAGGAGTCACCAAACCAAGGTGTCCAACTTGCAATCCGAAGCAAGGAAATACCAACGCACACGCCTTGCAGTGTAACGTTACTACAGATAGAGATACTAAACTCGCTCTAATAGAAGCCTCCATCTATGAAGCTTCTGGTTCTATTTGCGTTGACAGCGGAGCCACTCGCTCTATTGGCGGTCAGCGTCTTCTCAGCTATTTAAGACAACGAGGAGAATATTTTAAAGTAGATAATCTTTCCTTAACTCTAGCTGACGGGAAAAAGCGTATACATTCCGTGTTATTAGCTACAGTTCCTGTAAAAATCAAAAATCAAATAATACATATAGAAATGATATTCCTACCCAATGTTAGTGGAAATAGATCACTATTAGGTCTTGACTTCCTCAGAAAAGCAGGTTTAGTATTAGATATGCGAAACAATCGCTGGTATTTTCATAATTATCCTAAGAGAAAATACAAATTTATTCGAGAAAATCTCTGCACCACTGAAGAAAATAATACTGTTGTTGAAAACACTATTCAACTAACTGAGGAACAGAACATAAAACTTGCCCATTTATTAACAGAACATGAAACTGTCTTTCAACCAGGGGGAGAGCCAACTCCTTACGCTGAACATGATATAAACACAGGCGGTTGTTTGAATGCGCTGCAAAGGGCCGTCGATTCCATGGACGGTACCAAAGTCAGCAAAGAAGATCCTGCTGTCCGATATAGACAGCTGGTGGGGTCTCCGAGAGCCCATCGGGGCCCACCAGGAGTTATGGAGCCACCACAAACTCAAAAACATTTATTTACTCAAGGACTTGTTCCCCCTCATACATCAGCATTACGTCTATGTCACGACACACGTTCTACACCAGTAGTTCCCCTACGTAAGCGAGGAAGGCCAAAATTGTCCGTTCCTAGGGCTGATCCCTCAATCAAAAGACCTCGGAATCAGAGGGGGAGGATGTAACGGACAAAGTATTTATATTCTTAGTTATTTTTTTATTATACATTTTATTTTGTTTATCTATTTTTTAGTTTATTTTGTTTTTCTATTCCCCTATTTTATTAACAAAGTTATTTGGTCGCATTATTCTTAAAATGTAATATATATATATAGATATTATATTTCACATAAGGGGAGGGACCATCCCTCCAAGTTCTAATATTTTTAGACAGTTGAGAATGGACAGTTGAACTAGTGATATCATCCCGATATGACCTGGTATTTATCACGTCCCGTGATATAATTATTTTGTATATAATCATTTTTATCATCACACCCTGTGATACAGTGGAACTAGTGATATCATCCCGATATGACCTGGTATTTATCACGTCCCGTGATATAATTATTTTGTATATAATCATTTTTATAATCACACCCTGTGATACAGTCGAACAAGTGATATCATCCTGATATTACCTATACTTATCACGTCCCGTGATATAATTATTTGTGTATAATCCTTATCATCACACCCTGTGATAATTATTTCTGCTAATTCCAGTGATAATAGTGAATTACATTTTCTTATTTTTCTATTTAAATTTTGTATATTTAATTTGTTATTTTTTTATCTATTTAATTAAAGTAAATTAATGTGAACATTATTATTGTGTTTTCCCTTTTCCCTTAACTTTTCAACACTCTTTTATACTTTGGGATATCCAAAGTTGGCGCCCATCATTAACTTAACATAATTAACAATTCACGGTCATCGTGGGTCATTACAAGTGCCTCATACTTAGATCCCCTTAAAAATTGGCACCCAACGTAAGAGGATCGTCTACAAAGTGACCCCAACTTGAAACGGTCCTCCTTACAAAGTGGCAGCCCAACGTTTGGCTCGATTAGTCATCCTTATAAAGTTTATATTTTTTAAACATATTTTTAGTATAATTATTTATTTTTCTACAATATTCCATACCTTTTGAATACCTTAAAAATTTGCTGTTTTAAACATAATAGAAAAAGTTTTTTTACGGGTATTTTAGTTGATTATATAATCATAATGAAAAAAAAATTATCGTTAAGCATTGTTTCACCCACAGAACTACTTTTTTGATTACTAAGCTTTTGACCGCAACCACCACCTTCCTTCAACTATTACCTACATTTCTGAGTCACTTTCAATCCTTTCCTGTCTCAAATCTTTGATGTCTGAATTTGTATTATCTTTCTAGAACAATCTCGGTTTATTCAAAGATGTTGTCGAATTGATTGTTCTATAAATAAAATTTAAAAATGTTTTAATCATCTTGATTTTATAATTTAAGTAATATTTAGGGACAGATAACAGTTATGTAATTTTCTTTAACATACCACAATAACTACTATATATTATGACTTTATAAAAATAATATTATTATACAATATTATATTAAATTGTCTACTATATATACTTTTTTCTAGTTAATTATTTTAATAGTATAATTTTATAGTATAGAACTAAATTTTAAATAATAAAAAAATCGCCTTTCTGTCATTTTTAATTTTATTTTTTTAAATCAAATTTTCAAGTCTCATATTTCGTTTTAATCATTTCATTCTATACTGATTTATTAATGGGTTCTCGCATATTAGTTATTAAAATTTGATTTTGTATATGCAAAACGAGAGAGATTCTATTTTGTGAACACATGAAGGAAAGTGGAGTTAAGAAATCAGAAGTATATTGATGAAATTGCAATATTAAGAAACTTTGGTTGCAACTTTTTTGCAATATTGTTTATAAAGTTAATATGGAACTTAATTAGAAAGTTGTCAATAATTTTTCTACGACAGCATCATTCAATAAATAATGCAAGCAACTTAACCAACTAACTTTTTAAAAGTTTTTCTATATTTTTTTTTATGATGATATTTTAAATTCATATCCTCTTTAATTTATAGTATTTTCAAGGTAACTTTATTTGAATCTCCTTAATGAATATTAAAACTTGAAAATTTCACAATAATTCAGTAATAAAAATATTAAGGGAATAATTGATTTGATAGTAGCCAATTGTACGATTGTCTATTTATTGTTAAAAAAATAGATCTCGGAATCTTGATATTTAAACTTTTCAAAATCTACTATATATAAAGGGTGTTTCTTTTAGAGGTATAGAACTTCCAATTGCAATAAAACAACGATGGATTATTCGATTGACGAATTTTATTTATACGAAAGATAATCTTGTGGCATTACATTTTATATATGATTTCTGGCATAGGACCGCCACGGCTGGCTCGGATGTAGTCCAATCTGGACGTCCAATTTTCGATAACTTTTTCCAACATTTGTGGCCGTATATCGGCAAAAACACGGCGAATGTTGTCTTCCAAATGGTCAAGCGTTTGTGGCTTATCCGCATAGACCACTGACTTTACATAGCCCCACAGAAACGCTGTGTGACATGTTGCGCTGTCTTGTTGGAACCACAGCTCCTGGACATCATGGTTGTTCAATTCAGGAATAAAAAGTTAGTAATCATGGCTCTATACCGATCACCATTGACTGTAACGTTCTGGTCATCATCGTTTTTGAAGAATTACGGACCAATGATTCCACCAGCCCATAAAGCGCACGCGAAGATAATATTGATTAACAGAGAGGAAGAGGACGTCTTAAAAGTGGAAATAGGGGAAGACCCCGAAAAGTCTATCAATACAAAAAATCCAAAAGTGAAAATGATGAAGAATCAATTCCCAGCTCGAGAGACAGTGATGTCTTAAGTTCAGAAGATGAACTCTCAATAGAAACGACCGAAGGAGAGGTCCAAGGACTTGATGCAGAACTGAAAATTAAAGATGCACTATGCACGACAATATACTGTGATAACCAAGGTGCAAAGTTCATTGCAGAAAACAATGCTTATAAAAATAGAACTAAGCATATCGACATTAAACATTATTTTATAAAAAAACCTAATAAAAGAAAAAATAATAAAATTAAAGTATTTAAGCACTGAAAGTATGCCTGCTGATTTTCTCACAAAAACCGTCTCAAAGGTCAAGCAAGAAGATTGCATGAGAAGACTCAAGCAAATGAATTAATAAAAAAATAAAAATGTTTGTATTGTAATTATTTATATTTTTAATTATTCACTTGAAGGGGGTGTGTTAAAGTATATTAAAGTTGGTAACACTGCACCTTCTTGCCTGTATATAATATATGTATAATGTAGATAGAAGTTAGAGTTTTATAGTATGAGTTTATAGTGAGGCCTTATACTAAAAACACATTCAAACTCCTACAGATTCAAGTGCATTTTTCATTAAACCTACCTATAAACTCCAACATTAGTCCATTGGAAAAACGTTATTTTATAAAATTTTTTATATTTATATTTTAACAAAAATATTTAAGGTTCATGAATATATTTAAATATATTCTAGAATTGTTACTCTTTCGAAGTATAAAATGAAACAAGATAAATGTGCTAAATAAATGATAAATTTTAATAACAAAAATTCTAAAAAAATAATTATTATAATTGTTATTTCTTCTAAGAAACAATAATCTAGTTTTTTTTAGAAAATTGGGTAAAATCAATCATTAAAAAAATCTATATATTTTTTTTAAAATTATATACGTAATTTTTGATTAAATATCTTTAAATAAAAAAAATATATATTTTTATCTAGTTAAAGATTTTTATTTAAGATTTTCTTTGATAATTTATTGTGAGTGTTATCCACAGGATCCCATTGACACCCACTCTGTCTCCAGTGGACGCTCCATTAACTCATTAGATGCCATCGATTTTCCGACTTTTGTGGATTCACACTCCATTATCCTTGGCAATTTGTCTTTTTAAATTATCAATATCAATTTAGATTTTTTATTATTATTGCACTTTCAAAAGAAAAAAATATAAAAAAAAAACAAATTAAAAAATATTATCTCTTTTTGAATTATCAATTAATTTACCTTAAGCGCTTCTTCATGGGAGATCCCTGAGAATGGAGTTCCATTAACTTCAAGGATGGTATCTCCTGGACGGAGTCCAGCCCTTTCAGCCACGCTGCCTTCTTCAACACGGGAGATGTAGACGCCCACGCCTGAAGAAACCATATTTAAAAATAAAAACTTTTCGAATTTTATATCATCATAGAAATTTCCATCTATTTACTTATTAATATATTAATGAAATTATAATAATTAATAAGTTTTTAATTATTATAGTCGCATATTAAAAAATCAAAATTTCGACTTTGTTGTAATTTCAGGATCATTAAATAGAAGAATCATATTCAGAAATTTAGAAAATTAGTCATTTATAGTCTTCCTTTTTTCAATCACCAAATTAATTTAGGAATTAACAAAAAATTCTTATAATATTTATAAAAAATAATTTATATTTGGAAGAGTGTAGAAAGGGAACTTGATTTGAATTTAAAATATATAGGTAGGTACTCAACTCTTTAGAACTTTTTTGTATATATTTTTAACCATATAAAACTTAATTTAAAATAAAAAGTATAAATATGTGGGAATTGAAATTGAGGTCAAGGGATGTTGGCGACAAGGGTATTTCGACCTTCTCACTCCAGTTCCTTGTCCTGGTTGTAAAATGCAACCGCGCGTCTCCCTCAATCCTGATCATGCTTGTGGCGGCCAGGAGAAAGTCTCCCACCCCCTTTCCCGACAACCGATGCAGTAGGGGCGGGATTAATATATAAATGGGAACGCGAACTCCCGCAGGGATTCGTTTTGGACTCTCTCTTAGATTCGGTTTAGATTCGTGATGACTATGATGATGAGAGAGTATGTGTATTTGCCTATGTATATTTATTTGTAAATAAACGATTTTATAGAAAAACCCAAACAAGAAGTGTTGTTGCTCTATCGAGATAATTTACCCCCTAGACACCAATCCAAACCTCTCCAAATCACTACATATATAATTCGAGTCAAGCTCGCTGTCTCCCTGGGTTACTGAAACTCCTGATTAAAAATTTGACTTGAATTCTATAATTAAATTTATTATATAACAATCCATGTTATTAAATTAATAATGATTGTCCCTGAACACTTATAAAAAATACTTTAAATATTTTTATAATATATTGTCAAATATAGTACTTTTGTTTACCATGTAAAATGCTTAGTTAAATAAGGTTGGTGAAAAAAAAGGTATTAAATTAATTAATTAAATGAAATTTGATATTGTTAATTATAATTATAAAATTATATAATATTGGTCATTGCTGTTATAAATAAACAGTTTATTAGTTGATTTGTTATATAAAAATCTTTTTCGAAAAAAAGAATAAAGGTACCGAAAAACGAAGCTCAACAAGTTTAAAAGAAAATATCCAGCAAATGGACAAGATGTGCGTGTCTGTAAGCCTAATCACATTGCGGATATTAATACAATATAATAGTATAGTGGACAATATAAACATTGATTGAACTAAATTTTATTATTAAAATATATTAAATGTTTAATATTTCATGAATTAATATTAATTTCAATGGTAAAGCTATAAATAATCTTTAAATTTATGTTATATTTTAAATAATATTATTAAATATGAATTAAGCAAATTGTTAAATTTATAAACTATATAATTGATATTAAAATGTTTGTTATTTCAATTAAAAAATAGTAACCTATTTATGTAATTTCACTTACTTTATTTAAACATTGACTTACAGACTACAGATAAAGTAAAAAACCAGCAAATAAAGGTTAGTGAAATTAACAACTTTAATTTACCCGATATCGAAAATCAAAGTCCATTCAATTAAAAACTGAAACGATTTTTATCAATTCAGCAAAAAAATCATCTTTTTTAACCAACGACGCATGGAAATTTAATTTTAACATTCATATGCGGGTCAGATCACGGAGACATTGTCCTTTGAAAATCGTCCGAATATATTTTAATGCTAAACAAAACGAATATAATTTTTATTAACATTTTTTCTGTATATTGAAAATAAAAATTATTTGCCTTTTTCATTTTCTCTTTTAATGAAAAAAAAAAAATGAGTTAAATAACATCATTCAGTTGAATTGTCCTTTTAATAAAATGGGACTTAATAGTTTAATGTAGGAGTTCTTTTTGTTTTTTTCCCTTTTATTCCCTTCGAATCCAACTGTCTAGATTCCAAGTTAATTCAGGAAAGGACGGAGGTTATTTTAACATACTCCATTAGATTTTGAATTCAATGACCCTCGTCGAAAGATCAAGTTGTTATTTTAAGAAACTTTAATTAGATTTGTAAAGTAATGCAATTCTATTTTATATTTCAAATCTTTTGTTATTTCATGATTAAAGCTTCAATCTATATTTTTGATAAAATTATAACTTTATATATATACATGATACTGAATTTTTTATATTGTACGAGGGTGGTCTAAAAAGTTTCCGACCTGAACAAGAAAATCGATGTTTTTAAATTTTAGTTTTTTTGCTATATTTTTCAACATAATCTCCATTAACATTGATACATTTCTCATAACGATGTTCTAATTAATTTAATTAATTTAATTAATTAATAATTTTTTTAATTAATTAATTAAATTTGATTTAATTTAATTTAAGTCTCATCGACAGTTATAAATCGACGCCAAAATTCGTTTGGATTACGCCTACAGCGCCAAATTGTCGTTAAAAATGGTTTTTCGAAGCAATTTTTGGTCTAACGTTAGGAAATGCTGCACCCACGTTGCACACAGCTTTCCATATTCAAATGGTTTTGCAAAATATTTGGCACACGTTCAGCTGACATCGTACAGGTCTCAGCTATCTTGAATTTTGAAAAATAAAACAAAGAAAAAATTGAAAAACATCGTTTTTCTTGGTCAGGTCGGAAACTTTTCAGACCACCCTCGTATATAAGATACTTAAAAAAATTATTTTTTCTGTTAGTGGAAAATACTTTAAAGAGAAAATAATTTAATCCCAAAAATCAAAGTCACAAAGAGGACTTAATATAATAATATTATAAGTTTTAAAAATGCCTTATTGGATTTTATATTAACATAACAAATCAATTATATTTTACTACTTGGCACTGATTTTAATTAAAATTGTAATGGACGACACTTTCAGATTAATTCTCAATCCATGCTTCGACTATCCATTGACTAACCTGAACCTAGAAATACACAGCCTCCCAATACATTCGTAATAGTTGAAATTTCGGCTTGAAAACAAAGTTTTCAACCCCTTTGAACTATAACTTCATGACATCATCACCAGCTTCATTTTCAAAGACTTTTAAATTTCCTTTCATCATTTTATCATGACCACAGGTTAATTTGGAAAAATATTTAATTAAAACCAGACATTCAATAGGAGAGAATATGCTGATGACACTGGTATGCAAGACACAAGCAGGGTTACTAATTTTGGAGCGTATGATTAAAAAAACTAAATAGTTTTTGGAGAAATTATGAGCTATTTCCGGATTTCAAGGCACTTCCACTAAATTATTTTTTTAATTTGATTTTAATTTTTTTTTTATAATCAGTTTTCAATGATATTGTATAATTGCTACTTTTAAATTAATTTGAATTAAATACAACTAGCTGCTCCGAGCGCCTTCGGCGCTCTTCACACCTAGACGGGGGCTCCGCCCCCTGTACCCCCGAGTGATACATAGTATTTGGTTGAAAGTCTGTATGTAAAAGGTTTTCATCCATTTTGTTTCAATCAGTATAAGTAGATAAGACATGTATTTGTTTTCTTGTAAAATATATTTTAATTTAATCAGTAAATTAATTATATATTATTATTGTATATGTTATATTTATCTAACTCTGTGTCTCTACAGTTTTCGAAAGTTCTTAGCCGCAGCATCCACATTTCTCTAAGCGTCCCTATCCTGAGCTACAACCAAATCCTACCCTGTCCCATCTCTCCCATGCCCCTTCCTTCATTGTCCACCCACCTTGGTCCTTGGTCTTCCACCGGATGTTTCCCAATTGGTTTCTCCCAATTTCTAGTTTCTCCAATTCCAACAACGTCCCCTTCCCATCCCAGCCTTCTTGAATTTATAACCTTAACTATATCTGGACATTATTTCTCGTTATGCCATCTCCGCCATCCCCTGTGACCTCATCTTCTTTTGGCCTATAAATGCTGCGAACAATATTAATCTCACAAATACTCCAAATCTACTCTCGTCTCCCAGAGTCATCGATAGGGTGACCAAACGTTCCTTCTTTAGGTGCTCTGTCCCAAAAATGTCTTCGGGACACCCTACTGTTTTTTCAATATTTAGGACATTTCGTAATTTTTTTTTCAAAATTTTTTCAATTTAGTTCTAAAAAAAAGGTATACAGTTTGTCCCGGTTTGGTGTTTTCGAAATATGGTCACTCTAGTCATCGATCAACATGAAAAATACTTGTTTTATATATTTTAATTTTGATCCTCTTTGATGAGATAAGCCCCTTTACTGCATAATAACAGGCGTTACTCAATTACAACGTCGATTTAAATTCTTCTCGAATATTATTATCTTTCGTAATTAGAGATCTTAAGTATTTAAATAATTATTCTTTTTCAAATTCTACATTTTGTATGTTAATTTGATGTAAGTCGTATCCGTATCATAATTTTTGAATTTTTTTGTTTAATTAAATTTCGGTTGATTTTTCCCCAATTTCTCTAATCATGTCTCCTCTTCCAGTCCAATTCATTTACCTATCAATGTTGCTTAAGGAATTTAAATTTCTTAATTTGGCTAGAACTCTTCATTTTTTAAAATTTTAAATAGAGGGAGAGAGAGAGGTTCTAATTATATATATATCTGTTTCTATGACAGCAAAAAAGTAAACAAATTACATTCATACAAACTCTCCTTTATATATATTTCTGGAAAATGGAACACCCGCAGCTCAGCTCAGGAGTTACCTACGATTCTAATTTCTTTTTTATTTTTCATCATTTGAGGTACCCTTCA